>OX451215.1:90709430-91909430 GCA_949628195.1 Phasia obesa
CCTAACCTAACTAAAACTGAATAAATACCTAAAAAGAAGCAAATTATATGTTAAAGGTCTTTTAAAAGTTAATTTAATGAAACATAATATGAAGAGAAAAAAATTAAAAAATGCTCTGTACGAAAGTCAATGCGAAGGTATTTTTCAGTAATTACATAGATAAAATTAAGAATCTAATATCTACTCAGCACGGCTAATCTAGACTTATGAAGGTTTCATAACAAGCAAGCAATTACAAGCTAATAGATGTTTCAATAAAAAATAATATTGAAATTGATATAAAAAGAAATCTAAATAAATTCTAGTAACAAAAAAAAAAATAAAACGAACATAATCTTGATTTGAAATTTAATCTGCAGGTTAATAAATAGTTCGACTAGTAAAATTTAAATATTTTTTATAAAAATATGATTTTTGCCATATATTGCTTTTCTTTGTTTGTTGTTAAAGTTGCTACTTTTTAATATTAATGATATTTTTTATTTTTGAAATTAATTTTTTTTTTAAATCTAAAATATTTGTTTATTGTTATTTTCTTAGTTAAATCTATCATTAATTTTGTATGAGATTTTGAATTTTATGTACCGTTGATAAAGCGTTACGCTCTTAACTTAACCACATGTTGTGTGAACCTTAAAAATATTTAATTTTTCGATTTTGGTTTAAAAGTAGTCCACACCAAATTTTAAGACTTACGTATTTACTTTATACAAAGGTACCCATCCCTGGCTACAAATTCTAAAAATTGTTGTTAAGCTCTGTAAAAGGTGTTTAAAATATTTTAATAACAATGTAATTCCACAAAGTAAAAATACAAATCAAATAAAACTTTTATTCAATTGGCTATTTGACAGTAAGTAATTCATATTTTTCCATTATTTTAAAACAGCGTCATCTTTTGCGTAAACGTTTTTAAAAAACTCCACTTTCAATTCATAATTTTCCATTATTTAAAAAAAACGCCATCTGTTGTGCAACCGTGTTTAAAATATCCTGATTTCAATAATTAAAGATAACTTAAAGTATGCAGTACCCTTAAATCGCTAAAAAAAATCCTCGTAATTTCACTGCTTTTTCTCCACTTTCTATTGGAAAAAAGATATTTTTGTAGAAAACAAGTATCCTATATTGCAATCAGGATACTAAGACACCTCCTTAAAAAATTTAGTTAAAATCCATCCAGTAGTTCTTACGTGATGCGAACTCAGACAGAAAGACAGACATACAGAGAATGAGTTACTGCTTTATTATATGTATAGATATAGATTATCGCCTAGGTGAACAGTGATCACATTCAGGCCAAGTTACATTTCGCTTATGGAATTGATTTTTGGGATGTTAAAATTTAGGATGTAGTAGTAAATTTAGTACGTTCGAGTATACTTATACGCTACATGCACTTGTTTTATTTTTTGTATGTAAATATTGTGGAAGACTATTAAAACTTATTATAAGAAATAAATAAATAGTAGGGTGCCCTACTGGATGTAATATATTAAAGTACAAGATTTTAATTCATTCAGATATTTAATGTTTTTATAACTTGCTTTTAAAAATTTTAAGCGTTACGGTTCAAAATTTAGTAATTATTGTCATAGCGGCCAGAGCAATACACCTTTTGTGTATTTCAGGAGTCAACTACTAAGGTTAAAAAATAACGCCAGATACGAGAAAACCACTCCACTATTAAAACACCCTTTAAATTTAATTTTTTATACTTGTTAATATAGTGAGCATAGTTTGTAAATTTCAAATAAAATTTGTTTAGTATTAATATTTAGGGTTCCGTACACAAAGTGTAAAAACGCCCCCCTATTGTTTTCGCTACAATATCTGTCCGTCTGTTAGCGCCTTTAATCTCTGGAACCGTAATAGGTAGACTCTTGAAATTTTCACAGATGATGTATAGGTGTTGCCGCTATAGCAACAAATACTAAAACTTATAGGGTGTTCCGATAGAGAGGTGTTATTCACGAATATGTGCCTATTTCGTGAACACTTGGGATACACTTGAAATTTACAAATAGTAATTAAAACTTAGTTCACTATATAAACAACTATAAATAAATTAGTCAAGTGCGAGTTAGACTTACACACGTAGGGTTCTGTACTATGTTTAGTACAACTTTAAAAATTTAAGTTGTTAATTTTTTCATGTCTTATGTGCACCCTTTAATTTTAAAATTAAAGTCGTAATTGCATCAATGTTGGAATACCCTTTAAATTTTAGCAATTTTTGTTATAGCGGCCATGGTAATACACTATCTATAAAAATATACATGCGCCTACCTATTGTCGTTAAAAAAATAAGGTAATATACGTGAAAAACATGCCACTGATGGAACACCCTTTAGATATTAGTAATTGTTACAGCGGCCGAAGTACAACATTACTGTAAACATTTAAAGAGTCTAACTATTATGGTTTAAAAAATAAGGTTATTTACGTACAAATCATGCCTCTGTCGGATCACCCTTTAATTATGTTATTTGCTATAGCGGCCATGGCAATTCTCTTTCTATGAATATATCAAGAGTCTACCTATTACTTCTAAACTTCATGTCACTGTCAGAACACCCTTTAATTTTTAGTAATTGTCATAACGGCCATGGCAACACATCTTCTATACAAATTGGAAGAGTCTACTTATTACGGTTCAAAAAAAAAATGTCGTTTTACATGCAAAACACGTCACTGTCAGAAAACCCTTTAAATTTTTATTGTTTTATAGGGGTCATAGTAATACACTATTTGTGAAAATTTCAAGAGTCTATCTATTATGGTTAAAAAATTAGTCAATGTTTATGCAAGTCACGCCACTGTCCGCACACCCTTTTACTATTTTTACTATTTGTTATATCAGAACACCCTTTAATTTTTAGGTTTATTTGTTTGTGAAGTGAACTAAGTTTTAATTACTGTTTGTAAATTTTTAGTGTATGCCTCCTACAGTGCAAGAAATAAACACATATTCGTCAATAGCACCTCTCTATCGAAAAACCCTATTAGTTTTAATATTTTTCGCTATAGCAGCCACATTTATACACCTTCGGTAAAAATTTCAAGAGTAACCTATTATGGTTCAAAACTTAGGCCTTATACATGCAAATCACACCACTATCGGATCACCCTTTAATTTTTAAGTTTATTTTTTAGACTTGTTTATATAGCGTACTAAGTTTTAATTACTGCTTGCATATTTTTAGTGTTATCTTCCTACAGTTGAAAAAAGCACATATTCGTGAATAACACATCTCTATCGGAACACCCTATAAGATTAAGTATTTGCTACTATAGCGGCCAAAGCTATACACCTTCTGTGAAAATATCAAGCATCTACCTATTATGGTTCAAAACTTAGGCCTTATACATTCAAATCATACCACTATCGGAACACCCTTTAAATTTTATTTTTATTTTTTTATAGTTGTTTATATAGTGAACTAAGTTTTAATTACTATTTGTAAATTTCAAGTGTATCCCAGACCTACAGTTCACGAAATAGGCACATATTCGTGAATAACACCTCTCTATCGGAACACCCTATAAGTTTTAGTATTTGTTGCTATAGCGGCAATAGCAACATCATCTATGAAAATTTCAAGAGTCTACCTATTACGGTTCCAGAGATAAAAGGCGCTGACAAACGGACAGACATTGTAGCGAAAACAATAGGGGGACGTTTTTACACTTTGTGTATGAATCCCTAAAAAATAAACCTAAAAATTAAAGGGTGTTCCGATAGTGGTGTGATTTGCATGTATAAGGCCTAAGTTTTGAACCATAATAGGTAGACTCTTGAAATTTTCACAGAAGATGTGTAACTGTAGCCACTATAGCAACAAATACTAAAACTTATAGGGTGTTCCTAAAGTGACGTGTTATTTGCCTTTATGTCTTTATTTTTTGAGCTATAGGAGGCAACCACTTAAAATTTGCAGACAGTAATTTAATCTATGTTCACGTTATAAGCAAGTGTACAATATTAAACCTAAAAATTAAAGAGTGTTCCGATAGTGACGTGATTTGCATGTATGAATATGGCCTAAGTTTTGAACGATAATAGGTAGACTCTTGAAGTTTTTACAGGAGGTGTATTACTATGCCCACTATAACAAATAGTAAAAATTAAAGGGTGTGCCGACAGTGACGTGATTTGCATAAACATTGACTAATTTTTTAACCATAAAAGATAGACTCTTGAAATTTTCATAAATGGTGTATTACTATGACCCCTATAAAAACAATAAAAATTTAAAGTTTTCCGACAGTGACGTCATTTGCGTGTAAAAGGACATATTTTTTAACTGTAATAAGTAGACTCTTCCAATTGGTATAGAAGATGTGTTGAAATTGAATTAGTCTGAAATTAAGAAATGTCAAATTAAATACGGAAAAAACTTGACGTTTAGGTCTGGTTCACAATTCAACATCGGGCTTTAAAATTTAACCACCCGATACAAATTACTATTTATACCCTTTATACAATTTATATCTTTCTAGCTCAATTAGGCTAATTATTGAAAACTTAAAAATGCTCTGTTAAAAATTTAATTTTATCTGATTGTTTTTATTTTCTATCATGCAAGTAATACCAAGAATTTTTATCGTGATAAAAAATTAATGGTAATTCTAATTGTAATTGTTCTTATTAACACAAATGTGGAAATATTAAGGAAACCTTATAATTAAAATTCAATTTTCATTTGAAGAAAAGAGGTACATGTTGCATGAACATTTGCAGCATATAAGTAATGTGGCAAAACAAAGTATTAATTTAAAATTTAATGATCACAAAACCTATGAACGAATAGTGGTATACAAACGTTTATTCACACAGCAAAAACAACTAGAAATAAATTCCCCTATTGCATGTTTTTCTGCTGAAGTTGGCTGCCATATAGCAAAACACTGTTTGCAACATACGAAAATAAAAAAAATAAAAATTGTACATCTGATCGTTATATAATAAAGGTTTTTATGAATCATTAGGAAACAAAATTACGAAATGATGACTGTTTAGAATCGTACTCATATTAAGAACAATATAAATACATAGTTTTGTTACTCAAGTAACTAAGTGTCATGCATTATTTTTGCTGCAAGTTACATTAAAATCTACAAGCTATTAATTTGTTTATTATTCTTTCCCTCTAACAGATACTGTTCAAGCAATTGTTTTATTCAGTTCATTTCTTTATTAATGGTTTTCACTATTATTGCGAGTGTTAGTCAATACAGATAATAGATAATTATAATATATGTTAATTATGATAATTAACAAACGTATGGTTCAGCATCACCGTACAAATGAAGAACAATGCTTTATTTTTTTACATTTTTTTAGGATTCACCCTTTAAATTTTAACCTAATGCCAAGCTCTAAAAGAATTTAAAGGGGCGAGGTAGCCAAATTTGTGACCAAAAAGCTACACCACTGGCAAGTAGATGGTGTCCATCGTCAAAACTTAAGCTCAGATATTCCTCTGCTATGCTCATGTTAAATTTTGGATCAATCGACCTGGCCCTTTACAAATGGCTGAGTTATTTACAAAATACTTTAATTCTGCCCCACTGTGTTATGTTGTATGACCTTTTATAATTTAAATTTAAGCCACATTAATATGAAAGAATAAGCCTTTTCAAATAAGTTTACTTTTAAACATAATATTATATATATCGCACGGGTGCCCCGGTAGTCTAGTAGGTAGTGTGCTAGTCTAACAGTCGGGGGGTTGTGGGTTCGATTCCCACCAAAGGCTCTGGGTGTTACACTACAACGTGTGAAGGTCTTCGTTTCTATGCTCGATAAATTAAGTTAGAATATAATTTGTAATTGTATTGTTACATTTAATAAATAAAATAAAAAAAATATATCGCACTTGTTCCTCTAAAGAGATTTATCTGAAAATTTTTAAATTTTTATTTTTTGCAGGAAACCGATCTATATGGTCATATCTACTCGCTGTAAAATCATAATTTTCAGTACTCTTTCGCCAAAAAATACAGTTTTATCACTTTTCTTGATATGAAAATATTTTACAAAAAAAAGTTTTTTGCCTTTACTGAAAATTTTTAAATTGTGTTTGTGGGCAGGAAGAGAAATGTCTGCATAGTTTAGGTCACTAAGTTTGCCATTTATTCCCCAGGTAATACCTTTGTTGTGTTGGGACACTTGCGGCATCAATGGATATAATACGCAACCTTGTCGCAAGCTTTTTTGTAAATATATTTGACCGCTGGGAAACTGGCCATATCATAAGATATGTGGCCCCATTGTAAAGTGCCTTAATGAGACGGATTATTTTATTTGGTACACCTCTGCACAGTAGTGTCTTATATATTGTGTCGTGCTTAAAGGAGTCAAAGGCTTTCTCGAAGTCTATAAATCATAGGTAGAGTGGCCACGCTATTCGATGGATTGTTTCACGACGATGTTTAATGTGTTCACGTGGTCGACGTATGATTGGCTTGCTTGAAATCCGGCTTGTTTATTTCGCACACTGGGTGATAAATATTCTGCCATGCGTTTATTAATTATATGCGCTAATATTTTATTTATCGATAGAAGTGTCATGCCTCTCCAATTTCTGCACTCTACAAGATTACCTTTTTTAGGCAGTAGCACGATCGCTGCTTCGACGAGATCGGCGTGCAGTGCTTCGTCAGATCAGAACTCGGATACAAGGGGATGGAATAGTTCAGCGCTCCATTTCGATCTACCTTTAGAAATTCAGGATGTACGTATACTGTCTGTTCCTGGGGTTTTGTTGGATTTTAGTGCTGCTATGGCAGGCGCTATCTCGACAATGCTAGGGTAAGTTGTGTCGAACTGCGTACTTACCTGGTTGTGTTGGCAGGAACATGTATTAGGCGTGTTTTGGTCGGAAGCTGAAAGGAGCTTCTTCTAATATTTTTGGGAAACAAACCACCGTCGTTATCCATCAGAAGCTTGCTGGTGTGGTAATAGGTAGAGGCATTATCATAAGTATATTTTTTAGCTGGTGAAGTGTGACTGTTAGACAAATAAGTTTTTAATACTTAGTATTAAAGCAGTTTTGAGCCATAAAAAATATTTACTCAATTGTGAGCAGATTTATATCTAATTAGAGCCCATTAAGAAAATGAATATAAGTAAATGGTAAAAAGAGGTCTTGTATAGCGGGAAATATATGTGCCCATTTAGTATGCATCAATGATGTAGTGTTACAGTGTTACCATTTGTGAAGACTTATCTTTTTTGATGTTTTTCGAGATGCCAAAACACAAAAAATGATTTCATATAAATAAAAGATTTATAAAAACGTGATACTTTTATTCTAATACTTAGCAGCATTTGATATCAATAGATCAATAAAAATATTAAAATCGGTCGATTTGAAGATTTTTGAAATAAAAATGGTAACACTGTGCATTGTATATATTATACGTGTAAATGAATAAAGAGCAAATATTATTAAAAATACAATATGTAATATAAAAAAAGTTTTTTTTTTTTTGTTCTATTGCTCGCATAACATCTGGCTCCAAATTGCGTGATTCTTCTTCCATGTTAGCATCTCAGACTTACAAGGTTTGTGGTTTGTTAAAGTAAATACGGAATTTCAAAAAGCCCCTTCGCCACGTTTTGACATTACTTATATAGTAACTCATTTTCTTTCTGCTTTTCATTTGTGTTCGCATCACGTAAAAACTACTGGATGGATTTTAGCAAAATTTTGTAAGGATACTTTTTCCCGCAAAAATTCCTTATTTCCAAGAGATAATAAAGAAAAAAGCAATAAAAGTACTCAGACTGTACTTCACTTTAAGGCATTTTATTTTTGAAAACGGTTGCGCAACAGATGTCGCTGTTTTTAAGGAATTATGTGTGTTTAGAAACAAATAATGGCATATAACACAATTCCAAATAAGATTTTTAAAAAATAAGACGGTGCTGTGTGATTATGGGTGCACCCACAGATGAAGCTTCAAAACTCATCTACGTCGGCTTAGGCTTTTTTTGCACAAATTATTGTAATTATTTTCTCGTTTCCTTACACACCCAAGTTTATTTCATGTTTTTAAAGACATCACGGACTGCACTTTTGAAAATGTTTAGGGATTTCGTTATTTTAAAAAGTCACCATGTCGGAGATTCAATAAAACTGTGAACCATCCTTTCACAAGATTCTTCTTCTTCTTCTCTATCAATTATTCAGACTAGTCGCTAATCACCTAAAACTACATTTTAAGCTTTTTGTAATTTACAATAAGTCGCAGAAATTCAAAGTATAATTCAGCCGGATTTCAAAGGAAAATTTATTTAAGTAAGTAGGGCACACGTGTGTAGAGATTTTACATAAAACATCTTTCATGCGTATTCGCAATACGAATTTCGCATGCGCATGCTCATGCTGTTGAGTATTTAGTACAAATTCGTAACTACAAAACCTATGCTCTTGTTTGAAAATAGAAATAACAGATGAAAACATCTACAAAAATGTTTTTAGGAAGTTGGATGAAGAAAATGTTGTTCGTTGGCTTAGCTTGGCTTGTGATTTGTAGCTTATATGGAGAATAGCACCACACAAGTTAACTTTAAGTATATGAATATTCTTTAAACGACGTCTTGTAATGTTTTGTCTTCTAAAAGCATCTTGTGTACATCTGCTGAAGTAGAGATTAAAAAAAATACGTACACACATTGTAGCTCAAACTTTGTTAATATTTTCTTATAGCTAATGTCGTTCCTGTTATTTTGTTGTTGTTAGAGTTGGGGTTATTTATACAAACGTCCAGTTAAACCAACATAAACTAGGCAGTTAATAATTCAAGCCACAAAAATAAACAACAAACAGCTGAATAGCAAAACAACCTGTGTTTGCACAACTGGCATCATGTTGCAATATTAAGAATCATCATGTTGTTGCATATGTTTCTATTTATAAATGCGTATATAAAAGGCATACATACATATTATGTATATTTTTATGTACTTTTTTTCTGCCTTATACAATCAATGAAACACAGTTAAGAATAATCTACTTTTGCCTTAACAACAAATAAATATTTAGAAGAAAAAGGAAAGAATTTGTTAGAAATTCATGTTTGTCAACATTTTTCCAAATATGTACACAACAGATTTTCTTAATTTCCAGCAAATGCTCTAACTGCTTTAAATCGTTCGCTTGCAAATGTATGGGTAAATATTTATATTAAATCCTTGTTCTTTCCATATATTTTTTTTTTTTTTTTTGTTTTTATACAATCATAGCAACAGTTTTTTTACGATTTCTTGTTTTGTTGTTAAAATTTCGAAACACACGCAAATGTGGTTGAAGCAACTAAGGAAAATAAACCAAATTGTTGCAAACATTACAATAACAACTCGTTGCAGCAGAAAAAGGAAAACATAAAAGTAATGCTTCAATAATACAACATTCATGTTTTATCTAAACAAGCAATTTTTGTTTTGCAGCTATAAATAATGTTAAACTGTATTTCCTTAAAGAATCGGATGTTATGAAATATTAGAATGTTAGATGATTAAAAAGTCAATTTACACAAAAAATAAAAAATAAATTCGTTAAGTGAAGCGCGTTTGTTGGAAAATGAAAAACTAAGTATTTGGCATGTGATTTGTTATTGGAAAATAAAATGTAATAACTGATTTCCACAGGGAAACTTTCCATCCCGTAAGATTTATTTTTGTGGAAGAGCAAACAGTGCACAACAGTGTTGGGATTTGTACCAAATTTGGCTCGATTGACACAGTGGTACACTTTCATATAAAATTCTCTATATTCTCATCTAAATTATTTTTAAAATTTTTTCTTCAATAATTATAAACATTTCTAATTTCATAGTTCTTTAATCCTGACTAGAACTAAATAAATTTCAACCTTCCTGATTTATGTTCAGGATTTTAATTAGTTACTTTGTGATAACCCTCTTATATATATATTTGATTTAGCTGCAAGGTCTTATTGCGGAACTACAGCATTTGAACTTTTTTGTATTGGCCCAATCCTTCTTTCTTAAGCAATTAGATTACTCTTTAATTATTATTCCAAATAGCTCCAGGCATTCTCTATCGGGTTAAGATCCGGAAGCTTTGGTGGAGTTTCTAAGGTCAATTATAATTACTCTAAAATATCCTGGAATAAAACTTTTGATTTGTTCCAGATTTGTTTTATTATTATGTCGAGCTATATATATATATATATATATATATATATATATATATATATCGGTGGTTAAATTTTAAAGGCCGATGTTGTATGTGAACCACTCCTAAGCATCAAGATTTTTTCTGCATTTAATTTGACATTTCTCAATTTCAGACTACCTCAATTTAAACCATGGAAAGATACACAATCGAGCAATGGTCAGAATGGTGGCAAGAAATGGCAACTTTGGATGATCAATTTTCGAAGAAAATCATCTTCAGTGATGAGGCACATTTTAACCTCAGTGGATTCGTCAATAAGCAGAATTGCCGCATTTGGGCGAATGATAATCCAAGAGTGATTATCGAAAAACCAATGCACCCACAAAGAGTGAATTTTTGGTGCGGTTTATGGGCTGGCGGCATCATCGGGCTGAATTTTTTCCAAAATGAGGACGGTCAGGTAGTTACTGTTAATGGTGATCGCTATCGTGAGACGATAACGAAATTTTTATGGCCCGAATTGGAAGATAAGGATGTGGACGATATATGGTTTTAACAGGACGGTGCCACTTGCCACACAGATAACGAAACAATGGATCTTTTTCGCAAAAAATTCAATGGCCGTGTTGTCTCACGTGGTGGCGATGTCAATTGGCCGCCAAAATCAATTAGTTTGATTTTTAAGGTTATTAGAAAGAAAAGGTGTACATCGATAAGCCAGCAACAATTCAAGAGCTAAAGCATGAGATAATTCGGCACATTAACGCCATAGAACCTCAATTATGCCTCAGCGTCATCGAAAATTTGGGGCCTCGGATGGAGGTGTGCCGCCGAGGTCGCGGCTGCCAATTGGCCGATATTTTGAACCATACCAATATTATCAAAATAAAAACGAATGACAATAATTTCCTAAATAATTTGTATAGGTCATACCGTTTGACATATCAAAATAAAATTTAGTATGTGCCTTTCGTATATGGAGATGAAGAGCTATATAGTGTTTGGGAATAATCGGGAGAGGACAGGGAGTAGCTTACTTACCTCCAAATTTTGTGAACGCTCTAAAGGTCATACCGTGTGACATATTAAAATGAAATTTAGTATGTGCCTTTGGTATATGGAGATAAAGAGCTGTATAAATTTTGGGCATAATCGGAAAGGGGAAAGGGGTAGTTTAATTAACACCCCAAACCGAAAATAATTAATTTTTTGATTCGAATATATTTTGAACTTACATTCTTTATATAATATATACATAAAAATATCTGTTTCCATTGGGTATGGCAAATATGAGTGTGGGCCACTCAAGATTTTTTTATTAACAACATTTGACAATAAAATTTACTTTCGTTGGTTAAAACAATAACGGCGATCTCATAAATATTTCTTACAATTAAGTGCTGTTGAGTTCACACTGAATTTGTATATGAAACCAAAAAAAAAAAAACTATTTATGCATAACTAACACTACCCAGCAAAACATTAGGCATTACCAAAAGAAGTAATTGGCCGTATGCAAAAAAAAGTCTTACTTGAGCTTTAAAGTACACATTAGTTAATAAACACTTTAAAGCCCATTATTATAACTTGCCTTTAGCTAAAGTTAAGATTTTGTTGGAGCGATAATAGTTTTTCGTTATTAAAATTAAGCTAAAAACCACTTTTTACTATCACGTACTATAAGGACAAGTTATAGCAATGAGAATTATCCTCATTGTTATAACGAAAAAGTACTTATCGCTCCAACAAAATCCTAACTTTAGTTAAAGGAAAGTTATAATAATGGGCCTAAGCCCAACAGAACTTTTTTAAAAAAATGTATGCAAAAACAGTACTTTAACTAATAAATACTTTAACAAATTTTGTAGTTTGATTCTGGCAAGGCCACAATTTTCAGTTGTAACTTTTTGAATATTCTGGTATGTGATGGTAAACGATGAATTTCAAAACGATTGTTTTCGAAGGGTGTGATGAATTTTGATCGATTTTGAGAATTATTTTTGAAGCCATCTCCTAGCATTTGGGATTAAGAAGTATACCAGAACATACAAATCAAACAATAATTAAGAATTTGGACAAAAATATTAAAAAAAATTAGTAAAAACTTTTTATTTTTTACAGTAAAATTTGCATATTTTATGTATATTATATTTTAATGATCTCTTTAATAAAAAAAAGAACAACAAAAAAATAAAATTGCAAAATTTTCGAAAAATTTTCGAAAAATTACTTTGTAAATTTTGGATATTATCTTTATGTATATTATCTTTATTAATAGCACCAATTACACCAGGAAAATTTCGTATCGCTTTAAATTTTTTCGCAAATTTCACCTCAGCTTCAAGAGATGTTGGCATTTTAATTTTATATTTAGCATGTTTAGCCAAACTTCGAGCTACTTTTGAGCAAATTCGACTAACCGTAGTTTGTGTCAACCCATGAAGGTTACCAGCATCGTCTTGAACCTAAAAATATTAAAAAATGTTAATTTAACCGTTACAAAATACTTAACTTACATATATACTTCTCGCCGTCCCTAACAACGTAAAACTACTAAAACCTGCGTTTTAGATGGTGTCCCACAACCTCTTTTGTCCACTACATTGTCATCTTTTATAAGGTTAATAATTCTCCTTACGGTTTCTATTTTAAACCGATATTTTTTTTTTAAATTGGTCATCCGGAATTCTTTTCCTGTAAAATCTTGGCTGATGATTGCTTATAATTTTTATAATACTATCTACATACATATGTACTAGTATTATATGTATTTATAAAATTATTACACTTTTAATTTTTTTCCAAACAAAATTACTTACCAATCCTCCTGATGAAATTTAAGGTATCTTTTCCTCAGTATCAATACAATTTGTTTTTAATCAACATTTTTTAAATTAAAAAAAATACAAATGTTACTTTATATTGGATTTAAAGTAGGTTCTTTCCTACTTTAAAAAATTTAAAATTAACGTAGGTTTAATAAAGGTATGTTAAGGTAAAAACTTGATTTTAATACTACTTTAAGAAATTCTGCTTAACAACGACACAAAAAACTGCTTTAAGTTTTTTTGCATAAGGCCGTAAGTCATTATTTCAAATAAATTTTTCAAATTTCTAAGTTACCTTCTTAATTATTTAAAACCATTGAAAAAAGTATTTGCATTACATTTTTAGCGTAATATACATTACGTAATCAATTCTGAAGAACTAGTTATTTTAAGGCTTAACTATAATATGCATAAGCTAGCTTAAGCCAACTTAAGCAACTGTGCAATTACATATAAATCATATGTGGCAAACTATAATGTACTTAACAACACTCTTCGTTGAGTTTCGTCAAATGTCATTTGCTTAAGCAAAGTCCGAAACCGATCGCACATTCCGTACGGAAACAGCTGTTTGTGCTTTGTGTTTTACATATGAATGTATATTCGTAAAAAATTGCAATGGAGAATGAAGGTGAACAAATTATATATAAATTTAATATAAAATGTTAAAAAAAAGAAGTTTCTATAAGAAAAAAGAGAGGCGTTGTATAATAATCGAAATTAAAAAGAAAGAGCATTTTATTGTTTATGAGTTGAGTGATGCACACCGCTGTATTTTTTACTACTTTTGGCCAAAATTACGCAAACAACCAAAAATGTTAAATTTTTCTTTCGAAATTTTCTTAAAACTATTAAAAATAATTATTAATTTGTATATAAATGGTATTAGGTATATAAAATATGTTTATTTAACACCTTTTTGTTGACAAATTTAATTTATTCAGAAAAAAATTATTATTTTTCAAAAGTACGAATAAAACAAATGTGCAACAGTGTCATGATAGTTTTTAGATTCCTGTAAGTACATTGTAGCCACCTAAAAGTCTTCAATAAATTGCTTAAGCATTTGACAGACTTTTCGTTCATATTTTGACATTAGCTTAAGCCTGCTTATGCATATTATAGTTGAACCTTTAGTCTCACGTCTTGTTAAAATCATTAAGTTGGTAATCAAGTTAGGAAGTACTTCCACACTTTTTAAAATTTTTTGCTGGGTATTAACCAAATAGTGACCAACACCAAACATTATGATACAAAATTTTGACCAGCTGAACTAAATCATCTGCATAAATGTCTACCCAGCAAACAAGCAAATTTGACCTCAAGTTGAAAATAATTTAAAAACATATTTTTTCTTTAGAAAATGGGGGTTTAAAAAGGATTTAAGAATAATTTGACAATAACGTCTAAATTTATTCTACAAGGTTTCTTTCAAATATTGACTTCACTTCACAAATGTTAAACATATTTTTTGATAAATTTCGTACACATCTCAGAAGCGCTTTATATAGACTACGATTTATATTTGATTCATTATAATTTGTAAAGACAATTATAATTACAAAATTAGTAGCATTAATGGTTTTAAAATTTTTTCTCAATTATTATTATTATATCCAATGAAAAGTTAATGTCAATCAAAACATCCCAAGTATGAATTAACTCCTAATTTTATAAGGGTGTTTGTTATAGAGGTATAGAACTTTAAGTTGCAATAATAAATACAACGATGGATTATTCGATTGACATGAATTTTGTTTATCCGAAAGATAATCTTGTGACATTACATTTTAGATATGATTTCTGACATATGACCGCCACGGCTGGCGCGGATGTAGTCAAATCTGGACGTCCAATTTTCGATGACTTTTTCCAACATTTGTGGCCGTATATCGGCAATAACACGGCGAATGTTGTCTTCCAAATGGTCAAGCGTTTGTGGCTTATCCGCATAGACCAATGACTTTACATAGCCCTACAGAAAGTAGTCTAGCGGTGTTAAATCACAAGATCTTAGAGGCCAATTTACAGGTCCAAAACGTGAAATTAGGCGGTCACCAAACGTGTCTTTCAATAAATCTATTGTGGCACGAGCTGTGTGACATGTTGCGCCGTAATGTTGGAACCACATCTCCTTGAATAACCATCATGGTTATTCAATTCAGGATTGAAAAAGTTAGTAATCATGGCTCTATACCGATCACCATTGACTGTAACATTCTGGCCATCATCGTTTTTGAAAAAGTACGGACCAGTAATTCCACCAGCCCATAAGGCGCCCCAAACAGTCAGTTTTTCTGGATGTAACGGTGTTTCGACATACACTTGAGGATTACCTTCACTCCAAATGCGGCAGTTTTGTTTGTTGACGTAGCCATTGAACCAGAAGTGCGCTTCATCGCTAAACAAAATTCGCTTATGAAAATCGGGAACAACAGTAATCTCGTTTTGGGCCCAAATTGCACTATTTGCGTTGTTCATGCGTGAGTCTATTCATCATAAATTGCCAAACCAAACTGAGAATAAATCACTTAACAGCTGTTAAATCGGTCGCCATCTTGAGTAATGCCAACTTAAAGGTCTATACCTCTATAAAAAACACCCTTTATTTCGAAGAACCTTAAAAGCAACATTATAGTAACAAACAGAAACAACAAATAAAAAGAAAAATACAAATTAAATGTTTTTTTTTCATTCAAACACAAACTTCTGCCTGTTCATTAAAAAGGTTTGTCAATTACGTTTGATTTTGTGTTTGCTTGGCATCTATTTGGTCTTGTGTCAATGTGCTGTTGTTTCTTAGGTATGAATATGCGTGTGTGTTAAACAGTATTGATATTTCTACGATGCTGTCATCAAATACTGCAAGCATGTACTCCATAAGGAAGTGTCATTACAATTTGCAAACATTCTTGCATAATACTTACATATTAGATGTTCAAACAGCATTAACTTTTATTTTGGCTAAAGTTAGTTAATGTTGTTTGTTTACTTTACTTTTTATCGAAGTTCTTTTTCTTTTGTGTTCATTTATTGCTACTGGTGTTTAGTAGTTGTACATTCCTAATGACCAGATGCATGTAACACGTTGTTATTTGGTAACAAAACAATTTGTACTTCAAACCCAATTAAGCACATACATACTTATAAACATAGGGCCCCTCATGCTAACACAAAATAATACCCAACATTGGCCATTGGCCAAAAATTGTAATCCATGCTGCAAGTAGGACAAATGCTTTAGTAAGAGCAAGTATTCGATGTTAGGAGTAGAATACCTTTTTGGAATTAGTATTACAAATAAATACGACACAACAAATTGTTGTACTTGTAATAAAAAAAATGCAAAATATATAAACAGTATAGTTCAGTTCAAATAAAACACAGAGATTACGTATTGTTAGGCACAACTTTGAATATGTTTAAATCTATATGTACATAAAATAAAATAGTAACTCGTTACCATCGCATCACGTAAAAACTACTGGATCGATTTTAACTAAATTTTGTGAGGAGGTACCTAAGTATTCTTATTCCAATATAGGATACTTTTATCCTTGGAGAAAAAGTGAAAGTACGACGATTTTTTAAAGATTTAAAGGTACTGCATACTTCAAGGGATATTAATATAAATTTCAGAATTTACTCCAGGTATGGGTACCTTTATATAAAGTAAATACGTAACAGTCTTAAAATTTGGTGTGGATTACGTTCAAAGCAAAATCGAACAAAATATTGTCAGGACGCAAACAGCGTATGTGGGCACAGGTAGTTATAAATAAAATCTATTTAAGTATTAATATGATTCCAGCCTGATTCGGATGTAATGCAGTCTGGCAGTCCAAAGAAGCTAATTTTTACGATCTTGGTAACCGATTGAGAGCTTTGCGTTCGGAAGTTTGCTTTTATACTTTTTTTTGCATATTTTTCCATTTAATTTATAAAAAAAATGCGTTTAGTGCATTGAAGCCACAAATAATTATTAATGATGGCTCCATCCCGCTGATCGTTGAACATAACGTTCCCACTGTCCTCATTTTTTACCGTCAGCCTTCTTGGAGAATGTGTCGTTTTGGGTAGTGTGGTCTTTAAAAAAAATGCTTATCGAGATACCCATTGAGGTTAAAGTGAACCCTATCAGGGCCCAAGCAGTCCTGATCTAAACCAAGATTCGAGAAATAAATTTCCAGGTGTTCTTCGACATTAGTTCATCGTTGTTAAAAAGAAAAAGTTATCAAAAATCATAATTAAAGTGCCACCGTAGAAAATGTTAATTTGTAAAGTAAAGCCTTAAAAACGACTTATTGATTACACTCTAAATAAAGGTTTTGGCGTATTATTTTGGTCTGGAGCCGCAATTTATTTAAAAGGGTGTGTAACCTAACTTTAATAACATTGAATCAAGATTATTCTCGCATTTGCTTTTTAGTATTTGAATGATTTTTGCATTTATTTTGTTTGTCAACTAATTAAAGCACAATACGTCTTATTGATTCTGCTATCATCAGTAGTAAAAAGTATAAAAATAAAACGTTAATAAAAAGTTAAATAAAAGTTTTGCTTATTACATAATTTTATAAAATTTCTCTTAAAGTAGCTTTAAGTGTAAAGGAATAAATGAAAAATAGAGGCCCTGTGGTAGTTGAGCTTATTGCTGAAAAGAGCTTTTTAGAGAGCGCCGATTCATCATAAGTAAAGTAACGAAAATTTAGCTAGAATGATTGGAAATAAGAAGAGCAGCAGTAATCCATACATCTATACATATAATAAACTCATTTCCGTATGTCTGTCTGCTTTTCATTTGTGTTCGCATCACGTAAAAACTACTAGCTGGATTTTAACAAAATTTTGTGAGGAGGTACCTTAGCATCTGTGTTATTTCCAAAAGAAAGTGGAGAAAAAGCAGCGAAAAAACACAATTTATGGTTTAAGGTACTGAAATTTTCGGTTTAAAACTGGGATATTTTCAAAACGGTTGCACACTTTTTCATTTTTGGGATATTTTAAAAACTATTGCGCAACATTAGGCGCCAATTAAATTAAATTTGTATTTGATTTGGTTTTGGTTTTGTATTTGTATTTTTACTTTGTAGAATTACAACTTTAATAAAAATATTTTAAGCACTTTTTACAGAGATTTAAAACAATTTTTAGAATTTTTTATAAATTTTTATAAATTTTACAATTTTATCCAGGGATGGATACCTTTATATATATAGTAAATACATAAACCATAACTGATAAACTATAAAAGTAAGGGTCTTACAATTGGTGTTAAATACTTTCAAAGAAAAATGGAGCAAAGTATTGTCAGATGTAGCTGAAGACACCTCACTCACTGACTATGTACACCTACTGTCGCCAGATTTGCCGATTTTTCATCGTAAAATTGGATAGGTGAGATTTGCCGATTTTCTTCATCAAATTGTGTTTAAGTCACACTCTTTTTTATTGATCTTTGTCAACTTCATTTCGTTGAATAAAACTTCTTCAGACTTTGAATCTTTAGCTTGGTCAATTTAATGAAATTCATAGGTTGTTCGAGTAAAACATCTGCACATATTGCATCCCTGTCAATCTAATTGGCTTTCAATCGAAGCCGTTGTAAACTATTTAGTAGATCTATACGAACCATCAAAGATTTATTTTGCATTAGTAGAAAACGTAGAAGATATAGCTAAATTAATGTTGGACAATTTAAATTAAGATATTCACGCAAGATATTCACGCAATTGACTCGGAATTTGGAGAGCTTAAATCACGTGAGTACCTTGTTAAGGATTTTATTTCTAAATTGTTCGCTTTATATTTTTGTTTGCCATTTGCCATTTGCAATTATTTTCCATTTAATTTTGTAATTATTTTCTTAAAAACCACAAGTTTATGTGTTCTGTTATTTTAAGAAACTTTTTGCCGGTTTAAAAAAAAAATTATCCAGATTTTGCAAATATTTTAGCTCAATTTTAAAGATTTTATACATAGGTGAATTTTCTGACAACACTGTGGATTTTTGGATTTATAAATCCATCAAGCAAGCAAGAGTCTCCAGATTTAGCCCCTTGCGACTACTTCCTGTTTTCAAAATTTAAGAAATTGCTGTATGGTACGTAAGATATCAATAATTTTAACAAATGCCATTTTAGGGGCCTTTGAAAAAATCTTATTATTTGGGTAGCGTATGTCTGGTTTGTATTCTAACCAAAAAAGGATTTTCTATCCAATTGATGTTGGGCTGCACAAAAATGTCCAATTGGATAGTTAGAATACATGGCATAAGTTCCGAATTGCTACTGTTCTAGCGAGTTTGTTTTTTCTAAATTTAAAGTAGTGAATCCGGAAATAGGTTCAAGCTAAAATGGATTAAGATTCTGTTTAATAATAAAAAATTCAATAACAAAACAAAAAAGAACAGATTTTATAAAGCTTACTAATTTTCAAAACATATCTTACATTTAATTATTGAACGAATGAATATTTTAAGCTGAATTGTATATTGCAATAATAACGAAATTAATGCTTGATGAAAAACAATTTTAAATAATAAATTGTTGGTAAGGCACGTTCCTTTTGCGCATAATGAATGAAGAACACGTTCACCTATAATTTTAGGAAATATTTTCTTAATAGATATTAAAATTCCTTGACTCTAAATATGGCTTGAAATAAGTGAGAAGTTAATAAAAACATATACAAATTTAAACCACCGAAGCAATAAATATTTCGCTTTTTTACTGCTTCTATTTTTAAACGTTTCTTTATTTTAGTTTTGGCTTTTAAGACTTACTCTACTTAAATATGTCGGATTCCTAAGATGCAATAAAATGTTAAAAATTTTAAAACTCGCTGACTTATTTGGTCATTGGTAAATTGTAATAGTATAGCAGCAATCTGCTAAATTTACTTGCAAAAGGAATAAAATACGTAAAACTTACAACTCCACACGATTCTACTATAATCTTATATACTGTGACCATCATCATCATCATCACAGCAATCATTACCACTGCCTACACAGTAGTGAAATAAAATGTTAAAAATATTTTAATTGTTTCTGATATAACATGCGAACAAATAACAAAGAAAAAAATGAGATCAATTTCACGATATCGTGCATATTTTTTTAATCAACAGTGAACACTATTAAACAGGACTTTAAAGGATTTAAGAACAACAAAATTACTTATTAGTTATTATAGTGCTCTCTGTGGCAAAACCTTTGGTAAAAAAATACTATTGATTATCATTTAAACTGGCACTTAAATATGTATATGTATGCCTCTTAAATTATGAAGTATGTACTTCTAGATTTTTTATTGTTGAAGATATATGTATGTATATGTATTAATAAATAAAGCCAAATAAAATTGTATCTTTAAAA
The DNA here is from genome assembly GCA_949628195.1 of Phasia obesa. Classification (NCBI taxonomy): domain Eukaryota; kingdom Metazoa; phylum Arthropoda; class Insecta; order Diptera; family Tachinidae; genus Phasia; species Phasia obesa. The sequence goes on from OX451215.1 coordinate 90,729,790, forward strand.
ATTTCCAACTATGGTAAAATTAGAAGCAATTACGTTTAAAAAAGACTTTATAATATGTTTATCATTTTCAATGCTTGCATAATAGGGAAGTAGGTATTTTAATATGAATATTTATATAACGCCGAATCTGTAGCTGAGAGTTAATTATATCTTAATTATGTAAAACATACGCCAGTTTGTTTAAAATTTATTTTATTTATTTTTATATTTTTTAAATATGGATTTCCAATACAACAAGGTATAATCTAGTTTTTGTTTAGTTTGTTCGACATTTTAATATTAAAGATATTAACTTTATGTAAAACTTTAAACTTTAATTAGTTTAATATAGAATGGCTGCCATATTGTTAAAATTTATTTTTATAAATTTTAACAAGATTAACGTGAGTACCTGCTTACTCGGCCTAACCTCACGGTGGTCTTACCACCGAGTGAAACTTAGGCGTAGATTAGCGCCCCCATTGTGTAGTATAACAACACTTTACGATTGCCACCAATCGCTTTTTGTGTGTGATACAGTCACAATGAGTAGCAATTTATATAATATGGCAAGCCTTTCCAAGGCAAGCCTAGATCCACATTATAACCTCTTGCTTAGGGGTTTGGAGACTATCCAAACTCCGTCTGTTGAGAGTGCAACAGCATACTTGATCGACCGTGCACCATACCTACTTAATCGATCTTAAACCACAACCGAAGGGGACCTCACCAATAACCGGTCACAGAGGCTCTCTGTGGGGCCACCGATTCCCGTGGTACCAGTCCTTTGTGCACTGGTCGGGCCTCGAAGAGAACCCGTATGTTTTCACACACAGACCTTTTCTTCCAGATTTAGGCTCTAGGAACCCTAGCGTCTGGTGCCCTTATTTTCCCCGAGTGGAACGCGTCAAAGCATTTGCCATATTCCTGCAGTGACAATTGGAACCCCCGGGGGTAACTCTATTCGAAGTGGAACAAGATTAACGTGAGTACCTGCCATACTCGGTCTAACCTCACGGTGGTCTTACCACCGAGTGAAACTTAGGCGTAGACTAGCGCCCCCATTGTGTAGTATAACAACACTTTACGATTGCCACCAATCGCAATTTGTATGTATACAGTCACAATGAGTAGCAATTTATACAATATGGCAAGCCTTTCCAAGGTAAGCCTAGATCCATATTATAACCTCTTGCTTAGGGGTTTGGAGACTATCCAAACTCCGTCTGTTGAGAGTGCAACAGCACACTTGATCGACCATGCACCACATCTACTTTAATCGATCTTAAACCACAACCACCACGTGTACCCCCGAAGGGGACCTCACCAATAACCGGTCACAGAGAGGATAGGCTCTCTGTGGGGCTACCGATTCCCGTGGTACCAGTCCTTTGGGCACTGGTCAGGCCTCGAAGAGGACCCGTGTTAAAACAACAGACCTTTTCTTCCAGATTCAGGCTCTAGGAACCCTAGCGTCTGGTGCCCCTATTTTCCCCGAGTGGACCGCGTCAAAGCATTTGCCATATTCCTGCAGTGACAATTGGAACCCCCGGGGGTAACTCTATTCGAAGTGTTCTATCTTCGTAAATATTACGGAGGTCAGCACCTTCCTTCTGAGCGTGATATTTAACGAAGTTTAGGTTAGGTTGCGCAGGTCGCCGGTTCTGTATTCAAAAGCCGACTCATTTGCGTCCTTGCGGTCCCTTTGTGATACTTGAGAGAGGGATATGCAGAAATGTCTTTAGAATTCCTACAAAAAATCAGTATAAAACCATCATAAAGCCCTTATAAATGGGGTAACTTGTTGGTATTGCAGCCTGAGAGGTTTGAAAGATCTTCAGCCTCGGACTGCCAAAAAGCGGCTCTCTTTCAGTGGATAGGGCTGAGCAATGACAGAGGAGGTGCTTCGCCGTTTCTTCCTTCTCCTCGTCCTGACAATCTTTCAATCTCCTAGCAAGGACTCTTATATGCAGGGCCCTGTCAGCACAGCTACTAGTGTTTCCATCTGTCCTCGAGGGGTTCTCAGTAGGCTTCCAGTATTTTTGCAGTCATACTGAGGCCATAGAAGCCTCGAAATCGTACAGGTGACTTCGTTTGACCATCTGGTCTGTGCCGCCCGCGGTTGTTCTGTTGTCTCGTTAATCTATCTTCTGATCACTAAGATAGTTTCCAGATTTAGCAAGTTTGTCAGCAGTTACATTTCCGGGCACACAGAGTATCCAATAGTGTTCCTGGTTGGAATGTCTCACCATCTCATGTAAAGATCTCATCTGAACGTCGTGTAGTCTCCCTATAAGAAGTTTATCGCGGCTTTGCTGTCGGTACAAATCTGGATAGCCTTAAAGCGAGGGATGAAGTCACTCTCCCACTCCAATGTCCGTTTTAGATCCGTCCGTATAAACTTCAAGCACGTCTTCATGATAGCATACATTCGTCGTCAAGTATGACGTGTCAAATACTCCGATTCTTCTAGCTGACAATTATTCAACGAATAATTAAATTATATTTTTACATCTACATTTGAAACCTAATCCTTGGCTTCCAATGTCGAGCCATTTCATGCCTTTGGAGAACAACATAACTCATGACATAATTAAAACAACAAGAAAAACTTAAAAACGCGATTGCAAATTAGACTGACAGTATGAGCTATACAAGAGTTAGTGGTGGTCATTTATCTGATATCATTTTCTAAACATAAATGCCTGAAATATCGGGAGGCTAGTGCGTTAGACTCCCACCAAATACTTTGGGTTTTTCACTTCATTTGTGAAGGTCTTCTGTACTACCCTCGCTAAATTAAGTTAGAATATAATTTTTTATTTGCTTTATTTCAGATTAAATTTTGTAAAATCAATTACATAAGTAATTTGAAATAAATTAAATTTCATATTAAGCATAAAACATTTATAATAATGAAAAAGATGTCATAGTTAATTATTAAAAGTTACAATTACAAATTACATAATAAAATTAAATTTCGTTCATTGGTAATCGCACCACTTAGGTTTTTACGGAAAGAAAAATTTACCACGAGTACTTTTATGGCTACTTTTTAAGTGGATTGGAATATTGCGCGTGGTACCCCCATAGAAAGTGAATAATTATTATCGTCTACCAGGACATCTGCAATAGGCAAAGTCTTGAAACTTTGCACAAGTAACCCTTATACTAATGTGCACGGCCTAACAAAACACAGACTGGATTGAGACGGTGACCGTGGTACCTCCCTTACAAAGAGAACAATGCTAAAGTCTTGAAACTTTGCACAAGTAATCCTTAGATTAATGTGCATAGTCTAGCAAAATAGAGACTACATTAGGATAGTGGGAGTTTTACCTCCCTTACAAAGGAAAAAATTATTATCGTTTATTTCCAATCCTCTTACTTCCATTGTTATAACCTTCGTTTTAAACATTCGTGGACTGCGCCAGCCCTCAAGAACTCAAGAGAGTTACCAACGAATTCAGCAAATTTTATGGATATTCTTTCGTTTTTTTTTAGTTTTGGCCGACTCTAACTTGATATTTTTGGCGTAGTGTACTTATTAATCATCGGATTATTATTTTAAGACATTCGCTATATTCTTGATAAAATTTAGAATAAATTAGTTTCAAGTTTTGTTCTGATAGAGCTTTTCGTTAAAAAGTTACAAGCCGCTGGATTGGGAAAATGTAAAAAATACCGCTTTTTTAAGGATTTTCCCCAAAAAGTTGGTATTCTTTTTTTTTGCTTATGTAATTTAAACTTATTTGGATACTAGTAAATTTGTTTAAACCATTTTAAAGAGAAGCTATAGTACATGCGCATAAAATATAAATTTATTATAACGGTTCTCTCTCCAGCTCTCTATCCAAACATAGCCAATTTTGAAACAAAATTTAAATAAATTATTGTAAAATTACTTTGAGTGCAAAGCAACGATTAAAAAACCGAAAGAGGATTTTTAAGGCCTCAACTGTTGGCTACATACTCCAAGAAGGAATTGACAGTGTAAATATTAAAGGCGAAAAAAATCTTTATAATAAATTTAATCTGAAGTCAAAAGCTTTTCTCAGATACCACTTACATATAGAGTGGTTAAAGTGGGCCGATGTTGAATGTGAACCATACCTAAACGTCAAGTTTTTTTCTGCATTTGACATTTCCCAATTTCACACTAACTCAATTTGAGCCATGTCTAGAAACAGCAACGCTTGATTGTGTATGTTTTGCGCGACAAATTCAATGGCCGTGTTATCTCACGTGGTGGCGATGTGAATTGGCCGCCATTTGACACCGTTGGACTTCTTTCTTTGGGGTTATTTGAAAGAAAAGGTGTACGTCGATAAGCCAGCATTAATTCAATACCTAAAGGATGATATAACTCCGCACATTAACCCTTTCGCTATTTTGTTGCCATATGGCAACATGCACATTTTTGCTCTGTAAATCTGCTTTGTTTTAAAGAATCAATTTTTTTCTGCACAATTATATATTTTAGATATCTAGTAACAATTTTAAATAAAAAAAATTAAAAAAATTAAAAAATGCCATATGGCAACAAATTCACTTTATGGTATATAATAATCAACGAACGTTACTTTTATTTTTATATGAACTTTTATTATCTTATTTATCACGACCATGGCGAAGTACATAGCAGACACCAAAATTGAAAAAATTTTATTTAATTTCGATTTATCGGAGCTAGAGGATATGGACTCTTAAAATATTTGACCATTTTCCCTCCGGCGGTACCAATTGTCATTGCAGTACATTCTCAAATGCCTTGACGCGGTGCTCACGTACACGGGTGGCTGTGGTTTAAGATCGATTAATGTAGGTATGGTGCAAGGTCGATCAAGTGTGCTGTTGCGCTCTCAACAGACGGAGTTTGGATATTCTCCAAACCCCTAAGTAAGAGGCTATAATATGGAAGCTAGGCTTGCCTTTTAGGCTTGCCATATTATATAAATTGCTATCGTGGAGTGTTGCTATACAGAGCAATGAGGGCGCTAGTCTACGCTCAAATATCACTCGGTGAAAAGACCACCGTGGGATTAGGCCAAATCGGCAGGTGCCCACGTTAATATTGTTCCACGTCTGACCATTTCTTAGATTTAGAAAGTTTTTACTCCTGGTTAGACTATAACGCAAATAGCGGATATAATGATAGAAACCTAAGAGGTTCTATGGATATATTGAGATTTCGAAATGAAGTTGCGGATGGGCTTCTAGCCTTTTCAAATAAGCAAAAACATCTTATAGCGCAGACAAAAAAGATAGTCTTACGAAATCCTGAAAAGAGTACGAAACAGGATCCTCTGTTTCACTCCGATATGTTGACCTTGTATTGACAGGAGTACGCCTAAGATAAAACCAGATGCAAATTTAGAGAATGTAGTGGTTTTCCTAGGTACAAATGCTTGTGAATTTAGAGTGAAATAGTTTTAAGGACCAATATTACACATAAATACATATATATTGAAGAACTAAACAACCTTTTAATTTATTTTTAATTATTTTTTTTTTTATTTTATACATTTTTTATTAAAAGTTTATTTTTCAACAAAAGATTACTTTTTACAAGAAGAAAACAAACAATAAACAAAAAGCTAAAAAAAGAAATCATAAATATAAATTAACTTTTCATGGTAATTTTTATACCATTAAGAATAATTGTTGCCATATGGCAACAGTCTGAAAAACACGTTTCCGAAAAAAAATTTAAAATTTTTTTTACATATTGTTTTTAAAACCCAAAATATTTATTATCGAAGGAATCATATTTTTAGCAGTCATAAATAAAAATATGTAGCGAAAGGGTTAACGGCATAGAACCTCAATCATGCCTCAGCGTCATGGAACATCGGATGGAGGTATGTCGCAGAGGTCGCGGCGGCCATTTGGCCGATATTTTGTTCCATACCTAATTAAACCATACCAATATTATGAAAATAAAAAGAAATGACAATAATTTCGTAAATAATTTGTGTGATAATCGACATAGGCCCTTGAAATTTAACCACACTTTATATATCGAGCATATAGTTAAGCTATAGGAGCTTTCTAAACCTTGCTACTCATGATTTTTTTCTCTTATTTTGTATGTAAAAATAAAATATCTGTTAAATTTTATTAAACGAATTATGTCCAAAATAAATCGTTTTGAAGCCACTGTGCGTTGTTTATATATTGAGTATATTTTGAGGTAATTCTCTATTTAATCTGGATTGATAAATAAATTTATCCCGTTTCCGTTGCCTGCGAAATAGGATTTTATAAACTGTAAAGTCCTCAAATATTTACATTTTTTGTAAAATTCAGATTGAATTGAATTTTATACAAACCAGCAACCATGCCAGCAAATTTTATTGATATTCTTTCATACCTGACCCAATATTATTAAAAAATCTCTTTAATCTTAGCTAAGAAAATAAAACTAAACGAAATGCTTTTTATATACAGATACACTTATAAAATTTTGTAAAGTAGAATCCAAATATCCAATTTACATATATAGGTTTGCAGTAAATTTTTTTCTTAGCTGTTGAAAATCTATTTGAAGCTGTGACGGGTCTTAGATGTCATTAATTTTAATTAGTTTTTGTTTTTAGTTTTTGTAATTAGAAATTTAATTACATGCTTTCGCTGAAGCTCCAAGCAGATAATAATAAGTAGTCTGGTTAAGCATTCGATTTCTTCATCATTTGTATCAGTGTCCTATTAGCCTTGTAAGTATTGTGACGACATTGAAAAAAGCAAAAATATTAGCCAAGCTCGTATATACTTGTAAATACAAATGAGTAAATGATATGGTCAATTCTATTATCATTGTTCTGTGTCAACTACATAGTTATTTGTTTTGCATGTTTCACGCTAATTACAGATACAAAATATAAAATCTGTTTTTTTGGAAACAAAACATATTTAAATAAACTTGATGGTATCGCATGGAGGAAAAACAGAAAGAACATCTTGATACATTTTACCATAGGTACACCGAAGCAAAAATTAACATAAGAATTGTAAAATAGGATGCAAAATTTAAGAAAGATAGATAATTATACAAATAAAAAACGTTTTAGTCAATTCTACAGACGATTAAAAAAAAATAAACTGTGCTATTTTCTCCAAGATGAATTAGAATTAGAAATTGAACATATCATGTACTCACTTTTTTTTTTTTTTTTTTATTGATACAACCGATTAATAAATCGAATGATTAACCAGGCTACCTATTATAATCTGCTTTAAAGCTTAGCGAAAGCATTAAGTTATTAAATTTGTAATTGCAAAAATAAAAAAAAAATAATTAAAATTAATTACACCTAAGAACTGTCAGAGCTTCAAATAGAATTTCGACAACTAAGAAAAAAAGCTACTGCTAACCTTTTTATTGGACACTTGCAGCTTGGAGCTAATTTATATTTTACACAACTTTGCAGCAAAGTTTATCTTTACATCAAAAGACAATGTACGAGCATGCAAAAAACTCCATCAAATATATACCATAAAACAAATTGTGGTAAATGTCATACATGGGACTAATTCATTAGATTGAGTAATTAATTGACAATTTCATTAGCATTGAATTATAAATAATGCTAACAATTTTTTTTTTCATTACAATTGTTTTCATTAATGGTTTCAGTAGTAATTATTAAAATAAATCAGTCAAGTGCGAGTTAGTCTCACACATCTAGCGTTCCGTACTATGTTTAGTAGGCCTTTATAAATTCAAGTTGTTAATTTTTTCATGTCTTATAGCGCACCCTTTATTTTTAAACTCAAAGTCATATTCGCGAAAATTACATCGCTATTGGAACACCCTTTAAATTTTAGGAATTGTTATAACGGCCATACACGGTAATATACTTTCTATAAAAATATCAGGATCAAAAAATAAGGTAATATAGGTGAAAAATATGTCACTGATGGATCACCCTTTAGTAATTAGCAATTGTTACAGCGGCCGAAGTACAACATCTATTGTAAATAATTCAAGAGTCTACATATTACGGTTAAAAAATAAGGCTATTTAAGTAAAAATCATGTCTATGTCGGAACACCCTTTAATTTTGTTATTTGTTATAAAGGCCGTGGAAATTCTTTTTCTATGAATATATCAAGAGTTTACCTATTACGATTAAAAAAATAAGTCACTATACTTTAAAACATGTCATTGTCGGCACACCCTTTAATTTTTAGTAATTGTCATATCGGCCGTGGCAACATATCTCCTGAAATAAGGCGATATACATGAGAATCACGTCACTGTCATAACAGCCTTTAATTTTTATGATTTGATATAGTTTCCATAGTAATAAACCGCCTGTAAAAACTTCAAGAGTCTACTTATTCTTGTTCAAAACTTAGACCATATACACGCAAAGCACGTCACTCACGGAACACCCTTTAATTTTAAGGTTTAATTTTATATACTTGTTTAGAAAGCGAACATAGTATTATTTACCTTCAGCAAATTTTAAGTGGTTGCCTCCTATAGCTCAAGAAATAAAGACATAAAGGCAAATAACACCTCACTTTCGGAACACCCGATAAGTTTTAGTATTTATTGCTATAGTGGCCACAGTTATACCCCTTCTGTGAAAATTTCAAGAGTCTACCTATTACGGTTCCAGAGATAAAAGGCGCTGACAGACGGACAGACATTGTAGCGAAAACAATAGGGTAACGTTTTTACACTTTGTGTACGGAACCCTAAAAACAAAATCATTACCATTAATCAATGATTACATTATAAAAATCATCATTATTGGCCACAGTGGAAAGCAACCTTTTTGTAGTGATGTTTTTAAAGAAGTCCCACCTCCACTCTCTACTCTCCTATTTTGTGCATTTTTATTCCCTTTGCCACAGGTGAAAATACTTATAAGTTTATCATTCCGTGTGAAATTTCTATCATATTCATTTCCGATCCCATAAAGTATATATATTCTGGATCCTTATACATAGAGAAGCTGATTAGGCGATGTCTGTCTATCCGTCTATCCGTCTGTCCGTGTTTGGGTAGTAATCTCATATGCCAAAGCACGAAGAGGGATACAAAAAATTTAAGCACACCAATCTGTCAGACATAGTTTCGAAAATTTTTGGATTGCAATTCAGCAACATCGGATCATTCCTTTGGAGTCTGCGGGCTAAAAACCACGGCCACCTATGTTTTTTCACTTATTTTAATTTTTTTTTTTCAATTTAATGATTCTCTTTTGCTTTTTAGTCAAATAAATATTAGATCGCGACAGGCAGTTTGGAAATAATGCATACAGATCTCTGGGGATCAATAACCCTTTGCGAGGAGCGATTTTTGTTAGTTTTTAAGTTGATAAGGTTTTTCTGCTTTGATTTGTATTAAAGACCTTTATATAAAGCAATACACATAGAGGTAGCCAATGGACCCACTGGGTAACCACTGGTAGACAGGAGCAGTTAAAAGACACAATATGAGGAAATTTTTTTAAGGATTTTTTTTGATTTAGTCTGACCGTTCTAACTCAATATAGATTTCAGGACGGTCACAAATTAAAAAAAAAAGCAATAAAATTAAAAAAAAAATTAAAAAATTCAATAAAAATTAAAAAAAAACATTTACAAAAAATTTAGAAAACATTTTCAAAAAGATATTTTTACAGAAAAAATTTAAAAATATAAAATTTTCAAAAAAATTTTCGAATAAAATTTTAAAAACAATTTTCGAAATATTTAAAAAAAATCAATATAATGGGTGATTTTTTTGAGGTTAGGATTTTCATGCATTAGTATTTGACAGATCACGTGAGATTTCAGACATGGTGCCAAAGAGAAAGATGCTCAGTATGCTTTGACATTTCATCATGAATAGACTTACTAACGAGCAACGCTTGCAAATCATTGAATTTTATTACCAAAATCAGTGTTCGGTTCGAAATGTGTTTCGCGCTTTACGTCCGATTTATGGTCTACATAATCGACCAAGTGAGCAAACAATTAATGCGATTGTGACCAAGTTTCGCACTCAGTTTACTTTATTGGACATTAAACCAACCACACGAATGCGTACAGTGCGTACAGAAGAGAATATTGCGTCTGTTTCTGAGAGTGTTGCTGAAGACCGTGAAATGTCGATTCGTGGCCGTTCGCAGCAATTGGGTTTGTGTTATTCGACCACATGGAAGATTTTACGCAAAGATCTTGGTGTAAAACCGTATAAAATACAGCTCGTGCAAGAACTGAAGCCGAACGATCTGCCACAACGTCGAATTTTCAGTGAATGGGCCCTAGGAAAGTTGGCAGAAAATCCGCTTTTTTATCGACAAATTTTGTTCAGCGATGAGGCTCATTTCTGGTTGAATGGCTACGTAAATAAGCAAAATTGCCGCATTTGGAGTGAAGAGCAACCAGAAGCCGTTCAAGAACTGCCCATGCATCCCGAAAAATGCACTGTTTGGTGTGGTTTGTACGCTGGTGGAATCATTGGACCGTATTTTTTCAAAGATGCTGTTGGACGCAACGTTACGGTGAATGGCGATCGCTATCGTTCGATGCTAACAAACTTTTTGTTGCCAAAAATGGAACAACTGAACTTGGTTGACATGTGGTTTCAACAAGATGGCGCTACATGCCACACAGCTCGCGATTCTATGGCCATTTTGAGGGAAAACTTCGGAGAACAATTCATCTCAAGAAATGGACCGGTAAGTTGGCCACCAAGATCATGCGATTTGACGCCTTTAGACTATTTTTTGTGGGGCTACGTCAAGTCTAAAGTCTACAGAAATAAGCCAGCAACTATTCCAGCTTTGGAAGACAACATTTCCGAAGAAATTCGGGCTATTCCGGCCGAAATGCTCGAAAAAGTTGCCCAAAATTGGACTTTCCGAATGGACCACCTAAGACGCAGCCGCGGTCAACATTTAAATGAAATTATCTTCAAAAAATAAATGTCATGGACCAATCTAACGTTTCAAATAAAGAACCGATGAGATTTTGCAAATTTTATGCGTTTTTTTAAAAAAAAAAGTTCTCAAGCTCTTAAAAAATCACTCATTATCTATGAAAATGAAAATCATAAGTGTCACATAACATATTTTTAATATTAAGAATATAGTATGTAAAGGGTCCGCCAAATACCTTTTTTTTTGAAAATGCTATAAAAAAAAACTACTGAATATTTTCTCAAATTTCTTTTTTTATTTGAAATCCTTCCGGTTAGTAATGGAAAATAGTTTCATTCAAATGGCTGGCCATGCAGTAGGCTACACGATCGGTCCAATTTTTAAGCACATTAATTATTGTGTGCAACTGTATTTCACCAATGGCTTCACGAATATTGTCCTTTAAAGCGTCAATTGCCTCTGGCTTGTCGGCGTAACACTTATCTTTAACGGCACCCCACAAATAATAATCCAACGGTGTCAAATCGCAGCTCCGAGCTAGCAAAACGACATCAGCTCTGCGGCTGATAATGCGATCTTCAAAAACAGGGCGCGAAACATCGAGTGTTGCTTGGACTGTGTGGCACGTAGCGCCGTCCTGTTGAAACCAAATGTTGCCAATATTCTCCTCTTCAATTTTTGTGAACAAAAATTCGTTCAACATGGCCCGAAAACGATTGCCATTGACTGTAACGGCCACTCATTGCTCATTTTCGAAGAAAAATGGCCCAATTATGCCTCTTGACCAAAATCCGCACCAAACATTGACTCGTTTTGGGTGCATCGGCTTTTCAATGTATGCGTGCGGGTTTTCTGTGCCCCAAATGCGACAATTTTGCTTGTTTACTTACCCGCCAAGATCAAAATGAGCTTCATCTGAAAAGATGATTTTTTTTTGCAAAATCGGCATCTTCTGTAAGTCAATATTTCGTTCAGCGGAAGGATAAAACTAATTATCTGTCAAATCAGACATGAGCTAAGTGTTACCATTCACGAAATAAGCACCAATTTGAAAAAAAACGTTAGATCGCGGACTCTTTATATAGAGTAACACATTTTGAAATGCGTTTGATTCCTCAAGAGATGAGATCTCCGTTTTAATACCTAGATGCATTTAACACATAGATAACATCAGGAAACCGATTACAAACTGCCAAAAATAAAATACACACGTTTATAGGTAAACGATTATTTTGAAGCCAGCAAAGCTACATAGCTACACGACCACCGTTGTGGCTGTGATCTACTTAGGTTTATTTATATTTGTTTTATGCCACAATTATATTTTATTCAATAAACGAAAATGTCACAAAATTAAAAATTACAAATTCATATACATACATACATACATACATACATACATACATACATACATACATACATACATACATACATACATACATACATACATACATACATACAAACGAAAAGTTTTGGAGTAAATATTTATTATTTCTTGAAGAAATTATTTATTTTTATAAAAGCAAAATAGGTATATATTTCTACAACAATATCAGAGTTTACGATGTAGCTGTCGTCTTCAATATAATTAAGTAGCTGACTACACCAAGACAATTGTAGCCAACGGAATTTGTTTTCATTTAGCTACGTAGCCGCTATCTTCTATTTCTTTAAAGCATACGGATTAATTTATAAAAAAAAGTCAACGATATGAATAAAGCATTAAACACATAGATGGCAGCAGGATACCGACTACAACCTGTCAAAATTAAAGTACACACGTTTTTGTGAAGACGATTATTTTGACGATATCATAGCTACGTGGCTACACGGCCACCGTTGTGGCTATAGCTAACTTAGGCTAATTTCTATTTTTTTGTCGCAAACAAAAATAAAAATTAGCCTAAGTTTTATTTTATTCAACAGAAGAAAACGTCACAAAATTAAAAATACAAATTCATTTACAATCAAACGGTTTTGAGCAAATATACAGGTATGTGATGAAAAACGATTTCGATGCAAAAACGACATAAAATCAAAATAGATGTGATGACAACACTTATTTTTTTCGTTTTGTTTTTAATTCGGTTTCTTCTTTAAATCAAATTCGATTTCATTTTCCATTTGTTTCTATGAAAATATGAACTAAAAAGAATGTGACGAAAAACGAAATTTTACTTTTTTAACTGTTTTTAAAACGATAAGGCATTTACGGACGTTTTTAAGAAAAAGTCGATTGAAGTTAATTTATTAATATTCATTTTATAATCACAAATCTAAACAAATATACATAATAGAATACATTATCGCATTTATACTATAATAACCTTTTCTATTATAGTATAAATAATTCTGATTTCCGAGCTTCACAATCCTAATGTGGGTGCCGTCAATACAACCAATTACCCCGGAATTTTTAAGTTTTCAAAAGAATGTTGCTTTGACTTTTTAATATAGTCTGGGTCGGCTGACACCTTTATCCAATATTGACATAGCACTTTTTCTAATATAAGTATCATCTTTGACAACGATTTCGAGAACGTAGTCCTGTGCATAGCTATAGCTGAATCATTTCCAACCGACCTTTGAAAGCTGCCTTCTGCTAGAAACCTCAACGTGCCTGCGAACTCAATGACCAAAGGAATTAATTTAGTTTTCAAATGTATTTCAATTTTTCGTAGAATCCAAATAAAACCTTCCTTATTTATACGGAAATATTCCTTGAACCTAAAAATATTTGTTGTGAGCTCAGTTTAAATCACTTGGAAAAACTTGTTACTTAGCCTCCTGCATACTCAGTGGATCTGAAGCATCCCTCAACCCTTTTCTTTGTATATTTGCAACGTTATTCGAATTATTTATTATTAAAAAAGAGTGGACAAAATAAATGCCGTTTTTCTGATTCAAAATCAACTTTATTCTTTTATAAGAAAGTTGTAATTTTTACTTGAAACAATTTAAAAAGAAACAAAAATGGAAAGTGAAACCGTTCGATTTTGATCACATCTTATAACAAAACGTCCGGTTTTAACTTTCGATTTTGTTTGAAAACCGATCGATTTCTATCACATACCTGATATTTATTGGTTTTGATATGATAAAAGTATTTTTTGAAAAAGTAAGTAAAAAGTAATTTTTTATAAGTTAAATATGTGTTTCTTAACTTAAGTTTTGCTATTTAGGAATTTGAGAACCGTTAATATAAACTGGTGGGCAATCATTTTTTCTTAGGGTAAATGTCACGTGAGTGGATTTGTCGGCATTAATACAGATTTTCCACTTCTTAAGCCATTCTTGTAATAGGTTGAACTCATTTCGTACTTTTAATGTGGCTGTTACTGGAGACTCGTCAGAAGCAATTATGGCTGTATCATCAGCATAGGTTGCTATTGTTACTTTTTCATAAGTTGGCAAATCAGGTGTTTAAATTGTATGTAATGTTGGACCTAGTACACTACCTTGTGTTACACCAAGCGTTTATAAAACGTATTTCGGAATTTTCATCGTTAACCCTTTACATAAAAAGTTCTATTTTTTAAATAGTCTTTTAATAAGAGGTACATGGGAGATGGAAAAATTTTTTTAGTTTAAATAGTAGGCCTTGATGCCAGACTCTATCGAAAGCTTGTTTAACATCTAAAAAAACTGCTGAGCAATAGAGTTTCTTCTCAAAAGCGTCTGTAATAACATTACTTATACGCTGAAATTGTTCTGGAGTACCGTGTTTATGACGAAACCCAAATTGATATTCTGGAATTATACTTTGTCTTTCTAAAATTGGCATTACGCGACTTAAAAGAATTCTTTCAAATATTTTTAAAAATAAAGGCAACAAGCTACTTGGTCTATTGGATGAAATTTAATTTTCAGGTTTTTTTTTTTGTTTGGGAATCATAATAATTTCTGCACATTTCCACTGTGTGGGATAATAGCATTGTAAATTATAGTCAATAATAATACAGCTTTGTTTGATACATTTTTCGCAACAACAGAGTCTATTCTATCGTAGCCTGGAGTTTTATTATTCAGTTTAGATATTTGAATTTTAATTTCAGCAGGAGAACATGGTTTTATGGGAAAATCCATTTGACAGGGTGAATCCAAAAATTCCAATATATATCTTTCGTCTGTAGAATTCGTAGCTGGAAATGCTTTAAAAGTCTGCTTAAGGTGTTTAGCAAATAACTCGGCTTTGTTTTTATTGGATCTGCCAAGTTCCATCATCTTTTTTAATTGGTACATTTCTTTTAACTGGCTTTTTGAAGTATTAACTGGATTTCCATAAGCTTTTTAAGTAGTTAGCAGTTTCGAAAGTTTTTATATCATTTAATCTCTTTTTTAAATCGGCAGATGCACGATTGTAGTTTGTTTTGTCGATTGGATTTCTTGTTGATTCCCATATTCTACTCAGCATTCTTTTATGCAGGATAAATTGCCTTAGCGCTGCTGATAACTGAACTTGTGTACCATTACATTGAGGTAATTGTGAAGTAGATAGCTGCCTTGCTCCGTGAATGAGTTTGTGAGATTTTCAACAGCTTTGTCAATGTCACAGTTATTTTCAAGAGGTGCCCTTAAATTAATGTTTTTATTTAGCCAGTAATGGAAGGACTTATCATCTGTTTTACGCGAAACTAGTTTTTGAATTTGACATTTTTGTTGTACAATAGTATTATAATTTAAAATGACTGGTAAGAGATCTGAATTTAAATCATACCTATCTCTGATGTCAAGTAAATATGATGGAACACCGGAATAAACGAAAAAATCTAGTAAATCTGGGATTTTATATCTATCACTTGGCCAGTAAGTCGGACTACCAGTTGATAATGTTTTATAGTTATTAGCTGTTATGCATTTAAAAAGCTCCATTCCTTTTGGATTAATAAGCCCAGGTCCCCACAAAGGATGCTTTGCATTGTTTGGTGGCTCAACAGATACTATGGCGTTGTTAAATGTTCTTATGTTGTATCTTTCTTTATTATTGGTACTAGGGTCGAGATCAACGAAAAACATTGGGAGCGTGTTTTTCGTTATATTACTTTTAATGTTAAAAACATATCTCACTTGGTGCTGGTGCTGGGGTCTTCATTGAGGTTTGGTGTTTAATCCAAGTTCATATTTGGTGATTTTGTCAACCGCCGTTTACTTGTTTTATTTTCAGGTACCTGCTGCCAAATACCATCACTTTCATCACTATCATCTTCACTCAACTTAGGCAT
Organism: Phasia obesa; assembly: GCA_949628195.1. NCBI lineage: Eukaryota > Metazoa > Arthropoda > Insecta > Diptera > Tachinidae > Phasia > Phasia obesa. The sequence goes on from OX451215.1 coordinate 90,745,871, forward strand.
TATTACTTTTGGTTTTGTTAAAAAAAATGTTTAATATTTGTTATTGTTTTTCTTTTCTTTTTTAATCCACTGCTGGAATATTAATCCCTTTGTTTTTAAAATTTATATTGTTTTTGTATTACAGAAAAATATTTATTTTAATTCGAACTATGTACGTCTACTCAAAACCGCGGTTTAATGCAGAATGACTCATATATTTGAATGTGTTATTTGTAAAGTCGCAACAAAAAAAAAAATATAAGTATAATAAAGTTATAAAGCGGTCTATCTCAAACGGTCTCTGTATGTATATTGGTCCATGAGTTATAGCCGGAATAGTTGGCGTGGTACCGCCTATACAAAGTAAAAAATTATTATCGTGTTCCTGGCAAACTGCAGTAGATAGCGCTTTCAAACTTTGCAAGAGTAGCCTTTTTGATAAGGCGGTTAGTCTGCCAAAATACAGAATGAATCGGGACAGTAGGCGTGGTACCTCCCTTACAAAATGAAAAATGATTATTGTGTATATAGCGTACTATAATAGGTATGGTCTTCAAAGTGGGTACAAATAAACCCCATACCCATGCGTATACTCTAGAAAAACATAGCCTGAATTGGGACAGTGAGCGTGGAACCCCCTATACAAAGTAAAAAATTATTATCCTGTATCTAGAGAACTGCAATAGGTAGCGCCTTGGAATTTTGCATCAGTAATCCCCATATTAAGATACCTGGTGTAAAAAAACATAGACTGAACTTGAATGGAGGGCGTGGTACCTCCTACACAAAGTGAAAAATTATTATCGCTTACCTAGAGAACTACATTAGGTATAGTCTTAAAACTTTGCACAAGTAACCCTCATACTAATGTACATAGTCTAGCAAAATACAGACTGGATAAGAATACTGGGAGTGGCACATCCCATTATAAGTAAAAAATTGTTATCGTGTTAATACGTATAGTCTAGCAAAAAACAGGTTGGATGGGAACATTTTTGATTTGAGAATAGCGTGCGTTTTCGCACGCCATATTTATGGATTGGTGTAGCGAAGCTCCGTGTTTCTGTCTGTCTGCTTTTCATTTGTGTTCGCATCACGTAAAAACTACTGGATGGTTTTTAACAAAATTTTGTGAGGAGGTACCTTATCATCATGATTCCAATATAAGATATTGGAAAATATCTCATTTCCAAGAGAAGATAGAGAAAAACAGTGATAAAACTTAATTTCCGGTTTAAAGGTACTGAAATTTTCGGTTAAAAACTGAAATATTTTATTGCGTAACACTAGTCGCCAATTGAATAAAATTTTAATTTGATTTATATTTTTACTTTGTGGAATTACAACGTTATTTATATATTTTAAGCACCTTTTACAGAGGTTTACAATCATTTTTAGAATTTTTTATAAATTTTACAATTTTATCCAGGGATGGGTACCTTAATATAAAGTAAATACATGAACCACAACTGAAGCACTATAAAAGTAAGAATCCTATTTATCCAGGGATGGGTACCTTAATATAAAGTAAATACATGAACCACAACTGAAGCACTATAAAAGTAAGAATCCTACAATTGGTGTGAAATACTTTTAAAAACTCACGACGTGGCGGGCACATCTAGTAAAACATATTTAAGAAGTTTTTCCTTGCAGTCATAGAATTAATAACTTTAATTTGTTAATTAAATAAAGTCAAACTTGTTTCTTACCAGTAACATCTTCAACAACTAAAGCAACAAGTTCAATACTAGTGAGTAAGCAATAAAAGGAACTACAACAATAACAAATACAAAAGTTCAGCTATCAACAAATTGCATAATAATCTGGGTTATTGCCATTATAGACGGTCCAAAAGTATAAACACTTGGCCTAAAGGAAACTAGTAGTATTCCTATTGAATAAATTCCTTTAAGCTCTTGTGAGCCTATAGTCTCTGCTAATATTATTTTAGCAAGTTCAATTCATTTCCACTATACTCCAGACAAATCAACAACAAATAAAGCTGAACCAATGAATTGATGTAATTAATCAATGCAATTCAGCCCAGCGACATGGAAAAGGCGTTGCATTTTTCATCCTTTTCTTTACACTTGCTGGAACGGTTTGTTAGATTGTTGGCAAACCTTTAACTTGAGCATTAAGTGGGTTATAGTACAAATGGTGGTATTAAATGAAAAAAATTATGCAAGTAAAGGAATAAAAAACTGCTTAATGAAACCTATACACGTAACAGTTTAAATTCATAAAACGGTTGTTGACGATTATACTTTAGTTCTGCGTCTGTACAAAACCGTACAGATGTGTTTCCTTAAGTCACTGCTATACAGTGAAGTAATTTTAATAAAAAGGTATTATACAGTCTGTCAAGAGTGACTTTATAAAAGTATACTTTTTAGTAGAAAAGCAGAAAAGTCAATATTTTTAATGTATTCTTATTGACATTACTTACATTATTAACAAACGTTTAAAATAAAACCAAAAAACAATTTTAATATATAACTCATTCAAGTGCGAGTTAGACTCACACACGTAGTGTTCCGTACTATGTTCAGTACAAGTTGTTAATTATGAGGCACCCTTTAATTTTTAATTATTTTTTATAATAAAGCAGAGTACTAAATAGCCGGTGAAAATATCCAGTGTCTGCCTATAACGTGTAGAAGAGAAGGTTAAATTCCTCAAATTCGAAACGAACATAAGTTTTTATTAAACTTATGTTCGTTTCTTGTTGTTAAAATAGATGCTGTAAAATATAATCTGTGTAAATTGTAAGTGTAAGCCTATTACTGTTCAAATATAATGACTTTCTATGAAAATATCAGAAGCCTACCTATTATGGTTCAAAAAATAAAGCAATATAAGTGAAAAACATGTTATTGCGGAACACCTTTTAATTGTTATGGTGGCGATGGCAACACATCTACTGTAAAAATTTCACATCCAAATCATGTCTCTGTCGGAATACCCATTAATTTTATTATTTTCTATAGCAGTTATGGTAATTCCCTTTCTGTCTAAGAGTTTATCTATTATGATTCAAAAAATAACGCAATATACGCGAAAAACATGTCACTTTCGGAACACCCTTCTATTTTTAGTAATTAGCATAGCGGCCGTGGCAACATGTTCTGTACAAATTTCAAGAGTCTACTTATTACGGTTCAAAAAAGGCTATATACGTGCAAATCACGACACTGTTAGAATACCCGTTACTATTCGTTATAAAGGCCATGTTAATACACCTTCAGTAAAAATTTCAAGATCCTACCTATTATCGTTCAAAACTTAGGCAATATACATGCAAATCAAGTCACTATCGGAACACCCTTTAATTTTTAGATTTAATTTTGTCACTTTCGGAACACCTTATAAGTTTTAGTATTTGTTGCTATAGCGGCAACAGTTATACATCTTCTGTGAAAATTTCAAGACTCTACCTATTACGGTTCTAGAGATAAAAGGCGCTGACAGACGTAAGGAGAGACGGCAAAACGGACAGACATTGTAGCGAAAAAATAGGGTTAAGTTTTTACCCTTTGGGTACGGAACCTTAAAAAAAAAACAAATACAATAAGGTAATATTTAATGTTTTTGATTTCAAATAAAAGTCATCATCTAAGTGCTTATCAAATTAAGAAATTGTTTTTCCAACAGTTTAGATCTGTATAAATAACAGAAACATTATTTTTATTTTTTTAGTTATGCTATTTAGTCCCTCATTTCATCTACCGTACTGGACCAATGGAATAATGTGGCACGATTTCCATACACACCTGGCTGTGGGCATGTTGGGAGACATTTTACTATAAGTAAATTCAATGGTATTAATACACAATCTGGAAGGAGTAAACGATAGTGTGGCTGAAATGCCGTCCACCTCAACTCGTCGTCGTGCCCAACAACTGCACCTCTGACGTTGATGAACATTATGCATAAAGACTTGCATTTACACGCTTACAAGGTGCAATTGACTCAAGAACTAAAGCCTCTTGATCATTCCAAACTTCGTCAATAGTCTGAACGGTGGCAAGAAATGGCAACGTTGGATGATCATTTTCAGTGATGAGGTACATTTTCATCTCAATGGATTCGTCTATAAGCAGAATTGCCGCATTTGGGCGAATGATAATCCAAGAGTGATTGTCGAAAAACCTATGCACCCACAAAGAGTGACTGTTTGGCGCGGTTTATGGGCTGGCGGCATCATTGGGCCGTATTTTTTCCAAAATGAGGACGGTCAGGCAGTTACTCTGAATGGTGTTCCCTATCGTTGGAAGATATGGATGTGGGCAATATTGGTTTTAAACAGGAAGGTGCGACTTGCCACACAGCTAACGAAACAATGGTTCTTTTGCGCGACAAATTCAATGACCGTTTCATTTCACGTGGTGGTGATGTCAACTGGCCGCCAAGATCATGAGATTTGACTTCTTTCTTTGGGGTTATTTGGAAGAAAAGGTGTACGTCGATAAGCCAGCAACAATTCAAGAGCTAAATGATGAGATAATTCGGCACATTAACGGCATAGAACCTCAATTATGCCTCGGCGTTATCGAAAATTTGGAGGTGTGCTGCCGAGGTCGCGGCGGCCATTAGGTCGATATTTTGTTCTATACATAATTGAACCATACCAATATTATCAAAATAAAAAGAAATGACAATAATTTCATAAACAATTTGTGTTTTGTTTAAAAACAACATTGGCCCTTAAATTTTTTTTTCGCATTTTTTATTTATTGTATCTTCAATATAATTGAACTATCAATAATTACTCATATCTTAAGTCTAAGAATATAAATATACCTGTTAATTCCAACAAGTGCTGGACAAAAAAAAATGTATGCTTCACGGTTACTGTAATTTGCGGCCCTTAAAATTTAGCCACCCTTTATTTTCATTATTTTTACTCACTCTTGTTCATATTGAATGTGATATTTAACAATTTTTTTTTGGCAAAGCAGTTTATGGCAGCTCAGCTTTTTTCATGTCTAACAAAAAAAGTTCAGTTGTTGCTGATTATTAAATTTTATTATCGAAATTCATATTCCGTGCATCGAGCACTTCTTCATCAAATTTACTTTATTGCAGATTAAACCACCAACATGCATACGTAGAGTGCAGACGGTTGAAAATATTGCATTTGTATCCACCAGTATCGTTGATGGCAGTGAATTATCGATTTGGCGTCAATCGCAACAATTGGGCGATGATTACAGTTTTTGTTTCTGCACAAAATGGAGAAGCTGGACATGTGGCGACATGTGGCTTCAACAAGACCACATGCCACACAGTACACGAAACAATGCCCCAAAACAGTTTACTTACCGTTTGGCCGCCCAGATCTTGTGATTTAACGCCTTTTAACTATTTTTTGTGGCTCTTTGTTATGCCTCATGTCTATAGGGACATAAACGCAACTATTGACACTCTGTTAGGCAATATTGAAGAATAGATCATTGAATTATATAGATAGTTCTATTGACTCAAAAAAAGATTTCATAAATTTTTATAATATTTATGTTGTTTTAAATATAATCCGAAAGCTCTTAAAATAACCACAAATAGTTTAAAGAATATTCAGTGTATCGTGTGAAGCAAAAGAAAATAGTGTTTTGTTGCAGTCCACTAGTGTATACTAAAATGTCGAAAAAAATCTTCTCAGTTCAACCCTCAAACTCGATATAGGGTAACCCTTAAGTTGTGTCTTTGGGTGTTAAATTTCATCATTGTGTAATAAACGGAAAACAATTATGAGCACGGAGGGGTTCGTTTATAATACACTCTGTAGGCATTGACCGGAACTTGGCGTGGTGCAATCTCTATGTACCATTCTTCAGTGGCAAAAATAATTTTTTATAGAGCAGTATAAATTTGGCGGACACTTACATAAAATTAAGTTTAACTTTCTTAATATGGCTTGACACTTAAAAATGTCGATTGTCGCCATCATAATAGTATAACATTGGTAAAAAATAAGATGGTATTAGCAACAATTAAGGTCGTGACTATAAAAAATTTCTTCATTATTATTCTTTATTGTAAAAAGTGTTCGTAACAAACTGAATTGCTGAGATATACTCGTATAATTTTAAGGTACAAACCTTAATACTAAGCATTGATTTCTAACCATGAAGTGCCTCGAATTCAAATTAATTTCAATAAAATACCAATGATTCTCAATAGTTATTTTCAAAGAAAAGAAAAGAAAAGAAAAGAAAAGTCTAATGTTCCATCAAGAGATCTCGTGTGGCACTTTAAACAAAAAATTTGAAAAGTCAAATGAACTCTGCAAATAACGTTTTCAATTTCATTGTTGTGTTTTTTTATTTTTATTTTGTGCTGCCTTGTATGTTTAGAAGAAACCTTCCTGAAAATAAGAAGTCAAAAAACATGTCTAATACTTAAGTAATTCTAAGCCAAAAGTTGATTTTTTTTTTTTGGTTTATTGTAAAAGCAACGAACAGTTTTCCTAACATTATTTTCACTCTGCATGCAAAAATAAATATTCAGTGATTTGTATGAAAGTGGTTTTGATTTCATCTTCCATCTTAGCATCTGCACGTGCAACTCCCACAACTCTTCCTTTTGTACTGAATTAACATATAAAATATATTTGGTATATGTGTTGTATAAACTGACAAAGATCTTGCTGTCTTTGTTTTTTTAGTATGACCAGCAGGTGTAAGCCATGCAGTGCAAAAGTTGAGAAAAGCTTAACTTCCTGTTCTTTTGCTTAATAGAATTGCTGCTGTGGCAAGAAGCAATATTTCAATTTTCCAATTGCATTTAAATCGTTTTTTAAATGATGTTTTGCAAAGGCTTTGCAACTATTATTGATGGTTTATTTGTTACCAAAAGGTTAAGGGTATTACCTTTTAAGCCGCATTAAATACGGTGTAATTTAAAGAGTTGTTGTTGCAAATTGAACACTCAAGTGAATAAATTTAAAAGAAAATTCCTGTTGTTTACAAAAACGTGATAAATAACAGAACTTAATGAATTTATACTGCGAGAAAAAGGCATACGTTGTTAACATAGTCGTATACTACGTTTATACGCAGCACTATATGCAAATACTTAAGTAATTTTTTATACGCCAGATTACATATAAAAATAGTTTTATGTTTTTTAGAGTTTGTGTTGCTGTTTTGTCTTAAATGATGTGATCAAACAGAATAATTGTTTTTAAAATGCAATTAATACAATGAGGAAGCAAATTTTCCATAAATTCATACAGTACATTTTTTATTAAAAACAAATGGCTGTGTCATGCGCTTTATTTGTAAATAGTGTTTGGTTTTCATGAGTTAGTAAGTCAAAATAAAAACAAGTAAAAGTGCTATATTCGGCCGTGCCGAATCTTCTATACCCTTCACTACGGTGATTTTATGTATACAGACATGTACAGCATTATCCATATTGTTGACTCTTTACTTAAATAAAGTCGTATGAGAAAAAATCATTATTCATAAGTTAAAGAAATAGAAGACAAATTCCGTTTGCTACAATTGTCGCCGTGTTGTCAGCTACTTAATGATATTGAAGCCGACAGCTACATCGTAAACTCTGACATTGTTGTAGAAATACTTATTTTGCTTTTAAAAACAAAATAACTTTTTCAAAAAATTATAAATATTTCCTCCAATACTTTTTGTTTGAATATGAATTTACAATTTTGTGACATTTTCTTTTGTTGAATAAAATAGAAATTAGCCTAAGTTGACGACAGCCACAACGTTTCATTTTTGACAGTTTGTAGTCGGTATCCTGATAATGTCTACGTGTTTAATGCACCTAGGTTTTAAAACAGAGATATCATCTATTTAAAAATCAAACGCATTTAAAAAAATCAAACGCATTTAAAAAAATATGTTACCCTATATACACACATACATATGTACATATTCTTATATAATATGTTAAAGTCATGATTTTTATTTCCAAAGAAATATTGAAATTTTTGTTATAATTTTTCGAAAATTGTGTGTAAAAATGTTTTGTAAAACTATTTTTTTAAAAATTTTTTGTAAAATTTTATTCAAAAATTTTTTGGAAAATTTTTTAAAAAATATTTTTTCGAATATTTCTCTGTAAAATATCTTTTTGAAAATGCTTTGTAATTTTTTTTTGTAAATATTTTTGAAAACAAATTAAAAAATATTTTAAAAATTTGATTGAAATTTTTTTGTTAAATTTTGGACCTTTCTCAGACTAAAGTAAAAAGAATCCTTACAAAAAAAAAAAAAATTTCATCATATTGACACATGGGGGGTCTTTTTAACTGCTCCTATTTGTCAGTGGGTACCCTGTGGGTCCATTGGCTACCTCTATGCGTATTGCTTTCTATTAAGGTCTCTAATACAAATCAAAGCAGAAAAACCCTACCAATCTAAAAACAAACAAAAATCGCCCCTCGCAGGTGGTTATTGACCCGCCGAGATCTGTATGCACTCCTTGCGATCTATCTGTCGCAGTCCAATATTTATTTGACAAAAAAAGGCAAAACAGAATCATTAAAGCCGAAAAAAATTAAAACAAAACGTAAAAAAAATATAGGTGGGCGTGGTTTTTGGCCCGTAGCCTCCAAATGAATGCTCAGATGTAGCTGAATTGCAATACCAAAATTTTCGAAACTATGCCTGACAGATTGGTGTGCTTAAATTTTTTGTATCTCTTCTGGTGCCTTGGCAAATGACATTACCACGCTAACACGGACAGACGGACATCGCTTAATCAACTTTTCTATGTATAAGGATCCAGAATATATATACTTTATGGGGTCGGAAATGAATATTGTAGAAATTACACACGGAATGACAAACTTATATATACCCTTTCCACCTGTGATGAAGGGTATAAAAAGTATAAGGCAACATATTATACTGACATTTGGAAATAAGATGTGCCTATATAAACATTGACTATATACTTCAGCACTACTTATACAAAACTAATCAATTTAAATAAGACAGGTTTATCACGCATGATCCAAAACAATAAGGATGAGAATGTTTAATTTTATTTACCTTCAAGAATTTCAACTAAAAACTGCAATTTGAATATAAGTTTTAGATTAAACAAATAAGAATGCTATATTCGGCCGTGCTGAATCTTTTATACCCTTCACCACGGTGATTTTATTTACACATAAATGTACAGCATTATCCATATTGTTGGCGTATGAGAAAAAACTCATTATTTATTCTTTAAACCAATGTAAGACAGTAGCAACGCAGCTAAATGAAAACAAATTCGGTTGGCTGCAATTGTCGCCGTGTAACCAGCTGCTTTATGATATTGAAGACGACAGCTAGATCGTAAACTCTAACATTGTTGTAGAAATACCAATTTTGCTTTTATAAAATTAAACTGTAAATAAATAATTAAAATTAAATAATTTTTTGAAAAAATAATAAATATTTTCTCCAAAATTTTTATTTGTATATGAAAATCCTTAAAAAAAAGTTATCTCATATTGACCATGTGCCTTTTAACTGCTCCTGGTTACCAGTTGGTACTCTGTTGATCTATTGGCTTACTCCATATGTAGTGATTTCTATTAAGTTTTTAATACAAATCAAAGCAGAATATCCTTACCAACCTAAAAATACAAAACCGGCCCTCGCAGGGGGTTATTGATCCCCCGAGATCTATATGCACTTCTTGCAATCTACCTGTAGCGGTGAAATATTTATTTGACAAAAAAAAAAAAAACAAAATAGAATCATTAAAGCCGAAAAAATAAAAAAAACGTGAAAAAACGTGAGCGTGGTTTTTGGCCTTGGTGGTGCCTTGGCAAATTACATTACTACCCGAACACGGACAGATGGACATCGCTTAATCAACTTCTCTTTGTATAAGGATCCAGAATATATATGTAAAGGATGTTTTTTATAAAGGTATAGAACTTTAAGTTGGCATTACTTGTCAAGATGGCGACCGATTTGACAGCTGTCAAGTGATTTATTCTCAGTTTGGTTTGGCAATTCATCATGAGTAGACTCACGCCTGAACAACGCTTGCAAATAGTGCCCAAAACGAGATTACCGTTATACCCGATTTTCATAAGCGAATTTTGTTTAGCGATGAAGCGCACTTCTGGTTGAATGGCTACGTCAACAAACAAAACTGCCGCATTTGGAGTGAAGGTAATCCTCAAGTGTATGTCGAAACACCGTTACATCAAGAAAAACTGACTATTTGGTGCGCTTTATGGGCTGGTGGAATCATTGGTCCGTACTTTTTCAAAAACGATGGTGGCCAGAACGTTACAGTCAATGGTGATCGGTATAGAGCCATGATTACTAACTTTTTCATTCCTGAATTGAATAACCATGATAACCAACATGTCACACAGCTCGTGCCACAATAGATTTATTGAAAGACACGTTTGGTAACCGCCTAATTTCACGTTTTGGACCTGTGAATTGGCCTCCAAGATCTTGTGATTTAACACCCGTAGACTACTTTCTGTGGAGCTATGTAAAGTCATTGGTCTATGCGGATAAGCCACAAACGCTTGACCATTTGGAAGACAACATTCGCCGTGTTATTGCCGATATAAGGCCACAAATGTTGGAAAAAGTCATCGAAAATTGGACGTCCAGATTGGACTACATCCGCGCCAGCCGTGGCGGTCATATGCCAGAAATCATATTTGAAATGTAATACCACAAGATTATCTTTCGGATAATTAAAATTCATGTCTATCGAATAATCCATCGTTGTTTTATTGCAACTTAAATTTCTATACCTACACCTTTTATGTACTTTATGGGGTCGGAAATGAATATTGTAGAAATTACACACGGTATGACAGCTTATATAGAGTGATCCATTTCAAGGTACTTTTTTCAATCGCCTTTTTTGACAGATCTCGTGTTAGTCGTGTCATGCTGTCATGTTATTTTTGTTTAGTATTGTTTGGCATTTCATAATGGAAAGACTTACGCCTGAATCGCTTCGCTCTATGGGTTCTTGAAAAGTTCCAAGAAGATCCTACGTTTTCGAGGCAAATTTTGTTTAACGATGAGGCCCATTTCTGGCTCAATGTGTATGTAACAAACAAAATTGCCGCAATTGGGACGAAGGGCAACCTGAAAAGATTCAAGACCTACCACTTCATCCAGAAAAAACAACGGTTTGGTGTGGTTTGTGGGCCGGTGAAATCATCGGTCCATATTTTTTTTAAAATGATGCCGGTGCGAACGTAACCGTCAATAGCGGCCGTTATCGTGGCATGATAACCGACTAATTGATGCCTAAAATTGAAGCTCGTGATCTCGGCGACATTTGGTTTCACCAAGACGGCGCCACTTCCCACACATAGCATCAATCAATGGATTTATTGAGAGAACATTTCGGTGAGCACATAGTTTTACCTTTTTGGGCGGGCCGATTGGCCACCAAGATCGTGTGATATCACACCGTTAGACTTTTTCCTCTGGGGATATGTAAAGTCTAAAGTTTATGCGGACAAACTCGCTTCGATTCAGGCCTTAGAGGAAAACATCACACGTGTCATTCGCCAGTTACCAGTCGAAATGCTTAAACGAGTCATCGAAAATTGGGCTCAACGGATGGGCTATCTGCGACGTAGCAACGGTCAACATTTGATAGATATAATATTCAAAAAATAAATGCCAAAACATGTTCTTTCAAATGATAATAAACATTCTCCATTCAATTTGAATTTTCTGTTTTTTTTTTCTTTAAAAAAGTCGGGAACTTTGAAATGGATCCACCTGTGGTGAAGGGTATAAAAATAACACTCAAGAAAAACGGTTTCATTTAATAGAAGTTTAAGAAAATTTCTTACATTCAAAAATAGTTTTTAATTTTATTATTTTGTATGTAAAACTTTAATAATTTTAATTTTTAATTTAATAGCGTGCTATTAATCCAAAATATAAATTCACTTAAATTGATTTGGAAAAGTGCTCAATTTAGCTCATCAGGAAACCTTAACCCAAATTTTTGATGAGCTAAAGTTATTCTTAAGTTGAAAAATGTATTTGACTAATTAAGAATTAAATCAAAGCAATTTAACAAAAATTACCAAAGCTCAATTAAAACAATAGCGGAACTCACTCTTCCTATCATATTTGCAAGTCTAGTAAGTATGCAATGATTTTCTATGAAGTGTGAGTGCCTTTTTTAAACGCAGCTAATAGTTTTCTGTAGTAAAAAAAATTTAAAATTAAAAAAAGTACATCAAGGCAGTTCAAAATCCTAGTTTCTTAAATAGAAAAACAACCCGCTTATGGTAAGGTTGTTCAAAGTGAACATAAAACCCTAAAGTTTAGTGATTTTTGAAACGAAACTTCTGAAAAATTAAATCCGCTTGGGCCCCCAGTTCTTGATAGAGAAGGTTGGCATAAAGTAAGTAAAACTAAATTAGAAAATATCCATTAAAATGTTTTTTTTTTGTTTTATTAAAATAAATCAAGATAAAAGGAAACTCTGAATCCAGAGCAACAGGGGAAGGCTGTTATAAACAGGTGCACCTGTCACCATTGGAGGAAGCGGTTTCAAACTTATAAAAATTTTAAAAAACAAGATTTTTGCACGGGCACATGTATATTTATATTAATTTAATAATTTAATTTGAATAAAATTACTTTATATGAATAAATCGTATATAGATTTCAACAAAAATCAAGTTGAGTTTTTGGCGTTAAGGTTTAACTTATTTTCTTCGTTAATATTATCTACGAAATTTGGTTCAGTGTAGATATTTTTAAGGTGTATATTTTTAAGGTATGAAACTTTTGGTGACATTTCCAAAAACTTGTACTCCCGACATACCAAAATTTTAAAGTATACCTAGACGTTCCCTTCTTCTTCAAGCAGTTCTGCTTTGTCACGGTGAGCTACAGAGCTACAGAGTTGTAAAAAAAAGTTTTTAAAACACTATGCAACAGTAATAATTGCAGTTTACTGACTAAATATAACAGTGCATAGATTCAAAATAAATAAAATCGGTGTTCCAGTGTCATTTGTATATGATATTAAGTCCAGAAAAGCCTCGACTAATTGAAATAATCTCTTTTTTATGAGCGGGAGAAATCACTGGTCTTGATTTCTTTAAAATAAAGCCATAAAAACATATTTTACTAAGAGGATGGCGCCACAGAAAATTAAGCTGATGAACTTAATGTTTTGAATCGTCTTATTACAAACATTTTGCAAACGATTTATTTCTTCAATTGGCTAAAGATTATGAATTTTAATGCCTTTGGGTGATTGCCTCTGGAGTTACGTGAGATTAGATAGTTGAAAAAGGGTTCGAAAAGTGAACTTGAAGTGGCGGATTCATGAATGAAATTATTTTCAAAAAGTAACGACTTAAAATTAATTTTTTAATAAATTAAATTATTGTTTGAAGTTGTGTAAATTAAGAGAATTATTTTTATTTAAAGTTGTACACTCTTACCATTAAACTTTCCGACTATAGAATGTCTTCAACAAGATTTAAAATGTAACTAATGTGAAAAATGAATATTTTATTATTAAGGCTGCATGACTATAGCCCTTGACAGTGACAGTTTTTTGGTATCGGTTTATAATGGTATGGTTTAATGTTTAATGCCAGCATATAGAAAACTGCTTTGACAATATAAGAGGATCATAGCCATCTTTAAGCCGATTTTTATGATGTACTGCCTAATTTTAGACTAATAATGACTTTTAGAATTTATAAAATTGTATCTACTGCCATGAAAAAATTTTAGTTGCTTTTTTAACAGCAGTATTTTTTCAGTACGTACGTTTACTGCTATTTTTATATTTTGAATTTTATACTTTTTTTTTTAAATACAAAATGTCTAAATCTAGAGATCATAAAAAGAAAATAAAATGCCAAAACCAATTTAACAACCGTTGCTTTTAATAAACTTTTATTGAAGATGATTGCAGAAAATTAAACTTTAACTACGGAATAATTAGCATGTTGCGATGTTGTAAAATAACAAGATTTTCTTTTATATTTTGACACAAGTAGAGAATATTTAATTGCCGCTATAGGGAAGTGACAGAAAAAGTTTACAACATTTATAAAAGCGCCAAATTAAATTTAGACATATGTCCATACATATTTCAAAAGCACATGAGTTTGTTGTCGGAATATTCAGCCAAAATTTAATAGTGAAGAGAAATGCTTCCACAAAATGAGGCCGCAATTATTCAAGCTTTTGAGGGAACATTTTATTGAGACACAAGTCTAATGGATTATTGGCGTAATGCAAGTTTTATAAATTAAAATTAAAACTAACTGTATAGATAAACATATAAGAAAAAAAACACAAAATATTTTAATCTTTTAAAATCTAAATATAAAAAAAAAAACAATTAAGTGAATTAGGTTACGGTTACTTTTGTTTTTAAGTCTTTAGTTAAAAGAAGTAAAAGTGCTATATTCGGCCGTGCCGAATCTTCTATACACTTCACCACGGTGATTTTATTTATACAGACATGTACAGCATTATCCATATTATTGACTCTTTAATTAAATAAAGTCGTATGAGAAAAAATCGTTATTCATGAGTTAAAGAAATAAAAGACAAATAAAAACAAATTCCGTTTGCTACAATTGTCGCCGTGTTGTCAGCTACTTAATGATATTGAAGTCGACAGCTACATCGTAAACTCTGACATTGTTGTAGAAATACTTATTTTAGGAGGTCCTTTTAACTGCTCCTATTTATCAGTGGGTACCCTGTGGGTCCATTGGCTACCTCTATGTGTATTGCTTTCTATTAAGGTCTCTAATACAAATCAAAGCAGAAAAACCCTACATATGTAAAAACAAACAAAAATCGCCCCTCGCAGGGGGTTATTGATCCCCCGAGATCTGTATGATCTGATCTCCTTGCGACCTACCTGTTGCAGTCTAATATTTATTTGACAAAAAAAGGCAAAACAGAATCATTAAAGCCGAAAAAAATTAATAAAAACATGAAAAAAATATAGGTGGGCATGGTTTTTGGCCCGCAGCCTCCAAAGGAATGATCCGATGTTGCTGAATTGCAATACGAACATTTTCGAAACTATGCCTGACTATGCAAATGACATTACAACACTACCACGGACAGTCGGACAGACGGATAGACGGACAGACGGACATCGCTTAATCAACTTCTCTATGTATAAGAATCCAGAAAATATATACTTTATGGGGTCGGAAATGAATATTGTAGAAATTACACACGGAATGACAAACTTATATATACCCTTTCCACCTGTGGTGAAGGGTATAAAAAGAAGAATTATTAATATTATTATCTACGCACGTAGTGTGTTTTATTTACCCTGCTTTCGCCCTCATACTTTTCTTACCCTAATCAAAAAAACTAAAATTTCAAAACACTACCTGATATGTGAATTTTGAAAATTAAACGGTTAAGGCTTCCGTAATATGAAATTCTAAAAATTACATATGGGTTAGTATATACTTGCTGACCCACTGAGTGACTTATACACTCATATCATGGGGCACTTCCATACAGCTATGCCGTTAATATGCCAAATTATCTCATCCTTTAGCTCTTGAATTGTTGCTGGCTTATCGACGTACAACTTTTCTTTCAAATAACCCCAAAGAAAGAAGTGCAACAGTGTCAAATCACATAATCTTGGCGGACAGTTGACATCGCCACCACGTGAGATAACAAGGCCATTGAATTTATCGCGCAAAAGAGCCATTGTTTCGTTAGCTATGGCAGGTGGCACCATCCTGTTGAAACCACATATCGTCCACATCCATATCTTCCAATTAGGGCAATAAAAAGTTCGTTATTTATATATTTCTACTTTACATTTTTTTAACTTAAAAATTAAAAAAAAAAATAAATTTTAATCTAGTGACTTTTGCAATTTTCGTTTGTTGAAAATTTGTAAAAATGATCAGTCTAAGTTTTGTATTGAAATAAATTGAATTCTTTTGTTACAAAATAATATTTAGTCTATGAATATTTCAGTTATCATCTCACGATTACGAACACCGTTAACAGTAACTGCCTGACCGGCCTCATTTTGGAAAAAATACGGTCCGATGATGCCGCCAGCCCATAAACCGCACCAAACAGTCACTCTTTGTGGGTGCATTGGTTTTTCGGCAATCTCTCTTGGATTACACACTGTGTAATTTTTTAAGTCATGGCAAAATAACCATATACAGACACCACTACGTCATAAAAGACCAAAAAAAAAGACCCCTGTGTCCCAGTTTTGCCCAAAGTCCTCCAGGTTTTTTTTATGGGCTCTCAAAGATGTGGGGCCTCGATGTCATTTTTGCAAAAAAATTATCATTTATTCAAGCTCATATTTTGCAAACCTTTTGGAATTTTGATATACTCTCGGAGGCAAAGTTGTAGCTCTTGCAAAAGTGAAAAACTTTTGCGGCTACCTAAACTATGTTCTACAAAGTTGTTTAATGAGATATTAGGTTCATTTTTCTAGTTGATTGTTTCCTTGAATTTTGAACGGTTTGCTACCTATGGACCTGAACAGGGGAAAAAAGGTAAAAAAAAATTGAATTTTTTAAAGTTTTTTGCGATTTTGACCTTGAAGATGAAGTTTTTTTTTGATTTTATATGTAAACAATTTTTGTTCTTTATGACAAGAGCTACAACTTTGCCTCAGAGAGACAGGAGTCAGGGGTCTTTTCTTTTTTGGTCTTTTATCACGTAGTGGTGTCCGTATATGGTTATTTTTTTCCGTGTTGCACTGTGTTATTATTCGCCCAAATGCGGCAATTCTGCTTAATCTTGTAAGAGAAACTGACGAGAATCTGTGCAGTTGTTTATATTTTTGACTAGGTGTATATTTTGAACGATGTGGCCTTGAAAGTATTCCACATCAATTGTAATACTCTTACTTTTACAGTGCTTCAGAATAAAATTCTAAAATTTATAAAATTTTCTAAGATTCGATAAAATAATTTAAAGCTCTGTAAGAGGTGTTTAAAATATTTTAACAACAATGTAATTCTACAAAGTAAAAATACAAATCAAATACATATATATTTTATTCCATTGGCGCCTTCTGTTGTTTAAAATATTGGAATCAGGATGCTGAGGTACGTCCCCACAAAATTTTGTTAAAATCTATCCAGTAGTTTTTACGGACAGACAGACGAAAATGAGTAACTATTTTATTATATGTATAGATTTCCTGCACACTAATATCCAGACATGGGAAACTTAATGATAATCCTGATTTATGTAGTCCATTGTCTAATCTGGGGATAAAGCTGTGTGGCGACAATACATTATGTGTTTTTGATTCAAATTATAGGTAAAATTAAAAAAAAAAATGTGCTTTCAACACCATTATATTTTCTATCCTCTATTAATACAACGCACGTTTTATGAAGATGGTTTATTCGAAAATATTGCTTACCTTGTCCAAGTGAAAACATACCACTGATAACAGGGTACGAAAACATACCCCGTTATCATTCACATTTGAAAAATATGAAAAACATATTTCTCAATATGGTTCTGACAATTTTGTTGCTTAACGCTTGCCCTCTGACGAACAACAATGAAATATGGTTATAAATGGCGGAAAAGTGCTTTCTGTAACATCTGTAGCAATACTAGAAACCTTAATAACTCGTTTATTTGCTTACAAGAAGTTAAAGCCCCATGCAAACTATCAAGAAAAATTAAGATTTATTAATACAATTCGCCTAATACAACCTACGTAGTATGCTATTGGCATTCTACATGCTTCTGTAGATCTTGTTCAAATATTAAAGCCTCTTTGGACAATAACATTTTTTAAAAACTCTGACATTTATAACATTTTTTCTCATTCCTTAATTAACTGATGGCACCTGAAAAACAATTCAAAACATTAATTATTTGTTTATGTCTTGTCTATTAATTATTAAATATTAAGGAATCCATGATCTTTAAGTCTTAAAATCGATTAAGACAGAATTCATAACCGTTTCATGTTGAAATCAATATTCTCCTCTAAAAAAATTTTTTACCATTAAGCGAAACAAAAAGAAGAAAAAAATTATAAGAAGCAACAACTCTGGCTTCTTCTAAAATTAAACTGGTGGATAAAAATAGATATTGAAGCTTAAAAAATGCAGATACAAGATTAACCGGCACCATAATGTGTTGCAAAAATATAACAGGAAACTTTAAATGAGAATGCTTAAGTCGCACGATTAAAAGGAAATGTTAGAAAATTATAAAAAAAAGTAGAAGTTTTGCTGACTAAAAGCACCATACCATGCACGTTGCTTTTCTGCAGTTTCTCCAGTATCAAGACTTAATTAATATTTAATTATTTTACATAATATTTCATTTGTTTTTATAATATTTCATTTTGTGTACCGGCAAACAAGTTCAGTCAATTTTTATAATAAAGATAAATATGTGTATATAAGTTGACTGTTAATATCAGGATGTGTGTGTGTAAAATGTGTGAAAATGGTAAAACGCAGACTCGTTTGAAATCGAAGAAAGCCTCATTCAAGATGGTAGCGCTAATTGTTAATTGTTTTCTTCTAGTTCTTAGAATTGATGGTAGTAAATGTCTGCAAGCAGCACTTGCAATACAAGTGATGCTAAAGTTATTTTTTAGACAAGTGTTTTAAGCCCAGCTTGGCAGAAACATCAGATACGTTAGTTTTAAATATTAATTGAAGCCTATTTTAATGTCAAGGATGAAACAAAGCATAAATTTGCCATAACCAACGAGTAAAAAAAACTACGAGTAAACGCAATGAAATATATGAGTTACAAGAGTAATCAGTCTTAACAAAAATAGAAGAAGTTAATTTGTTTTAAATACACTGTCCCAGAAATCATTTTAGATATGGCAAACATAAATAAATCAGTCAAGTGCGAGTCGAGACGAGAGTCTCGCACACATAGGGTTCCGTACTATGTATAGTACGCCTTTAAAAACTCAAGTTGTTAATTTTTTCATGTCTTATGGGGCACCCTTTTCGTTTTAAAATCAAAGTTATTTTCGCCAAAATTGCATCGCTATTGGAACAGCCATTTTAGGAATTGTTGTTATAAAGGCCATAGCAATACACTTTCTATAAAAATGTCAGGCCTACCTATTGCGGTTCAAAAAATAAGGTAATATACGTCAAACACATGTCACTGATGGATCACCTTTTAATTTTTATTATTTGTTATAGTTTCCATAGTAATAACCTCTTATAAACACTTCAAGAGTCTACTTATTAGTGTTCAAAACTAAGGCCATAAACACGCAAAGCACGTGACTCCCTTTAATTTTAAAGTTTAATTTAATAGAAAGCGAACATAGAGTTAATTACTGTCTGCAAATTTTAAGTGGATGCTTCCTATAGCTCTAGAAATAAAGACATAACGGCAAATAACACTTCACTTTCGGAACACCCGATAAGTTTTAGTATTTATCGCTACAGTGGCCACAGTTATACACCTTCTGTGAAAATTTCAAGAGTCTACCTATTATGATTCAAAACTTAGGACTTATACATGCATATCACGCCACTATCGAAACACCCTTTAATTTTTAGGTTTATTTTTTTAGACTTGTTTATAAACCGAACTAAGTTTTAATTACTGTTTGTAAATTTTTACTGTATGCCTCCTACAGTTCAAGAAATAAACACACATTCGTGGATAACACCTCCCTATCGGAACACCCTATAAGTTTTAATATTTATTACTATAGCGGCCACAATTATACCACCTTATCCGAAATTTTCAAGCGTCTACCTATTATGGTTCAAAACTTAGGCCTTGTACATGCAAATCACAACACTATCGGAACACCCTTTAATTTTTAAGTTTTTTTTAGACCTGTTTATATAGCGTACTAAATTTTAATTACTGCTTGTATATTTTTAGTGTATTCTTCCTACAGGTGAAGAAAAAAGCATATATTCGTAAATAACACCTCTCTATCGGAACACCCTATAAGATTAAGTATTTGCTACTATAGCGGCCACAGCTATACACCTTCTGTTAAAATTTCAAGCATCTACCTATTATGGTTCAAAACTTAGGCCTTATACATGCAAATCATACCACTATTGGAACACCCTTTAATTTTTATTTTTTTATAGTTGTTTATATAGTGAACTAAGTTTTAATTACTATTGGTAAATTTCAAGTATATCCCACCTACAGTTCACGAAATAGGCACATATTCGTGAATAACTCGTCTCTATCGGAACACCCTATAAGTTTTAGTGTTTGTTGCTATAGCGACAACAGCTATACATCATCTGTGAAAATTTCAATGTGCCGAATTATCTCATACTTCAGCTCCCGAATTTGCTGGCTTATCGACGTACACCTTTTGTTTCCAATAACCCCAAAAAAGAAGTCCAACGGTGTCAAATCACATGATCTTAACGGCCAATTGAATTTGTCACGTTAGCTGTGTCCTGTTAAAAGCACATGTCGTCCACATGGATATCTTCCAATTCGGGCCATAAAATGTTCGTTACCATCTCACGATAGCGAACACCATTCACAGTAACTGCCTCACCGGCATGATTTTGAAAAATTGACCAAACGGTCACTCTTTGTGGGTGCATTGGTTTTTCGACAAAACCTCTTGGATTATCATTCGCCCAAATGCGGCAATTCTACTTATTGACGAATCCACTGAGGTGAAAATGTGCCTTATCACTGATGATGATTTGTTTGAAAATTTATCATGCACTGTTGCCATTTCTTGACACCATTCTCACTAGTGACGACGTTTGGAATGATCAAGAGGCATTAGTTATTGAGTCAATTTCACGTTACAAGCGTGTAAATACAAGTCTTTATGCATAATGTTATTCAACGACGAGTGTGAGTGGTGCAATTGTTTGGCACGACAACGAGTAGAGGTGGACGGCTCTTCAGCCACACTTTTGCTAACAGCAGCCAAATTTTTTGCAGTACGATCTGTATGAGCATGAACTAGTGTTTTCACATCTCCTACAGACCCAGTTTGCTCAAATTGTATCACATTTGTCTGCTCAGATTTTTTGATGAGTAATATTTCTTTTAATGTACCATGTCGTCCTACGCGCTATTTTTATCCCTTGGAAATTAAAGTATTCAGAGCAAACTATGCTAACTCTGACCCGTTTTTAAGAACTTTAACTGAATTTAATAAATTTTTTAAGCATATTGATTTTTCTTTAAATGTTAATGTTGTTAAATGTTATCGAATTTTATACTTGATTAACTAAATTTACGTATTATGTACTAGTATTATTTACTATTGTAATGTCTGTAAGGATCTCAAATCTATAGATTCAAAATAAAATAATAAAATAAAAAATATTTACCATTATGTAATTTGCGTATTGCAATTGCATAAGTTAATAATTATTGCCCACAAAATAATTTTTCTAAAGGAACTTTGCAAATTTGCACAGAAAAAAATGTTTATAAAAAAATTGTATTCGTTGATTTTTTATACAAAATATTTGACTTTTCGTCAAAAAATTGCACTAGTGAACAGGGGCGGAACCTGGCGGATATTAAATATAGTATAGTAATGTAGGGGACGCACAGTAGTTCCATTTTGAATTTTGTGTAGCTAAAATCTGTAACTTTCTTATTTATCATCAGGTTGTTAGGAAATTTGGAGAAAACATTATTGGGTAAACATTCTAGTTATCTGCGAAAAATAAAAACGATACTTTAATTAGATTTAAAGAAACAAAAAAAGTATACCTGCGATCTATACAGTCGCCTAGAACACTATGCAAATATTCAGAGTTTTGTAAGAGTTTTATAGCATCATCATCCAGTGTTTCGACATATTTCCTATATTTATTCCTTAAGGATGATATATATGAATCTGAAAAGTACAATATGTAATTAAAAACATCCTCATTGGTAGAATATCTCGA
This sequence comes from Phasia obesa, assembly GCA_949628195.1. NCBI lineage: Eukaryota > Metazoa > Arthropoda > Insecta > Diptera > Tachinidae > Phasia > Phasia obesa. The sequence goes on from OX451215.1 coordinate 90,767,736, forward strand.
ACATTAATTAGAGTGAAATCGTTGTGTTTCCTTGTAGCATTTAATTCTTGATTCCTGTGCATCCTCTGAAAGAACGCCAATGGGAATCATCTCCAAAATGTTCTATTATCTCCTTTCTATGAATAAGGAGTTTGTGCATCGAAGAGGCATATAGTAGTACCATTTATATTTACTAATAAAGCAGCTTTGCTGTGCCCAACGCATATTCTCCAAACTTATCTGCATCAACTTTTTTGTGAACACAATATTGTTTGTAAAATTTTATTAAAACCTTTGAACTGAAATACTTATAATAAGGTCGGTATCTAAAGCTATGATTATAGCTGTTTTTTCACAGTAACCAAAGAACCTTCTTGCCATGTTGCCTTCATTTGATGTTCCGCTGCCAGATCGAGGTTTGTCTATTATCAATCCTAACTCTTGTCGAAACCGCATTTGGATTTCTTTCTCCTTTTCTCCCTTCATTTTCTTGTGTTCATCATGGACTGCTAACCACCTTTTAAACTCCATATTATACGATAAATGCAAAATAGTTTCCATTGGTTAAATCCATGCATGTAGTGTTGAGAGCACGTACTGATATGCGCTTTCATTATTTGATCTTTCAAGTACTTTATCTAGCTCGTTCATATCTTTAGGGGAAGCTCCACATATAATGCATTTTGCTGCTGATGAAGTATTAGTGAGCACTTGGTATACTTTTCCATCAATCATGGACTGATAGAATGTATGCATTACTTTAGTTTCTTTCCCACCTTTAAATATAATTGTGGGTAATAATAATGATATACTATCATTAATTATTTCTGAAACTTCACGTATTTTTTTCCGGAGTTTCTTTGCACTGCTCAATTGATATGGGATGACAAAATCTTACTGAGGAGGGGCTTGGGTTTTCCCATACCATATGATTTGTTTTTATATCAACAATTCTCAGAGGAACAAAGGACGCGATAAACAAATGAGCATCTGAAACATTTCATGATTCTTCTAACAATATCTGTCACTTTAGCCTGAATATCCCTAACAAATTTATCTCCATCACAAATTTATCTCTGTCCAACATTTATCTCCATCACATTTACTGTGTTGAACTAAATCCGTATAGTTCTTAATAAGCATATTTGCAATATTAAATATTCTTTTTATAGTGAGATCTTGAAGCTCCTGAAGTGATATTATTTTTGCACTTTAGGTAGTTATTTCAATTGCATTAGGGGAAGGGTAACAGTTTTTTGGCTTTCAATATTTTTTTTTGTATGTTGGCAATATTAAACAGTGTCTTTTTGTGAATATATTTTTCAATAAAATGTATTGAGACTTAAAGTTTCATCATTGTCCAAAGGAGTAGAACACTCTTTCTCATTGAGCATTTTAAGAATTTGTATTTTTTCTCTCTGCTGGTCAATCTTAAAAGCTGTACTATTTCTGCTTTTCTAATTCATGAATAGGTCGTAATCCTTGGGTATATGTACTGCGCAATTGATCAAGACCTGGTCGTCCTCTTTTTACTGAAGACGAAGAAGATGCCTGAGAATCTGGGATTTCTATGCCAAATTCCTCATTCATCCAATCCTCATCTTTTAAAAAAAAAAGCTTTATTTCGTTTGCAGTTATTCCAACGTCGTTTGAAATGCGGAGCCAATATTCTGGTTACTTGATACATTACATAATTGATGGATTTTTTCCCATATATTAAAATTGTCCTCTATGTAAATTCGTATTGCATAATCACTTTTATTGCTGTTGGAGGAGGTACTTTTCAAAACATGACTATTCCACTTTTGACAAAAATGATTTTTTTATTTTTTTTTTTGTTTGGTAGCATTGGCCCACAGTATTTCTGCTGGAAAAATCTCTATAAATTGCCAAGTTTTAATCGGTGATCTTCGGATCTTAATGTGTTTTTCACTTGCACATTACAAATTGAATACTCAGCGAAAATAAAATGTTTCAAAATGTCTATAATTACACCAGGAAAAAAAATTTAAAAATATCATGCATTTTTCATCAAAAGTAGATTATTCCACTTCAAAATGACATTATCCATTTCAAATATACATTATTGGAACAAAATATGATTAATCCAGAAGTTGATAACAGTAAATTTTGACAAAACATGTTGTACACAACACTTGTGTAAACACGCCCACTCGCTAACTTCAAGATTAATCCACAGTGGTTTGAATCAAAACATGATTATTCCAATCAGCCGCGTCAAAACAAGATTATTCCATTTTAAATCTTGCATTTATTTCAAATATATAAGTGCAAACTTTTTAAATAATACACAAAGCAATGACTAATATTTACGTCTTTAATAATGCACCAAAATTTCGGGTTAAATATATTGTGCAAAAACACAAAAAGTGGAATAGTCATGTTTTGAAAAGTACCTCCTCAGTTATGTAAACAAAAATTAAATATTTTTTCCTAAATTCTTCCATTATTAATAACACTTGTTACACCGATATTTCAAATTATATGACTTGCAAGAAAGCTTTCATACAGATAAAATGTGATTATGAGCACGTCCAAACATATATAACAACAAATGTAACATTGTTTTAAAAATAAACATTGAAGTCATCGGCTTCAGAGCGAGTAATAGGAAAATAAAAGTCTCTAGTTCGAAATTTTAAAAAATTGCTAAATGGTAAGAGATTTTGGTCAAACGAAGAGATAAACGCCCATTTTAAGGGCCTTGTAAAATCTTATTATTACTTAGACCCAAGTTGCAGAAAATATTCTTTGAACTCAAACTGCAGTTTTGCTGTTTTTTATCAGTTCTTCATAACTTTTTAAAATCGTATGTTTATAAGTTTATAAAAGTTTTTCATAAGATAATTATAATTTAATTTAAATAATTTAAATAAAAATGTGCCGCAAACGTGATAAATATTACTGGGTCCTAATCACCGAATTCGATATCGAGTAAACCATCCTATCGAATAATAGAAAAGATCGAGTAAGCAAATTATGTCATTCACAGACATTTAATAACATTCTTTGTCAGCTTAAGTTCATTGAATAATTATTTACAGTGGTGCCGTAAATACTTCAATTAGCAGCCACAATTTCACGTTTGGCTCAAGCTTACCAGTGCACAGTGTTGTTAATGATTACTTGGTGGGACTTGGACAGAGCATAGTTTCAACAGTTATAAGCCATATTTTACAGGAAATTGAATCTAAGTTTTGCCAATATTTTCTACTGGTAAATCCATTTTTTGCATATATCAGATCTATCAAATTTATTTGTCAAATTTTTTGTATGTATAATAATTAAGCTCTTCATATTGAAAGTGGTATAAATAAATATTTTTAAAAATCTAGTTTATTTCGCTATTTCACAACAAATCCTAATAAGATAACATTATCTGAAGTAATTCGCAGTATGCCATGCAAATTAAGTTGATAAATTGAGTTTGTTTTTTGGTTGGTAAACAAGGCACAGTGTGGCAGAATCAAAATATTTTGGAAATAACCTAGTAATTTATAAACGGATAGACCGATAGATCCAAAATTTGACATGAGCATAGCAGAGGAGTATCTGCACGTAAGTTTTTAAGGTGGGTACAATACACCCTGCAGGGGTTGCGCTATGTGGTCTCATAGTTGGGAACCTCGCACCTGGAAATTATTTTACAGCTTGCCATTTCTTCAGTTTTATTCTGATGTCTTATAACTATACATGGTCTTAAAGGTCTTGTCAATACCAACAAAATGGTATCTAAATTAACAAATATTAGTTCAAAATGATTGAGTTATAAACAGTTTAAAAAATAAAATTTTTGATTTTTTGCTATCCTGGTCCAGTTTTTTCAATATATTGGGTACAATTATTACCAAATTTTTTTAATTTTTTTTATAGTGATTAGCGAGCCAAATTCTAAATATTTTTGATAAATTTGAAGATTGTATCTTTACTGTGTTAAAAACTAGACGATTTTCAATTTAAACAATCCAAAATTATCGGCCCAAAAAAGGCCGTTAACGTATTTTTTTCATAGAAAAATTTTTTTAAGGAATATTTAAAAATGTTACATTTTTGTGTAAGCTAACTATATGTATGTATGTACGCGTAAACAAATTTCATATAATATTGATCATCTTTATAGATGATGGAGGTCCCAAAATATGACCTATTTTACATCGAAATTTTGATTTTAGCCTATATATTCTAAAATGCCAAAGCTGGAATCGAAAAAAGAAGACTGCAGTAATAAAGCTTTATATGCCCTAAATTGTTTCGGAAGATATTTAATGAGCCCTCGTCCGTATGTAGACTGTATGGGCAAAAGAGTAAAAATCCCTATTTTGTGATTGATGTCTGTGGGTGGGTGTGTATGCCACTATTTTTGTGAAGTTTGCACAGGTCATACCATTGGCGATATCAAAATGAAATGTAGTATGTGGCTTTGGTATATGGAGATGAAGAGCCTTGTTAATTTTGGGCATAATCGGGAGGCAGAAAGGGGTATTCTATCCTCTCCCAAATTTTGTTAAAATGTTATACGGTATGACCTATAGAGTGATACCGTATGACATTATAACGACGAAATTTACTATGGAGAGTCGTTCGCATGTTGTTTCTATTTATACGAATGACAAATATCGGTTTCTATATAGAGGCCAGTGACGAATGATCTGTAGGACAGAAGGAACGTATACTAATAGGGTTATGTTTTTCCTCTCTGCATATGGATTTTTAAAAATACATATGGTTAAAAATAGAAAATATTCTATTTAAAATATTGTATTTAATTATGGCTACTAAAAGTAATACTGAAGATGATTTCTGGTTTAAAAGAAAAAAGATGACGTTACAAAGATAAAGCTATAAAATTCTATAAATTATGATGCTGTTGCTAAAATAGCTAAAAATAGAAAATGTTTATGATCTTTTTTTTAATGACTTAACATCAGGCGACCTTCAAATGAGTATGAACAAATGAACAAGATTACTTTAATGGATGGATTAACATATTGCTGACAAGGATCTTGATGTTTAGTTAAACACATAATCTACGCTGTGCTCGTACTAATCTTATAAGCCTAATAGGGAAACCAAAATATAAAGTATTTTTTCTTAGTTTTTATGTATAAAATTATTGATTTTATCAATGGAATATTTAATATACTTGTAAGCAGGTCTTAAAAAATAGATTGTCTATAAAACTGACCAGCTTATTGGTATTTACATCTGCCTTATTTATAACGAAATATTTAAGATCTTAAGAAAAACTAATAATGTTTAATGGTAGCAGGTATTTATGTATATGACTGAATGGTTTTAAATTTTTACTTGTTTGGTTTGAGTGCACAGAAAAAAGTGCATAACATTTAAGCTACAAGCAGACATTTAAGTCCAGTTTTTCATTTACCGAAAAACTAACGCGATAATTTAACACCGAAATTAATTATGTATAATGTTATTTTGAAAAATAAGTGTCAGGTAGACAACTTATATTTGCTCGATACACTACTTTTAACAATTATCCATATTTTTTGAGTTCCTCGCAAATTACGATAAAGAAAGATCCTAAAGCTAGGCTTTTATTTAATAGATGGCCTCCTCATTAAACGCAAATCTTTGTAAAACAAACCATTGTAAAACATTTTGGAAAAGTGAACAATTTTATGGGAGAGCAATCTGAAGCGAATGAAGGATGCTGTAATAATTCAAGTCTCAACATGTACGACTTGCCATCGAAGATGGAAGTAATTTTTGTCTAACCTGTACCTTTCTGGGCCGATAATAACATACAAAAGTTTGAGTGTTTTTAGATAGGATGAAATAATTGTAGTTGCTTAGGTTGTTATGACGCTCATTTTTAATCTGCACCTCAATTTATTAAATTTAATTATTCGCGTTACTATCGGAACACCCTTTAAAATTTTGTAATTGTTGTTAAGCTGCCCACAGTGAACGGTCCCAATAGTAAAACTGGAAAAAAATCGAAGGAGTTATGGTAGCTTAATGCAATTTTTGGCACATATCTCTCTTGGCCTCCTATTTTCAAAAATGAATTCACATTTATAGAAATCCTTTAATTTTTCCGGTGCGGGGACAATTAAATGCCCAAAATTCCCCCATTTCAGTAATTTTTATTTTTTTTTTAATTTTAATCTATCATCTCATATACAAAATGACAAAGCGTGATAGTTTTTTTTTTATAAAATATAACCAATCTCTAATTATTTAGAGTTGCCGTATACCTGTTTTGAATATAACATTATTTTAAACTTTTTAGTATTTTTATTTTTTAAAGTTTTGAAAATACACATAACCATGTTAAGATTCAAATAACATAATATGAATATTGTTACCAAATTGACAACACTAAATATTTTAAAATTAAATTATTATTATAAGAATTGTAAACAATTTCTTAATCACTAAAATAATTTTCTGAGTCTGAATCAGTGTTAATAGATTCATCTACTATTATGTAGTTATTAATTTCTTGATTATTGTTGAAAGAGGTGCTTGTATTTATTGTATTTCTATTGGATGAAATTAATGGATCAGAAGAAATTAGTAGTTTATTCATTAAATCTTGATTACAATTTTCTCTGCTATTTTTTCGAGTGTGCTCAAGTCTGTTCTTTCATAATTGTTTTGTGATGGCATTCTAAAGCGTTCACTCACCTTGTATTAGTTCGCCCTGGTTTAAAGCATAGCCTAACTATTATCAAACATTTCCAAATATAAAAAATATCAACTGATAATTTGAATAAATAATGGGTGATTTTTTTGAGGTTAGGATTTTCATGCATTAGTATTTGACAGATCACGTGAGATTTCAGACATGGTGCCAAAGAGAAAGATGCTCAGTATGCTTTGACATTTCATCATGAATAGACTTACTAACGAGCAACGCTTGCAAATCATTGAATTTTATTACCAAAATCAGTGTTCGGTTCGAAATGTTCAAATGTGACAAATTTTGTTCAGCGATGAGGCTCATTTCTGGTTGAATGGCTACGTAAATAAGCAAAGTTGCCGCATTTGGAGTGAAGAGCAACCAGAAGCCGTTCAAGAACTGCCCATGCATCCCGAAAAATGCACTGTTTGGTGTGGTTTGTACGCTGGTGGAATCATTGGACCGTATTTTTTCAAAGATGCTGTTGGACGCAACGTTACGGTGAATTTCGATCGCTATCGTTCGATGCTAACAAACTTTTTGTTGCCAAAAATGGAACAACTGAACTTGGTTGACATGTGGTTTCAACAAGATGGCGCTACATGCCACACAGCTCGCGATTCTATGGCCATTTTGAGGGAAAACTTCGGAGAACAATTCATCTCAAGAAATGGACCGGTAAGTTGGCCACCAAGATCATGCGATTTGACGCCTTTAGACTATTTTTTGTGGGGCTACGTCAAGTCTAAAGTCTACAGAAATAAGCCAGCAACTATTCCAGCTTTGGAAGACAACATTTCCGAAGAAATTCGGGCTATTCCGGCCGAAATGCTCGAAAAAGTTGCCCAAAATTGGACTTTCCGAATGGACCACCTAAGACACAGCCGCGGTCAACATTTAAATGAAATTATCTTCAAAAAGTAAATGTCATGGATCAATCTAACGTTTCAAATAAAGAACCGATGAGATTTTGCAAATTTTATGCGTTTTTTTTTTAAAAAAAGTTCTCAAGCTCTTAAAAAATCACTCTTTATATCAAATATGGATGATTTTTATAATCATTATATTTCAAAAGTTGACATAGAAAACACCTAAACCTTTTTATACATATTTTAGTATATATAACAGAATATAAGATTATTGATGCATACAAGTAGTTTTTTGATGTGGGCTTTTTTTCAGGTCCATCGAAGCTGACTATTTTTTTTAAGTACATATTTTGGCTAAAAACTTCACAATTTTTTTACAAAATGTTGTTATAAATATTTGAAGTTTAGTATTTCTTCATTGTTTCTGTAACATTTCTGAATAAAACAAAGAAGAAAATCCTTTTAAATCAAAAACAAATATAATTGCATGCATTTTTTGAAAAATGAATTTTTGATATTTATTTTTCCAGACCCATTTTTTGTTACTTAAAAATTATGAAAAAATTATCAAAATAATTCGAATTTAAAGCCGTGTAACTTTTTATATGTGTAATGCACAAGAAAAATAAAACCTCCTCTGGAATCGTGGGCATTCATCAACTTTCAGCCCATATGTATTTTATTGATAAATTCAAAATTTTATTTTTGATTTTTTTCCACTAGACAGTTTACTGTGAGACCATGATGACAATACACTTTCCTTGAAAATATTAAGAGCCTAGCTATTGCGGTTCAAAAATAGAGCGACATAAATAAAATAAAATTAAATTTATGCACATCACGTCACCGAAGGAACACCCTTTATTTTTTACTATATCAAGTTATAGCGGCCTTTGTAATACGCTTTCTGTAAAAAATTTAAGAGTCTACTTGTTATGGTCCAATACTTAGGCCATATACATGCAAATCTCGTCACTATCAGAAAACTCTTGAAATTTACACAGATTATATTTTAAAATATCTACTGTAATACTGTAATAACAATAAACGAAAACGAATTTAATCAAAATAAAAGGCGGTTCCCTAGATGTCGCGAATTTAAGAAATTTTACCTTCTCTTCTAAACTTTATAGGAAGACACTTGATATTTACACAGGGTATGTAGTACTATGCTCTTGTATAAAAAATAATTAAAAATTAAAGGGTCCCCCATAAGACGTGAAAAAAAAACAACTTGTATTTTTAAAGTTGTTCTAAACATAGTACGGAACCCTACGTATGTGAGTCTGACTCGCACTTGACTGATTTAATTTAAATCACTTTCGATTTTTTATTTGAATTCGTTTTATTGGTTAAATCTTGACGTTTTGTTGAAATATTGATTTCAAATGTGGGTTTTTTGAACAAATCGGTGGTTTTTAAATATTGACTTTTTAATTAAGGTTAAATGTTTTGTAAATTCTCAAATTGTTGAAACCTTTTTTTGGAAAATATGATAATAAATAATTTCCTGAACATGCAGTAAGCATGCTCTGCTTATTACAAATTGTAACGCAAGAAAAACGACACAAGGTATAGGTCGGTACGCAGTTGCTGCAAATGGTTCTGATATCCCAAAAACCCCGACTGTTCAACCTAACATTAACCATTAAAAATGTAAAGCTAAAAGAGCTTAAACGATTACTATGTTGTAGAAATGAGCACCTCCTAAAATTAGTGCGGTTGCTGTATAATACTTTAATTAATATTGCTTGAAATCTAATAAACAATTTGCATGCTCAACATATGAGCTGTTATTTTTTGAAAGTGGTATAAGTCCACTTAAAAAAAAAACTGACTTAACGGTAATTTTAATGAGACTCCTTCTTTCCATTGTTATAAAAACAATTTCAATATCAATTTTGACGTAAAATAAACAAAAACTGTTTTGCTGTACAATGCTATCGCACAAATATTTCTTTTGAAAGTGGAATAAGTCTATTCCTAATAATTATAATTAAAACAATTTTCTTATTGCAATAATTTTTTTTATTGCTACTTTAATAGACGCTGCTGCAGATATTAGTAACGCCCGTTTCACACTATAATATTGAGTATTAAGATTTGCATTGGATTTTTTAATAAATAAATAAGAATTGTTGTGATTGTTAAAACATCTAACGTAACATAACATTTCGTTTTCACATTATCAGACTTCAAATAAAATTTAAAATCAAGGAAAGGAACAAGCCGAGTCGTTAAGAATTTTTTTTTTATTTATTTATTATTTTATTTCGAAAAAAGGGAAGACCAAAAAACGTCAGCAAAATTACTATGTTGTCACTTTATAAAATTTTAAGAAGCATAACAAGAGAGAAATATAATGATATGATAAGTTTATTACTTTATATACCACCTATTCAACATAAATACATCAATATGTTAACTGAAGAAACTTAACGAAGTAATTTTCATTTTTATATTTTTAATATAACTGAAATTAACTCTTAATAAACTTGCTTATACGCGTGTTTAAGTGACTTCATTTTAACTATTATTTTTTACATAAAACTCCACTTTAGTAAAGCTTATGTCTATAAGAATATGGACTTAAATTTGCTCCTGTTTTTATTTCTTGTAATATGTTATTTTTGAAAGTGGTATAAGTCCTTGTGCAGCTACAAAAAACATGTATTTTTCCAAATAATTTTAGTTATTATTTTTTTATAATAAAACTTAAAAGGTGTATAGTTTAGAAAAACATTACTCGAATTGACTAAAGTTGACCAATATTTTTAAATTGATTCAAGCGCAAACCCTTAAATACCTTAATAATGGACTTATACCACTTTCACAAAAAAAAAAAAAACAGTTCATATGTCAGTATGACTTATTAGTTGCAGGGAAAATAACACCATCGGCACCCTTTCAAGGGTCAATACAATTTTCATTTTATATAGATAATTCTAGAGATGGCGTAGCTCTTTGTTAAATTTCATTTATCGATATAACTAGCTTTGCCCCTGACAATATTTTGTTCGTTTTTTCTTTGAAAGTAATACTCTGACGTATTTACTTTATATAAAGTTACCCATCCCTAGATAAAATTCTAAAATACCAAAATTTATTGTAAAACTCTGTAAAAGGTGTGTAAAATATTTTAATAGCAATATAATTCCACAAATTAAAAATACAAACCAAATACAAATTTTATTTAATTGGCTATTTGGCAGTAAGTATATCATATTTTGTCGTTATTTTAAAATTGCATCATCTGTTGCGCCACCGCGTTTAAAATATCTAGCTTTCGAAAACAAAAATTGACTTTAAGTATCTTAAATATCTTTAATTGGGGGAAAAAAAATCGGCGTACTTTCACTGCTTTTTTTGCTCCACTTTCTCATGAAAATAAGATTTTTTTTACGGAAAAAAAGTATCCTATATTGGAACCACGATATTACGGAACCTCCTTACAGAATTTTATTAAAATCCATGCAGTAGTTTTTACGTGATGCGGACACAAACAGAAAGACAGGCAGTCAGGAAATGAGTTACTAGTTTATTATATGTATAGATTGCTATTGCACAAAACAAAAGAGCGATAATTGGTAAAAACAAACAATGATGTATTAATAAAACAGAAAGCCTTATTTATAAAACCCATTATGATTTTCACTTGCAACTAAAGAAACGCTTTACAATTAAGAATCTGATTCTGACATATTTTTAAGTAATGAAGTTCGCTTCAAACAAACTTTGATTCTTAAAAAAAATATTAGTTGACAGGCAGAGAGACAGCTCCAATTTTATCGATTCTAGCTATATTTTGTAACTCCACTTATTGCACAATATCAGTTAAGGCCAGGATTCACTATCCTACACAATAGCACGATTTAATCACAAAAAAATCTGACAGAATTCTGTCCTACTTAAAAAATCGTTTCAAAAGGGTGTTGTAGATGCCACACTATCAAACAAAACAAAATTTTGCAACTCTGATCGCATGGAAAAATACTATTTTATGATTTTTTTTCAAAAGTTTATCAAATCGTACAGACTGTCAAAAATCTGTCACACACATACACTTTTAATCCACACTATCATACCTTTTGAACACACATGCAATTTTTGACAAATCGTACGACTGAGTATGCTAGTGAATCAACGCCTTTAAGGGCTACAAGTAATACAATATGTCAAATTTTTGTGTAGAAGAGTACAAGAGTAAACATAATATGTAATGAAACTGTCCGACATTGAGAGAAAATACGGATGGAAATTTGAAAGTCTTACGGCTCTCTTTATGTTTTGAAATTTTTCAAAAACTATTCTACTTCATTAGATCAGGGTTGCGTTTTTCTTATTAATGCTAACTTTTCAAAGGCGAAACTCGTCAAAATAGCAGAAAACCGCTGAATATAGTGCAAAATAGATCCATTTGGCATCACAAATAAGTTTGTAAACAATAAAAAACTTTTGACAAAAGAACGTGAAAATTTTTTAATTTTGTTTTAGTTGTTGGTTTCCAGTTTTTTTATTATGGCAATGGCTAGTACAACACCAAGAACCTTTTCCTTGTTACTTTTTTTTTAAATTTGGCATATTTTTCACAAGTACGCGAACTATTTATTTGTTTTCACTTTTTTTTTTGCTTTAACAACAGCTGTTTCAATTTTACTTCATTTTATTCAACACCAATAGCGTAAACGTAAGAAAAAAAACATACGATTTTTAATCTCTATTTTTTCATACGGATTGATTTTCATTTTATTTTCTCTTCGAGTTTACGTACGTAAAGTCTTACTGTCTAAACTGCCCTTTAGAATTATATGATCATGACAGAATATTGACACTTTCATGATTGCTGCGTTAAAGTTGGCGCCATATAACGCTACGGTTGACAGGCATATTTCTGTTGATATTCAATAATATTATGCAAAATAAAACAGTAAAGAAATAATTACTTATTAGCTAACATTTTTATTATTCAAAAAAGCAAGTGTGTTAAATAAAGAAAATTTATTTTTTCCAATTCTTTAAAGTGAGAACAATGTAAGAATACCATACAAATTAATTTGATTCGAAAGAATAATAATAACAATAATAAATTAGTAATTGCCATGATATTAATTATTTGATACATCAACTGACTGAAAAGGAATATCAGTTTTATGTACCCTTGTTCAGTGTCATAAACATGTGATAAAGTAGAGAAGCGATTACTTTATTGTTTTACGACACAAGTGTAGAGTCAAGCCTAAGTAAATTTTACTTTTGTTCAAATCATTTGTGTTGTGTTGCTTGCCTGTTGTTGACGGTTGTTTGAAGGCAAATCAAAATTTTTCGTATACTGACCGTTTCAATCTATCGAACAATCACTTAATCCGCTCGTGTAACTGTAGTGTGTGATAAAAATGCCTAATTTGAAACTACACTTTTGGAAAATAAAAAATTCTAGTAATAAAAGTAATTCAAAAATCACTACTATCGCTGTAAAAGAAGTATGTAGATATTACGGTGAAAAATTAAAGTGTGAAGACATCCGACATTCGAGGTATGATTATGAGGACAGTTTGATAATTCCCCGACTTATTGTTTAACAGCGATATCACTATCAATGTTACAGAGCTCCTTTTAATTACTGAGGTTTGTTTTTAAGAGTCATTAAAAGCAGATAATAGCGTTAATTTTATAGAAAATGCAAAAAGAGGAAATTTCATTATTTTTTAAGTAAAAAACCATCACCGGAATCAGAGAAAAGTTTGATAAAAGTTTGTCAATTTAAATGGTTAAAAAGTGTTTAGCTGAGTTTTGTTGTGGTCATACACCATCACAACTGATACCAGGTCACTCAAAAGAGTTTTTGAGTTACATGAGGCTGTAGGATCTCAACAGGGTAAATCACATTTTGCATTAGTATTTAGACAGGAACACTATCAAACACTATCTAACACTATGCCACAATTAAAACAACACCGGTGTGCAGACATATGTAGGCATTATCTCAAGGCACATGTATTGGCCAACGAACAGCCACCTCATACTAGTATACTGTCCAGATTTAACCCCTTAAATATATTTCCTATTTACTAGTTTGAAGAAATTCCTAGCTCGTAATAGATTTTTGTCAAACGAAGAGGTAATCATTAACACAAACGCATATTTGAGAACATTGAGAAATCTTATTATTTGTGTCGAGCTTAATGGAGTTGAGAAAAAAACACAATGTTGTGAAAAAAATATATTTATCCAAAAAGTAGCAGAATTATCAAACTGCTCTCGTATGTAAAGTTTATTCACGGTAGGTGGGTTATTGGGTAATATGCTTTTATGGTTATATTAGCAACAAAAGAATGCTTTACAGAAAAATAACAAACTTTGCATGACCCATATCTTTGTTCTCGTATTTTGTAGTTATCTGCTTTTAGTGTCGTAAATAATTGTGGATTACGCTAACGGGCATCATAAAAGTCTAATTAAAATTATTTGCTGCTTTGGAAAGGCATTGGACATGTCTTTCGATGAATTTGGCTTGTTGGTCAGGGACGATTTATGTTTTGCTTGGAATTTAAAAATATTTTTACGGTAATTTAAGATTGAATTTAGCATTTAGTTAGATTAGTTTATTTTAAAATATTTTAACTATATCAGCTGATAACCAGCCTACCGTTCCGAATTTAGTTGCTTTGCTATTGCAAAAGGAACAGTTTTAGTTATATTTTTTTTAATAACAAATATTCTGATCTTTAAAGTATTATTTAGAACGATAAATTTCCAGTGTACTAGTCCATTAGTCGAGGTTGCGGGTTCGAATCAAGCCGAAGACTCTCTGGGTGTTTTCTACAGACAAGCCAAGAGCTTGGCAGATGGTGTTGTCTTTAAATAAAAATATAAACGAGAGATGGCGCCTAATCATAGTAGCATACATATATATAAAGTATAACATATAACACAAGAGCGTATTTGTACCATCTACTATGTGGAGAAAATTAATAATTAAGCTAATAACTGCACAGCAACTGAAATGTGGAGAAGTGGAGATCTAAAACGAAAAAAAATTAAGGTTAGTTTAGGTTGTACGAAAATAGGACAACGTACAATTATATGGATATCATAATTCTTATGAAGTAAATTTAATTTAATCTACCTTGCGAATAGCTAAAGTAAAGATTATATCGGAGTATCTCTTCGATAGTTTTTCGTTATAATTAGCGGGTAAGGCTCTATTTTGTAACTTACCCTTAAAGTACGTGAGAGCTAAAGTTATTTTTACTTTTCTTAAAATAATGAAAAATGACTTATCTGTCCCCCAAAATCCTAACTTTAGCTATTGGCAAGTTATAATGATGGGCATTAGCCAGCTATTACCTTAATTATTTATATAAAGTTGGACGGTTTACTAGTATACTAGCTAGATCCTATGACTTTGTTTTGGTAACGTGAAATCTTAATGTTTCTAAAAATAATTTCTTATTTATTTCAACTAGCCATGCCAGCCATGTCGCACAGAGGAGGGGTATTTTGCCAATCTATTAGGCCAAAAATTAGTTTGGAGAAATGTAAAAATTTAAGTACAACAAAATTCTTCATCGTATAGCGAGTTTTCGAGGCTCTTGATCGTTTTGGGACATTGTTAAAATCATGAAAATTGAGTAACTAACATATGTTTTTATTGACTTATACGATTTTGAGAGGTTTGCGATATATTTTTTGTGGCTAAACGAATAAAGATTTTGTATTGCGATATACATTTTTATTTGAAAGGCTATATTAGCAGGTATTTATTTTAATTTTTAGAAAATTTATGATAAAAATTTTTATGATACAAAATTTCTTTTGAAATTAAAAAAAGATTTTTTTTGTCAAAAAAAAGGTGAAAAGGTTTTTGAGAGTGAGGGCTATTGCGATCTTTAAAATGTTATAGATCACTATAAAATTTACGTTCTCTACTTTTATACTGTAGAATAAAACGTTGCGCGTTTTTGCGCCATTTTTTGTTGGGATTTTTTCCAAAGGTACCTTAATATCGTGTTTTTTTCCCGTGTTAATATATCTAATTACCAAGAAAGAGGGAGCACAAGTAGTGAAAGTACGCAATTTTATAGATTCAAAGGTACTGTAAACTTGGCAGCAACTTTTATTTTTGTCAGCGGGTAATTTAAAACACTATTTACAGTAATTATTCAGGGATGGGTACCTTAATATAAAGTAATTACATAAGCTATAGCTGAAGCACTATAAAATTAAGAGTCTTAAAGTGGATTACTTTCAAAGTAAAATAAGGACGCTGACGCTGAAGTGGCGGGCACAGCTTCTTATGGATAAATTAATTATTCTCAGATAAATTAAATACTATAAAGTAATAAATTACATGACTTTTTTTTTAATATTCATCTCTTCGACATAAAAGCTTAAAAAAGAATATTTTTTGAAAGTTAGCAAAAAAAAAAAAAAGAAATTAAAAAAAAACATTCACATGAAAGTTTCGTTGTATGATTTATGCCTCCAATCATACCCCTCGCAACTTGAGTGTGAATATTTTTTTAAATAAAAACAAAAAAAAAATAATTAGGCATATGTAATCCATTTCTTTTAACAATTACATTATTTTTGCAAATAATATTTTATGTCACCGCCCACAAAAGGGGGACGGGCGAAAAATGGTATTATAGAATCTTCAGGGTTCAAGTTTAGGTTTTGAACAATCGATGTCTACAAAAATTGCGTTTGGTAACAAAAGTATAGGAAAACTTAAAAAAATTTAAAGTTTTCAGAGGTAGGATTGGTTCTTCTAAGGGGAACTTTTTTTATCCTTGATCTTATTTTTCTTATTTTTTAACTTTACCAGCCTATGACAAGTTTCATTAATATATGTACACCCACTCAGTAAATTTTTAGAGCAAATATAAGCTAAAATAAAGTAATGCCTTCTAGATTGGAAAAAACCCTTATGTGCGTCGTGTGCGTCCTGACAATATTTTATTCGATTTTGCTTTGAAAGTGGTCCACACCAAATTTTAAGACCTTTACTTTTATTGTGCTTCAGATATGTTTTATGTACTTACTTTATATCAATGTACCCAACTCTGGGTAATTGCTTAGGAATATAGGCTTTATATAAAATTAAAAAATATACATACAATTCTAGAATTATTGTATAGTTATGTAAATAACGTTTAAAATTTACCGCTGAAAAAAATAAGAGGTGTTGCCGTGTTTGCAATACCATTGAATTGGTAAAATTGCGTACTTTCATTACCTTTTCTCTATTTTCTCTTGGAAATTAAATATTTTTACGGGAAAGAAGTATCCTACATACTTATATTAAAATTGATCCAGTAGGTTTTACGTGAGGCGAACCAGACAGACAAAAAAAATTCTATAAAATTGGTATTTTATATTCTATGTTGCACTAGCAACAATATTTTCAAACAATGTTTCATGTACAAAAAATTGTCATTTTACAGTTTTATTACATGTATAGAATACATTTATTTTGAAGTATTTCTAAAATCTTTTCCTCAAAAAAAAAAAAAAATACAGTCGAATTCAGTTAATCGCACACCGGTTAAAGGAAAAAATCGTTTTATTAATATTAAAAATTTTTAACTTTTAATCTCTTTGATGTTTTAATCCTTTTAGATCTCTTAAAGGGAATTCGTTGAGTGAATTTGAAGTTGAGTGAAGTGAAGCGAGCACCGGTTAGACAAAAAAAACATTTTATATGTAACTGCGATGAAAAACAATATAGTGCCGTTTCATTTTAATTCTATAGGTCCAAATATAATATGCATGAACTAGCTTAAGCCAACTTAAGCAACTGTGCCAATACATATAAATCATATGTGGCAAACTACAATGTACTTAACCAAACTTTTCATTAAGTTTCGTCAAAGTTCGTTTGCTTAAGCAAAGTTCGAAACCTATCGCACTTTCCGTACGAAAACAGCTGTTTGCGCTTTGTGTTTTACGTTTTACATATGAATGTACATACATTAATAAAAAATTGCAATGAAGAACGAAAGTGAACGAATTATTTCTAAATTTAATGTAAAATGTTTAAATTTAATGTTAATGTTTCTATAAGAAAAAGAAAGAGCATTTTATTGTGTATGGGTTAAGTGATGCGCACCGCTGTATTTTTTAGTACTTTTGGCCAAAATTACACAAACAGCAAAAAAAGTTAAATTTGTCTTTTGAAATTTTCTTAAAAGTAACAAAAATAATTATTAATTTGTATATGAATGGTATTAGGTATATAAAATATGTTTATTTAACATCTTTTTGTTAACACAATTCATTTGTTCAGAAAAAAATTATTATTTTGCAAAAGTACGAATAAAACAAATGTGCTACTGTGTCAAAATAGTTTCCAGATTCATGTAAGTACATTTTAGCCACCAAAAGTCTTCACTAAGTTGCTTAGTCCCGTTCCACACTTGCAATTTTTGATTTTGAAACATTTTTTAAATTCTCTTTTGAAGTTGCATTAGTGTCCATACTTTAAAAATTGTGTTTCTGACGACTGTATACTTTTATACAGTCATTCTCATCTCAAAAAGAGCAAACAACAATAACAAGAGAGAGTCGCTGCAGAGTATCAAGTACATCAAACCGCTGCCATTTTTATTTTTTCTCCCAACAACAAATACATGTGTTGCAGAAACAAAAATGCAAGTGTAGAACGGGAGTTAAGAATTTGACAGACAGACGGAATTAAAACACTTTCTCAGATTTCATCAACACCTCAACATATTAGCCGAAAGTAAACATATTAGGATAAAGTAAAAAAATATTGCAATCGGTTTGAAGATTAGCATGTGCGAACACTGTGACATGTGTTTTTATATATGAATTGCCTTTTTTAACAGTTTCTTTTCTCAAAATCAGAGATTTGAAAACAGGTATAGTCTTCTGCACTTCGTTTATCCATTTAAAGCTAGATATTCTCTCCCTCTTGTCATCTGTGGGTCTAAATTTTAAAAGCACACATATCCTATTGCACCTTTTAGAGAAGGACTTAGTATCTACATATAATGTTTTAAATTTTATTAGTCGGTTTAGCAGTTTAGCAACACAAATAAACAAACCTAAAAAGAGATTCATAATAGATATTAGATACATATTTCAGATTGTACAAATTAAATTGGAAAGTACGAGAAGTTAAGGTAAAATCTTAAATCGCTATTGTAAAGGGTATTTTAGATTAGGCACGGACGAAAAAAGCAGTTCAACTTTCTTTTAGTGGAAAGTATATATAAAAGGCCCTGAGTGGAACCAAAGGGGAAAAAGTTGTATTATTGGCTATAAATTTTAATAACAAGACGTCACAGTAGCTACATATGCAGACGACACAGCAATTCTTGCAACAATCCATTGTCCAACATAAGTATCAACATTTGTACAGAATGAAATTAACCTCCTTGAAAAATGGCTCAAAACGTGGAATATAAAAGTTAATTCTCATAAATCACAGCATATCACTTTCACTTTGAGACAAGAAGATTGTCCCTCAGTGTATATCAACGGCGAAGAAATCCCAAAGCAAAATACTGTTAAATATCTGGGAATGACATTGGATAGACTACTTACATGTACACCACACATAAAAGCTAAAAGAAAACAACTTGATTTAAAGGCTCGTAAATTGTACTGGCACTTGGGACCAAAATCAGAACTCAACTTAAACAACAAATTGAGAATCTATAAAGCTATCCTGAAACCGGTTTGGTCATATGGTATTCAACTTTTGGGTACATCAAGCAAGTCAAATATTGATATCTTAGAAAAATACCAGTCCAAAACTTTAAGGGTAATCACATACGCGCCATCGTTCGTGGCAAAAAAAATAATTAAAAATGATCTCAATATGTCTACAATTATTGAAGAAATACGAAGGTTTAGCGAAAACTATCTTCAAAGATTAAGCGCTCATACAAATCCTCTGGCAATATCGCTCCTTGATGACAGTGGTGAAACCATAAGACTGAAACGTATACATCTGCAAGATTTGCCTTATAGAGGCTAATCGAATCATTACTTTAAGTATGCAAATATATGTTAACTTGTATTTTAGAATCATTTTTATACAGTTATGTAGCTCACTGGAGCTACTTAGCTCCTGTTATGTAGTAATTAATCGATCAAATTTGCTTATTGTCCAAGGATAGATTGCAAATAAAGAACATTTATACAACAAAAAAAAAATAAATTTTAATAACACGGAATTCGTTTTAGATTTTAACCAGATTAAAATAAAACTAAACAGGAATAAACGCCTAATTTAACTATAGAAAGTATTAAAAACTAAAATAATCATCATTGAGAAAAATATTGGATTTGTACTAAATCCAGAGTACCAAAATGTTCATCCACTGTTCATTCATGTATGAATGTGTACATTTTATTTTTTTAGCTGCATCTTCTCATACATGTGTGAGAGACTATAAAATATTTGGTGTTTTTTAATTTATGAATTTGATGATTTATTTTTTCTATTTCTGTTTAAAAGCAAATAAATGAGAAAAAATTTTGTTGTTTAGTAACACAGGTCTACAAAAAAAATATTTTTTCATGTAACATGAATAACTTTTCGTTATTCCTATTTACTTTTATGGCTACATTTTAATAACTATTTCGTTATCAGGAAGGTAAACACATAATATGGGAGCTGCCACGCCCACGTCAAATATGAAAAAAAATAAGTACCCTATTTTACCAACCGTATATCTAATAACAACCTGTGAAAATTTCAGAAAGATCGGTTCACTGGTGTAGGAAGCTATAGCTTTCAGACAAACAAACACTTTTTGGTTATATATATATATATATATATATATATATATATATATATATATATATATATATATATATATATACTAGCCGTCCCCGGTGCGCTTCGCTACCCCTATCACAAAAATGAAATATAGATTTGTAAGTAAAATTATAGTCAAGCTTTAACTTGAAAACTTAGCTTTTTGCAGAGAAAAAACTATGTCACATTTAAGGAGTACCACTATTACAGATCTGTAGATATATAATGATAACTTTGTGTCGGAAATATACATTATTTTAAGAGTATAGATTTGAAGACTCGGCCAATATATATCTCTAAGAACACGTCAAAAATTCTAATATGGAAGTGGAATATTTCTATGGGAAATACACGCTCACTATTGCTACAGCAAGTTTTTTTTTTGCCGTTGCAAAATTCCAACGCTCTATCTATTACAGTTCTAATAATTTTTCACTTTGTATATCCATACTGCCTTTTGCTACACTACACATATTAATAAAATACTTACTTCTACATAATTTCAATATTATTCCTATTACAGTTCCACAGATTTATTTTGTTTGGATTGCCCAATTGAAATTTCAAATTATATGTATGTATATGTACCTATATTTATACACATAAAAGTTTCACCCAACAATCAAAACATCACTAAACAATCGAAATATCACAAAAACTCTGAAAGTTCACCAAAAAAAAGATATGTATACACATTTCGCCAAAAAAAAAAAAAAAAAAAACAAAAAAATTTTAAAAAAATTTAAATTACAGAAAAATTAAAAAAAATTAAAAATTCGCCTGAAAACCCCAATATCGCTAAAATCAATATTTTCTTTAAGAATTAACATTTGACTAAAAAAAAAATAATATACCAGGAACAAAAAATTCACAAGGAAAACTTGAATTTATTAAATAAAAATTTGTCATAACACAAATACAACACTACCCAAGTAGATCGATACGAATATGCTAAAGACCGTTGTAGGAATCGAGAAAATGCACTACATTCGACTTTTGTCTAAAATTAATTTTTGTTTTGTTTTTAAAACAATTTTTAAAAATAGTCTTTCAATGAATTGTATGCAGTAGTTCGTATGTAATTTATGAAGTACATATGTACAATATATTGCATACAATAATCGCAAGCAATTAATTTTTCCAAATTTAAAGCTAAGGAAGTAACCTGTTGCAGAATTTCATAATAATTTATTGGTTAAGGATTAATTTTCAAATTAAAAGTTTGAAACCCCGGGATGAAATTACAGTCAGTGTATTTGGTACGTTTTAACTTCATTTATGGAATATTGCCTTTTTATAACGTTTTCAAATTAAGCCGTCGATCAAAATTTATGCTAATGTATTTAACCTCTGAGAGTTAACCAAATTATAGGTTATATACTCGAATATATTGTCACGATTCTTTACTCAACGTGATATTAATTTGACAATATTTTTGTTCTTTAATTTGTATTCTCCATTTCTTAAAATTTTTTTTCCGGAATATAGCTAACGGCGGTTTAATTATCAGGATACTACTTCAAAGTTTCTATACTACTTTTCTTGGCCGTACATCAGAGGGATGATGACCCGTAAATGATTTCAACAACCGTGAAACATTATTTTTGTCTATTACTGGCAGGACTTTTATTTTTATATTTTTTTTTTTTTTATTTTAGTCTTAAGATATGAGTAACTATTTTTAGTTGAAATATATTGAAGATACAATAAATAAAATATAAAAGCAAAAAAAAAAAAAAAACGTGTTGATGTGAAGACTTCGTGCACACATAATTGGCCCCGATATGTGCACTTTGGAAAAGCGAAGATCGCTTTCTTTAAAAGCGTTTCTACTATATATACTCCCCTATACACAATAGTACCACATTATCTTCTAAAGTATGTTTATAAATATATTATTCCACCCATGTTTTTTGCAAAGCTTATTAACCCGCCACTGGTGACACAAATTTGACTTTGATCAATGGTGACGTAGGTGTATTTCGGCAATCTAGCCGGACATTAGTTTTATTAGATTATATTGGCTCTGAAAATTTATTTAGTGCTCTTAGATTAATGAAAATTGTAGAGTACTGTAAATAGTGTTTTAAATACAATTAATTTATTTAAAACAGCTTAGAAACCAAAATATTTTATAACCGACAAAAAGGTTTCTTACTCGTATCTGCCTATCATAGATGGCGGTAGTGCACTAAATTTTGATTGAAATCAGCATTGCACTACCACTTAATCATATTGCAAAAGAAATTATTGCACTATTTTTTTTTGCAGTTAATGATAATCTGGAAAGCTTCACTAGCAATCAAGAGAATTTAGTGGTAGTGCAAATGTTTGCACTACTACTCAACGCAGATTTAGTGCAAGAATTCTTCACTCACTCAATTGATTGCAAAATTTTTACTTGCAATCAAAAAAAAAACAATTGATTGCAAAATTTTTACTTGCAATCAATAAAAAGCTGCATTTATTCATACTCTCAATCAACTTTCCAAAAATATTGGTCATGAGAATTTTGAAATAAATTCGTTTTTATTTTGAATATTTTACACCAAAATAAAAAAAAAAGTAGTGTAACGTAATGAATTTTTTATTCAGTATTGAAACAAGGTACATAATGGTAACAAATTAATTATTAATACTATATAACAGTTACATAAAAATTTTAAAAGTCAGTTCGAGATTTTAGTACAATTGACGAAGTAAATAAAACGAATGTGTAAATCACGAGTCTTCTCATATCTTTGATATTAGATAATTCAACAGTAGAACAAAATGATAGCATATGAATAGAATTAAAAATACTTCTCTACTAGATTTTCAAATATCCAGTAATTAGGCAAATGCTTTTAAAATTCAACATGCATTTGCCTTCTTTTGCACCTGTGAAGCCTTTATTTTTCTTTAGTGGAATGGTAGACACTCATAGAAGATAACAAATTTGGTGGTAACAGTTTTGAAAAGTTTATTGCAAATAATTTTTTTAATTTTATTTTCGTTATGTATTCATTTTGTTTATTGAAATAAAAAAGTTTGTTAAACTAAAAATTAATTAAATAATTTTTTGAGGGTCTAGATGGTCATACTCGTATATTTATGTTACATATATAAATTAATTTACTGTTTTAGATAATCATTAATAAATATAAAATAAATTGAATTATATTTTTAATGAAGTATTAGTCTTCACTTTTGAATTAGTGAACAAAAATAACATTAAATCAAATTGACCCTCAAATTGAATGTAAAATTTCTTTTTGCAATCAACTTGAGTGAAGAAAAAAAAGTTGCAATATATTGCTGATTGCATTTTTTGAAATCAAAATAATTAAATTTTAGTGCAAAGACTTTTTAACTCACTATCACTAATGTTGATTGAGGCTGCAAATTTTGCAATCACCATTAGAAATCAAAAAAATGAATGCAATAATTTTGCAATATCACTCAGTGTGAGTGAAGATTGCAGAATTAGTGCACTACCCCCAACTATGCTGCCTATACAATATAGGCAAAAACAGAAAAAAGTTTAAATTATGAAAAAACCGAAAAAATGGCGCAAAAATGCGATTGAAAATTTTATAGTTGTATATAACATTTCTAGGATCGCGATGGCCCTAACTCTGAATAAAAAATTATTTTTTTTTAATTTGAAACGATTTTTTTAATGAATATAAGTAGCCGTTAATATAGCCACATTAATTAATACAAAATACAATTAATACAAAATCTTTATTCTCCATAAACAAATATATTTCAAACCTCTCAAAATCGTTAAAACGCAATAAAAACGTTTGCAATTTACTCATTTTTCCTGATTTTAGCAGTGTCCATAATGACAGATCTCAGGCAAAAGCCTTGAAAATTCACTATACGTTGCAGAATTTTGTTGCCTATTGAGCTGCGTAGTTAAATTTTTATATTTCTTAAATTTAATTTTTGGCCTAATATCCGGCTAGATTGGTAACATATGCCCTTCAGTGCTCCGCTTTAAACTGAATATTTTTAGAACGTGTTGCGTTTTTAGTAATATATTTTTTTAATTAAGAAAAAAAAATGAAAAATCACACATTCGTAAAGAAAAATAACGTTTCTAAGTCGTTTGGCATTTGGAACTTTAACAATACAAAAAAATCGGTATCCTTTCAAACAATAAGTAACACAAAAATAGAACTCAAAAACTTAGTTACTTCAGGTAAACAGCTCGTTCATCACGGCACTACGTGTTCAAGACACAAACCTTTATGGCAAGAGATTTTTGTTTTTCTGTTTTTTTTTCATACACACTCATAGCTCTGCCCACTTGTTGAAGGACCCGATGTCCCACGGCATCATCTATGTTGAAGTCCTTGATAATTGATAAAATTAATCCTTGATTATTTTACTTACATACACGGTGACACGCGGTCTCACGCACCAGTGTGCTCACTAAACAGTTTCGACTGACAAACTGATGGTGGGGGACATGCAATGCGGCAGCGGGAAGAAAACACAATAACGGAGAAAAGAATTCTTCGAATTTTTTAACACACCCGGTGTCACAGACCAGCACGTCACCATTGGGGGGTTAAAAATATATTCTGCTGTTATATTTGTAGAGGGAGTATGGGGGTCATTTCAGCGAGTTTTTAAGCTACTAAACTAAAATTTTTGAAGCTTTTTGTAAACAACTGATTGAACAAAGCTAAATTATGTTTTGTTCAATCAGTTGTTTGCAAAGCTAAATTATGTTTTGTTCAATCAGTTGTTTACAAAAAGCTTTGAAAATTTGAGTTTAGCAGCTTAATAAATTGCTTAATAATCCTTTTAGGCGTAAAAGGAAACTATTTTATTCATTTTATTATTGAAACTTAAAGAAGAAGCATGACTAAATTTTTTTAATACTTAATTTTTAGAATTACATTCTAACTGGTATTAAAGCAAAAACATTGATTTATTATTTTTTTCCTTCACAAATATATATTTTAATCCACAGGTGCGGCATCCTAAATCTTTTTGCCATCACACTCATATCTTAAGTGTTGACGAAGACGATGTTTGGGTTTATCACTTTCTACTTTCGGAATGTATAATTTTTTTCCTAAACCTAAAAGCATTTATAAAAAAAATTAAATTAAGCAACCGCATAGAAATACTCAAGCAAGTTGCTTCAAATTATACCGTTCTACTACTAGCGAATTACTTAAAACTATTAAATGCCTCAGGAGCTGCTGCTCAGGTTCCTTAAAATAAAAAAAAACGTAATTCTTATAAATGCTGCTTTTCAGTCCTACTACAAATAGGGAGTGAACTGCTATTAAGGTTCAACCCATATTAAATAGTAAAACAACTGAAATACAATTTATTGCAAGTGATTGTAATCCGTTGCAACATTGTTGCAATAATGCCACATCAAAACACACCTTACTTAAACAAAAGGAAGAAAGAAGTATACAAATTTATCTCCCAAACCAATATACAAAACAATAATCCTGCAGTATCTGCAAGCATTTTTTCAATGCTTATTTAAAGAAGTTATAAATATGCTTACCTACTTATTAATAAAATAAATTATTCTTAAAAAAAAAAACTACAATAAAATTCTCTTTACGTGCATACACCCCACATCATTTATGTTAAGCATAAACAATAAGTCAATATA
This sequence comes from Phasia obesa, assembly GCA_949628195.1. NCBI lineage: Eukaryota > Metazoa > Arthropoda > Insecta > Diptera > Tachinidae > Phasia > Phasia obesa. The sequence continues at coordinate 90,793,682 of OX451215.1, forward strand.
TTGTAAATACAATCAATAAGCTTGTGTAGTTAATCTTTAGAAAAATTACAATTCTTATTGATTTCAACACTCTCTTGCCATCTGTGTGTTCAGGCCACAGATATTTTTATTGCAAGTATGATTTATTTTACAAATTGAACGCATGTCCCGGCCATGACGAAGTTTATATATTTGTAACTTTGTTGGCTATTGTACTCCTATTGAAAAATTTATGAACAGTTGTGTGCAAAAAATATTCTTCGTTGGGCCGTAATGTTGCTAGTTTCACAGATAAAAAATGGTACATTTATTGGAGCTCACAATGCGCGTAGACGATTAAATGATTGAAATTTTATTTAAAAAAGATACACGAAAAACCTTATAATCAGACTCGCATTATCCTTAAGGCAGTGTAAGTTAGAGGTGATAAACTGACGATAGTTAACACATTCTTTATTTTCGATAGATTATTTTAAATTCTTTTGAAAATTTCATTATTTAATACATACATGTGTTTTAATTAAAAGAAAAATTATATATCGCATACTAAAGCATAAACAGTCACAACTCAAAATTCGCAAATATTCAAGAGTGGCAAATAAACCATTTCTAAAAACATGTAATTTTATAGCCAAATTGAGTTCCACTAAAACGCAACTATTCTAGTTAAAGAAGGCAAATGAAATTTTCGTGATATTAAAAGCTTTGATCTATGAACTGTTTTTAAAAGAAAAAACATCATTTTGATAAATTTTGTTTTCTGACTGTTTATAATTTAGTGTGCGATATGTCTAATGAACATATTTTAGTTCCGAGCATGTTTTATTAAAAATAGAACATAACATAAAAAGGAAACAAAATATTTGTAATTTATTTCTAACTCGTTTTAGATTAACTTTTATTATAAATAAATATACTGTTAGAAATATAAAACTAAATATTTAATTTGAAATATACATATCTGTGTGAAAAAGTGCTTAAGTCTGATTTTTAAGTTTTGAAGGAGAGCAATTTTAAACTTTAAAATAAATTTTTCAAAAAAATAACTTTTCTTTAAAATTTACCTATGGGAGTCAAACGTATGATTTAAAAAAATATCTTATATCTACCAAAAGTACGCAGGCGTTGCAATTAATAAGTTGTGAAAGAAGTTTTTATGATTTCGAAAAATAGCTTCTAGTTTCTTAAGATTTTTTCCAAATGCGATTTGCCATTGAAAAAAGATAAGCAGAAAGTTATTTTGCTATAACTTCCTGAAAAATTTTACTAAATAATTGAAAATTTGCACATGGGTACTTTGAAGTACGCAGATTTCAAAGGTGCCAGTAACTAAATTTTTGCTTAAGTCGACTTAAGCACTTATTACCACAGATATAATGCTAACGAAAATAAATATTGGAAAGTAGTAAACAAGTGATACGCCAAAGGAACTGAAAACAATATTAATTTTGTTTAGTAAAAAATAAAAAAGTTTTCGGGTTCTACTTCTGTTTACTGAATTAAATTAATTTCGTTTTACTTTTAAACTTTTAATATCCAAATTACTTTCGTAAGCTCCATATATCTCAAACTAAGAATTATACTGTTCAAGAGATAACATCATTTAGCTCAAATTACTTAACCATTTAAGTTTGGTTTCTTCTCCGAAGTTTTTTATTTTGTGCTACAGTGATACTCACTTTATGAAAATTTGTTACGTTAACATCACGTGTGTTGTATGAGGCACCTTTTAATTAATAAAATTATCATTTTTTTATATGACAGCAATTTACAAACATAATAACTAGAAATATAACCAGTCCAAAAGAGACGGAGTTCATTTCTTTATTTATAGTTACTTTTTAAATAAAAAATATGCTTTTCTTATGCTGGAATAACATATTTTTTTAAATTTTGTTATAAGTGTATGAAATATTAACTCTTCACTTCACATGTTTGTGGCTTATTTATAACTATTAATGTAGGGAGAATATCGAAGCAGACCACTTAAATAATGGATCTCTTTTCGACTGCTTTCCGTCCTCTATTGAAATGTAATTTACGGCAACCTACTTTTATTGAGTCACGTGCTACAACCAACCTTCAATCTTGACTTTAGTGATTTCAGACTGTCGACTGGTAACTGGTAACCTTCTTTCTCATTACGCAGTCTTTAGTAATTGCTAGCATTTCAAGGCTCAGGTCCCCCATGGCATCCACATTTAACAGGCTTCTATCAGTGATCCTGAGTCTTATGCTAGCCAGTGCTGAACATTCACACTTTTAGGCATGAGGTGTATAGACTCCGACTCGACGTTGAAGGGACGACGAAATCTATAAGCATCTAATTCATCCACATTTACCTCCATAGCCGCAGGAGTATCTTCATAGACTGACCAGTTCACCCCTTGCGAGGTTTCTCTATCATTCTCTTTCGATATCCTCCCTTGGGCAGTAGTAACTGGGAGTTCCTAAAGGGATTAACCTCTCCACCTCTAACGAGGCTTTCTTGTCCATCCCTATCGAAATACCCCGGTCCAACGCCATAGGAGAACCTTTAAAAATTAACCAGTTCACCCCTTGCGAGGCGTTCCTGTCTATCCCTTCTGAATTCTTCCCGAGGTCATTATTGGAGAAAACGACCTCCTTATGCGTGGGTAAGTCTACATTGAAACTGGAGGGCGACCGCTATACAGAGTCCGCATTCTAAGGGCCAAACACCCTCTCTCCACCGTAAATTAGGGGATCTGTTAACGACTAGCCCTCTTTAACCACTAAGTAGCCATTCAGTTCTCGGAACAGCTACCAACCACCTTAACCAAGTGGATGATTGAGGCATAAGATTTTTGATTTGTGTGTTTTTACAAATACAGAAAAATATATTCGAAATATTAGCCCAATGCACAATCTTTTATATTTGAGATTGCAAATTTATGTAATTGTAAATATTTTCCATGAATTGGAAACCAACCAGGGTATAATGTATTTTAATTATTAAAATATACATTCAATTACGAGGGCAAGCAGAAATTGCACAAAATTCGACAGCAGTTCATTATTAGATAACAGTTAACGGGTATAGTGTTGCGTTGAAAGTTGCTGCGCTAGACACATAACATCCAGGGCCGCCCCGAGGTTAGTAGGCGCCCGGGGCGAGATTGTGATCTGACCCCCTACACATTTAATTGGTCTAAATAAACTTATATTTCTCATATAATTTATTATTTTTTTTTTTTGATTTTATACTTATATTTACAAAAGGATTACATATTATGCAGTAAAAATAAAAAACTATAAGATATAGATTTTTTTTTTAAATTATAATTCGAATCAGGAAGTCAAGGAATGTAAATAAAAAAAGTTTCAATGAAATCTGGAATGGTGAACATTAACGTTTTATTTTTTCCCCATTTTCTGCACAACGAAGGGTATGTTGATTACAAAAATATCTTTTTTGGGTAATTTTTGGATAATAGTTATCAGCATTCTTCTTTTCGTTTTTAATCTTTGAATTCTGGCCAAGAGGATGGATCCGAATTTATCAAGCCAACAGTTTTAGGAGAAGAAATTAATTAGAAGGAGCAAAATAGGAAGTGAGCTTTAGGACCTTCCTAAAAAGCAATTCAGTAGTAGTTTACTTCTTTATTACTTTTTTGTGGGCAATGAAGAACCAATACTAACTTTTCAATAGCTAGCCGTTTTTAATCGCACACTCGCCGGCGTCATTGGACGGCTCACCGTACTTTTAAAAAACGGTCTTTACACCTGGCAACCATTGAGCCACTAGTGGAGCATACATAGGTGCTCTTCTACAACTTATTGTTTTTTATTTTAATAGTCATAGATTACATTCGAATTCTTCGTCAAATATTCAATTTTCGTGCTCCTATCTATAAAGCCGACGGCGATATTTTTTTCGCCCTTAGACAAGTTTGCGCCCCCTTCACCGTGGCGCCCGGGGCGATCCCTTGTAATAGACGCATCATACCTAAAACTCGACAGGAGACCAGCATTGGATTATTTTTAACGGGAACTCTATTGTATAGGAAGTCGCTCCGCCAAAGCCAAAAAATTAAGATATTTCAAACTGCTAATGCTAATTGACGCATTATCCCCAAGACTCCACATTGCACCAGTATTAAATTGCAATTAACAGGAACAGTGTTGCATTAAAAGTTGCTACGCTATAAAAACAGAAAATCTGAGAATTATCAAACTGCCTGCGTAATGGAAGCTGCTGCCCAAAATTTCCAGTATTGGAAAACAGATGACGGGAACAGTGTTGCAATGAAAATGACTGCACTAAAAAAACAACATTTTGTGGGATTATTAAACTGCCCTCGTAATAGGCGCAGTAGAATTAGAATTCTACAGTATCTGGTAGGACCAATGCTGCATTAAAAATTGCTGCGCTAGATATACAAAACGGTCACGGAGTTATCAAACTCCTCTTATAGACGCAGCTGGGCTCCTAATAGAATCAAAATTATGTTCATCTTCGTGAATTTTTATAGTTTTATCTGCTATTTTTACTTCTTTTGATTTTTCATATATTTGATTTTACGAGTATTTAATATTTATAATGTATTTAATTTTATATTAGCAGCTTTAAGCTTGTTAAAAACTATGGTTTTAGGTGTTGCGTATTTACAAAAGACGCAAAATCATTTTCATTTCTGTATATTTTGTTAGTGTATTTTAAAAATATCATATACCATTTTGCAAATGCTATGATGCATGAGCATTTGCACAAGAATGAATTGTGCTATTATTTTTTATGAAATGCACAGATAAACTTCTATAAATATAATAAAAATTTCTGAAAGAAAATATTATTTGAACGCAATAGGAAGTATTTATACTTAAAAGTTTACTACCACAAATACATAATTAAAAGGATATTGAGTAAAATAATTATTTTCTAGTTTTTTTTGTTTTCAACAACTTATCAACTTTTAAAGCCGATATAAGGATCTACAAAATGTTATGCAAACTCTAAATTAAATAGAGAGGGATTATTTAGGATATTGGAACCACTCAATGGCAACTAAATTACTTTCCCGCTGACATTTAGGCAATCGCCAAGTGCAATTTATTGAGTTGAGCAACAAAGCAAAGAATATAGCTTTACGCTTAAAACAAGTCCTAGAGATCATACTTGGGATTTTTTCATTGGCATTGAATTTTCATTGGCATTATTTCAAGTAGTTACAATGAAAAAAATTTTAACTACCATTTAGTGCTACTGATTTATTTTTAATTACATTTGTTTTTGCCAAAGGTAATAAATATGTAATGAAATCGAATAATTACTACTTATAATTGACGAAAAAAAAATCATTGTTTTACTAAAAACACAAATTTATGATCGCAGAAGTTTTTGTTAACTACGAATAAAATATCAATTTTATGTCAGGTCATGCTTTTTCTAAATCTGAAACTTTTTATTCAATATAGTGAGGTACTGTCATTGCATTCACTCTAGTTTTGAAAATATGTACTACGCAATACCAACAGGTTAAAAATTAGTCATAAACATTTAATTTTCAGAAATTTTTTTATATATATGTATTCTGATTTTTGTTTGTCTTTATATGAAAAAATTAGCATAATAGAAGAGCAGATAGTGAGGGTTGAACTTCTTTGAAAATATCTTTTTAAAAAGGTTAATTGCATAATTGTGGCTAATAATGATGGTGCTTTTTTATAATTTAATCATTGACTAATGGTAATGATTTTGTTTTTTTAAATAATTACTAATGAAACTTTTTCATTAAAGAACATTGCCATTAATGGTAACGATTGTAATGAAAAAAAATTTGCTAGCATAATTTATAACTCAATGCCAATGAAATTACCAATTAATTACTTAATATAATTAATTAGTCCCACGTATGCTAGAGATGTTTAACAAGAGATCACTTATATGGAAAGTAAATTTTTCTTAATACTACTTATCAATTTATTTTTTAAATATTTTTGTTTCCAATAATCAAGTTTTTTTAACGAATCTATTTTATTTATCACCTTTGACTTGTCAATTCTACGAAAAACAAATCCTGTAACTCAAATTAAGTAGCTTTTTCCTTATCTATCTATATGCTGCGTTAATTTGTTATAAGATTTAAATTCTATGTTTAATTTTATTTCTCAGCCTTTGAGGTGTTTATAGCAAAGATTACGAGTAAAATTAATATTGTCATCAAATTCAGTATCTTTTGAATAGATGGAGAATGTGTTTTAAAATGTGTTGTCTCAGATGTAATACAAAGTAGTGCTGCTAATATCATAGTTGGACGTATAGGCTGGTATCCCCTTTTTTACTTTACTATGCGTAGTATAGGTAAAGTATAGTAATCATAGATATCTCTAAAACCTATTAAAATTAGTGAAAAACGAGAATTTTTTAAGACCAATAAATCATGTTTATTTTACTAAATCATATAGGTAATGTGTATTTGCACCGTTTATTTGAATATGATGAAGACTTAACAAATAGTTTCGTTCCAGAAATCAACGATAGCCTAATTTAATTTTAATTTTTTTAAAGTTCTGGCAGTAACTTCGTTTAAAGCGAACATTTTGCCAAGAAATGTTGATCCTTCTCCATTTCGAAGGCGATCTAAAATTTCAATTTTGTTTTCTAAAGAAATGACTTTACGTTGTAGTTTTCGACGTCTTCTTTTAAAAATATTAGCACATTTCAATTGCTCTAACAAGGAAAAATGCTGGTATGCAGAAAAACGGTATTCCTCTAAATTTTGATATGAAAATAATTCGCAAAACCTAAATTTCACCAATAAAATCTAAGCTCAAAAGATTTTAAATCGTGCTAAATGGAATAAAGTCGTCTAAAAAATGTTTTTTGTTATTTTCTAACCGTGGTAAATCAAAACCGTGTAAAATAGACCGTGTACTTCGACATTTTATTCTTTATGTAATTTATCCACACAAATTTCTGTTTTCATGAGGTATGGGAAAGTTAAGTGTAGGATACTTGAAATTTTTTGTTAAAGTTTTTATGGTAAATTGTTTTTTTTAAAAATATGGGGAGGGTCTATAATGTATACATGTGATAAAAAAGCAAATAAGAGTGCTATTTTAGGCGAATCTTAGTTGAATCTTAGATATTTGTTACCCAATTTTATAACAATGTATTTTTTGCTTTTTATTATTTTCAACTTCATAAGTACATTAAACAAACAAAATTTTTACTAAATTTTTTTAATCTTTATTTACAAATTTTTGTAAGATATTTTTAAAAATTTTTTTTTTATTTTTTTGGAATTTTTTTTCGGAAATTTAAAAAAAAATTTTTTCTAAAATTAGAACCCTCCTGCAATCTATATTGTGTTAGAATGGTCAGAATAAAGTAAAAAAATGTACTCATATTGAAACCACAATGGGCCTACTGACTGTTCCTGTTTACCAGTCGGCACTTTGTGGGTCTCTTGACTATATCTATATTCCTTTCAATAAAGGCCTTTAATATAAATAAAAGCAGAAAAATCTTACCAACCTAAAAATAAACACAAAATCGGCATCTGCCTGTCGCGGTCTAATATTTATTTAATTAAAAAAAAGGCTTAAATTATCTGTACCTCGTCTGGTTCCTTGGCAAATGACATTTCAATCCGAACACGGACAGACGGACTTCTCTATTTATAAGGATCCAAGATATGTATATATACTTTATGGGGTCGGAAGTGAACATTGTAAACTAATGTATATTTACATATCTTTTCCACCTTTGGAGAAGGGTACAATAAGTTTATAGAGACATGGCCGAGAATTTTCTACCGATAGATCGCTAAAGATAATATGGTCCGGCAGATCTTTACAGAAGTTTTTTTAGGAACTACAGAAGTCTTCTAGGGACTTCTGGATGGGACTACAGAAGTCTTCCAAGGATTTTTGGATGTATTTTAACAAAATTTTGTGATATCCTGATTCCAATATCCTGATAATCTTATTCCGCAAAAATATCTTATTTCCAAGAGAAAGAGGAGTAAAAACAGTGAAAGTAGGCCGATTTTTTTACCATTTTAAAGGTACTGCATACTTTAAGGCATCTTTTATTATTGAAATAGGGATAATTTAAATGCGATTGCACAGCAGATGGATCTCTTTTAAAATAATGACAAAATATGAAATGAAAGCGGGATATTTTAAAGACGGTTGCGAAGCAGATGGCGCTGTTTTACAGTAATGACAAACAAGGTTGAATTACATTTAAATATTTTCTCGTTTAATAGTTAGTCAAAAAAACTCAATCTTTATGTATTCTCAAAATCTAAATAAAATGTATTGTGTTTGTTTTTATTGATTTATTGATATGAAATAAAAATAAACAAATTGTTTAAAAAGGGTTCAAAATATTAATGAAAAATATACATAAGTAAATATAAATATTATTAGAAATAGAAACTAGAAAAACGTTTATATAAACCAGAAAACATCTAAATAAAAGAAGTTCAAAATAAATATTTCTTCAGTTAAAAGCGCAACAATTAAAAAAACCTCAACATCATCTTTTTATTCGAGTTGCATATTTTTCGATCACATAAATCTTAAAAAAAATTAAATTAAATTAAAAGAGCGTTTAATATTGAAAAATGCAATAATTTTCTGCGAAAAATCTCAGAACAAAAAACTATTCAACGTAAGAGAGCTATCAACGTAAGAAATATACTCGAATTATTGAAAATAAACCAAAATTTTTCAATAAAAAAATTGTTTAAGGTAAGGAACTTAATACAGTATCAATCATTCTTTCTAAAGAATGAAGCGAGAAAGTTAAGGGAATCGAGTAACAATTACATTTTGTTTAATCTGTTTCAATGTAGTTGTTGCCTGTTGCTGATGCTGTTTTTTTACTTGTTGTTGCGGTTGCTGTTGTTGCGATTGCTGCTGTTGCGATTGGTGGTGGTGTTGGTGGTGATGGGTGGTTGTGGTGGTAGTGGAGGTGGAAGTGGATGATCTTACAATCGTTTTACGTAGTGCTAAAGGTGGCCCTGTGAATCTACTTACAGCAGCTGGAACAGTTTGCAAGCGTATTTGTGGTGGGTTTGTGGAATTAGTGCCAATTGTTTGTGTCACCGGACCCGACGTAGCCGTTCCTACGCGTAATAATTGAAATCCATTTTAAGTTTTCCAAATGAGTGCAGGCGTCTGTCCCGGGGTTAGTGTACTTAATGTTATCGCTGGACTTTGTGGTCTTGTTCCCACCATATGTGGTCCGCCAATAACCACTCTTCCCACAGTATTTCCTTGGATATTCTTTGGTTGTTGTTGGGCATTTGAAGGACGCATGCCTACTACTATACCTGCTGTTATCATGGAATTAAGCAACGGCTGATTACCCTGTTGGGGCAACGTATGATGCTGCTGCTGTCCAGCAGCACTTGATGTTATTGTATTAAGAGTTGTCGTATTCGGCAATTGTGACGTTGAAATGATTGATGGTACCATTGGGTAACGCTAGACTTGTAAATGTTATACGATTTCCGCGTGCAGCTTGTGTAGGTTGACTTGAGTTCATTGCGTTGAAGATGTGAATTTTGAGCGTTTTTTTTTGTAATTACGTGATTTTAACAATTATATATGTATATAGTTTTTTCTTCTTCTTAGTATGGTTATTATCGACTTTTTTTATGTAACGATGGACTGGCGGACAATGGTTTTACAAATCACTTCAATGAGATCTTTACGCTGAACAAATAGACGCTTCAATGAACGTTCAATAAAGTTTCAGTAAACAAATCAGAACTTTAATGATTGCTCAGCGTGTTTTTATTAACGTTTATTTGTTTGCTCATGTATTTATTTTATATTGTTGTTTTTGTTAAATATATTAGTGGATGTTTCATGATTGTTGGTTTTAGTTTTAGTTCCAATTTTGCTTTTTTCTTTTCTCACTTCTAGATTACTGAGTTTTGAAATTAGGTTTATTGTTCTTTTAGTCGTCTCTGGCACCTTGTATTTTTTGCAGAGCTTTTCAATAATTTTTAGAATTTTATCCAGGGATGGGTAACTTTATATAAAGTAAATACGTAAGAGTCTTCAAATTTGTGGATTACTTAGCAAAATCGAACAAAATATTGTCAGGACAGACACAACGTGTGTGGTCACAGCTAGTATAGAAATAAACTTAAAATCGTTTTTAAAAAAATTTCAAAGGATTAATATTATCTTACTTCAATAGCATTTTAATTGTGCTATTTCTTCCAAGTTATATTTTAAGACAAGTTAATTTATGGAGGGAGGGCAAGCTCGTGTTAAGCTGTGGCTATTTTGCTGGTTAGCTATACCATATTTTAATTCTTCAACTACAAATTTAGGTAAGCTATAAAAATTCGTTAACTAAATTAGAGTTTACAGAAAGAAATCGATAACAAAAAATTTAGGTTTAGACAAAACATTAGAAATCTTTTGCAATATAGTAGTTGTTTTTGCAATATAGTATTGATTTACTCATAGAAAAGCATTTAAAGTTTAAAAAAACTGACGGCTCACAGTGAACGGTCGCCATAGTAAAACTGGAAAAAAAATCGAAGGAAATTTTTGGCACATATCTCTCTTGGCCTAGTATTTTGAAAAATGAATTAACATTTTTAGAAATCCTCTTATTTTTCCGGTGCGGGGACAATTAAATACCCTAAATTCCCTAATTTCTGTAATTATTATTTGTTTTTATTTTAATCTATCATTTCACATACAAAATGACGAAGCGTGATAGTTTTTTTTTTTTAAAAACCTTGATTAAAAATTTTCTCTGCTATTTTTTCGAGTGTGCTCAAGTCTGTTCTTTCTTAATTTTTTTGTGAAGGCATTCTAAAGCATTCGCCCGTGCACTTACCTGACCTTAGCTTACTATTATCATACATTTTCAAATATTAAAAATATCAACTGATAATTTTAATAAAAATATCAAATATACATAGATGATTTTTAAAATCATTATATTTCAAAAGTTGACATAGAAAACACCTAAACCTTTTTATACATATTTAAGTATATGTATATAACAGAAAATAAGATTATTGATGTATAAAAGTAGTTTTTTGATGTGCCTATTTTTCGGGTCCATCGAAGCTGACTATTTTTTTTAAGTACATATTTTGGCTAAAATCTTCACAACTTTTTTACAGTGTTGTTATAAATATTTGAATTTTAGGATTTTTTCATTGCTTCTGCTACATTTCTGAATAAAACAAATAAATTTGCATGCATTTTTTAAAAATGAATTTTTGAGATTTATTTTTCCAAACCTATTTTTTGTTACTTAAAAATTATGAAAAAATTATCAAAATAATTCAACTTTAAAGCCGTGTAACTTTTTATAGGTGTAACGCACATGGAAAACCAGAACACCTCTGGAATTGTGGGAGTCTTAGCTTTCATCCCATATGTTTTTTATTGATAAATTCGAAAGTTTTTTTTTTAATTTTTTCCACTAGACAGTTTACTGTGCGGCTGAGGAAGTAAAGGTTCTTGCTAATTTACTCTTGAAATAATTGCTATGCAATTAATAACCGTATATTATACACTTTAAAATATAAAAAAATTTTAAGCCAACATTATGGCAACAATAAAAGGAAATCTCGTTTAAAAATTAAAATAAAAAAACGGTAAATGATTTGAAGATATTACAAAATAAAGACAAACATAAGCACAAATATATGTATGGCACCATGCTGCCTTTGCTGTCATTTGAAAAACAATATTAACATCTGGTAAGAGAATTATATCCATTTATTTTATCATTATAAGCAACTTGTCATATTATGAGTAGTTTGTTGAAGAGAGTTTTAATGATGATCATTTAGACAAAAAAAAAAAAAAAACGTTAATCTAAGCAAATACAGACTTATAAATAATCATGCTGAGTGCTTCTTTACGTAGGCTAACATCTAATGTTTTAACAGGTTTTGTTGAAGCGAGCTTTGAATTTAATAGTGTTAATTAAACCTTAATAGGAACTTAATTTCGTCGTTCTTAGTTAGAAATAAATAAAATGGAGAACTCAGTTGTTTGCAAAGTGTAAAAAAACTTTTTACTTTTTGTTAGACAGAAATTGAACGAGTGTTTGAGATTGCAAAAAAGAAGCTGATGGACAATGTGGCAGACATATACTAAGTTCTTCAAGTCATGAATTAATACTAACTTGTTGCTTTTCAGGTAACTCCTGTTGGTGCAGCATCATGAAGTTATATTACAAAAAAGAAAAACATATAAAATGTTCGATTTGGTTGCAATATCAATATAAAGCAAAGAGTTGTTTGCTCATGTTCAAAAATGAATGGAAAAAATTTTTATGTTTAAAAGTGACGTTAGAAAGTGATATTTAGATCTGCTGATATATTTAATTATGCAATTCATGTTGAGATTACCTATATATGAAAATGAAATATATATAAATTAAATGAATTTCGGTTTTGTAAAAAAAACTTTTATGGTAAAGGTTTCGCCTGAATTGATGTGATCTTAAATGAAACAAGAAATATGTTTTCTAATTTTTTATGATTTCGAAAACTAAACAATAATTTTAATAACACTGGTAAATAAGGCTTATGTAACACAGATCCGAATATCATTTTTATTATGTGTTTACCTTAATGATAACGACGAAATAGTTATTAAAATGTAGCTATCACGTCCCATTTTTATGTTACCATCATATTTTATCATAATATCACATTATTTCTTTACTTGAAGTTCAACATATTTTACTTTATTTAATCTAGTAACCAATGTATTTATTGTACTAGTGTAGTATCAAACTTTACATATGCATATATTTCAAAGATGCTCATAGGTAAAATAATGTGTTTAAGTTGTTTGAAAGAGAAAAAAAAATTAATGTGTACAATTACATAACAAATTTTTGTTTTTATAATAAGTTTGTGGCGTTATTTTCCCTATATTTACCACTCTATTGCCGATGTCTCTATAACAAAAAAACCAGACGTGGTAAATGTTTTTCAGTTTCATTTTCGGATTCAGTAGGTAAAAGGTAATAGGAATAAGTAAAAGTTATCCTTCCTGACTATTTTCATTTTTGTGGGCCACATTCACATTTCTCGGTCTCTCAGACCGATTTCAAGTATTTCTCGGTATCTCAAAACTATTCTAAAGTCTTCAAAACCTGTGCAGTGGTCATATTTAACAAACTAATCTGGAATAACTGAAGTAAGAAAAAAAAACAAAATTAAGTCTTTTTAGCTCACAGCATCAATTTATATTTCATCACAATAATTTGGCATTTTTGATCCTAGACCTAATATAAAAATAAAAAAAAAATCATTCACAAACACAACATTTATAAAATATTGTTTTTCTATTAGAAGTAAACAAAAAAATAAAATGAATTCAAGAAAAAACAGGAACACTAAAAAAAATAATTTCAAAATGCTTAAAATATATGCCTCATCATGAGGTTCGTCTTTGTAAATTTCAATCAGTCGTTAGAGCTGAATCGAGCTTGTGGCGTCCTGTAAATCTTCAACATCACTTTCCTCTGAGTCTTCTTGTTCAGTATCAGTGTTTGCTTCATACACATCAATATTATCTTCGTATTCAGTACCACTTTTCACATCAGAATCTAGATCTGAATCGATTTCATTCAGAATAGCTCTTATGCGCTCAATATCTGCCATATCTAACGAAAATCTCACGATAATTAACTTTGAACATAATTCTTTTATTAAATCATATAAACTGATCTCTAATTGTCCATTTTCATCTAAAAATTTCCAATTTAGCAAAACCAGCTTACCTATCGAAAATGTGACACTTAACTATAAGTCGGTCTCACAGACCGTCTGATTAGCAATCACCGGTACAACACTTTAACTCAAACGCACTTGTTACACTAAACGTTGTATAATGAGAAATAATGAAGATACTGAGAGAATGATGGTGTTGCAATTTTTTGTTTTCGAGAAATTAACACAAAAGTGATTCATCGGTCTCACAGACCGACGAAATGGTCAGGAAGGTTATTCATGTTACATGGAAATTTTTTTTTTGTAGACTTGTGTAATTAGTATCTCGTAAACTACATTATGTAAATAATATACATATATGTATGTGTCCTATGAACTAAACTCTCACGTATTAGGTTAATTTAGGCAGCAAGACTCTTTGTACAGTCTGTCGCTATAAATAGTCTTAACCAAGCTAAAATTAAAGGCGTTAGAGGTATATTTTTCAAAATATTGCGTACAACTTAAAAAAAATTTAATTTTTATCTCGTAGTTAGAAATTAAAATTCAAAATATTACAAGAATCTTTTTTAAGTTCAAAACTAGACGATTTTCAAAATTCCAAAATTATTTCATTTTTAGAAAGAAGAATTTATTCCTTAAAAGCGCAACAACAACAACAATATTAATGGTATACTTTCTTACAATAATGAATGAAAGAAACAAAGAATATTGCTAAGCATGTATTAGTTGTTGTTGTTGATCTCTCTAGAAATACCCCATGTGCAAACCTTCATAAAAACAAACATAAAATAAGTAGCACATACTCGCACTCACATTAATCGAAGTATAAACTAAACACGCCCTCTCTAAGCAGAAATCGTCGCGTTTCTTCTTAAACCACGTAAGCGTCATTTTTTCGAAATTGATTTTTTTGGTTTTTATGGTAGAAAATAACATTTGCCACCAGACTACATTCTCATCTTTACAAGTTTGTATGAAAAATAAAAAAATTTCAAGTTGGAAATGTTAAAGACTCAACCACTAAGTTTTTTGTATTTAAGAATAAAAAAATCAGCAAAGTTTCAGGCCAATTGGAGCATTTTTGGTAAAGTTAAAAGTTTTTTTTGATAAAAAGAAAAATATATGTTAATTTACACAAAGAAATTTGCAATTTGCTGGTTGTGCCAAAACCACGTAAGCGACAGATTTGGTTACAATTAATTGTAAGTAACAAATTTACAAAAAAAAAAGTTTCTATACCCTTAAGAAAGTCGCACAGCCATGTTTTGCAAAAAAAAAATGTTTTCAAACCCATATTAAAGAAGTTATTAAGTTTTTTTCGTTTTCTGAAAAACGACTTTTTGGCGCTTACGTGGTTTAAGAATAAACGCGACGAAATGTACACACGTATTTACATAACCACATGAGACAGCAGAGTATTACACACGTATCTACATAAATACAAGAATAAAAAGAAACCTGCCAGATCTTTCTCGTATGGAACATTCTAGGCGTTTTTGCTCGCCCATAAATAAAATTTAAAACAATACTGTTTTAGACGTCTAAAGCTACCATGGCACATCAAACTACATATGTACTTACTCAAATTTGTGTATTTGTTGGTAATATTGTATTTTGCTTAGCACAGCTGATTTGCAAAGTAGACTTGTGCATTGTAGTCCATTTTAGAGATCGCTCATTTTAGTTCAACGTAAAAAAGGGAACAAGTTCAATATTTTAGTTCAATCGCTCTTTTTTCTTTTGAACTATAATTTGTGTTCTGAACAACTTTTTATTAGTCTTATTATATTATTATTTCATTATTAAAAATTTTCAAAAATAATAAATTCTTAAAATGGTTATTAAATTGTATGGCAGTTCTATATTGTTCATACATTTTAGTTCAATGTATTTAATAGTTCATACAGTACAAAGCATAGGTCAAAAATTGAACTAGGTAGACATAAAAATTTGAACTATAGTTCATTTACTTCAATTGATAGAATAGTTCAATTGAACTAGTTCGTTCGTGAACTACCCAAGTCTATTGCAAAGGGAAACACGTACAATTTTTAAACGCAAAATCTTTTTAAATTTGTTATTTCCTTAAGGGCGTAAACAAAATTCTGTTTGGTGATTTCTTTGAGGATAGTTTTAGTGGTTTAGGGATTTTTTGGGGAATTTTATTTTGATATCGTTTACTTTTTAGATTTTTCTAATTTTATTATTATTTCAATAATTCCTTTCCTAATGTGGTAACAAGAACGCTTTCAAAACCGATGGTTGAAAGGAAAAATAAATGAACGAACGGAGGAAAAACGTTTGCGATACTTAAGTATTTAGAAAGTGGTAGAATTGCTAATGAGCCAAAAAATTTCGTAAAACTTTATTCAGCACAATTGGTTAACAGATTATTCAAGCAAGGCACTCGAATCTGTAGAACCGTCAACCAGCAGTTGTGTTGTTAACGAAATGGAACCCACTTTTAAAGAGAGCCTTTCGCAACGACAACAACGGAAAAAAGTGATTTATTAAACTAAAATCTAAAATCATATTTTGTAACAAGTGAAGTGAAAAATTCCGAGAAATCCCAAACCCTAGTTGTAAGTAAAAATGTCTTTAAACACAAAACAACAATGTTAAAATTTTGCATTCAAAAGAAAACCTAAATTCAGCAAAGTTGCCAAAGTTTAGGTATAAAATATTAATAAAATATTGCTATTGAATCTAATTAAAACTACATAAAGGTTTTAATTCGCAAAAATTATTATAATGAAATTTGTTTTAACTATTTTAATTTGAGTTAAAACCTCAATCACGTTAGTTGGTTAAATAATACACAAACAAGTACGCACTATATTTTTTAAATGAAGTTAACTAGAGTGCAAATAATGTATACATGCGTTAATGTCAATGAAAACTGTATACTTTTTAGTGGGGAATTTTGAGAATAGATAAAATATTTTTGGGGAATTTTGGGAATACACATTTTTAAATTGAGGATGGAACTATAAAAACATCTGAGAACCCTGGCCCAGGTAGTGAAAATCAAAAGTGTTTTGTTATTCATCAAACTAACACAATTTAAAAAAACATGAGTTTGACGAAGTAGTTTGATGTGTAACCATAGCGCTTTAGAGATCAGGGTGGTTACTGCGTAATTCGATTCGAAAGCTAAAATTTTTCGAAAGCAATTTCCAAATCGAAAGCTTAACCGTACTGCGTAAGTCGCAATTTACATTAGACAGAAAAATGGGCAGACAGACGAGATTTGTAGGCAAGGGGTTGAAGAGGTAGAGTGTGTATTTCATGACTAGTGTACTGGACATTTTTTCGTTTCTCTTTTCTGCTTTTCGCTTTTTTCTTTGTTGCTTCACTTTATATTTCTCAAGTCGGCCTCATTTTAATGAGTTTCTAGTAGAATGTGCATGTGCGGAAAATGGAATTTCCAGGTATATTTTTCAAGCCGGCGGCATTTTAATGAGTTTTTCTTAAGTAGAGTGCGTGTGTGTTAAAATGGAATTTTTTCACTTCAGTATTAAAGTCAATCAACAAAGATATTAAACACACAGATTTTGAAACACACAAACATGTAAAGAATATAACACAGAAAATAAAATGTGCAAAAATCTGTCTGTCTTGTTTATGTCCAATGTAAATTGTTTAAGCAAGAGCAAAAGAGAATTCAAAAAATGTCTGCCCTGTTTCTGTCCTATGTAAATTGCGACTAAGTCGACTAAGTCGCAATTTACATAGGACAGAAACAGGGCAGACATTTTTTGAATTCTCTTTTGCTCTTGCTTAAACAATTTACATTGGACATAAACAAGACAGACAGATTTTTGCACATTTTATTTTCTGTGTTATATTCTTTACATGTTTGTGTGTTAAAATGAGGCCGACTTGAGAAATATAAAGTGAAGCAACAAAGAAAAAAGCGAAAAGCAGAAAAGAGAAACGAAAAAATGTCCAGTACACTAGTCATGAAATACACACTCTACCTCTTCAACCCCTTGCCTACAAATCTCGTCTGTCTGCCCATTTTTCTGTCTAATGTAAATTGCGACTAACTCGTACGAAACGATGACAGAGTTGTATCGTTAAACAAATGGGAGATTATGTTGAAAAGTTGGTAGCACTGCAACTTAATTGTCAAACTTGGTGAAAATAACCCAAAACAAAGAGCAGTTAAAAAAGAAGGTTTTAAATATTATACTTTTCTAATTATTTTTTATTGTAACAATAGATTGTGTTTCGTTGTGGAATAAAATTCATTAATTAATTAAATTTAATTCCAGAAAGAGTTTATAGCAAAATATTAAGGGTCCCATCAAATATCATTAATCTTAATGATAAAAGGCTAGAGACCATAAATATTTTCTAAATTATATTAACAAAATGTATCATTTAGTTTTGTAAAAAACTTCTTTCAGTGAGGATTCAATTACGTATATAAGTACTTTATAGCATAGAAAGTGAATTAAAAAGGTCACAAATTTCCGCTGCTATTCACCTACGTTAAGCAAGGCAGTCACAGTTGCTGCCTCATATAAATTGATTTCTTCCTAGGATCTGGAACATTAGGATGACCTTTTGCTAACTAGACATGAATTGCACCATTTCTTCATACAGTTTTTTATAAGATTTTTTTTAATATTCCTTTAAATAACAATTATTTAGGCTTAAGTTTTTTATAATAAAGGAATAATAGATACCAACAGAATGTAATGCATAATAAAGAACTTAACCCTAAATAATTATTAATTCATTAATAAAAAATAGTTCAAATAAAATTAAATTTACATTAATCATTAAAATAATTGTATTAAAACAAACATTATTAAGTTTAATTTATGTATTATTCACTTTTATTTATTTTGAAACACGTTAAAATACTTGCGTTTTTACTTTTCTTTCAATTTGTCACTAGCAAAATAGCTTTCGAACAATTTCCGAATGGTTTTTGCGTAACTGATGCTTGTTTTCGTACTACAGAGTTGACCTTTCGAAAGGGATTTTTTTTTTTCGTAACACAGAGTTGTTCTTTAGATAGGGATTTTTATGTTTCGTTAGAGCAAAAAATCTTTCGCACTTTTGTAACAATTTATACGAAAATTGTTATACACAGTACGAATAGTTCGAACTCGTACATTTTTTCTTTCGAATCGAATTACGCAGTAACCCCTCAGTTGTCGTGTTCTTAAGAGAGTGTTAAACAGTTGTGTATTTTTTTTAATAGTGGTGTCAATAAATGTGATTCAAAGCTGAATAAATAAAATGACTCAGTGTAAATTTAATATGCAAAAATCTTAAAAACGTAATGTTTATCCAACGAAGTTTGGTTTGATACTAGATAAGTATTAACTAAAAAATGAATGTTGGAAGAAAACAAATAAACAAAAGTAGCTTTCATTTCATAACCGTAGGTTAGCTGAAGCAACAACAAATATAAGGTGGTAAAGAATATAGTAAAAATATTCAACAAAAGGGGAAAGCTTAAGGTAGTAGTAGACTTGGTTCTCACCAGCTGACGATTGATAATTGAATACAGTTTTCTCGTATTCCTTTATCTGAGTTTGGTTGGTTAAATAGATGATGCTTACAACTAAACACTACCCTAAGTAGATAGATACGAAGAGGTCTGATGACGGACGTAGCTGTCTAGAAAATATGCATTCCGCTCTGCTGGTGTCTAAAAATTATATCATAGAGAATAAAACGAACTTGACGCAAAATTTCATATGGAGGTAATATAAAAAGTTCGACTACTAGAATTTAAATTTTCAAAAGTAAAAACGTAACAATATTCAAATCTTGTATTTTTTCAAAATTTCATTCGCCTAAAAGTAATTATTCTTGTTGGAGCTGGACGTCTTTCATTTTGAATTTTTAGCTTTAGCCTACAAGTTACAAAATACCAAAGCTGAGATCGGGAAGAGAAAAGTTGTATAACAAATCTATGTATACTTCCAATTATTGCTAAAAGTATTTCATACATGGCTTTATGGGCGAAAGACTAATAAATTCCAAATTTGAAATTTTTATTTTTTTTTTTTTGGAAAATTATTGGATTTTCTTTATCTTAATGTTGCTGATTTGTAAACTCTTTTATTTGAAAATTGAACTCGCTTTAAATCAAAAATGTCATATGCTCAACACATATAAACCATTTTATTATTAAATATAATAATAATATTGTTAAGGTAAAACCATATTATTTTAAACCTTGATAATTAATTATTAAAAAATAGACACTCCAGTAAAATTGTTTATTATGTCTAATATTACAGAAGTGGACTTAGTTCACGTTTTATAATAAATAATGAAGATGTATATTTCTCAAGATCAAGTTGAATTAGATCTTATATAACCTAAAAATAATTCAATCCAGTTACAAACCCTTTCCCGATTAATATATACATGGCATTCAATAAGTTTTCCGGAAGTGCAAGAAAATACTTCCAACAAATTTAAATTTTTAGTACGTATACTTGCCAATGTCGTTAGGTTTATAATTATGCAGAGTTTTGAACTTTTTTAATATCATTAACTTGGTTTAATAATTTTCTTATTATGCAACCATACATGCAATCAATCATATTGCTCGTTGGAGAGAACGATGTCTTTTTATAAATGTTTTAATACTGAATAGGCGCACTACAAAAACTGTAAGCTTCATCTTTCATTCAAAGAAAGTTGTTTTTGTTGTGCTGCTTTAATTTTTAGCCTTTTTATGCGGATTGTTTGTCTTTCAACCTGTCTACTAGTTGGCTGTCGACTGTCATGTTATACTCATACCAAGTTGTTAATAATGATGATGATTATAATAACGATGCTGAAAATAATTACTTAGATGCACAAGCCATTGTCATTGATGATATCGTTGCAGATTTTTCATTGTTAAAAATGTTATTTTAATAAAATTTGCTATCGTTATTCTTGTTTGTTTTTTATTATAATCTGAAATTTTTATTTTTTTATTAAAAGAAAATGCTTAGTTAACTGCTGTTCATTAACAATTAGTCATTTTTTTCTTTTGTGTGGAACAAGATTAACGTGAGTACCTGCCTACTCGGCCTAACCTCACAGTAGTCTTACCACCGAGTGAAACTTAGGCGTAGACTAGCGCCCCCATTGTGTAGTATAACAACACTTTACGATTGCCACCAATCACTTTTTGTGTGTGATACAGTCACAATGAGTAGCAATTTATATAATATGGCAAGCCTTTCCAAGGCAAGCCTAGATCTACATTATAACCTCTTGCTTAGGGGTTTGGAGACTATCAAAACTCCGTCTGTTGAGAGTGCAACAGCACACTTGATCGACCTTGCACCACATCTACATGAATCGATCTTAAACCACAACCACCACGTGTACCCCCGAAGGGGACCTCACCAATAACCGGTCACAGAGAGGATAAGCTCTCTGTGGGGCCACCGATTCCCGTGGTACCAGTCCTTTGGGCACTGGTCGGGCCTCGAAGAGGACCCGTATGTTTTAACACACAGACCTTTTCTTCCAGATTTAGGCTCTAGGAACCCTAGCTTCTGGTGCCCCTATTTTCCCCGAGTGAACCGTGTCAAAGCATTTGCCATTCCTGCAGTGACAATTGGAACCCCCGGGGGTACTTTTTCCTTTGATAAAGTTCAACCATAGTAATACCTAAACATTTTATACAATACTACTCAAGCGTTTATGGTTCATAGAGAAAGCTAAAATCACTCGCTATTTGGCCTTTTTGCACTAGAATTATTCCCTTTCGATTTCCCACTTTATAGCTTTCGAAATCGCTAATCTGTCTTTTCGCTTGGTACCTGTTGTGGAGACTCTGTTCTTCTGGGTCAAATTTATCTGTAATGCTGTATTCACCTTATTTTCCGCTGGAGCTTATTTACATTTGCGCTATAAACAGTACATAATTTTTTTTTCTTCTTTTGTGATAAAGTTGTTAAACAAACCTTATAAGTTTCACAATTGATAATGAAACTGTATGGTTTATAATATAATATGTATAATAATTTACATATATACAATATACATTAGGGCGGGTCGATTAAAAAATCGCTCAACGTACAAGAAAAATCGTATTCTGGGGATCAAAGTAAGAAACTTTGCTCAAGGAACCATACCTCTAAAATGAATTTTGATGTCCCGGAATTTGACTCGAAGGACCAAATTTTGAATCCCACTTTGACCCATTTAGAGTGCCCCAATTGAATCCAAATGTATGACGGACCCCCACTAACTTTGGAGGACCGACCCACCCATGCCAGTGGCACAACCTCTGGAACCACCCCTGGGGGGTACCCAACACAAACATTTCAAAAAATCTCCATTTTTGGCTCTTTACAAGAAAAAATCAACGAAATGGCTATTTTTTCTTTTTGGAGTTTATTTTTCTCTTTAGAAATTTATTTAGGATATATATAGGATACTTTTTTTCCGCATAAATATCTATGTACGTAATTTGACCGATTTAAATGTACTGCATAATTTAAGGCATCTTTTATTTTTGAAAGCGGGATATTTTAAACACGGTTGCGCAACAGATGGCGCTGTTTTGATATGATAAAATATGAATTGGAAACGGGATATTTTAAACACGGTTGCGCAACAGACGGCGCTGTTTTTTACTGCCAAATAGCCAATTGAATAAAATTTGTGTTTAGGTACTTTCACGTATACGTAAAGCACTATAAAAGAAAGTGTCTTAAAATTTGGTTTGGTTGCTTTCAAAGCAAAATCGAACAAAATGTTGCACACAAAAGGACGCACACAACGTGTATGGGCACAGCTAGTTTATAATATGAGAAAGAAACTACTTTTAGCATAGCTATACTATACTAAACGTTTATTTGACCGTTTAAGATTTTTGATTATCCAATATCTCTACTAGGAGCTTGATTTCTGTTGCCACCATAAGTTATTAAAGCGTGTTTTTTAGTAATTTCCAACTTAAAATTTATGTAATAATACAAAGGCTAAAAAATTTTAAAGAGAAAGTTGGATTTGGTTAGATCGTCTTATGCCATAAGTATTGGAATATGATTTCGCGTGTGTGAGCACATTGGATATGTGTAGTTTTCGAATACCCTCACATCTCGTCTATTTGGGACCTTAAATAATTTGTAACCATATACAATTATACCACTCGCCGCTGACGGCAACGTTCTTTCCAGCCAGAGATTTTTTAATTAAGGACATATCAGCCCTTTAGGTATACCAAATATTAATTTTTGTAAATGTAACGGTCCATGGAAAATTTTGCTGGCTTAAAGTGAGGCAATTTTGCTTAACCTTCCTGACCATTTCGTCGGTCTGTGAGATCGATTAATCACTTTTGTGTTAATTTCACGAAAACAAAAAATTACAACACCATCATTCTCTCAGTATCTTCATTATTTCTCATTATACAACGTTTAGTGTAACAAGTGCGTTTGAGTTAAAGTGTTGTACCGGTGATTGCTTATCACCGGTATTATATATAGACGGTCTGTGAGACCGACTTATAGTTAAGTGTCACAGTGACAGGTAAGCTGGTTTTGCTAAATTGGAAATTTTTAGATGAAAATGGAAAATTAGAGATCTGTTTGTATGATTTAATAAAAGAATTATGTTCAAAGTTAATTATCGTGAAGTTTTCGTTAGATATGGCAGATATTGAGCGCATAAGAGCTATTCTGAATGAAATTGATTCAGATCTAGATTCTAATGTGAAAAGTGGTACTGAATACGAAGATAATATTGATGTGTATGAAGCAAACACTGATACTGAACAAGAAGACTCAGAGGAAAGTGATGTTGAAGAATTACAGAACGCTGAATCGAGCCACAAGCTCTAACGACTGATTGAAATTTACAAAGACGAACCTCATAATGAGGCATATATTTTAAGCATTTTGAAATTATTTTTTTTAGTGTTCCTGTTTTTTCTTGAATTCATTTTATTTTTTTGTTTACTTCTAAAATATATGTTAATAGAAAAACAACATATTATAAATGTTGTGTTTGTGAATGAATTTTTTTTTTTATTTTTATATTAGGTCTAGGATCAAAAGTGCCAAATTATTGTGATGAAATATAAATTGATGCTGTGAGCTAAAAAAATTTCATTTTGTTTTTTTTCTTACTTCAGTTATTTCAGATTAGTTTGTTAAATATGACCACTGCACAGGTTTTGAAGACTTTAGAATAGTTTTGAGATACCGAGAAATACTTGAAATCGGTCTGAGAGACCGAGAAATGTGAATGTGTCGCACAAAAATGAAAATAGTCAGGAAGGTTAATGACTTGATTCTTAAACCAAATATTGCGCTAACAAATTCCTAAATTAAACCACAATTTTCGATACAATTTTGGTAAATTTCCAAAAGTTGATCTTAAGCCTATTTAAGATAAAAAAAATCCAGACCAAGTAAATTACAAATAATAATAGAGTCGACTTTATTAACTTGTAACCATATCCTTTTCTGAACCATTATTTTTTTGAAAAAAAAAAAAATATTTTAAATTATTTGTTTTATAAGTTTTCATTTACAAAAAAACAAAAATTACTTTTCTCGTATTTTACTATCTGAGTTTGGTTGGTTAAATAGATGTTTCCATGATTTTTTATAATCAATCTCACGCTAAGAAACACATTTGGTTGAGGTAACGATATTATGATTAAATTATATGACTGTACAATCATATTATTTTTAAAAATTTTAATATGATAAGACTATGAAAATATTATCAGAAATATGGGTTAATTGAAAACTCGTTGATTCCAAAAACTATAAAATAGCTTATAGAACATTTAATAACATTGGAAAAATGTTCAGCAAAAACCAAAGATAAAATTGACAAATTTGAAAAATCTAATGTTGTGTATGAAATTATTTGCAAGAGAAATGGTGCAGAGAAATGTGAAATGGTATATGTTAGACCAACGACATATAATTTAATAACTATAATATCAGGACCTGAGTCTGATCAGCGATCTCGTAATAATATTTAATACTCCAAAAAAAAGCATTAGGGACCTGAAATAATTTAATCTTTTTGTAAAAAACACATTTTTTTCTAGATCATAAACTACAAGTGGTACAAAAGACTGTTAGCTTTTTTATACCATCTTTTGAAAAAAGAAATTTTAAATCAAATCTAAAATCCTAGGCCAGTTTTATCGATCAACAAATAAAACACATAGCAAGGATAGAAAATAATTTCTAGCAATGATAAGAGCCAGTTATACATTTTAAAGTTTTCTAGAGTAATAAAAATATAATTAATTTTTTATTATAGGTTAGTGTTCTAAACATACAAAAGATAATTGCTAATTAGAATTTTTTAAAAGATAAAAAATATAAAAACAAGAAGTTGTTAAAACTACTTCGGAAATTATTGAATAAGTCACCATTCCTAATAATATTTACTTCTTTACTTATCTGTTTTTCTTCATAACTTCAACACTTCTAAACACTATATAATTTGTGATTAAGATTTAAACATTCATTCAACATTCATCCTTTACTTTTACCAGCTTACTGATAAGCACGAGGATTCTTGGTGTAACTAAATGTTAATTAAGCTAACCAATGTCTGAGTTATGTTTACTTTATTAGTTGGTTAATTAATTTTAAATTGAGTGGCACTTTAAAGTAAGAATAAAAAAAACAACACTTGTAGAATTACAGAAAAATATCCCTAAACAATCTTTAATGAGGTCCGCAGTACAACACTGACTGGCGTTTTTATTTTATTTTACTTTATTTCTATAAGTATTTTTAATGTACACAGATGGAAAAACGTTCGTTGGAGTATTATTTAATGTGAAAGAATATGATTTATATGTATAAACTTTTGTCAATAATATAAATAATTTCTTAATAAATTCTTGTTGTTAATGTAGAGTAAACTTTTAGTCAATAGAAATACTGCAAGTGTGTTGTTCTAAGGTTCAAAAATAAAAATATCTTAACACTGCTTGTTCGGAAAATATACCGCTAAGAATTTAAAAAGAGCTCTCTAGCATCGCGCTTGCCAAAGATCTCAACCTAGGTATCCAATGTACAGTCCATGTAAATTTATTCTGTGCATGAAGAGGCTAAAAAGGAGGAATCTTGCTTTTCTTAACTGAACATTAGTAGAATAATCCTAATATACTTATATGTGTACCTGCAACCGTGAACACACAATTTTATTGTCTGACACTGGCTGGACTTTATAAGTATATTTTATTAATTTACCTTAGATTTAAGATATGAGTACTTATTGTTAGTTCAAATAGTTTGAAGGAAAGGTTTATGACTAAAAGCAGCTTAAAGAGAATAGCAGTTACACAGATCTTCGCAACTTAAAAAATGTTAAATTAATGCACGAAAGGGCTTGTGTCTCCAAAAATGTCGAAATGTATAATTTGTAAAATAAATACCTGAAAGACCCCGAAGAAATTTTTTGATAATATGATCAGTATAAACTTGACGTCGAATGTAAACCTCCCCTTCAATTTTCGTATGAATTTGCCCAACCTTTACTGTCTACTTCAGGAGCATTTTTTCCGTACGGAAGCTTATTCCTTTAGGGCAGTAAGCCTTACATCTTTTCTATTAAAGACAATGGAGATGGCCGATTTCCTGCAGAACCACCCGCTCGAATATGCCCTTGAATAGATAACAATATCCTTATAGAGCATGTTGCAAAATTTAGAAGTTGATAAATGTTCTTACTGAGCGTGGGGTTGAACACATTGTTGTAAAATGGGTCACGCTATATTAGGTCTAGAGCTGTAAAGCTTAAAAATAGGCGTTCCAGAATTCAGGGTAGGATAGCCAGGATTTGCCCGAATGAAGGAGGTCTGTGTAGTAACTTATCCTGTCCTTCCAATTTTCCAGGAAATTTTTGACGGTTTTGTTTTTTGTTCTAAAGGTTGTACCTTTACTTGTATCCCAACCAGGAGAAGTGTAAACGGATTATAGTCCACCTTCAACAAGCCGATTTACGAACTTATTGATAAATGTAAAAGAATCGATTATGACTAATGTAACTCTACCTGTGCCCGCCACTTTGTTAGCGTTCTTACAGTCTTTTATTCGATTTTGCTTTAAAGCTAATACACACCAAATTTTAATACATACTTTTATAGTGCTTCATATATGGTTTATGTTTTTTTTTATATAAAGGTATCCATCCCTGGATAATTACTCTGGAAATTAGGATTTCTATAAAATGCTAAAATTTATATAAAATTCTATAATTATTGTAGAGTTATGTAAATAGTGTTAAAAATTTGCGCTGACAAAAATTCAAATTTTAATCAAGGTACTAAGGTACTTTTTCACAAAATTTTATTAAAATTCATTTAGTAGTTTTTACTTGATGCGAACACGGTAAGACAGACAAAAATTCTAAATATTGCTGCACCAGCAAAAAAAAATTCAAAAAATATTTCATATACAGAAATGTTCCTGTTACAGTTTTACTACATATACATATAGATATAGTTGCTATCCTGCGGTAGTCACAGTTTCTCTAAGTTCATATATTTAATTCTAAGCCATAAATAGTCCGTAGTCATGACTTTGCCGACAGACAGACGGATACGAGTTACTATTTTATTATATGTATAAATAACGAGAGATGAAATTAATAAAATAAAATTTCAAAATCAACTGATTTCATAAAAATTAGTTTGTTTTATTTAATGTAAAATATTTTCAGTGAAGTATATAATTATACTTTGTTCTGATATATAAATTAACCATTTATATGAAAATAAAAAATTTAATATTGACCAAGCTTGCATTATTGACATAATACAGCACATGTTACCATACAATAAGTTTTCCATCGAATGTATTAAAAAATATAAATTTTTTTATAAATTGTTTGTCATTGCAACGCCTATCGTAAGGTTTTTGAATTGTATTTAGTGTCGCCTCTATTACGATAAGTGTGGGAAATAAAACAATCTTGAACAAATATACCATCCGTCATAGCACATACACAAATAGCTGCTGGCATTTGTAGTCAATTTATCTGTTGCAAAATGTTGGAATAAATTTTCTTTCTATATGTATATGTTAAAATTCTCAGAATATGGCCAATAAACATTAGAACATCATTTTAGCTTAAGGTAGTTTTAAAATGTCTTAATCATAACCACTTGGTAAGTTGTGTGGATGGATATGAAACACCAGTAGAAGGAAAGCTTATCTATTCAACATAATTTTTACTTTTATGTCAATTTCACGTCAATATAAAATTTTGTAAAACGCAAAAAAAATTAAATTTTTCTTAGCAAATTCTGTTTAATATAAAAATGATAAACATTTATGAGAAGAGGAAGTTCCGCAAGGTTTAATGCTTTAAATATAAGAACATGTTTTTTTTCTAATAATTTTCTATGGCTACACCTTTAAAAAGGTTTCTTTAAAAGCATTATTTTTTATGTAAACTTAATGTAAAATTTTATTAACATTTTTTTGTGTTTTCTTTATTTTCCTTTTAAATTACTAACAACTACCACTTTCTTCATTTTGACTTATTTGCAAAACTCTACATACATATGTACATATACATATATATTTCACTTTTTATATGGAAATCTTTTGACGGTATGATGTGAGAGATTTTACATAACGGCCTGTTGATTGAGTTCTCTCAAAAATAGTTCTTACACTGAGGGGAAAACGACTTTGCAAAATCGACAACGAATGTGGTCACTTTGATACCTCTACGTTGTCACTTTTGTTTGACAACGGGTGTTGTCAACTTACAAACGAATGTGTTCGAATTGGCAACGCACATTTTCAACTTGTAAACGAGCGTTGTTGAGTAGACAACAACCGTTGTAAACTTTCCAACGAACGTGCTCAAATTAACAACGCAATGTTATTTTTAACGTTTTTAATTGTCAAAATTTTCATTCAATTTATGCAGACGCATTTCTAAAAATAATAATATGGATGGAGAAATATGCTATTGAAGATTGACCCTAAACGACGAGAGACGCTGTGATGGTGAAAGATTCAATCCTTATAGCCAACGATGATAGTGACGATAAAAAATTAAAAAAATTGCTGACTTAAAATGTACGTAAACCAAAGTTTTGTTGTTCAAATCTACTATAGGTAATTTGATCCATTTTTGTGACGAAAAGTCATTGGTTGCACTTTTAAGCAAAAATAATTTTTTGTTACAATTTGATAAAACATAACCTTAAACTAAATGACTGTGTACTATCTTTTTCTAACAATCGAGTAACACGTGATTTCTACGTCGTCAAAGTTATTGTTTACGAGCAACTCATTACAGGCAGTCTATCCAGTGGTATTTAATGTGAATTTTTAATCTGTTCTAAAAACGTTAAACAAAATATAATAATACAATTTAAATATGGAAAATAAAAGCGATGGTATGCACATTACAGCTTAGTCGACAGATTTGAGTTTACTTTTTGATTTACTGCGAAAAACTGATTATTGTGATTTAACCTCAAATAAAGTTGTTTTTTTCATAAACATGCGGTTGGATAAGCTTTATAAATGTTGGTCGTATTTGGCCGTGTTTTGACTATCAGAGACATGTTAAGTGTACCATTTTAAGTTTATTTCATTAATTTCACGTTGCGATTTTTTGTGTATTTTGAGTTATGTCGTTTTTTCGTAGGCGATCTTCGTTTGCAGTATAACAACCTTGCGAAAGTTTGGATTGATGTAAAATGCAAAGAGGAAAAGAACGATGCTGTATTCAACTTTGTTATTGGCCAAGTTGGATGTATAAATATTTTGAATAAGGAAGTATCATCTCTGAAAGAGAGAGTCCGAACTTTTTGTAAAAATTTGGCACAGAGATGGAAGTCCCACAGAAAGATAGAGGTCTTCAAAAAGAAAAAAAAAAACGCTCACTGGCTTAGAATTGATTTTATTTTGGCACCTAAGATTACCCCTTCGAAATACTTAGTAGGGCGTCCAAAAATAAAGTTTGTCTGTTTATTTTACCTTTTTGTTAATTTTAATAAAGGTTAAAACGTTTTTAGATATTTATAGAAAAGGTCCAATAGGCTTCACAAAACTTGGATCTGGAGAGGAGAAAAGTGGGAAATGGACATTTTAATAAGGCAGATCCGATTTAAAAAAAAATTAAAACATAATTAAATCTTAAATTTTCGTGTAGGCTACCAATGCTTTTGTTTCAATCAATGTGTTTGCCAATCTATTGAATAATACGAGCTTTGATTTTTTGATAATATCGTTACTTTTTCGATAAATGAAATTGAAATATTTTCAAGAGCCTCCAAATAGGCCAAGCGCCTTCTTCAAATTTATAGAGCATTCTGCATGGGATAGCAGTTTGTAGCCCAATTCTTGGATTTTTGCCATTGTAACTACTCACGTGTGCACCAGTTTATTGTTTTGATTGCGGAACACATCGCATTGACATATCCAAATATTATGCAAAATGTGTTGTACCCGATTGCTCTAATCTTACAACATTACCCTATGAATTTTACCGACTGTTTTTGGTGCCATGATATTTTTCGGGAAACGTAAACGTTCAATTGTTTAACCATACTCAATTATTGAAGTTGCTGGTAAATATCAATCTTTTCTTTGGTTTCGGTAATGGATTTTTTACCTAAAAACTAATATTTAATAAGCACATGAAATTGATCTTTTTCCGTTGTCTGTTTTCAATGGCTGTCAAAAAAAAACTATTAGACGTCAAACTTCCACAGTATTACAGTATAAGATTAAAGGGGGCATTGTTGCAATATCTGTTCCAGATGTATAACCAAACAGTCCGGTTTATTGATAGTAAAATGAAAATTAGTCTCTAAATATGACAAACTTGTCCAAAGTTGCTGGAACGCAAAAACCACAATTAAACACAATGAATGCTGCTTACTTTTTTCAAATAATTTTTATTTTAGTGATTTTAGACCCTTAAATGCATAAGCTGTAAACAGCGAATGAAAATAAAACGAAAAAAAAAAAATATCTTATAATTTTTTTCAAATTGGAAAGCCTAGTAACTATTGTACTTTCTCCAGGAACTTTATTTGAAAATCTTCCATTTTGCCTTTCAATAAATTTTAAATAAAAACTTTTTTCCTTTTCTTTTTTAATTTTTTGATTTGTAAATGTAAACAAAAAACAGCTGATAATTTATTTCTAGTCCGAACTTACCCAAACAAAAAGTTCTTAAAACTTTGTACAGGAAATAAAAAATTTTACTCTCTCACTTTTTCTCAAAATTGCACAAAAATGGTTATCTGGAATGCAAGTTCGGACTGTTTTGATATGCACCTGGAACAGACCTATAAGTTACTGTACAAGAATTATAGAAAGTCAAGGAATTATTAAACTTCTTTCATAATCAAAAGTACAAGAGTTCTGCTTAGTTTAAACTATGCAAATATTCGTGGAAATAAACGTAACCGCAAAATAATGAAAACAATTTTTTACTGATCAATAGATCAAGTTATAGAAGCTAATAATATATAATAATGTTTATTATAAATCATCATATGTTATTATACGCGTTATGTAGGACTGAATAAACATATACAAAAAATAGTGGTTACACCATTTTCGTAAAATATTTGCCTAGTCATAACAACTGGGAAGGAACCATATCTTGTAAAAACGTTTATTGTCCTTAGAGCAGCAAAAAATAGGCCCTTGCTTTATTTATTAAAGTATTTTATGGGTCGCATAAAGTTAGTCAAATATAAATTAAATACTATACTATACTTTGAGAAATAGTGGTAAATACCCATAAACTTTTCCACATTGAAATATACATGCTGTTAGACATTATATTCGTTTATTTTTATACCCTTCACCACAGGTGGAAAGGGTATATATAAGTTTGTCATTCCGTGTGTAATTTCTACAATATTCATTTCCGACCCCATAAAGTATATATATTCTGGATCCTTATACATAGAGAAGTTGATTAAGCGATGTCCGTCTGTCCGTCTGTCCGTGTTAGTGTTGTAATGTCATTTGCCAAGGCACCAGAAGAGATACAAAAAATTTAAGCACACCAATCTGTCAGGCATATATTCGAAAATTTTCGTATAGCAATTCAGCAACATCGGATCATTTCTTTGGAGGCTACGGGCCAAAAAACACGCCCACCTATATTTTTTTACGTTTTTTTTTTTATTTTTTTTCGGCTTTAATGATTCTGTTTTGCCTTTTTTTGTCAAATAAATATTAGACTGCGACAGGTAGATCGCAAGGAGTGCATACAGATCTCGGGGGATCAATAACCCCCTGCGAGGGTCGATTTGTGTTTGTTTTCAGATTGGTAGGGTTTTTCTACTTTGATTTGTATTAGAGACCTTAATAGAAAGCAATACGCATAGAGGTAGCCAATGGACCCACAGGGTACCCACTGATAAATAGGAGCAGTTAAAAGGACCCCCCATGAGTCAATATGAGGAAATTTTTTTTTAAGGATTTCTTTTTGCTTTAGTCTGACCATTCTAACTTAATATAGATTGCAGAAAAATTTAACAAAAAAATTTCAATAAAATTAAAAAAAAATGTTTAAAAAAATTTTTTAAAAAAAATTTAAAATTTTTTTTTTAAATTTTTACAAAAAAATTTACAAAGTATTTTAAAATGTTTTTTTACAGAAAAATATTCGAAAAAATAAATTTTTTAAAAATTTTCCAAAAAATTTTCGAATAAAATTTTACAAAAAATTTTTAAATAATTATTTTTACAAAAAATTTTTACACACAATTTTCGAAAAATTAAAACAAAAATTTCAATATTTCTTTGAAAATGAAAATCATGACCGTAACATAACATATAATTAATATTAGGAATATACATATGTATGTTTTTTAACCCTTATCCTGTATTAATGGGTCAAAATTGCCCAAACAGTTTTCATTGCTCTTTTGTTCCGCAAATACTCAACAGATTTTTTTCAAACTTTTCTACAATTATTTTTTTAGCGAATACTATTAAAATTTGAAATATAATTATTGGTGATCATTTCACAAAGCGTGTGTGAAAAAACTTACATATTTGGTATATTTGGTTCAAAATTGCCCAATGCAAAAAAATCAATTTGCACATGTGATACGAGCTTAGTATAGTATAAAATCATCTTTTCTTTTGTTTATGCCGAGTGATCTTATGAAATTAATTGTTGATATGACTAATTTAGAAGGTATATGGTCGTAATATATTTATAGCGTAAGCTTTATTCAATCGATTCGTTTAGGTGAATCAGTATTTGGAAACAATTGGATGGCAGTAAACGAAACAACTATGGAAGCATATTTCGGAGTACTTTTGTTGGCTGGGATGTGCAAATCTCATGGCGAAGCTTTAGAATCCCTATGGGACGACCGCAGATTTCAAAATATTTCACGGGTAATTCGGTTTGACAAAAAGTCGGACAGAAGCGAGAGACGACTACGTGATAAACTTGCCCCCATAAGAGATTTTTGGAGCCGTTGGGAAACAAATCTCAGAAAAAATTTTAATCCTAGCGCATATGTGACAATGGATGAGAAGCTCGTAACATATCGTGGGCGATGTCCTTTCAAGCAATACATACCATCAAAACCAGGGAAATATGGTGTAAAGATTTGGGCTTTGTGCGATGTAGAATCAAACTATGCATGGTCCTTACAAGTGTATACTGGAAAAGACAGGAACTGTAAGCCATTTTTTCACTTCCTATGAACTGGGTATTGAGCTGTTAAGCCGAAGTATAACAATGGTTGGTACGGTGCGAAAAAATAAAGTTTTTTTGCCAGAAAAAATTTTACAATTGAAAAACAAACCAGATAACTATGCACATTTTCTCTTCGACAATAAGAACAAAACAACCTTAGTGGGATATGTGCCTAAGAAAAATCGATCAGTACTTTTGCTTAGCACATTACATCATGACGGAGAAATTAGAGCAAGCTCCAAAAAGCCCGAAATAATTCATTTTTATAACGAAACAAAATCTGGGGTCGACACATTAGACCAACTCGTAAGAACATATACATGCAAAAGAAGATCTAACCGATAGTCTCAGGCACTTTTTTACAATATGCTGGATATATCCGCCATAATGCTTATGTAGTTTTTGTACAAATTAATCGAAACTGGAATGAAAACAAGAAGTATAAGCGACGCATTTTCTTGGAACACTTAGGTATGGACCTAATAAGTGGAGAAATATTTCGTAGATCGAAGATGCCACAAAGTAGTCCTGCTAGAGCATTTGTAAAAAGTCTTCAAAAGGAGTCAGCTGAAACTTCACAACCAAAAAATTTAAAAAGGGGACGATGTTCCTTTTGTCCAAGCCGCTCCAACAGCACCAAATATGCAAATAAATGTTGTGAATGTCAAACATTTATTTGCAAAATGCATTCTGAAACCAAAATTATATGTAATGAATGTAAAAAAAACAAAAAGACTGAATAAATATTTGAATATTTTGTATTGGGCAAAATTGACCCACTAATGTTATATACGTTTTATTTTTGAAGTACAGGATAAGGGTTAAATGCGTTTGATTTTTAAATAGATGATATCTCTGTTTTAAAACCTAGGTGCATTAAACACATAGACATCGTCAGGATACCGACTACAAACTGTCAAAAATAAAATACACACGTTTATAGGTAAACGATTATTTTGAAGCCACCAAAGCTACATGGCTACACGACCACCGTTGTGGCTGTCGTCAACTTAGGCTAATTTCTATTTTATTTAACAAAAGAAAATGTCACAAAATTGTAAATTACAAATTCATATACAAACAAAAAGTTTTGGAGGAAATATTTATAACTTTTTGAAAAAGTTATTTAATTTTATAAAAGCAAAATAAGTATTTCTACAACAATGTAAAAGTTTACGATGTAGTTCGGCTTCAATATCATTAAGTAGCTGACAACAAGGCGGCAATTGTTGTAAACGGAATTTGTTTTCAGTTGTCTTCTATTTTTTTAACTCATGAATAATGATTTTTTCTTATACGACTTTATTTAAGTAAAGAGTCAACAATATGGTATATGCTGTACATGTCTGTATAAATAAAATCACCGTGGTGAAGGGTATAGAAGATTCGGCACGGCCGAATATAGTACTTTTACTTGTTTTTTTTATTTTTATAATATTTTGCAATTTTATGTACATAGGTTTTTAAAAAACAAAGGGAAACTTGTGCTACAAGTTTTGTTAAAAATTTAAAAATACCTACGCATTTTCGTAAGTTGCAAAATAATTTCCTGCAGCTAGTCAGAGAAAAATACATCACACCTCTTGACTTTCAATTTCTAAATTTTAGATGTTTTCATTTATATTTACATTTTTTGTCTGTAACATGACTTTGTACGAGTACATGTGTTTGTAACATGCTATTCTTCAGTTTTTTCCTGTAGTACTTTCGCTGAAAGTATATATCAATAGAAAAACAAGTCAACACTAAAAACTCTTTAATTAACACTCCTTAACACTATAACAAAAATGATGATAACAATATTTAGGTCTTAATGGTACATGGATCCATTTTAAACTATTTCAATTCATTCAGTTTTCCGTTAATTACCGGTTATTTGTGTTAGTTTTTGACCTTGATATACACCAACTCTGTCGACTTAATTTATTTTTGGCTTTCAAATATTTGTTTTTGTCTTTACTTGGTCGAAACTGCTACAGATTTTTTGTAAGATTTATGTATGTCTCCTGATATTATCCAATATCATCAAGATTTAATATGCAATACTTAGTGAAATTAATGCGAGCTGAAGTTCTACAATGGGGGAACTCAGTAAACCTGAAAAGGTGGACGGAGGCCACTACGTGCAGGCAGGCTCGAAAGGAGCTCAAAGAGCCCATGGGCAGGAAGGCCAGTAAGGTATTCAGGTATAATAGAAGTACCTTAAGCTGGATAACTGTGTTGGTGACAGGACATGGAAACTTCAAGTATCATGTAGCCAAGATGAAAATCGAAGATCATGACACTTGCAGACTGTGCCTGGAAAACACTGAGACGGCAGCGCACATTGTGTGTGAATGTCCTGCACTTGCCAACATAAGACTCAAGACCAAAATCACTCAAATCAGGACTAAAGGCTGCTTGAAGCACGTGATTCAATGAAAGTAGGTTGCCGTAAACTATATTTCGGTTGCCTGTAATCAGAGAGGACGGAAGTGGGTTGAAAAGGGACCCTCCATTAATAACACAGTGCAACACCAAAAAAAATAACCATATACGGACACCACTACGTGATAAAAGACCAAAAAAAAAGACCCCTGTCTCTCAGTTTTGCCCAAAGTCCTCCAGGTTTTTTTTATGGGCCCTCAAAGATGTGCGGCCACGATGTCATTTTTGCAAAAAATTATCATTTACTCAAGCTCGTATTTAGCAAACCGTTTGGAATTT
Organism: Phasia obesa; assembly: GCA_949628195.1. Lineage (NCBI taxonomy): Eukaryota > Metazoa > Arthropoda > Insecta > Diptera > Tachinidae > Phasia > Phasia obesa. The sequence goes on from OX451215.1 coordinate 90,829,747, forward strand.
TGATATACTCTCTGAGGCAAAGTTGTAGCTCTTGTCATAAAGAACAAAAATTGTTAACATATAAAATCAAAAAAAACTTCATCTTCAAGGTCAAAATCTCAAAAAACTTTAAAAAATTCAATTTTTTTTTTACCTTTTTTTCCCCTGTTCAGGTCCATAGGTAGCAAACCGTTCAAAATTCAAGAAAACAATCAACTACAAAAATGAACCTAAGATCTCAATAAACAACTTTCTAGAACATATGAACTTCAGTTTTGCGGCTACCTAAGCGCTACCTAAACGGTGTTAAGAATCATTCCTAGCAAGTTTATATGTTCTAGAAAGTTGTTTATTGAGATCTTAGGTTCATTTTTGTAGTTGATTGTTTCCTTGAATTTTGAACGGTTTGCTACCTATGGACCTGAACAAGGGAAAAAAGGTAAAAAAATTGAATTTTTTAAAGTTTTTTGCGATTTTGACCTTGAAGATGAAGTTTTTTTTGATTTTATATGTTAACAATTTGTGTTCTTTATGACAAGAGCTACAACTTTGCCTCAGAGAGTATATAAAAATTTTAAACGGTTTGCAAAATATGAGCTTGAGGAAATGATCATTTTTTTGCACAAATGATATCGAGGCCCCACATTTTTGAGGGCCCATAAAAAAACTCCTGGAGGTCTTTGGGCAAAACTGGGAGACAGGGGTCTTTTTTTTGGTCTTTTATGACTTAGTGGTGTCCGTATATGGTTATTTTGCCATGACTTAAAAAATTACACAATGTGTAATAGTTGAATTGTAGCAAAGCCTTAACTTTTATACTCAATATGTGAAACCACTGTATCTTAGCCAGATGATATATAAAGTGTAGAAATTATGTCATCAATACAACATACAGCCAGTTTATATGTTAACTATATCAGTTTTCTGACGAATAGCTTCTTGTTCACCCTTTGAATAGTCAACTAGCAATTGTCTTATGCTACCCTTTTAGGTTTACTGGGAACAACTATTTTAGAATCAAACCTAAAATTACATAAAAAAAATTAATTGTTTACGAGCATATCTTTATTTTCTGTTGAGCATTTATGCATGTATATCAATATTAGGTCTGTTCCAGATGCATAACAAAACAATCCGGACTTTTGAGAATAAAAACAAAATTACTTTGCTAATGTTACAAAATTGTCCATAGTTTCTGGAACGGAAAAAACCCAATTGATTTTATTTTATTGATTTTAAACGCTTAAATGCATAATATTTTAAAAACAAATCATTTGCATCATTGCCAACAGCTGTAAAAAGTGAATGCAAATAAACTGCAAAAAGTAAAAGCTATTTATTATTTATAGTTTTTTGCAAAATGGAAAGTCAAGTAGCTATTGCACGTTCTCCTGGAACTTTATTTGAAATCTCCCATTTTGCTTTTTAATAATTTTAAATCAAATCTTTCTTCCCTCACCTTACCCAAAAGAAAAAGTTCGTAAAACTCTGTACAGGAAATGAACTATTTTACTCTCTCATTGTCTTTCCAAATTGCACAAAAATTTGTACCTGGAACGCTTTCGGACTAATTTATGCGAGTTCGGACTGTTTTGGTATGCACCTGGAACAGACCTATTATTTCCTTTGTCGATTAGTTTTGACATCGCTTTTTTAGACTATCGGCATGTTGTCTAGTCTAAACAGAATTTAACTCAATTTACACTTAGGCTTTCAAAAGATGACCCAGTGCACAATTTCGACAATATCAAAGAAACGTAGGTAGTCTATTCCTAAAAAAAAAATGGCAATTCAATGAATATTTAATAACTTGCGAAAGGGAACCTTTAAAAAATACTGGTTGTACGGCGTCTTTTTTGAGGGTTGTGTACATTCGATTACCAAAAGTTTTTTGTTATTTTGATTTGTGGTACAATTGTACCAAATTTAATACAATCGACACATCAGTGATATACTGGAACACTTTATGCTTTTTTGATACAGTTTCATATAAAAATTATTCATAAAATTGTTTGCTTTTATTTTTTACTTTCTATACTTTCTAGTGAGAAATCGCGAGGCGTTTTTTAGTAATTAAATGACTCTTTAATTGTTTTTCCAGGTTCCAGGCATACTCTATTGGATTAAGATTAGGTGACTTTGGTGTAGTTTCAAGACTTAATAGAAATTGTAGTGTGACCTGATCCTAATATTTTAAGCCTCTTGCTTTTGGAATAGGTAAGTAATTTGTTAGTAGATTAACAACACAAACACAGAACTTCAAGGATTCAAGGTCAATTATCGTTACTTAAAAATACCCCAGTATAAACGTTTTGTTTTGTCTTTTTTATCATTTTGATTATAGCAACAATTTGTGAATTTTTGTTTACAAGTAATAAAAGACCAGAAAATAGGATTATTGTTAATCTAAATGTTCCGCACTTTTTTGGCGTTTATTCAAACAACTAACGAAAACATGCAAAAATACAAACATGTGGCTGATTTGCAGCTCGTTAGAGATAAATTTTCAACAACATTTAGCAACTAAAAAAACTATTTAATTATTTTGACAATTCTGCATTATTTTCTGAAAGAAAAACTTTAAATTTAAGTAGAAATTTATTTCGAAATTCTAGTTTACGATTATAGAAATCAAGTGATATATTCTATATATAGATATATAGAATACTAATTAATATAATTAACTAGAATGATTTGAAATATGTTCCTTAATTTGGAAACAATTCTAAATAAAGATCAATACATTTTTCTTGTGAGAAAAAGCGAACATCACCTACCCACAAACAATTTTATCGGAAAATGAATTTAGCATCGTCCATACGTTATTTCACACCTATATAGTAGAGTTACTGTTGTGATACTAAAGTACTCCTTTTATTTTAATGTTCCACTTTTTTTGTCATGTTTATCTAGTTCATGCCATCTTTTAATCGTATTTTCGACTAATAGTTACTTTCAAACTTATTTTGTCAACATTGTTGTATCAGTGCACAGTGTGGCAGAACCGAAATATTTTGTAAATAACTCAGCCATTTTTAAAGGGCTAGGAAGATTGATTCAAAATTTGACATGAGTTTAGCAGCATATGAGTATCTGGGCTTAAGTTTTGATGGTGGGCACCATCTATTTACTTATTTTTAAAGTTGGATACCTCGCAACTACAAATTCATTTTGAGCTTTGCATTTCATCAACACTAAAGTGAAGAAAAAATTGTAATTTTTTAGTCTTTTGCCCATAAAGTCTACATACGGACTAGGGCTCATAAAATACTTTCAAAAACAATTTATTACAGCAGCCTTCTTTTTACGATCCCAGCTTTGGGATTTTAGAATATATAGGCTAATGTCAAAAATTTGACGTAAAATAGGTCAAATTGAAGGACTTCGATCTTATACAATGGTGATCAATTTTATACGAAATTTGATTTAAACGTACGCACATATAGTTTGCTTAGACAAAATTACAAAATTTGTATATATTCCTTAAGCATTTTTTTCTATTAAAAAAAAAAGATTATTGACACCTTTTAAGATAAAATACACAAAAAAGCAATAATTTTGGAATTTTTAAATTAAAAATCGTCTAGTTTTTAACTCAGAATTAATTTAAATTTTACTCGCTAAGAGAAAAAATTCAAAAATAATTATACTCACTATTTTGAAAGAAAAAAAAACAAAAAATGGACCAGTGTATCAACTGGCTAATTTGAAAACAGAATTTATAGATTATTGTATAACTTTTTAGGTATTAACTGGACTTTTAACACCATGTATAATAATCAAACAAAAATTGAAGAAATTCCAAGCTCGTAAAGAATTTGCAGGTGCGAGGTACCCAACTTTGAGAATACATAGCGCCACCCTTGGCAATTGTATGGCTCAGATACTCCTCTGCTATAATCATGTAAAATTTAAGACCTTTAAAGATGGCTAAGTTATTTCCAAAATATTTTGATTCTGCCTCACTGTGCAGTGTTTATAAGTTATTCGAACAGGTTTGTGTCATGAAATTATATCAAGAATCGCTATTAAAGATTATGATTTTTAATTTCAAAGTCGAATAAAATTTTGTTTTAGCTTTTTCTTGCCCTTTTTGACGTTTCTCATTATGGTTGCTAAATAAGAACAAAGTTCTTATTTTTTTACCTTTGCTTTTAGAAAAATATAGCGCAATTAAGTCAGATTTTATTAAGTTTCCTGCGTTTTGTATTAATTTTGTTATTTTATCAACAGTTCAGAAAAATATTTCAAGCTAAATTTTCCTTTTTTAGCAGGGTTATTTTATTTTACTGCCTTGATTTTTATTTTACAGCTGCCGCAGGAAGCCTTTTTTGTAGTTATTTTTATGCTTGATGTCTTATTTATTTCTTTATTTTACGAGTTTAGGAAGGTGTATAACTTGACGATCTTCCTATTGCCATTAAATTAAATTTTTTATACTGTTTTATTTGTATGATGATTCTTAGCATACTGGAATCTAAAATATATTTTGTGCGATATTTTTAGTTTTAATTTAACCAGGAATGTTAAAAAAAAACTGTTCCAACAAACTAACTTCAATGGGGAACAGAAATTTTGAAGGAGGAGCAGTGGTGCGCTTTTTATGATTGATTATAGTGTACTAAATTCACGGTTTCGCTACACGTACACTATAAATGGTAGCAAACAATTTTGTATAAAATAAAAAAATAGCTTGACTTTTCATATTTTATAAAATTTTTTTGACTGCGGCACCAATTTCTAAAATTTAGCAATAAGCACATTTATAACAATTATTATACATATATTTCAACTCATATCAGTAACTTATTTATAACATTATAACTAGAAATATTTACTAGTATTAAAGAAACAAAACATAGTATAAAAGAAAATAATCAGAAGACTGCCAGTGGTGCAACTTTAAATCTGATGTCAATATCTATATATATAAATCACAAAATGTGTTTGTTTGTCGGAAAGCTATAGCTGCCTACACCAGTGAACCGATCTTTCTGAAATTTTCACAGTTTGTTATTGGATATACGGATTGTAAAATAGGGTACATGGGCGTGACACCTCCCATTCAAATATATATCTTGGTAACAGTAATAGGTAGCTTCTTGAAATTTCGTATCCGTAACCCCGATATTAACGTAAATAGTTTAGCGAAACACAGACTGAATTGGAATAGTGGGCGCGGTACCTCCCATACACGGTAAATATTTGTCATCATATATCTTGGTATCAGTAATAGGTAGCGCCATGAAATTTTGCAACAGAAACCTCTATATTAGCATGCATAGTTTAAAGAAAGATAGACTGGATTGGAATAGTGGGCGTGGTACCTCCCAAACAAAGTGAAAATTTATAATCGTGTTCATGGCGAACTACAAAATTCAGAGTTTTGAATCTTTGCACGAGTAATTCCTATGCTAATGTGCATAGTCTCCCGAAATACAAAATTAATTGGGACAGTGGGCGTGGTACCTCCCATACAAAGTGAAAAATTATTATCCTGTATCTAGAGAACTGCCATACGTAGCGCCTTGGAATTTCGCACAAGTAACCATCATATTAAAGTACATAGTTCAGCTAAACACACACTGAATTGGAATAGTAGGCGTGGTACCACCCATACAAAGTGTAAAATTATTATTGTATTCCTGTCGAACTATAATAGATAACACCTTGAAACTTTGCATGAGTTACCCCTGTGCAAATGCGTAAAATCTACTAAATTACAGAAGGAATTGAGACAGTGGGCGAGGTACCTCCCATATAAAGTGAACAATTATTATCGTGTACATAGAGTACTATAATAGATATGGTCTTAAAAGTAGGTACAAGTAACCCGCATACCCGCATACCCATATACTCTAGAAACCCATAGGCTGGATTGGAACAGTGATCACGGTACTCCCTATACAAAGTAAAAAATTATTATTCTGTATCTAGAGAACTGCAATAGTTAGCGTCTGGGAATTTTGCAACAATAAGCCCTATACGAAGGTACATTGTTTAGAATAACACAGACTAAAATGGTATAGTGGCTGTACCTAGAAAACTTCAATAGATAGATCCTTGAGGCTTTGCACAAGTAACCCCCAGAGTAATGTGCATAGTGTAGCAAAATACTGCCTACCTCCCATATTAAGTGAAAAATTATTATCGCGTACCTAGGGAACTACAATAGCTAGAGTCTTGAAACTTTGCAGAAGTAACCCTCATACTAATGTGCATAGTCTAGAACAATACACCCTCATACTAATGTGCATAGTCTAGAACAATACAGACAGGATTAGAATAGTGGTACCTCCCAGAAAAAGTTAAAAGTTATTATCGTCTTAATATGTATAGTCAAGCAAAAAACATATTGGTTGGGAACAGAAGGCGTCGTACCTTGTATATAAACTAAAACATTTTTGATGTGAGAATAGCGTGCGTTTCGAGTTAGAGGTTGGTCATACTTTTCTTTGTGGATGGGTGTAGCGAAGCTCACCGGGGATAGTTAGTATTTTTTTTTTTTTTTGCTTCAATAATAATTTATTTATTTATTGTAGTCAATGGATGTTATCCTTACAGACTATTACATAAGAACTTAAATTAGTAGAGATTTTATTATATTAGACAGTATTTAAAATTACAATTAAATTTCTTTTAATTATATTTAAATTTAAAGAGAAATCAATATTTTTATAAAAATTATTGAATTGATTGCATAATCGCACAAGAGGATCAGCCATAGCGTAATTCGTACTACAATTTTGAACAAAAAGAGGCATAAAGTTACGCATATTACGACATGGAACATTAAATTTAATATTGGCTAACAGAAATTCACAACAAGTATTACCATTGATAGTACTTAACATAAAAGAAACATTTAACATAATACGACGACTTTTTAGAGTAGGAAGTTTAATTAAAGCAAGCCTACTAGTATATGAAGGAAACCTCACATCGTCACGCCAATTTAAATCACGTAAGCAGAACAGCAAAAATTGTTTTTGAACAGATTCAAGAAGTTGGCAATGTACGTTATAATAAGGATCCCATATTACTGACCCATATTCCAGGATAGGTCTAACCAGAGCCACAAATAACTGTTTTGTGATGTAAGGGTCGGAAAATTATTTTGACCAGCGCTTAATAAATGCAAGAACACCTCGAGCCTTGTTGACAGTCATTGTAATATGAGATATAAAATTAAGTTTAGGATCCAGCAAAATTCCAAGGTCCAAAAATGAATCAACTACCTCCAACTCATGTTCTCCTAAGAAGTAGTTAACCGTGATAAAATCACTCCTTGAAAATCTCATGCATTTACATTTTTTAATATTTAAAACCATCATGTTGTGTCTACACCATAAAACAAGATTGTTGAGGTCACTCTGCAAATTTATATGATCTGCATAATTCTTGATCTATAAAAGATTTTGACATCATCAGCATACATTAATACATGTGAGGAGTTTATAACACTGGGAAGATCATTAATAAAAATGGAAAAAAAAATAGGTCCCAGGTGACTTCCCTGGGGAACACCGGACAAAACAGCAATACATTTTGATGAACGATTATTAAAACGAACAGTTTGACTACGACATGTTAAATACGACTGCAACCAATTAAGGCTAATGCGGGTAACACCAAGCATGTTTAGTTTCATCAGAAGAAGCTTGTGATTGACCTTATCAAATGCTTTGCTAAAATCTGTATATACAGCATCAGTTTGTTTCTTTTCAATAAAAGCAGAGTTAATTAAGGAGGTTAATTGAAGAACATTTGTAGTAGTTGAACAACCCTTTCTGAAGCCGTGTTGATTGGATGATAAAATAGAAGAAAATTGATGACAGAGGTAATCAGCAACAATTTTTTCAAACAATTTTGGAATGGCACTTAGTTTAGCTATTCCCCTGTAGTTCGTTATTTCAGACTTATTACCAGATTTGTATAATGGGATAATAAAAGATTCACTCCAAAACTTAGGAAAATAACCATTTATAATAGAAATATTGAATAAAAATGTTAACGGAGAAGCTATTAACTCTGCGCAACGGTTTAAAATACAGCTTGGTACACCATCAGGGCCATGGTTAAATGACATCTTCAATTTCTTCAAGTTATATACAACTTCAGTCAAATTTAATGTTGGAAGACAAATGTTGTTGTTAGAATGGCTAATGTATGGATATTCATTTTTATCATTAAATTGATCGTTGGAGTAAGTACTGGCAAAAAAGTCAGAAAACATGTTGGAAATAATACTTTCATCACTAGATTCACATCCACAAAACTTCATTACAGAGGGATAGCCGCTAGATTTTCTTTTCGAATTTACAAAAGTATAAAATGATTTCGGATCACGAGTAAATTTATTTTTCATGCCATTGATATAATTGTTATATAGCCAACGATTAAAAGAGTTATATTCAGCACGGCAAACTGCATATTTTCCGTAATCTATTGTCAGACCAGACTTCTTAAATTTTTTATAACTTTTATTTTTTAAGTTTTTTAACCTTGAGAGTTCCTTAGAATTCCATGGTGGACCAACTGGCGGTTTAATTTTTATTTTAGGTACACATACTTCAAAATAAGAATATATTTTACTATAAAACTTAGTAATTATTGTGTCAATACGCGAGGCACTTTTAATACTCATGGAAGTAGACAACAAATCATTCCAACAAGTAGTTCTTAACAGATCATTTAATTTAGTGTAATTGGTTTTCTTAAAGCAATAAATATTATCAGTATTATAACGATTCGAGACAAATTGAGATGGAATTGAGATGCTGAATTCGATAGTTGGGTGGTACCGATCTTCTGGCAAAGAAACAGGCTCAGTGCGATTTAAGGAACAGTCATCTGGATCATTGGTGAATATCAGATCAAGCAAATTTCCACTGTCATTATACACATGATTCAATTGATAAAGACTCAAATCAAACATTTCATTCAAGAAGTCATCATAAGAACTTCTATTTTTTACCGGGATAAGATAAGAAGCATCCGGATTACGTATCCACGTAATGAATGGGAGATTAAAATCACCAACAACGAAAATGCTATCATTAAGTTCAGCTTGTTGATATACCAATCTAATAGCTTCAATATGCTTAGAGTATGTTGGAGTATCCGAGCCTGGTGAAATATAGGAACAGGTAAAAAAAATTTTCTTAGATGCCATTTTAATTACAACAGCAACAAATTCGATATCAGAAACATCAGTCAAAATAGCTTCAGATGAAAACAAACTGGAAACCGCAATAAGAGCACCTCCACCTCTGCGATTACTTCGGTTATATCGATATATTTGGTATTTATAACATAATATCTCAGAGTTGAATACATTTTGGTTGAGCCAAGTTTCGGTGAAAATTAAAACATGATACGAAAAGTCATAACTATTTACCAGCAGGGTTGACAATTTTGTATTTAGGCCACGAACATTTTGGTACAAAATATTTAGACGTTTATCAGCACTATTTAGTTTTTTGAAGAAATACTCTGTGGTGGTATTTGGGCAACATTTCCAAAACTGCGACTATCACGGTTATCATTGAAAAAGAATTCACGAAGAAAAGTGTTTTTCGGCCAGAAGTTAGGATTGACTATTTGATCATAGAAATCACAATGAACAGATAATTTAAATGAAGAAATGCTCCTCGGACGAGAAAATGAAAATTTCTTCACTAGAATATCAGCATCATTATTTAGTTTTGATTTGACGAAGTAATCAATATCATTAGCAGTTGTAGAAGAGGCAAAACGTGAAATAAAAATATGCTTCTTTGGTGGAACAACGACTAATTGCTGAGGAACAGTCTTGTCACAAATTAAATCAGAAGTTTGGGTAGTCGGAGTAGTCCCAGCAGATGTAAAGTTTGAAACAGGAATCGGAGGATTGGAAAATGAAGATGATGGTTGAATTATATTATTATTGTTTTCATTGACAACTACATTATTTGAGATTGAAAGAATATTGTCCGAGCGATTTGGTGTCGTGCTAATAGAGACAACCGCCTCAGCATTATTTTTATTTTTGTTCCTTGCTGATTTACGGCGCTCAGGTACATCAATATTCTTGAGCTGTTTAAAATCATCAAATAATTTACCATAAGAGGCAATTTCATCAGATAACGAACCATTTTATTTTGAATATTGAGAAATGTGCTCTTAGTGCTTTGATGGAATCTATAGAATTCGACACTGACTTTTGTAACGAGTGATTTTTTAAGAGCTCGGAAATGTTGTCTTCCAAAGCTGGAATAGTTGCTGGCTTATTTCTGTAGACTTTAGACTTGACGTAGCCCCACAAAAAATAGTCTAAAGGCGTCAAATCGCATGATCTTGGTGGCCAACTTACCGGTCCATTTCTTGAGATGAATTGTTCTCCGAAGTTTTCCCTCAAAATGGCCATAGAATCGCGAGCTGTGTGGCATGTAGCGCCATCTTGTTGAAACCACATGTCAACCAAGTTCAGTTGTTCCATTTTTGGCAACAAAAAGTTTGTTAGCATCGAACGATAGCGATCGCCATTCACCGTAACGTTGCGTCCAACAGCATCTTTGAAAAAATACGGTCCAATGATTCCACCAGCGTACAAACCACACCAAACAGTGCATTTTTCGGGATGCATGGGCAGTTCTTGAACGGCTTCTGGTTGCTCTTCACTCCAAATGCGGCAATTTTGCTTATTTACGTAGCCATTCAACCAGAAATGAGCCTCATCGCTGAACAAAATTTGTCGATAAAACACATTTCGAACCGAACACTGATTTTGGTAATAAAATTCAATGATTTGCAAGCGTTGCTCGTTAGTAAGTCTATTCATGATGAAATGTCAAAGCATACTGAGCATCTTTCTCTTTGGCACCATGTCTGAAATCTCACGTGATCTGTCAAATACTAATGCATGAAAATCCTAACCTCAAAAAAATCACCCTTTACAATCATCACAGCACAAATGCAATCCCTTAATACTACTTAAAGCATCAGCAATTAAAGATTTTATGCCACTACATTTACAATGATAAAGGCCATGACATAACCAACAAGTGATCATTCTCTCATCATCATTATCAATAGCACAATTTTTTTTCATGCATTTATACGCATTAACGTTGGACATGGTGTAACAGAAATATTTATTTTGTTGAAACTTGAATATTTGTTCTGTTATTGTTGATGTTGTTGTTGATAAACAGATTGAATGTAAAGAGCACAGAATAACGTTAATATTAACAACAATAAAAAAAAACGTATATCAACGAGTGTTTGTTTATTTGTAATTTCGTTGGTTTGCTTGTTTTTTAATTAAACAGAAAAAAAGTTTAAAAGTACAAATCATCACAAGATGCACAAAATACACGATGAAAAATACAATTAACAAAAGTATGTTTAAGTTAATTTTTGTTATTTAAAAAGTTTATATGTATCATTAATTGAAAATTTTAACAGAGCGCAATAAAAGAACGTCTTACTCTCACGATTAACAACTTTTTTATATTTATCATTTCTTTTTTTTTGGAAAAGCAAAGACAGAAATTCAATTGCTTATTTTTCCACTTTATATCCTGATAAATTTTTTAATGTTAAAACTTCTGCTGTTTAAAGTAAACTTTATTACTACTTATTTTTATTAAAAATATATCGCTTTTAAGACAAACCATTATTTTTAAATCTTATTATCAAAAATCTTTTCTTAAAACGTTTAATACAAAAATCAATTATTTTCCAAAAACAACGAAAAACACCCATAATTTTTGGGTTACTTCTCATATGAAATATTGCCCAATTTTTTATGAAGATTTCTTGAGTTATTTTCATTTATGTTTTGAGCGATTTTTCATAGGGTAATTTTGTATGCATCCTAAAAAATTCGCTGCTTTTCTTAACATCCGGCTTAGAGCGGTCAGAAAATTTTAGCAGCGGTTAAAATTTATAACGTAGTTGGTTTCGATGCGATAACAGGAAGTTAAAGTTTAGTTGTCAAAATTTATTAACAACGATATTAAAACGAAATTTTAGAGCGAATTGTTACCAGTCGCTTGAGAAGTATTATGAATATTTTATCCGTAGTTTTAGGAAGTGCCTTGAAATCGTCTACATAACGCATTTGACAGCTTTGCAGTTTCCGTATAATAATAACTACAAGGTGATATAGAAATTCTACACTGAGGGAAAAACGACGTTGCAAAATCGACAATGATTGTGGTCACTTTGATACCTTTTCGTTGTCACTTTCGTTTGACAACGGGTGTCGACAACTTGTAAACGAAAGTGGTCTAATTGACAACGAGTGTTTTCAATTTGACAAAGAACGTGCTTTAATTACAACGCACGTTGTCAACTTGTAAACGAACGTGGTCGAATTCACAACGAGTGTTGTCAACTTCTTAACGAACGTGCTCAAATTGACAGTGCAATGTTGTTAAATTGCAAAATGTCACGGGTTCTAGTAAATATATTTCATTGTGTTAGTTTCCTTTAATTTATCCAGACGCAATTTTTAATATAACAATATTTTTTTTAAAATAGCAAGATTCTATTTTAAAGGAAGAACTGCCGCCAGAGAGAAGATATGTTCCTGATAAAAAAACGTAGGTATCAAAATGTTTTTATTGTAAACTGGTTATTATTTTTATGTTTATATAAATTCACAGTTCACAATTAATGTCAGAGCAAACCAAGGTGGACCAATGGTGAAGAAATGATGACCACCAGCAATACATTTGCATCATATTGCTCCAAAAACGAGGGAGTTTTAACAACGGTAAGAGAAATTGCGATAGGAATTATATAGATCACCTTGAACCATTCTATTGTGATGTAATTTCAGATATGATGACACCAATTAATGAAACATCAAAGGATATATGCTGATGAAAATAAAAAATTGACCTGTGAGCATAAATATTAAATCGTATTGTTATTATTTATAAGATAAATTTATTTTAGAATTAAGTTTATTTAATATTTTGATTCTTATAATTAAAAACACATTTTGTGAATAAAATAAGTTTACAAAATTATAATCTATTACAATGTGTTTTATTATAAGAAAATTTGGAAAGGAATGAGCATTTACAAAGCGACAACGGTATGGTGTCAACTTTGCAACAGTGTGGTGTCAATTCGACACCTTAATGGTGTCAGTTAGACAACAATATTGTGTCAAACTGTACAAGTTCGTTGTCAATATTTCGTTGTCGAATTGACAACGTCCGTGTACAATTTGAGCACAAACGTAGTCGATACACTTTCGAGACCGTATGTAGTCGTTTTGATAACGGATGGTGTCATTTTTTTTTCTGGGTGTAACTGATCACATTTATGTATGAGTCATACGAAGTGTCGGTATGAATTACAAAGACAAAGAATTGATAAAAAACTTATAATGAAAAGTTTGCTAAACTATTAAAACATGTAAATAAATATGTAAAATGGGACAATGAAATTAGAATGTCGACATAGGTGATTGAAAGCAGCAGAGAATGATAATGGTGTCTTAGACACGGAAAAAACAACATTTAAATATTTGGAAAAAGCATAAATAGTAGCCATAGTAAATCAATGAACAATATTTTACCGATGCAAACTAATGGTTCCAGCAAGAGCATTAGTACTAATCCATCATTTGCCGGACAATAATGGCTATCACAAAGACATTAAATCTCAAATTTTAAAAGGGATTATTTGTTTGCAAAATGTAGAAAAAACCGTTTTGTTGAATTGAAATCGACGGATGATATCAATAAGTACATTTATATCACTATTTTGACTTTTGTGATTTCCGATATTTTTTTAAAAAAGAGTACCGCTAAGATCTGAATTTGGTGATATTGAAAATGCAAAAATTGATTTAAACACCAAAAACGCCCCTGGAGTTGATAAAACCAGTAACAAGATGTTATTTGAGTTGCCCCGTGTAGCTCGCAGAATCGTTCTTTTTTATTTTTAATGCCATTTTACGTCTTGATTACTTTCCCACAGAGTGGAAGGTGACCTTGGTTACCATGATTCCTAAACCAGAAAAAAGCACACAAAAATTGAATCGTAGAGCCCTATAAGCCTTTTATCTAATATGTCAAAGCTTTTTGATAGGATGTTAATAACTAAGGTGAACCCTATTCTGAGCGACAAAGGATGTATTCCAAACCATCATTTCGGCTTCAGGAAAAAACATAGTACAATCAAACAAACTCACAGGTATGTCAATGTTATTAAGTCGACATTCTCGAGCATTCGATAAGGTATGAAATGAAGACCTAATATATAATCTAAAACTGAATTCGCCCGTAAACCTATATAAGATGCTAGTTAGTTACCTAACCGAACGAAAATTTATTGTGAAAAATGGTGATTTTTTAAGCACACCCCTGCCAATGGGAGACGGTGTTCCCCAAGGTAGTATATTGGGGCGCTTTTTATACTTATTGTATACTTCAGATATGTCAACTAGTAACCAAGTCTACACATCGACATTTGCTGACGACACAGCTTTTTGCAGCACTCACGAAAGACCCGTAGTAGCATCACAACATTTACAAGACGACATAATCAATTTGGAAAAATGGTTCAAGTAATGGAGAATAAAGGTGAATGAACAAAAATGCACTCACATAACATTCACACTGCGTAGAGAATATTGCCCGCCTATTCGGATTAATAACTAAACTATACCTCAGATTTCAGACGTCAAATATCTCAGCATACATCTTGACCGGCGCCTTACATGGAAACGCTACTTTGAAAAAAAGGTAACACAAATGAGCTAAAAGCCGTCCAAATAAACTGGCTTATTGGGAGAAACTCTACTCTCAGCTTTGTTGTTATGGCATTCAATTATGGGGCACTGCCTTAGCTAGGAATGTAGAAAAATACAAAGGCGCCAAAATAAGATTCTTCGTATGATTACATCTGCTCCTTGGTATAAAAAAAACTCGAACATGCATAAAGATCTAAACGTGCCATCACTTAAAGCAGAAATAGCGAAACTTTCCATAAGGTATTTAAAGAAGCTTGAAACTAATCCAAATACTAAATGAACCTGGTTACATTCGACCAAGAAGGAGGGACACTGCTGCTCTCATCCGTACATCAGAGGGATGACCCGTAAATAATAGCAACCGTGAAACATACATTTTTTTTGTCTAGCACTGGTTGGATTTAACAAGTATATTTATTTTTTTTAGACTTAAGAAAATTATTGATAGTTCATATATAAATAAAATATAAATAAAAAATTGCAAAAAAAAATTTATTTTTGTATGCCTCAACCAATTGATTGTGAAAAAACACCTGAATGTAGAAACCTGTCCCTCTGCAAAAAGCAGTTATATAATAAATTCGTGATGCTACCTGTGTAATTTAAAAGTATCTTAGCCTTTCGTTGACATTATTGAAAATTTGCCTTTGGAAATTGTGACAATAATTATAAAATTTGCAGATTAGATAGGCAAATGAATGTTATGACGGTTCTGCATAAAATTGTTAGTAACCATCAAGTGTGTAGGCTGCAGTAGATAAAAGGTGATTAAAACATAAATAAAATAGATGTAGTTTTTTTTTACTGGATAGGTATAATAGCGTTTAGATGCAACAACCTACCTGAAGACGTTGTTTTTTGTGTGATATTTTTTTTTGTAGCTATTTTGCAAATTATACGTATTCATTACAGACTAGTGTTATTACAACTTTGTTATATATTATGCTATGCTATGCTATGTTGAAATCCTATTTAAATTTTTTTCTCTTATTTTGAAAATAAAAATTTTATGTCGCGTTACTTTGTTTGATTACATTATTGCATTTATTGTTATTGTATTTATGTTTGCCTGTGCTATTTATGGTCAGCTTTTTTATTTGACATAACGTACTTTTTTACTTACATTTAAACAAAACGTCCTTTTTCATACATCTTTAACGCTTGCTGGTGCGACTTTTGAGGTCTGCTGCAACATATAACAAGGTTCCCCAAAATTTCAACTAAGTCAAACCGCAAGTTTTCTCCACATATGTTTTTTTCCTATATTGTACGAATATTTATTTGTACAATATATGAAAACTTGCGATTTGAATTATTTGCTAAAATCTATAATTATTTTGTTTTATATTTGTGGTTTCATGCATGCAAGCATCTGATCATAAGTGATGCAACTAACTATTTTATGCAGCAGAACTAAAGTTTTCTTAGCAGTGTGCGCATTTGTTTTTGTTCTGTAAGAAACCCCAGAAATCGTTTGCTGCGTTCCATACTCATTCTCAAAGAACTATAAGACGATAACTTTACTGGCCATAACTCCATACCAACCAGTACATTTGGATGTGTGCAACTAACGCTGATGTGTTGCTCTTGGATTTTCACAGCTATATTTTTAACGAGTTGTTGTGTTTATTAAAGCTTTTTAATACGATTTTTGCCACTTAAATACGAGGGTCCTAGCCAGTATACATTTAGAAATTAAATTTTTAAGCACATCACAAAATTGCCCATCGATAACGCGCGATAATGCGCGGGGATTGCAAAAAATAATACGTTTGCAAATACCATGCATGTCATATTTGTCTAATATTCAGCCGATCATCCTTTTTTATTTAAATGAACTGGCTTTTACATGTCGTTGGTCTCAAGTAGAAAGACCCTAACCCTCATTTTACAAAATGGAGTGCAGTGCAGTGATTTGAATACTTTTTACATAATTACACCTCATAAAAATTAATTGCAATAGTGTACAAAACTATGCTTTTACAAGCAAAAGCTTTTACAAAATTACATGAGTTTTACAAACTGAACAAAATAATGCACTCAGAATAGTTACAGGATGTGTCAGAATGACTAACATAGATCACCATCATGAGGAGACCAGGATAATGCCGGTCAGGCAGCACAATGAGCTACTGACAAAGTAATACCTGGTGGCTTGTCATCAAAATACCAACCCTAACCATGAAGTGCTCATTCAAGATCCGTCTGCCCGTCACATCCGGCAGGACTTTCGTCTCTATCGCAATAACATTCGAGATATTCTTCCATCTCTTATAGACCGAATGGCCACTGTAGACGCCCAAAAACTATCACATCAACAGGCGGTTTTAGGAACAATGAATGACTATATATGTAATATGGTGCTAAATGAACACCCCCCAGCGTTTGCAGATAGAAGCTTCTACCTTAGCACAATTCAGGGCCGGTTGGTGCAGTATTCTAAACTGCTACCGCGAGCGTATAGTTCCCGGCACTTTAAATTTTTGCCCAGCTTGTCTTCAAAGCCCCCATCATACAGTGCATTAATTTCAATGTCCTAACAGGCCTACGGATCTGCGCCCCATAGACCTATGGTTAAGACGGATTGAAGTTGCACAATTTCTCCAGCTCCAAGTTCCACCCACGTGATACTTTTTACAATAATTAATATATACTCCTCAAATCTTTTGAGGAAAGAACTTCCGACAACAGCACAGCTGTTGCAACAACAACAAAATTACATTTTTAATAGTACAGTTTCTATTATATTCTATCTTCTCCTGTAAAGTTAAGGCCCAACTATAATATGCATAAGCTAGCTTAAGCCAACTTAAGCAACTGTGCAATTACATTAAATCATATGTGGCAAACTATAATGTACTTAACAACACTTTTCGTTAAGTTTCGTCAAATGTCATTTGCTTAAGCAAAGTCCGAAACCGATCGCACATTCCGTACGGAAACAGCTGTTTGTGCTTTGTGTTTTACATATGAATGTACATTAGTAAAAAATTGCAACGGAGAACGAAAGTAAACAAATTGTATTTAAATTTAATATAAAATGTTTAAAAAAAGAAATTTCTATAAGAAAAAAGGGAGGCGTTGTATAATAATCGTAATTAAAAAGAAAGAGCATTACATTGTTTATGAGTTGAGTGATGCACACCGCTGTATTTTTTAGTACTTTTGGACAAAATTACACAAACAGCAAAAAATGTTAAATTTTTCATTCGAAATTTTCTTAAAACTATTAAAAATAATTATTAATTTGTATATGAGCCCTTGATTTTGAAAGTGGTATAAGTCAAAAATTTTTAAAATCTAGTTTATCAGCTATTTCATATCAAATCCTAATAAAGTAACATAATCTGAAGTAATTCGCAGTATGCCATGAAGATTAAGTTGATAAAGTGAGTTTATTTTTTTGTTGGTAAACAAATTACAATAACTGTATATTTTAATAGTGGTATAAGTCAGTCTGCTTTCAAAGTTTTGCAAAATAATTATTAGTAATGTTGTCATGTCTTCAGATAACAGTTCAGTTATGATCAGGTAAGCCTATTAATGTAAAATGCACTATTTATAATTAATTATAGACATTATACGGCGAAGAAGAATAAGTTATTTAATAGAATTATGTAAAAGGAGAAACCCATTTTTGGTACAACAAATGGCTCGGAAAGATTTCATTTCGACGAAATAACTGAGAGAATCAACGACTAATAGAAAGAGAAACACCAATGGAGAAGCTGTATCTTAGCTAAAAATACAATGGATTAGATTTCTAAAAAAAAATCTCCATAGAAAATGTTTTATAGAACTTCTTTGGATGACAATTCCGAATTCAAAGTGTTAGACTTTTCAAACAAAAGAGAAAGGCCAAGAATATACGAAAATATTGATTTTCTTTCACTATATACAACCATTAGACCAATAACAGAAGAAAAAAAGATATGATGGATTTACTACCCTATATCCCACCAATTTTCCACAAACTCTTTATTTTAACTAAATACTAAAAATAAATTACTTATTTACAATCGGGTATGTTCTGTAATCCGAAACCAAGTGAAATTGAAATGAACAAATTTTTAAAGATAAATATAACTTAGTTGCGCCTATTATTTCAAAACATTAGCAATCAAGGAAGTTATGTAAATGGTCTCTAATCAAATGTATAAAAAATAATTTCAAAATGTTGTAAGATTTAAAAATTATGACAATTTAAAATTTCATTCGGATTCAATGTCACTCGGTTTCCGATTACAGAACATACCTGAATGTAATGATTTTGAATAAAATGTTAATTTTAAACAAAAAATTTATTCTTGATGGTTTAAGTCATTTATAAAGCCATGCAGTTAATTTTGAAAATGGTGTAAGTCATTTCAATCTTTTAAAACCACACTACCTTTTAAAAATGGTTATAAATTTCACAATCATAATAAATTGTTGGCACTATTTAATTAAAAAAATTATAGTACATCATAGTACAAAAATATTTTTTAATCCTTTAAAATACAAACCTCTTAATATCTCGAAACATAAAATATATTTCTTATACCACTATCATAATCAAGGGCTCATATGAATAGTATTAAGTATATTTAATATGTTTATTTAACACCTTTTTGTTAACAAATTTCATTTATTGAGAAAAAAAGTACGAAAAGCAAAAGTACGAATAAAACAAATGTGCAACTGTGGCATAATAATTTCTAGATTCATGTAAGTACATTGTAGCCACCTAAAAGTCTTCAATAAGTTGCTTAAGCATTTGACAGACTTTTCGTTCATTTTTTGACATTAGCTTAAGCCAGCTTATGCATATTATAGTTGGGCCTTTACAATTATTTGAGTTAGACCAGTGGTGCACAAATTTATTTTGTACTAATATTGGTGAGAATTTGAGAGCAATTTTAAAAAGTAACCGCAAAGATTTTCGTTGAAAAATTAAATCAAAGGAAATTGTCTACGTTAATGTTGTTATGACAGTTTCGTAAAAGCAATATATGTTTCAAAGATGTAGAACCAAATTCATTATGTTGTTTAGTACAAATGAATTTTAAGTCCGAAAAAATTTGTTCACATAAGACGTGAAAAATTAAAGAATTTTTTTTGAGTTCAGTTCAGGCCAGGAGTTATCCAAAGTTTTACAAAATAATACCCTGTCTATTTCCGGTAGAGCTTTTAACTCGCTACGTAATATAATAAGTTCTATTTGTATTTTGTATTCATATTTACTAATGTCAACATTAAATGGGTTCTCAAAAATTTCAAGAAGTGGTTTTATATTATTTATGTCTTGAAACTTATCTTCAAAATTAAAAAAAATGGTTTCAAATATCATAATATAATCAAGGATTCTAACCTTTCTCTGCTGGCTCATAATTAGGAAAGTTTTCGGAAATTCTCTGAAATCGCCAAATATAATTTAGTTTTGAAATTGGAAATTTGTATGGAAAAATCGTATATATTATTTTCCTTGCCCTGTAATTCTAAATTAAAATCATTAAGTAAACCAGTGGTATCTGTCAAAAATGCTAAATCAGAAATAAACTGATCGTTTTTAAGATACTCTAATAAGCATTTATCAATTTTTTCCATCTCCATAAACTCAAGAACTTCTTTTCTTAAATTAAACAGTCTGTTAAGACATTGTCCTCTACTTAGCCACCGAACCTCGGTAAACATTTTTAAATCATGGTATAAATCAGTTTTGGATTTTAGGAAGGATAACAATTTTCTATGCGTAAGCAAATGATGTCCCCCTCGAATTTTATTGATTATTCGTTCCGCAATCTTCATTGTCGGACAATCACTAATAAATTTTTGAGGCTAGAGCAGCCTGGTGAATAACACAATGAAAAGAATCAACATCAAAACCATGATTTTTCAACTGGCCGCTAAATCTGTCATATTTACCAGTCATTACATGTGCACCATCAGTACATACGCCAGCAAATCTTTCAGTGTCTACAATCGACAGAAGCTTATCGTCAAATAATAATTTACCCGCAACATTGCCGTAAAAAGTTTGCAGTGAAAACATTGTTTCGCAAACTTTATATTCTTCATCTACACAACGAACACAAATAATAAGCTCACGCAATCGTTTATGTCAGTGGTCTCATCCAAGTAAAGTGAATAAAATTCACTTTAGCTGAGTTTTTCCTTAATAGCCAACTCTACTGATGCCCCCAATTGAGCAGTTCTCCGTGCAATAGTCATTCGGGACAAAGGCACTGATTGCATAAATGTACAATTAAGTTGCAAAAAAATTTTACTTACTAATTTTTTAATAAAAATTCCATCAGTAAAAGGTCTGCCTTGCCTGACAAAATCTAGAGCCACCATGCTTGAAGTTTTTCCACTTAAATTAAAATCTTTTTCATTTTCATTGTTTCCAATTCTAGCCATCGCCTTAATTATTCTAAAAATAATTTTTTAGATCTGTTAAAAAGCTCTTTTTCTCGTCATCATTATCTCATACGGTATGACCTGTACAAACTCCACAAAAATAGTGGTATAAACACTCACCCACAGACGTCATCGCGAAAATAGCCAAAATGGATTCAGGAGACTTCAAAACCCATAAATCCGTCGAAATACCGACTTCGATTTTTTTCATGATTACTATACTTTACCTTATACTACGTATGGTAAAGTAAAAAGGATGAACGCCTGTATTCTTTTATTTTTTAAAAATAGCTAATTTCGTGTACAACAATTAATTGCTAAAAACTGAATAACGAAATTTTAAACTTTCCAAAAATGTACTCTGTTTAAATAACTTCTTAAAAGGTATTAATTACATATGGACCAAAGTTTATTTAATAATTACAAGCTAATAAGTCACAGCTTGTTAAAATTTGTAGTAGGTAGTTGACAAAAAGAAAAAAACATTCTTTGTGCACTTTTCTAATTATTTTATTTATAAGAATTTAATTATTTTATAAATAAGCTTTGATTATTAGCTTGAGTAGAAAAAACTGTATTTAAATGAAATTATTATTTCGTGATATCATTACGACAGTATGAACGAAAACGTTAAAACAATATTAAAATTTAAACACTTTTTTATCTTGAGCACAAACAAAAAAAAAAATAAAAAATACGAAACAAAACAAAATAACGTGTTCTTTTCATTCTTTGCAATTTTGTAATAAAACCAATAATGCTAGTAATTTGTATTGAAATTTAGGCTTTCTGTTGCAGACACCTCTACACTACATTTCAATCAAACGTATTTTGTAATTGCTGTCTCCGCAAATCTTAAGGTTTTAGTTGTGCTGTTGATTTGAATGCATTACAGAAGAAGCCTTAAGCTGACACGCCTTTAAACAGGCTGCAATAATAAAATTCCCATATTACACCAACATAACATACAAATACACATCTAAACTAACCTTAACTCACACTGACAACCAGTCTTATACTACTATAAGTAAGTAGTAGTTTGTGTTTCGTTTTCGTAATCATTGTTGCAAAGTGGTAATTGCCGCAAACACCGCAAAAGCTTTGTATTTTATGTATTTTTTTGTTGCTGTAGTAATTATTGTAAGTAAAACTAAATTTGTTTCACCTTTTTTTATATTGAAAATCAAATAATGTGTTGGATCATCAAGTATGCTGTCATAGTTCACAGTTAGAATAGGAAATTAAAGCCTTCGTTATTGTGGTCGGTAGTAGACTTGTAGTAGGAGTACCTAATATATAAATCAGACAAACAGAGGAAAACTCTTAAATTAACAATTGCGTAAAAATGCGAATAGCAAATGAGAGTACAGACTTAAGTATGTAATTTGAAAATTTTCCTATTCTGTTCTGTACAGCGATATGACCAAGATAGGTAAATCGTAGCGGAAACGGGCTATTTAAGGGGAATTTAAGGGGAAGTAAAAAATCTGCCAATAAGGTGCGGAAACGGCAATTCCTACAACTTAAACTCTAAAGAGCGTCGAAAACCCCTAACTTTCATCAAATAGTCACCCAGTGATCTTGTTAATTTAGACCCCCAAATATCCACAACAGTTTAGGCTTCAGTTGCTTCGTTTCTTAAGCAAAAATTAGCCGAAATAAAAACTAACTCCGTCCGATATTTAACAAATAAGGATACATGAGGTTATTTTTTTAAAGCTTGACTATTCCTTTTTGGTCAGACCAGATTTTTTATTACTTTATGTGCACTCAAAATATTATGTAAATTAAATTAACTGAAAGTGCAATTTAAAATAAATGAAAATTCAGTTAAAAACCGGTCTATTCATTTAAATCAAAAGAAAATATTACTTAAGTAAAAACAAATGAGTTTTATTTTATTTTAACTGGCAAGAAAATAAACTATAATATATTCCGCAAAAATAATTGATTTTTCGGTTGTTTATATTTTTTTAATTTAACTGCCATAAATATAAACGAATATTGCGTTGTTTCTGTTTTTTAAACTATAAAAAAATTTAACTACAAAATCTGTAAAAATAAACGATTTTTCCGTCGTTTCATTTTTTAACTATAAAAAAATAATTACAAATACAGTAGAAACAAATAATTGTTCTTTATTTTTAAATGTTATTTAAATGTTTACATACCCTGAAGGAAATTTGGGGCATGTCACCACTTTTGTCAACTATTATGGTGACTCTTTGGCGACATTGTCAAGAAATCGTCTAAATTTTTATATTTGAAAAAAATATGTTTATTTTAAATATTCAAAAAATCAATATAGATTGTGTTTCAAATCATCAAAACCGCATAATTTGACAATTATTTTTTTTTCATAATATTTAGATGTTATTTCAACTTTTAGTGAATTTTTGGATAAAACGATTCGAGCAGCATTTCAGCGGCAAAAAAGGAAACATTTTAAATAAATAGGTCGAGACAAAGCAATATCAAACAGAAATCAAATGGATGAAGACACTTCAAACAAATATTAATTTTTAAAATTTTTTAACTGAAATTATTTATAATCATACTCTTAACAATCTTATTGAAATGTTCGTAATAATTAACTTTAACTTAAATTTTATATAATCATAGTCTTGAATTGTTCATATTAATATACGAAAAATTTAAATTTTTAGATTTTATGTTAGAAAACTGTTATGAATTAGTACTTTTTAGTCATTTATTTATTTTTTAACAAACCCACAAAAGTTAAGAAAATATGCATTTTCATTGTCCAATCTATTTCAGAAAAGTACCAAAAGTGTAGACTAGAATTACTAAAATGTACTAGTGAATCACTAGTTCCAATGTCTGCCTATGGTCCCAAAACCACTAACCTAGTCAATAGTACCAATGTCAGTAGTGGATTTTCAATGACATGCACATGTTAAATGTCTATAGTAAATAGCATTGTCTGGGGTATAATGACACTAGTACTGGTGACTGTGTCAATAATAAGTCAGTACAGATTCACTATTGACATTTCCTGCAGGGTACATTGGATCGTATAATGGTATTGATGTATGTATTTATGTATGCATGTATGTATGTATGTATGTATGTATGTATGTATGTATGTATGTATGTATGTATGTATGTATGTATGTATGTATGTATAAATTTTTCTTAGATAAATATGTTTTTATGATTTTATTTTATCGAATTTTGTAATAAATATGTATGTATATATACAATTATATGAATCTTTATTTATGTATATTTTTACTGAACATTTAGTTGATGGCTTGAATTGTGGAAACGACTGATTCATTAGTTCACCGGTCAAGTCTTCAATATCTAATTTAAAGGACGTCATCATATCATTACCAAAGCATCATTCAATACCTGTAGAAATTAGGATTGAAAAAAAAAAATGGTATTCACTATTTTGTAAATGATCAAACTGTAAGCTTTTTACTTTTCTTTACACCATATATCATCAGAAATCAGACCAGCGAATCGAATTGCTTGAATGTTCGCCTTAGTTTTGTATACGTCTGAAGTTGGGAAAATTAGAAAGATAGAAATTAGAAATACAATGCTTCTTTAAAATATCTTATATAGAAATGCAGAAATTAAATTATAGATCATTTTAATTAAAACATATTGCAATTAGTTTCTACCAGAATGAACAAAAGGAGTAGATTTAATCAATCGATAACGAAAGTACTGAATGTTGCCGCGTTTTTGGGTTGTTTAAATATTTATGTAAGTAGGCAAATGCTGCTGTAAAATTTGTAAACTATTTATTTATATTTTCTGGCGCGAGCAAATTAATCTAAATATGCTTAAAGAATGAAAGAGATGACTTACGCACCAATGCTTTCTGTCGTAAATAAATGTGGAATTGTGGATCAATTAACACACATAGTATGTATGTATGTATTTCTCAGTATGAGAAGCATTAGCAAAGTATGCTAAAACTTTATATTTAATTTTTATCATCACAAAACGAATTGTATAATTTAACTACACATTTCTATTAATGTTCCAACTTACTCTTTTATAAATTGTGACTGCGTTCGAAAGTTTCCATCTTTTGTTGTTAATTATGTTTGTATGTTCCATGAAATGTATGGGATTTGCAAGAGTATTATTTTTTGCACTCCCCGCGCATTTTCGCTTATCTGGGCATTAAAAATTGAGATGTGCATTAAAATTTCATTTCTAAGATGTAAACCGGCCAGGCCCCTCGCATGTAAGTGGTAAAAATGGCGTTAAAAATCTGTAAAAAAGATGTATGGATTTAATTATCTATAACTTTTAAACTGTGAGCTTTTCCTTATTCAGTTATATAAACTTTTTATTAGTTACAAAAGGACAAATATTTTGTTCATACAAGCTTTTAAACCACGATAAAGCGTTAGTTGTTTTTATAGCGGTTCAATTCGAAGGTTATCTTGAAACTCAACTTTGAGTGGTTCTCATTAATTTCTGGAGGCATTTAAATACGAACTCTCTTCATCAAGATATAGAATATTTTGAACAAATATTTGTCCTTTTGTAGCGAATAAAAAGTTTATACATATAACTAAATCACGAAAATCTTTCAGTTTAAGAGTTATTGACTAAGAAAGCCACATATCTTTTTTACAGCTTTTTTAGGCAATTTTTACCACTTAAATGCGAGGGGCCGGTTTTTGGTTTAGAAACAAATTTTTTATGCACAGCGTATTTTTGACCCCCTACATAACCGAAAATGCGCGGGAGCGAAAAAATAACACATTTGCATATATATGTAGGTGGTCTAATGTCCACACATATTTTTCTAAATTTTTTTTTTTTTTTAATTAAGTTTTATAAAAAAGACAAATAAAAAACTATGTTTTAAATAAGTCAAAAAAAGCCTACTTTGTTAAGGATAATTTTTTATATTATTATTTAAAATGTAATTCAAATAACCAGTAACCGTTTTTAAAATACAGATAGATAAACTTTAGAATTGCAAAATCCAAATAAATTTGTATTAAAAATCAGAATTTATGTTAGCTCCTTAAGACCTTTTTTGTCCAAGTGCGGATTAATTATAGTAAACTATGTCGAAAACAAAATTATTTCATTAAAAAACTTCAAGAGTCAGTCAAATAGCGGTATTCAATGTTTGATGCAAATGGTCTTGTGAAACTACAAATGCGTTTTAACATTCAAATTTATTTTTGTTTTTTGTTGGATTTCACAAAAAGCTATGATATTATGCACTTTTACAAGACCATCCGCTAATGTTTAGTTTTTTTATTAAATTTTCCAAATTATTAAAATAGAATTTAAATATACTTACAGTCATGTATATGCAGCACAAAACTACTTATTATTCTATAAAAGAAACGAGAAAAATTGCAGCGACAAAAGTTGCATAATGTAATCTGGGACTAACAATTTTTTTTAATAACTATTCCTGATTCCGAAAATTTGCAATTTTATAAGTCGAACTATTTATTTTAGATTTGTAGTCAAGCTTAAGTTCGTTTTTTAAAATTTAAATTACAAATTACGATTATACGAAATAGGATTTTTCCCGTATTTCTTTATCTGAGTTTGGTGGGTTAAATAGATGATGTTTAAAATTTACAATACTCAAAGTCGATAGATACGAATAGTGCTGATGACAGACTATCTAGAAAATATGCATTCCGCTCTACTGGTGTCTAAAAATTAAGTTTTCCATTTTTTTATTTAACACTATCATCTAATTTTTAATTTCCCACCAAACCAAATGTTCCGATTTCGTAAAGAATTCGTAACGACTGTTCGAAAAAATCTTCAGATTTCGGAACCGAAATATTGCCGAAATCGTAACGGTTTTTATATGAAAGGTTTGACCCGATATCGCAACAATATGCAGTTGCGAAATCGTTACGATATACAGTTACGAAATCGTAACGATATGTAGGTACGAAATCGCAACATGTATCTCAACGATTTCGTCACGACAAGTCTGATTTCAGACAAACTACCGAAATGTCTTAACGAATTCGTTACGACAAGACTGATTTCAGAAAAACTACCGAAATGTCTTGACAAGTCTGACTTGGAAAAATGGAAACATTTGGTTTGGTGGGTTAATTTAGAGAGAATAAAACGAACTTAAGCTTGACTACAAATTTCATATATATTTCTTATTCCTCTAAATAGGTTTCATTTGTTATTTATTATTTTAATTTTTTTTAACGAATGTTAAAATCAGTTAAAAATTAGTTTAGATTTCAGTTCCTATGATTATTCATTAAAAAATAAAATTGAGCAAAAATAAAATTGAGCCAAAACTCTATAATCACATAAAAAAAGAATAAAAGGCATGACAAAGCATATTTAACCAGGTGTTAGCACAAAGCGGAGCTAATATTAAAGATACATTTTTTAAAATTTTATTTTTTATGGAGTTTGACATTACATGATGTATTTTAAGAGAGAATGAAATAGATATTACTGTCAAAATCCATGTAAAAGAAATTCAAAAAGTTGTTTGCAGAAATTTCCTCTCCCTTACGCTATCACCTTGTTAAATATGCCTTGGGCATGACATTAGTCATTTCAAATACACATCCTTGGAACAAAATATAGTTATTCCGGAAGTAAATTAACTATTTCTGTCTAAAAAAACAACAAATGCAATTTTATGTTGTTAGCAGTACACAACAAAAGGTATTCTTATGCATGAATGTATGAATTTTTATTGATGTACATTTTCTGATGCGAAAACTCAACTCAACCCTATTGACGCTTTCTTTTGCTAGGTATGTTTGATGGGGTTGTAAATGTTTTGCTGCGTTATAAATGTTATGGAGCTTATTAATTATTTCAATCTTTATAAATAAAAGATTAATTCTATTATTAAAGGCAATTACGTTTGTTGGCCTTGAACCATACGCTACATGTCATGTCCACTACGCCTTTTCCACTTTTCCGTTATTTAAATTTTTGAGCTGCATGAGTTTAGAAAGTGCTTATGAAACCTATTTTGTAATTTTTTAACACTATAACAACTCTATCGATTTCTTTTTAGTTTTTTTTATTAAATACTGTAAATTTAGTTCTAACACTGAGGGAAAATCGACGTTGCAAAATCGACAACGAATTTGGTCACTTTGATACCATTTCGTTGTCACTTTTGTTTGTCAACTTGTAAACGAATGTGATCTAATTGACAACGAGTGTTGTCAACTTCTCAACGAACGTGCTCAAATTGCCAGTAGTAAATATTTTTCATTGTGTTAGTTTCCTTCAATTTATCCAAACGCATTTTTTGAAATATCAATATAGAGCATTATTCTACTACAGACTGTCTCTAAACGACTGTAGAAAGTTTTAAGGGAAGCACTGCCACCATTAAGTCTGCGAGGGGAGTTTAGAGAGAAGATATTTGCCCAATAAAAAACATAAATAATAAAATGTTTGGATTATAAATTTATGAATTTATATTATGCTTATATAAATTCACAGTTCGAAATTGAAGTCCGTTGTAACCAAAGTGGACCAATGGTGGCGAAATAATGAGACCACCGACAATTAATTAGCGTCATATTGCTCCAAAAAGCGGGGGAGTTCTAACCAAGATAAGAGAAATTGCGATAGGAATTACATAGAGCATCTTGAACAATTCTATTTTGATATAATTTCAGATTTGGTGACACCAATTAATAAAACATCAAAGAAAATATGCTGATGAAAATAACACTTTGACCTGTGAGCGTAAATATTAAATTTTATTGTTATTATTTATAAGATAAATTTATTTTAGAATTAGGTTTATTTAATATTTTAGTTCTTATAATTAAAAAAATATTTTGGGAATAAAATAAGTTTAACCCTTATGGCAACAGCAAACATATTATACGTACGTTAACAGCAGTATACCCGGGTATACACGTACTTTTTATAAGGGAATTTCTTTGTTATTGATTATGTTTTTGATTTTTTTATGTATGATTATTCAGAATAACGAATAACGTCTGAAAAAGGAAAAAATAATATAGGTCTGTCGTCCCACCATATATTGCCTGGTGACTTACCTGCAACATATTGAGATCTGGACGTAGTATACAAGATTGTTAATTTCTAATGAAATGTGCAACATAACTATGCCGGAAAGAAATAGGAAAACAACAGCGAAAGAGATTTTTATGCGTATTTGAATCTCCTTTTGACAATGGGAACACATCCCAGCAACGTGTGTGCCGCAATAACGGACATATTTTTGATGCTACACAATAAATAAAGTAGCATTTATACTGCAGGAGCCAACGTCAGTTGATGAACAATTATATGCTTTCCGTGGTGGTATTGTTTTCACTCAACTCATACCATCAAAACGTGAGTTTATTTCACTTTATACGGGAAAAATCTACACGACAATGGCGGCATCCAGTCAATAGAAAAAACGTAAGTCAAAATGTGTTGAAGGACTTTCACTTTTCCATAAAAGTGGACGAAACATTGTATTCGACAACTTTTTACCAACTACAATTTGAACACCAATTTATCGATATTGGGTACAGCATATAAAGAAGAAAATTTGTAGCACAAAAATTTGGTATTGTAAAAGGACGTTTAGTGGAATTCACCATATTCGATTTTAGCAACAAAACTACAATTTATCCTACTTGACCAAGAACAAATCAGTTGTAGTTCTTTCCAGAATGCATAACAGAAGCGAAGTAGGAGGTATAAAGAAGAACCCAGCAATGATATTAGACTAGAACAAAGGTAAAGGTGGCGTTGATAACATGGACAAATGTCTTGTAGAATATTTAACCAAATGCGAATGTGTCCTTTGGAGTTCTTTTGTGCCTTTGCTGTGTACATAATTTACTTGGAGAACAACCCGTCATAGGCCATGAGCCAAAACTAACTGCATAACTAGAATACTTTCTACTCGAGCTATAAACTATGTACCTTTGAAGGTAATAGATATTGCACTGCATTGCAGTGCCACAACAATTTTTGATTTTTTTAACTTTGTAAATACGCTTGTATGAATGTTTATATGTATGAGTCTCTATTTTTCAATTATACTTTTTTTATTGTGCTATTTTAAAGATTTAGGTATGTAAAAAAAAAAATTGCTTTTTAATTTTATGCAATTAGTATGTATGCAAAATTAATACATTTTCGTGTATTTTCCTAAACATACCCGGGTATGCAGCTATTGACGTAAGGGGTAGGATTCGAAAAGTGGACATATCATATCATACATACTTAATCATTGGAGTATGATATAAAATATATTTGTTAAGAATATCATGAAATTTCAGATTAATCGGATCGCTACTTTTTGAGATATAGTGGATTTAAAACGCAAAACATACCCGGGCATGTTGCTGTTGACATAAAGGTTAAAGATTTATAATTTATTTCAATCTGTTTTATTATAATAAATTTACAAATCGACAACGGTATGGTGTCAACTTTACAACGGTGTGGTGTCAATTCGACAATAATACGGTGTCAAAGTTTACACGTTCGTTATCAATTCAACAATCCCTCGTTGTCAATATTTCGTTGTCGAATTGACAACGTCCGTGTACAATTTGAGTACAAAAGTGGTCGATACACTTTTGAAACCGTATGTGGTCGTTTTAATAGCGGATGGTGTCATTTTTTCTCGGGGTTAACATGATTTAATCTTAAAGCTGTATATTGTTAAAAATATATTGTAACATTTTAAATAAATACAAAAAATTAGCAATGTTAAAACGGGTAATACTGCTATATCCGGCCATGCCGAATCCTGCATACCATTTACCATAGTAATGCTAGATATTGTGTAACCCTCTTATGTTTCTTTGAAAATATTGTTTGAGACATTTTTAGAAAATTTTTTGTAACAATTTTTTAGAAACATTTTTGTTTTTTTTTCTATTTTTTTTAATTTTTTTTAGATTTTTTGTAAATGTTTTGTAATTATTTAAGAAAAGTTTCTAAAAAATATTTACAAGAAATTTCTAACATTTTTTTTTTTTGTAAAAATTAGGAACTTCCTACAGTCTATATTGCGTTACAACGGTCAGACTAAATCTCCTGTATCTCGTGTGGTGCCTGGGCAAACGACATTACTACCTGAACACGGACAGACGGACTGAGGGAAAGATATCCATCTATTAACGGATTAATCAACTTTATATATAAGGATCCAGAATATATATACACTATGGGGTTGGAAATGAATATTGTATAAATTAAACGCGGAATGACAAACTTCTATTTGTACCTTTCCCACCTGTGGTGAAGGGTGGTGTTCACAAAGAACGCTTTTTTTGAACAAAAAAAACTTTTATTATTTTTCTGCTTGAATGATCAATATTTGTGGTTTAAACTATTTTTCTTTTGAATATAACTCTGAACTTCTAAAGCAGAAGTGTCTCTCTGTGGAGATGTAAACACTAGACCCTCTAGGAAGAAGGAGGCTTGTATTTAAAACCTCAAAATTTTGGTGCTCGTACATTTATTTTTAAAATGGCACCAAAATGTTTTAGTTTCAGATGATTTTTGATTTGAAAATTGTTTTTTGTAATTATTGCCCGACCACAACTTATTATTTTTATCTTATTTATGATCGCATTACCATTTTTTAATGTTCAGATGTCTTATTTCTTTTAAAAAGTAACATGCCTCTAAATGTGGAAAATATACAGTTTCTGAAGGGGGTATAGTTTTTTTTTATTGCTTGAAACAAAACTTATAGTGGGACCTCGAGCCCTATTCAAATTTAGCCAATTTTTAATCCAAATGATAATAATGCTATATATTTAAATTCTTCTAAAGCAAAGTACCGACTACAAAACATTAAGGAATTTTTTAAGTCTTATTTATTGGTTGGTTAAATATTAAAAAAAGTTTTAACAGCCCCATGGTGTTGGAACTATGACTTGTTGTGTAATAACCTCGTTAAAATGAAAATAATGAAATCATACTTAACTTTTTACATACGAGCTATGTCACATAGAATCTTCTTTCAATAAATAAATTATTTTTTTTAAATCAACTAATCTAAAAGGTTATACATTTTTAATCAAGATCTATGGACAAAACCATGTACGTACACATACAGTGGCTCATAGCTTATTTTATGCAGTGCTTTTTTTTCTTTTCAATGCTCTATAAAAACAAAACTAACAGGAATCTAAAAAATGAATTAGGCATTATTCAATAGAAAATATTCTTGTTTAAACAAAAAAATGTGATCTATTGCAAAAATCTTCGTTTAATAAGTTTAAAACTAAAAAAACAAAAAATACTACACATTTTCATGTCACAGCTTTTTTTTTATGAAGGGACTTATGATTTTGCATATCTCAAGTTTAGGAACGGTAATTAAATTATTTAATATTTCGTGTGGTACCCTTTATTGTCTATGAAAGATTTGAGGCGGTTTGGCATAAATGCAACCAAACAAATGTGTAACACTGGGCAAAATATTCTCTCACTCCGTTCAGCGTTTCCTTCAAATCATTTTTGTTGGAAATTTTGTGTTTCCTTATGTTAATTTCTAATATTGACCATAAATTTTCTATAACGTTAAGGTCGGGCGACTGTGGGGGCGGTGGCATTAAATGTGGACAGTTATATATTAACCTAGTTTGGACAATACCTGATTTGTACTTTGGGTCGTTATTCTGGTAATATCTAAAATTTGACTTTATACTCCATTGCTCTGCACTCTCCAATAAATTATCCTATACGATCTTAAGGTACCTATATTTGTCCATTTTTGTTTTAATAAATGTTTAATTTCCAGTACCAGCTGACGACATACAGGCCCAAACCA
This sequence comes from Phasia obesa, assembly GCA_949628195.1. Lineage (NCBI taxonomy): Eukaryota > Metazoa > Arthropoda > Insecta > Diptera > Tachinidae > Phasia > Phasia obesa. The sequence continues at coordinate 90,862,677 of OX451215.1, forward strand.
TAACACTGCCACCACCACGTTTTACTGTTTCTTTTTGGTTTTCTTTTTTGTGCTCCGTATTTCGTTTCCCCCATACATAAGATATGCCATCTGAACTGAATATGTTAAATTTTGATTCGTCGGCAAAGATAACTGAATTCCAAAATTCTGAATCCTTGGTAGCATGTTCTTTAGCGAAATTTAATCTGCAAAGTCTGTTTTTCTGGATAATAAAAGGTTTCTTGCGTGCGACTCGGCCATAAAAATCATGTTGGCGCAATACACGGCGAACAGTTTCGACGCAACATTGTTTTCCCAGGTCAGCTTCAACTTTGGCAGTCAGTTTTGGAGCTGAAACCTTTGGATTCGCCCTAATTTTTCTTAAAATATATCTCTAGTCGTGTAGGGTGATTTTTGGACTGTGGAAGCATTTATGTTAACTATTTCTGCTATTTTTCACTGTGAGTGACCGTTTTTGAAATGGTTTAAGACCAATTCCCGTTGTTTTATCGTTGTACCTGGACTCATGTGAATTTTTTAAAACTGACACTTCAAGTAAAAAAATCAGACTAAAAATTCAACGCAAATTCAATTCAAAAGTTGAATATAGAAAAATTAAAAAACAATAACGCTCCATTGAGGTACCGTTACAGTCACAAATGGCTTTTTACACAAATGTATTTTTTGTTTTAATATCTTTTAAGTATTTAAATGCAGATTTTTGTAGTAAATGATTTTTGATTGTTTATCCTGTATATTTTCTCTTTCAAATTGTGCAAAATTTTTTTAAATTTATTGCTAGTTTCGTTTTTATAGAGATTTTAAATGAAAAAAATTCACTGCATCAAATAAGCTGTGAGCCACTGTATAAATAAACTAAAAAAGATCATAGAAATAAATTATTTAAATAAACGAATTCCGAAAAGTGTTGCTTGGACAAAACGAAAAATTTTAATTGGCTTACACGGACCTTTGCTTTGCAGACTCAATTATAATTTATAGAAGCTGTCCCGGAGTTGCTAGATTTTCAAAAAGACATTGATGGAAAAATCCCTGTAGGCTTACGGTCGGGATTAAAAAACCAATGATATGTAAAGACTCTAAAGGAACTGCTTCATGGCTCAGATATGTATCGACATGTTGGATTGTTACAAAAGCTATGAATTTATGTTTATTTCAGTTGGAAAGTTGTAATTCAATTGATGATTACGTGTCACAAATCGCATGTACTTATATCTCAGAAATTGGGATCCATTGGTTTTATTGCAGTTGTTGCATTGTTGTTAAAATGGTTTCCCGAAGTTTATAGAACAATAATAATGTCAGTAGAAAGCTGTGGTATAAATATAACAGCGGAATATATTTAAATGAAACTGAATTCGAAATATGAAGAAAAAAAGAGAATTATAAGAATAACAAAATATTATATGAATTTTATTTGAAGTATTTTTGAATTAATAAATTAATTATTTAGGCTTAAGTTCTTAATTATAAAGAGATAAAGAAAACTTAGATACCAGCAAAGCAGAATGCATTTTCTAGACAGCTACGTCCGTCATCAGTACTCTTCGTATCGATCTACCCGGTAGTTGCAATTGTTATTAAATTTCTATTTAAACAAACTTATTAATTTTACATTATATTTCATAGGAGATAGAGCTTTTTGAAATTGTTTTACACTTGTAAACTCTATTTTCTTTTTATATTATACTACCAAGTAAACATTTTCCTTTTATTTTTATTCTCTTTATATAATTTCTTGTATTTGAAAATGGTATATAATTTTTCTTTATCTCTTTATAATTAAAAACTTAAGCCTAAATAATTAATTTATTAATAACAAAATATTTTATTTTATGGTATTTTGGTAGTTATGCTTCGGCAAAAGAAATATTAGTAATTCGTTTTAAGTTAGGTCGAAGAGTAATTTTGTACTTCATATTAATAGCGATTTTGGTGATAATGAGTCCAATTAAAAACGCATTATATATTCCCGATATTATTAAAAATTTATTATCTGTAAGTTAGTTGTGCAGCACTAGATATCGTTTAGTATTCGATGAAATTGTTTTTTCAATATAAATGGAACAAAGATTGCAAGAACCAGATGTGAAAATGATATTTACAGTTTAAATATACCAGAATCTCAGAAAGCGTTTAATGCTAAATCGAAAAATGTTATAGAATTATGGCATAAACTTTTTGCACATCTCTATTGTGATGGCTTAAAAATTTTAAGAAAAGGAATAGTGATTGGTTTAGACCTTCAAGCAAGTTCAATAAATATTGAGTTGTGTAAAATTTGTGCAGTTGGTAAGCATCTCAAATCAAAATTTCCGAAAGAATAAAACAGAGCTTTGAAAATTTTTGATATCAGTATCACTATACTGATATCTGTGGACGTATGTTAGTTATATAGATGACTACATATGTATGTAAATTTTTTGTTTATTTAATTAGAAATAAATTTCAGTTTCTTTTAAAAGTTTCAGGAATTAAATCAACGGCTAAAAATCAAACATATTTCAGAATAAAAATACTAAGAAACAATTTAAACTACTGCATTCGTTGTAAACAGATCATATAATAAATTGTTAAAATTTACACCTCGAGAATTGTAGATGTTCAGCAATATATTTCTATTCTGTTGAAAAGATGTGAAATGGAAAATTGAAACTGTCGAAAAAAACTGCGATAAAATAATAAAAAAAAGAAATCTCTGGAGCAAAAGCACACTCACGTAAATTCAAATAACGAGCATGTCTTACAGCCATTAAACAGATAAAGAAGTAGCTAGTTGGTATAAACAACAATATCATAAATGTAGCTCTTAAAACATCATTATTAGGTTCTATATAATGGTTAAAAATCATACAATGTTTGAAACTCTCTTTAAGCAACAATTTCTTGTATATGATATTTGCTAGATTAAAAAGTTTCTTATATTTTAAATAGACTTTATCTACGCTTAAATTCTTAGGAGTATGTATTTACTTGTGTTCGCTAATTTTAGGCAGTAATAGCGACAACAAAAAGAAGTGATCTATGATTACAATGAACCACAACAAATATTCCAAGGAGAAAAGAAAACTCAAAAGAAAAATTAAGAGAACTTAAGTAAGGCCATATTTTCTTCTTTTTTTGGAAATGATTTAATAAAGTTTCACCAATTTAATATATCTGTTGTAGTGATTATCCTTGAACGATCAGAACTTGACTTTCTTTACACACATGTAAAATCGTTAAAAAATGCGGTAGTGATTTCATCACCTAATAATTTTTAGTAAAAAAACATTTATTTGAAAAGCAACAAACTTGACAGGTTAAATTCCACTATCAAATGGTGTGAAACCCTGTACTCAGTTTGGCGAAATTTATGACCAATTTTTAATTATTGGGCTCGAAAGATACGGAAAATCAGTGGGCCGTTCAAAAAAGGTGTCATCAGTTTTTGTCAAATATATTATTCAAACTGGGTGATAGCCATTAATTTTGCTCGGCAATAACGTAGCATTTAGTAAATTCCATATCTGTTCATTTTAATTCAAAATATAATTTATTTCTTCACTTTTTTTGAAAATTTTTTTCAGCATACACTCGCTTAAAGGATAACCAAAACAGGGATGGATCTTTACATAAAAATTTTTTTGAATAGAAATTATCTGCAGAAATAATTTTACATTTCGAATAAAAAAATATACAAAAAGAAAAGTTTTTGATACTTATGTATATGTATATGTATTTATATTATATAGTAGTTTTATAAAATGTTTGCTGGTATCATAAAGTACAAACAAAAGACTTAAGACACAAGAACATAAGTTATATTATGATTAAACTTTAATGATTTAAAAACAGCCGTATTGCAGCCAACGTTTTTAGTAATTCAAAAAAGAATGTTTAAAAAAATTATTCATTAGTTAAAATGCGAAATTATAATTAAAACCTCGCCCAAAATAAATTTTCAAAGTTCTTTTTGATTTTATGATTCGAATGACATGTTTTGAGATAAAATCTTAAAATGTCGCCTAGCTTCACTTTAAATCAGTGCAATACGGGGGGTCAAGGTCCCCCCGTGGGTACTAACTATCACTGCAATATTTCCAAAAGCTTTGATGAACTGCTCTCGGGAAAAATCGGGGTACCAGACGCCAGCGTTCCTGGAACCGTTATCTAAAGAACATATCTGTTTTATTATGGATTTTTCAAGGGCCGACCAGTATTCAAACGACTGGTACCTCGGAAACGGGTAGACCCTCAGAGATCCGCTGGGCTACACTTTCCTTTCACTCGGTGGCAGGGCCACCGTAGGATAAGAGCCAACACGGCAATGTGCCGACGTTAATCTTGATTACATCTGTCGAAGTATCGTTTTTTAGGACGCGCTGTGGTCTATAGTTTACAAAGTTTATAACATAGAAATCATCAGGAATTTCGGCGATTTTTTGGTTAGAAATCCATGGATTTTGGGCCATATAACTTAAACAGTCAGGATAATTGGTAACTTGTACATCAAAATTCAACACACAGGGCTGTGTATATTTATATAATTCGCGCTAACGAAAGCATTGAAGCAACTTGGGAGCGTTGATACGATTAAAGCACCGAAATGTTAAAAAAAATCGATTAAGGCGCAGAAGCGAAAAAGATATCTGAAATAAGAAATTCTTTTGATGACAATATGGTTGCGTAAATATTCATTTTGTTGTTAATCTGCGATTTCCGGAAGCTTTAAAGTAATAAGTAAAAATGCCACCATTTATCATTATGTATACAATTCAACCTTACACAAACTAGTAAACAAATACACGTTTTATTGCATATAACAAAATGATTTTATCTTATATCTTGTCTCTTGTTCTATTTTTGATGGTATCTAATTTGATGTTTTGTGCGAAATAGCTTTGTCAGTTTTAACCATTCACAGAACGGTGTAGTACATACTTGGTAGTGTTGAAGTTGCTGCTGCATTCATTCATTGCTGTTGTTGTACTTATGAATAAGTTTAACTGTAAATTTTATTTAAAACTAGTGTATTTTACTCTGCGTTGCCTGGGTCCACACTTAGAGCCCTTCTAAGTGCTTGCGAAATGATTAACCTTTTTCGGTTTTGTCCACCCTGTGGGTACACTCTCAACAGAGTAGAAACTATTATAGTGTCGTGACAAGGCATTTGCATACATCTCAACAACAGCATCACATATCGGGTTCAACCAATCGAGGAGGTGATTAAGGAAACGCAAAGAAAAAAGTAACACATACCTATGATACAATGCAGGTGTAAAGCAAGTCAAAAATCGAATGGTCAGCGCACAAATAAAATGACGATCGAAGCAACGACTGAAAAGATTCAGCTCAACATTCCAATTAGAAAGACCTAATGGGATTGTACACATAAGAAATTAGTATACACCTAATTCTGTTTTTACAGGGTAGATTGGTTCCAGAAAAATCCGTGTAAAAAAAACCGTGTAAGAAAAGACGTTGATCATATACAAAAATAGGTGATTGGTTCCTTATCTCTAAAACCTATTAAAATGAGTAAAAAACGAGAATTTTTTTAAGAACAAGAAATCATGTTTATTTTTCATATATGTATATGCATGTACATATAATGTGTATTTGCACCGTTTATTTGCATCTTTAGTGTATGATGAAGACTTAACAGACAGTTTCGTTCCAGAAATCAACGATTGCCTAATTGAATTTTTGTTTTTTTATAGTTCTTACTGTAGCTTCGTTTAAACCGAACATTTTGCCAAGAAATGTTGGGCCTTCTCAATTTCGAAGGCGATCTAAAATTTCAACTTTGTTTTCTAAAGAAATGACTTGAAGTTGTAGTTTTTTATTTGTAGTTTTCTTCTTGTAGAGATGCATTGTAGAGATAAATTGTAGAGATGCATTGATAGTTCACAAAGTATTACCACATTTCAATTGATCTAACAAGTAAAAATGAATGTATGCACAAAAATGTAATTCCTCTAAATTTTTGATATGCAAGTATTTCGCAACACTTAAATTTTACAAATAAAATCTAAGCTCAAAAGATTTTGAATCGTGTTAAATGGAATAAAATCGTGTAAAAAAATTATTTTTTTATTTTCAAACCGTGTTAAATCAAAACAGTGTAAAAACAGATTTGGGTGTACATGGTTTGAGTGACAACAAAAAATCATAATTTGGAAAATTGAGGGCATTTTGATATTTGTATGGAAATATATAGGAAAATATAAATGTCATATCTCCGGAACCACTGGACCGATTTCGTGCAAACTTCACACAAACCATCTAAAGGCCATCCCCAATATACCCTGAAATCGGTCGACCGGTTTCTGCAGTTAGTGCTGACATTAAAGTGTACACTTCTTTTTATATATAAATATTATAAATATTCTTTCTTGCCTTAGAACATTTTTTAAAGATTATACATTTTTTGTTTTTTTTTTTTTCGTTTTGGTTGCTAACGTTCCGTTCGAACACCACATATTCAAAGTCGTTGCCAACTGCTATGACCATGATCATGATCATGAACTTTTTTATATTTATGATAATAAGCAGTGAGTTAGCTTTTAATTTTGCCTTGTTTGAAGATATTTTAACAGCAATTGATGCATAAAAATTAACATTGAAAGAGAGGGCAAAAGCTTTAGTTTTAGCATAAAGCTTGTTTTCTCGGTTAAAGCAAATTTTTGCATAATTTAGCTGATGTTAAACAACTGCTTGTTATAATTAAATTATATTATAATAACTTTCGTCTCCCTGTGACTATTAAACCTGGGTTTAAGTGCATCATGAACGTACTTAATGATATTGTGTGAAATACGAAATCTAATTTTTATAGTCAAAATCTTTATTGTTTGATAAAGAACAATAAAGATTTGCGAACAAAATATTGCAAGTTCGCTGACGAAGTGGATGGTACAGCCAGTAGCAAATAAAACCAATGATTTCATTTTTACTTTACATTGAAAAGTGATAAAAAGAAATATTATTAACGACAATCAAATAAATAAAATGGGAGGCATATCAATTTTATGGTAATTGAAGTTTTTGCCTAAACAAACCCAACTTCTACTTCTGCTAGTCCAAGTAGAAAATATGAAATGGGTTGTTTGTGGTGTTGTAGCTTTAAAAGTTAAAAGCCAAAGGTAATATTAATATGGGGCAGAAATATATATGTATCAAATATACTGCGTAGTACAAATTTAAGTTTAAGTTTAATTTGTTTAAAATGATTTTCTGTGTTGCCTTAAAGGTTTATCAAGCTGTTTGTGTAATATTTATAGCTGCGTTGATAAAGAAAAACTCACAAAATTGTTTTCAATCAGATACGAAATATCTCTGATTAGACATACATTTTTAAATAATGATGGTTTGAAATCTTTTCATTTTAGGATTATTAGAAATAATTTTCTTTGAATTTTCGAAACAGTATGTAACGTTTTTTATGACTGCAGTAAATATTTAGTAGTTCTTTTTGCTATTTGTAGTATTTTGACCAATTTAGTAAAATAGAATGTCAAATGTGATAATAAAATCCTTCTGATTCTTTATGCATGACACCCCATGGGTTTCATTTAAACACTTATTTTCTCGTATAGGCAATTATAATTCCAATAAGATTTAAAGAATCGCTGCGAGTCGCACAGTGGTCAGCATCAAAGTATTTTGTAAATAAATCTTTAATTTTATTGTCGACTAGTCTGAAAGACATCGTGACCTGCAGCTGGTGCAGTTACTCTGAAAATTATCCATAAAACCAACGATAAGATAGTGTTCGTAGTTTGTATTAAAGATTGGCTATGTTCAAATAGTTGCTCCATTGGCGTCTTATCGGAAACAAACACTATAGGGATTATTGATAGATTCTCTAAGTTTAGATTTCAAACTTGTAGTTATGGAATTCAGTTATTGGATTTAAAACTTGGTCAAGAATCAAAGGTTCAAGCAGAAATCGCAAAACATTCTTCAGGGTATTTAGACTTAGGTATAATTTAGATTTAAGATGTGAAAAGTTCAATTATTAAGAAAATTAACACAGAATATTAGGAGAATAGTGTTAAAATTTTCATATATTTTAAATTAAAGAAATTCTTTAATAAATTCCTATTTATTATTTATTTATTTAACATATTTTTTTGGTTGTTTAAGATTATGTTTCTGGCCCACTGTTTTCGGTGTAAACACTTCCGAAAACTGTAGGCTGTAGCAAGTAAAAAGTAGGTAGTGTTAAACATGCGGTAGTTAAAATTCAATAATTCTATATTTTTGCCCATCAATCTATATTATATTACTGAAAAATGAAAATAAAAATACGTGGGTAAAAATAAATAGATACCAAAAACATTTAATCGTTTTGCTTTAACAAGCTGCTACTCGTTTCAAAATAAATTAATAGCTGAATCTATTTGGCTGTTGGTTAAATAATAGCCGTATTCAGTGTTTGAAGCAAATGGTCTTGCGAAAGAGCAAACGCGTTTTAACACTCAAATTTAATAAAAAAAATGTGGATTTTGTTGTTGGATTTTACAAAAAACTATGATATTATGTAATTGAACTTTGCATCGAAAACTGAACACCGCTAATGTTATTATTCGATTCAGTAGATGTTGTTGCAGTGTCAGCAATACTTAATAATAACGAGTGATTTTTTAAGAGCTTGAGAACTTTTTTTTTTAAAAAAACGCATAAAATTTGCAAAATCTCATCGGTTCTTTATTTGAAACGTTAGATTGGTCCATGACATTTACTTTTTAACCGACTTCAAAAAAAGAAGGAGGTTATCAATTCGTCTGAATGTTGCTTTTTTTTTTTTTTTTATGTTTGTGCCCGCAGAACTCAGTCATTTTTGAACCGATTTTAAAAATTTTGCACTATTAGAAAGGTTATGGCTACAGATTGGTCCCATTTTAAAAGAAGTTCAAAATTTTAAAAATTAAAGGGTGTCCCCATACAACATACATGTTTTTTACGTGTATTATGAACATTATAGGTCACCAATTTAAAATTAAAAAAAAGTGCGTATCACTGTAGCTCCCAACAACAAAAAGTAATTAAAAAATAAAATTAAAAATTAAAGGGTGACCCCATAGGTGACTTAATTTCACCTTTATTCTCCTATCTTTTGAACCGTTATAGACAAACACTTGAAAGTTGCACAGAATGTTCGTTACTATGTCTGTTATAATAAGTATAAATATTTAAAATTAGAAATTAAAGGGTGTCCCATTAGTTGGTTTATTTTGATAATATATGGCCAAACTTTTGAACCTTTATAGACAGACAGTTGAAATTTACAAAGTACTTGTATTGCTAAGTCCGCTAAAATAACAAGTGTAAAATATGAATTTGGAAATTAAAGGGTGACCCAATAGTTAATGTAAAAGTAATATATATGGCCAAACTTTTCAACTGTTATAGATAGACAGTTGAAATTTACAAAGAACCTATATTGCTTAGTCCGCTATTCAAACAAGTATAAAACTTGGATCTATAAATTAAAGGGTGTCCCCATTATTGATGTTATTTGACCATTATGTCCTCATCTTTGGAACCGTTATAGACAAACACTTGAAAAATAGACAAAATGTTCACTACTATGTCTCGAATAAAAACAAGTATAAATATTTAAAATTGGAAATTATAGGGTGTCCCAATAGTTGATGTAATTTGATGTATATGGATACAAAGTTAAAATTTAAAAAGAATCTGTATTACAAAGTGTTCTTTAAAAAGTATTTATATTAAAATTTGAATTTAAAGGGTGTCCCAATAGGTGACGTCATTTGATATATATGACCCTATCTTTTAAACAGTTATTGATAAACACTTAACAATTAGAGAGAATGTCCATTACTATATCTGTTATAATAAGTATAATTATTTAAAATTATAAATTACAGGGTGTCGCAATAGTTTATGTAATTTGATGTATATGACCAAACTTTTAAACCGTTACAGATAGAAGGTTGAAATGAACAACGAACCTGTATTGCTACGACCGCTATAACTAGTATAAAATTTGAATTCGGAAATTACAGGGTGTCGCAATAGTTACCGTCTTAAAGAAATATGCCTTTAAGTTTGTCTGTTTTGAAGTCGGTTTTTTTTTGCAAGAATTATTGAAGATAATTTCATTTAAATGTTGACCGCGGCTGCGTCTTAGGTGGTCCATTCGGAAAGTCCAATTTTGGGCAACTTTTTCGAGCATTTCGGCCGGAATAGCCCGAATTTCTTCGGAAATGTTGTCTTCCAAAGCTGGAATAGTTGCTGGCTTATTTCTGTAGACTTTAAACTTGACGTAGCCCCACAAAAAATAGTCTAAAGGCGTCAAATCGCATGATCTTGGTGGCCAACTTACCGGTCCATTTCTTGAGATGAATTGTTCTCCGAAGTTTTCCCTCAAAATGGCCATAGAATCGCGAGCTGTGTGGCATGTAGCGCCATCTTGTTGAAACCACATGTCAACCAAGTTCAGTTGTTCCATTTTTGGCAACAAAAAGTTTGTTAGCATCGAACGATAGCGATCGCCATTCACCGTAACGTTGCGTCCAACAGCATCTTTGAAAAAATACGGTCAATGATTCCACCAGCGTACAAACCACACCAAACAGTGCATTTTTCGGGATGCATGGGCAGTTCTTGAACGGCTTCTGGTTGCTCTTCACTCCAAATGCGGCAATTTTGCTTATTTACGTAGCCATTCAACCAGAAATGAGCCTCATCGCTGAACAAAATTTGTCACATTTGAACATTTCGAACCGATCACTGATTTTGGTAATAAAATTCAATGATTTGCAAGCGTTGCTCGTTAGTAAGTCTATTCATGATGAAATGTCAAAGCATACTGAGCATCTTTCTCTTTGGCACCATGTCTGAAATCTCACGTGATCTGTCAAATACTAATGCATGAAAATCCTAACCTCAAAAAAATCACCCATTATAAAGATGAATGAGTGATTAGAACAATTAAAACACATTACTGTATTTAACATCATTGTTAATGCGAAGGGAAAGTTCGAGGATACGTTTTGTGATATCATCTAAAACATATTCACATTAATGGAGCAATCGTACCTATCTCTAGGACTTGGTATCAAATCTTTTTTTATGACAAACCTAGCAAGCCCCAGTCTGATGGAGTAAAGCTCAACCAAACAGTCTACAGAGTCGCTCAAATCTTCAAAGATCACTATCGTTTCCTTTACTAGGCGCAGTGCACTTTCACGCTGTACATAGGGTTATTTTGCCAATTTAGCCGTACATTACTTTTTTTTAGCTTATATTGGCTCTGAAAATGTACTGAGTGCCCCTAGATTAATGAAGCTTGGTAGAAAAATCTCTTATGGTCACAGGCTATTACAGCTATAAAACAACAAAAAAAGTTCCCCTTAGAAGAACTAATCCTACCTCTGAAAAATTATTTTTTTTAAGTTTTCCCATAATTTTGTTCAGCAGATGCAAATTTTATAATCAGCAAATGTTCAAAAACCTAAACGTGGACCATATAGATTCTAAAATACCATTTTTCTTCCCTCCCCTTTTGTGGGCGGTGACATAAAATATTATTGCAAAAATAATGTAATTATTAAAAGAAATGGATTACTACGCCTTAGTACCATACAAATAAAATTTTTAAGTTTTTGTGGGCAGGGGGAGGTATCTCTCCAGTCACACCCTACGAAACGTCCACGTAAATTTAAATTTTTTTTTTGCTAATTTCCAACAAATATTTATTTTTAAGCTTTTATGTCGAAGAGAAGAATATTAATAAAAGTAATTTTTGTAATTTATTACTTTATAGTAATAAAATTTATCTGAGAATAATTAATTTATTCATAACTAGCTGTGCCCGCCACTTCATCAGCGTCAGTGTTTTGCTTTGATACACTTTAAGACTTAATTTTATAGTGCTTCAGATAGGATTTATGTAATTACTGTAAATAAAGATACCCATCCCTGGGTAATTACTCAGAAACATAGTCTTTATATGAAAATCTAAAATTATAATATTATTTATTTATAAAAAAACGCATAATTCCTTTTTAAAATTTATTAAAAAAAATATTTTATGAACGAATCATAAAATAATTATTTTCAAAAAATATAGTAATCCAAACAGATTACTATGGGTAAAGCATATTCATATAGCTATTTTATTTGTGCTTAACCAGATCGTCAGTGGATTTTTCATTCTTTCTGAATATGCCCAAAATTTAATAAACCAAATAAGAAGTTTATTAAGTCTAGACAGCAAGAAAAAAACCAATTTTCTCAACAAAAAACATAGTAACCATTTCAAATTAAAAACTTTATGCATTTTTTAGAAATAAATCTGTGGTAATAAGGAATAAGTGCTTAAGTCGACTTAAGCAAAAATTAAGTTACTGTCACCTTTGAAATCTTCCTACTTCAAAGTACCCATGTGCAAAGTTTCAATTATTTTGTACTATTTTTCAGGAAGTTATAGCAAAAAAAACTTTCTGCTTATCTTTTTTCAATGCCGAATTGTATTTGGAAAAAAGCTTAAGAAACTACAAGGTATTTTTCAAAATCATAGAAACTCCTTTTACAATTTATTAATTGCAACGCCTGCGTACTTTTGGTAGATATAAGATATTTTTCAAATTCATACTTTTGACTCCCATAGGTAAACTTTAAAAATAAGCTATTTTTTTCAAAAAATTATTTTAAAGTTTAAAATTGCTCTCCTAAAAAACTTAAAAATTAGATTTAAGCACATTTTCCTTATTGCCACAGAAATAATGTTATATTTATATTAAAATTCCAAATACAATTAAAAAAAATCTAAAATTTGTATAAAATACCTGTAATTTTAATAATATAGTAATAATAAAAATTACTGTAAATAGTGTTTTAAAGTACCCTCTGACAAAAATAAAAGTTTGCAGTACCACTGAATCGATAAAGTAGCGTTCTCCCTCTTTCTTGGTAATTAGATATTTTTTACGGGGAAAAAAATATTCTATATTTGAAACACGATACTAAGGTACCTCTCTATAAAATTTTGCTATAATTCATCCAGTAGTTTTTACATGATGCGAACACAAACAGATAGAAAGGCAGAAAATCACAGCTTTATTATATGTTTAGATAATAAATAATTTACACTAGTTACAATAAATTTTATATCAAATAAAAACAATTTAAAACAACTTGGAAACCAAAAACATTTTATGACCAACCAAAACGTTTTTTACTCGCATCTACCTATGCAAGATGAGCAAAAACTGAAAAAAAAGGAGAAATTTATTCAACTTTACTGATTTTAACAGTGCCCCAAAACGAGAAATGTCAAACGAAATCCTTCTAAATTCACTATACGATGCAGAATTTGGGTGTCTGTCCAGTTGATCGATTTTTGACCTCATGTCCGGCTAAATTGGCGCTGTGCGCTGGTTGGTCATACGTGTGGATGGCATTCGGAGGTCTATTCCCTAGGAGTATTACAGGATTTTGAGCTGTTATGAAAACGGAACTAGGGCAGATCTGTCGTATAGAAATCTTTGAAATTATATTGATTCTTAACTTAGCTCTGAATACACCTGGCTCGCTTGGGAATGTCGTAGGCTGCTTCAACACAACTACCCTCTGTTGGATTTCCTGATCATTGGGGTGGAATGCAATGAATGGGCAGATATGTTGGCCATAAGGAGAGAAAGCACTAATAGTTAACCTGAAACGATTTTGTGAACTTTAAAACTGGGTTAACTCTTCCAGATTAAGACATGCAAAACTGGCAATGGGGGCATATGACTAAACTCACTTTAAAGGTTTCATTCATCATAAAAATAACATAAGAATGCTTCCTTAATACAATTTTAGGTTAAGAAAATACCTAAACAGACTAGGCATTAAGAGCACTAGCCGGTGTAAATTTTATGATCACGACAAATTGGGTAGGACCTCTTATGGACCTCTTATGGACCTACCCAACTTGTCGTGATCATAAAATTTACACCGGCTAGTGCTCTTAATGCCTAGTCTGTTGAGGTATTTTCTTAAGTGTACTGTCTTTTACCTTAAAAGGTGTATTAGCGGTTAATATTCAACTATGTTACTGGCTTATAAGTGCATGAAAGTACGAAAACCCGTTTTTACCTATAACCCAATCCTTTTAAGGTGTTTGGAAAATTTCAAAAACTGATTTTTATTGCATTAGAAGCAGACATCGATGGAATTTTGCTAAGTTTATAAATAATGGCTATTGAAAATTACGAAAAAGAATGAGTTTCCTAATATAAATCTATTCTGCGTATTTTAATTCAATTAAAAATATTATGCTAGCGACATAAAAAATAGCATTCTTAAAGATTGATTAACAAAACCTTTCCCCTAAATATTATATAAGTAAACAAAAAATAGCATATTACAATCCAGAGAAAAAATACTTGTTTCCTTTCCTTTAATAACGAATTTTCATTAAATTTTCATTTTATTAACGAATGTGCACATACACTACACAAACATAAAAAAAAAACAAATTATACGATACAAAACATTTTTACTATCTCACTCATAAATTAAACATGTTAACACGAAATGCTATCAAATGATCATCGTGATCTCATAAATAAAATCCATTGAATTTTGTAGCTATTAAATTTTGTAATCATTATCATAGTGGGATTAAAAGTAGTCGCGTAGGAATGTTGCGCTTTATGAAGTTAGTGTTTTGTGATTAAAATAAAATTTTTCATCCAACAAAAAAACTAGGAGGAGTTTTCATCAGTAGCAAATTAAGGGCCAATTATAGGGCCTTAACACTAATGTTGAAATAAATAATGTTGAAATATATAATATTTATGTTAATTATATTTACTATAAACAAGCTATGTCTCAATAAAATCGATGGATAAATTTTGATTTTAACTACAATTAAGTGACAATACTTTATTATGAAAAATGCGATATACATTCCATTCCTTCCTTCCATTTTATGGTAAGGATTTTAATAAAACAATGGTATTATTGGATTAGCTTAAAGTAGTTTATTAAGTTGTTTGGAGCGCTTAACATTTGTATTTTATATTTTGTATGTATTTTTTATCTTCAATATTTTTGAACTAACAATAATTACTTAAGTCCAGCCAGTGCTAGACAAAAATCATGTATATTTCACGATTGTTGAAATCATTTACGGGTCATCCCTATAATGTACGATTAATGTACGGCTCAAGGCCTCTACTGAATCATTAATGGGATTTAAAACTGCCACTAAATTTTCTAAAATCAGAACATACATATTCTTGAACCACAACTCTGCTCAATTGAAATCTATCACACTTCTTTTAATTGCGTTCTGCGATTTAATAAAGATTGAATCATTTCAACCATACTTGTCATGTTTCTACATCATGACTTAAACGCCACCATATTTTGTTTCTTATATTTCTCGAGAAACGCTGTTTTTACAGAACTTTTTTTAAACGGTTTTACAATTTGTCTAGCACGATCTATAAGATATTTGTAGTTTCTGAAAATTATAATTTAAGAAAGGCCTGTTCTTTCCTCAGTACAATAACAATAAAATATTTGTGCGATAGCAAAAGAAGTGCATATTTAAAATTAAGAACCACTGCATTTTCTTTAAAGTGCTCATGATTTTAAATTTCCCGTTTCCCCGGAAATCAGCAAAAATTGTCCTGGGAAATTGTTTTCAGCTTTTTCCCGGGAATTCCCGTTTCTCAAACCCCAGACTGATGGAATGTTTAGGTCTTTGTGGATGTTCGTGTTTTTTATATACCAGGGAGCAACTGTGATCATTCGTAGAATCTTATTTTGGCGCCTTTGAATTTTTTCCACATTGCTGGCTGAGGCAGTGCCTCATAATTGAATTCCATACCACCAAAATATGTTTAAGGATCGACTTGTACAGTAGAAGTTTGCAATCTAAGCAGAGGGTAGAGTTTCTGCCAATAAGACAATTAGTTCAGTTGGACTGATATTTACTTCATTTGTGTTGGATTCTATGTGGATTTGCCAAGTAAGGCGCCGATAAAGATATATACCGACGTCTGAAAGCTGAGGTATCATTTGGTTATTTATGCGAATAGGCGTGCAGTGTGAATACGCAGTGTAAATGTTATATGAGCGTTTTTTTGTTCATTCACCTTTATTCTCCATTTCTTCATCAAAGCTGTGTCATCAGCAAATGTTGATGTGTGCACTTGGTTGCTAGTTGGCGCACCAGATGTCTACCTTGTGAAACTCCGGCTTTTATAAGCTGAGGCGAGCTTAAGAAATCTCCTTCTTTTGGTGTGGACTTTAGATCAGTTAGATAACTTTTTATGAGCTTATAGAAGTTGTTGGGCAAGTTTAGCTTTAATTTGTACAATAAGGCCTTCGTGTCATACTTACTCGATTGCTTGAGAAACGTCGAACAGTGTGCAGAACAGTATTTTTTCCTCAAAGGTCTTTTTAATTACATTTTTACATTTTTTGGACAGTACTATGTTAACATAGTGCTCTTAATATAAAACTACGCTCGGTGTAGTTAAATTGGTTCTAGTTTTTGAGATCTACCCTTGCTTGCTCCTAATGTGGAATTACAACGTTATTAAAATATTTTAAACGCCTTTTACAGAGCTTTACAATAATTTTTAGAATTTTTTATAAATTGTAGAATTTTATCCAGGGTATCTTTATATAGAGTAAATACATAAACCATAACTGAAAGACTATAAAAGTAAAAGTCTTACAATTGGTGTGGAATACTTTCATAGCCAAATCGAGCAAAATATTATCAGGACGCCCACAACGTGGCGGGCACAGAAAATTGTCAAAATGTGGTCGTTTTCGAAATAAAAGTCGTCAATCGTCAATCTGTTCAACTAATGGAAAATATCGTTAAAATGGCGTAAAATAGTCATATCATAATCGTCATGCATGCAAGTGAAAGGTCGTCGTAATAATTGGCGTACTGTGGGTATTAGTGACGAAAATAAATTTATGGATATAATTGTTTCAATATACGAGTAAAGAGGAGCCGTTTTTAAATCGCACTTACAAAACAGAGGATGTAGTTATGTGCTGGTGTGCTATAACATGTTACGAAACAATCGATTTGGAATTTCAAAGGTCAAATATGACTGGGGAATGATGATATAAATGAATTTATTTCAAACCAAAATGTGCGTCTTCTTATTCTCGCAGCCTAATCATAATTAAAAATTTATGGATTTGGTAAGGTTTATGAAGGGTAAAGTATTACGTGAAATCATTATAATGCAACAAAAAACTGTATATTTGACGTTATTTTAGACAAGAGAGCTAGCTAGCATTCACTTTTTATATGCCTAACATATTATCAATAATTATTTGTGGATCTTATTATTAGTTTATAAAATTATGCATTATTAATTAAAATTAGTTAAATGGTTCTTACCTCTTTATGGAAAAGGTGCTCTAAAATACTGCTGAAACAAACCTTATTTTAGTTGTTTAGATATTTCTAAGCTACCGACAAAAAACTTAAAAAGATATGGCTAAGTAAAACCATAAATTTTAGTGGTTCTTATCAGCTGATCGAAAGTGTTTTATATAAAATAAACACAATTTTTTTTTTTGAAAATCATAATAAACTCTATTTAAAGAAATTTTATACTTTTCATAGATGTAGTTCAATTGATAAGAACAGCAATGGCAATAAATACAATTAACAACTATTTAAAAGAAAGAAATTGCTGCTTAATAAGTCGCTCTTCTTTTCATCTCTATTTTCCTTTTAACATACATATAATGGGCAGGTATTAATTTCAAATAATAAATTTTAACTGTAACACAATCTTTTATTGTTTAATATATTTAAAACTGCATATTTATCTCCTTACACCGTTTGTTTGTCTTTGCTACACTCAAAATATTATGTAAGTTAAACTATCTGAAAATGTCCAGTCTTCATCATTCATCTTCAACCAAAGAAATTAAAACTGAAATTATAAAAAAATATGCAGAATAAATAGTTAAACAACTAACGAATTGTCAATTTTGTTACCTTTCTCTTGAAATACCCAACCGAATTGTAAGGATTTTTAAGAGTTTTTTTAGTTTACCTAAATGGAATAATTAAGAAAGTATAAATTTAAAATACAATGCAGTTTCAAAATATGCTAGCTATAACGGGAAGCATAAAGAGCCATCTTTACCATGATGATCAAGACTGATAGAAACAAACTTATGCCATGCTTTTCCATTAGTTGACGTAGTTTGTCCACCGTAAGGGTTGGCAAGTCTCCAAAAATTGCTTCTTATAATTTCGTGCAAATAAATGTACGTAATATTCAAAAATTGGTAATACAGCTATTAAAATCACTATTGGATTGGAAGCTTGGCGTAATCTTTTTACTTGGCATAGCTATTATCCTGTGGTACGTAAATTACTTGCCAAATAATATGTGACTTTGGTCGGGAGCATTCAAACGTTTAACATTTTGTTGCACATTTTGTTATCTAATTTATTCAATCATACATGCATACATATGTACATATATACATACATATGTATGTATATATCTATGTATATTTTTCTAAACAAATATATTTATTTTGATTATTTTTTCTAAAACTGACAAATATAGTTTTGTACATACTTTGTTTTGGATATAACCGAATTTTCTACTTTAAATGAAAATATTAACTATATGAATTTTATTTGAACTATTTTTGAATCAATAAATTAATTATTTAAGCTTAAGTTCTTAATTATAAAGAGATAAAGAAAAATTAGATACCAGCAAAGCAGAATGCATTTTCTACCGGATCTACCCGGTAGTTTCAATTGTTATTAATTTTCTATTTAAACAAACTTATCTAAGAAATAGAATCTGAGAAATTTTTAATTTTACATTATGCATGTGAATAACAATAAGAATACAAAGTAAAATATTACTTCATCTAAAACAAAAGTTTAAAAATAAATGATTATAAATTAAGAACATATGCATTTTGAATTATTCTCTTAATAAAATTCGGCTCATATGGAAAATCGGAATGGATCAAAGTTGGCGTAATTAGTACGGAAGTCTTGAAGTTTCATAGGAATTATTATCTTGAGGGACAATTTGGAACAATAAATTCTAATCTCTGGAAAGGGAACTGAGAATCAATATATCCGTTTATTAAATTTATAATAAAAATAACCACCCTTTATATCATGATCTTATAATAAAGGAGATGATGATATAAAGGGTGGTTAAATTTGGAAGGGCCGATGTTGATTTTGAATAAAACAAATTATTTAGTAAATTATTTTCACATCTTTTTATTTTGATAATATTCAATCATGTATGGAACTAAACAACAGCCAAATGGCCGCCGCGACCTCGGCGGCACACCTCCGATGCTCCAAATTTTCGGTGAAGCTGAGGCATAATTGAGGTTCTATGCCATTAATAAGCCAAATTATCCTTTAGCACTTGAATTGCTGCTGGCCTATCGACGTACACCTTTTCATTCAAATAACCCCTGTTTAATTCAGTTGAATGCTGAATTAGGTTAAGCCTAGTTTGCTTAACCTCCGTTGGTCGCTTCTAGGTAATGCACCAAGAAGGCGATGTTTAATTTGTTTGTTTTCTTCAAGGAGATGCTCCAAGAAGAGTGAATTATCCAACACAAGCACTTAAACCTGGTTGGTAGCTAATAACACAAGCACTTGTAACTTGGTTATATGTTTGAATCGAGAACAAATTACAAACAACCACCTTGTTTGATTATTTTATTAATTCTTTTTTTTATTAATATAAATTAATTCTTAAATACTATTTTATTGATGACTAATAAAAATATTAACAGACAGCATAAATACAAATTCATCAAAATTTAAAGTGACTTCAACAAATAAACAAAAATTGTAATTTAAGTTTAAAGTGTAATGACTTCAAAACAAATAAGCAAAAAATTTAATTTAAATTTAAAGTGTAATGACAAAAATTGTAATTTGAGTAAAAGTTGAAGGTTTTTTAATTGAAAATAACAAATAGCTGAAACTAGCAATTTAAGGTTGTTGCACTAATTTCGCGCAGTCATATGTATGTATATCGATGTATATAAATGTACAGACATACATGTGACAGAAATTTAATGCGAAGGTTTGAACATACACCCCGCCGTTGAGCCATGCTCAACAGACTACAAATCAGAACAACCTTAAATTACCTTTCTTTGTGTGTGTTATCAGTACTATATTTATGTTGAAATTATGTGACTGTTACCGCAAATTCTTGGGCTGGAATATGTTGACGTGCCGCAGGCTGTGGAGTTTGTTGATTTGAATTAAACGATTTACAGCGTGTCTTTTTCCAAGCAACTGCCATGATGATTATGATTGCGAGAGTGAGAGCGATATAAGCAACGGTTCCGTGGTGATATTGTATGTGTTTGATTTGTGATGGTAGTTCATCAGATACCTTTTGATGTAGTGTGCTCTGTATCTCGGAGATGTTTTTGATTTGATCAGCATACACTTTATTTTGGACTTTCTCAAACTGGACTTCAACAGGATAAATAATGTCACTGAAATTGCTCATTCTTATGTAGGATGCTTGAAGAGATGTTGAGACGATTTGATGACCCTTGATGATGATAGAGTTAAATTTGAGTGTGCAATCTGATGCTAATTTTAGGAGACCGGATCCTTTTAAGGTTAGCTGAGATTTTTCTTGTCCGCATACTGAACTTATTCGCGAAGGCTGCTGCATTGTATATAGCCATTGATTGCTGTACTCCAATTGTGTTAGCAATGTGCTGCCAGCAATAGGACCAATGTCACATCCCTTTTGAATGTTATGGTTAAGAAGCGAAAGTTCACATAAGCATTTGTTCGCGCTTGTATTTTGATTGCATATGTTGGCATAGGAATTCGTTCTCTTTAATGGTTGCACATGTGGTCCACTGCCTTTCTGTCAAGATGAAATATTGATCTCTGTGAGCATTTACGGCGAGAAGGTCACCGCATGGCATTATGGCAAGCATTGTGCCATTTGTTAGAACCGGAATTTGGTGTGGTTTAAGAAGTTCGAATGTTTCTGGATCACATAACGGAATAGATATGTGAAAAATGACGTGGTCTTTGGTCACGCCTCCCTTTACGTTCATGAGTTTGTACAGCTGCAACATGTTGTCGTTACTTACTGGTAATTCTAGGGATGTTGGAAGGTGATTTCTTATTTGCACTATCTCAGATTGAAGTTGAGATGGTGACAACAGCATTGGACTTATTTTTCCATGGTGTGAATCCGTTAATGCTGCTATAATTTCGGATTGAATCCTATGTAACCTTGATGAGGTTACGGAAAGTTGAACAGATCGTAACATAAACATTCGAAACAGCTTTGCTTGATACTGTTCGTTTTCAGTTTCGTGTAATCTGGATGTGATTTTAGTTAATTGGTCGTCTACGTTCCTGAACTTTTGTTTTACATTCTCCTCATTTTGTTTTAGTACATTTAAAGTTGCATCAACAATTGATGTCTGATTCATTAGGAGTTGCTTCAGATGGTTTTCATTTTCGTTGACTGTGTTGATAGTAATTGTCATTTGTTCGGCGTAATCCGAGTCTAGAATGCCGAACAGTGAATTAGCGACATTACCAACAACATTAATTGCGCCACGTTTGACTCTTCTTTTGAGCAGGAGATTTTTATCCTTTAAGTCTGTTATGCTAAAATTAATTTCCTGGAGAACGTTTGAGCAAGTAGTCTTTTGGGTAAGAAGATTGCATAGGTGAGTTAATGCTGTTGTTTCATGTATGAATGTAGCCATTTCTTGCCAAAATGGGTTTAAATTGTAGTAGGAGATGATGTTCCATTCTGACCGTGATATTCTGGTGTTGCCAATACCTTCAAAGTAGAGACCGATGTTGGGTTCAAATTGCGTTATTTCTATTTTATTTGTGGCTACTAATGGAATCGAAAGCAATATTGTGATTAGTGTAGTTATGATTGAGCCCGGTAAAGTCCGCTGTTTTTTGGCGAGTGGCATACTATTCGATGTTGACTGAGGTGATTGTTTTTCAGCCAGTCCTTCATGATTAGCCTTGGATTCTTTGAATTTTAGATCTGGTTGTTGCCCGTCCTCTTCGGGTTCGTCACTGAGCTTAGGAAGTGGGGCTAGATACTGAACTGCCCGTTTGAAAATGCCTGATGATGTCTGTACGTCTGCAACTCGTACAACATCGTCGGGTCCCTTATACGTTTTTATTACGCGCCCCAATGGCCATTTCATGACTGGAACGTTGTCTTCTTTTAAAGTGACGATTGTACCTGGTTTGAGATTTTTAGATTGTTCTCGCCATTTGTTACGGCATTGAAGTTCATTTAAATAATCTCGAGACCATCTCTTCCAAAATTCATGCTTAAGACGGGAAACTAATTTCCAACGCGTTTCCAATTTAAGGTTTGCGGGCTTCGCTTGGGCGTCAATTTGAGCTATTAGGGGTTCGCCAATTAGAAAATGTCCAGGAGTCAGTGCGCCTATGTCGTTCGAGTCATTCGACATAGGTGAAATGGGTCTGGAATTCAATATTGCTTCAATTTCCACAACTATGGTTTCGAGTTCTTCATAAGTTAAAGATGCGTTCCCCATCGTCCTTACCAAGTAGTATTTTGCTGATTTAACAGCTGCCTCCCAGAGGCCACCAAAATGAGGAGCTCTTGGCGGAATGAAGTTAAATTGAATACCCTTTTTGTTGCAGGCATTTGTAATAGCTTCTTGAGTATCTGGTGAATGTATTATTGTGGAAAGTTCGGGCAATTTATTTTTCGCTCCGACGAAATTTGTAGCGTTGTCGCAATATAAATTTTGGCAATGTCCCCGCCGGGAAACGAAACGTTTGAGTGCACCTATAAATGCATCAGTTGTGAGATCGCTCACCAGCTCCAAGTGCACTGCCTTTGTGGCAAAGCAGCAAAATACGGCAATGTAGGCCTTGTGCGGTCGTTTTCCCCTGAGTTTGTAATGTACAGTAATTGGCCCGCAGTAATCGACTCCAGCATTAATAAATGCTCGGGCTGGTGTTACACGTGTTGATGGTAGGTTTCCCATTATTTGGTGAAATAGCTCTGGCTTGGCTCTGCTGCATGTAGTGCATTGATGGACTGTGGCTCTTGCCATAATTTTTCCTTTTATTGGCCAGAAGCGCTGTCGAACAATTCCTAACAACGTGAGCGCCCCACAATGTTTGTGGTCTTCATGAATCATTTGGAATATCAGTTTGGAAATGGAATCATTGTACGGAATGAGAAGTTGATGTTTTGAGTCATATGCTAATGAGGAGGCATCGAGCCGGCCGCCAACCCTAATTAGTCCGCTTTCATCCAAAAAGGGTGCTAAATTCTTGATGGTGCTCGTTCCAAGTAACGGTTTGTGTTCCTTCAGTTGCTTCATTTCTTCCTTGAATTCGGAAAGTTGCATTTGTGAAATAATAGGAACCAGTGCTTGGCTGAGTTCCGTTGTAGTTAATAATTTTGATGGTTGCCGCATCTGTTTTTGGCTTCTTGTGTGGGTAATGAAGCGCAGAACATATCCAATAATCCGCTGCAGACGATGGAATGAATTTTTGTGGTTAATTTTGTAAACAAAATCAGGTTCGTTTGTTGTCATTGCTCGTGATTCGATTGACCTTGTCTTTCTTTCTAGGTTTGTTGAAATTTTGGAGCTTATATTGAACTTGGGTGGCCAAACATTTTCCACGCCATGAAGAAACATTGGACCATAGAACCAAAGAGTACATTCTTTAAGGGCCGTTGAAGACATTCCACGAGATAATATATCTGCAGGATTGCATTTAGAGCTTACGTGACGCCACTGTTCTGCCTGGGTTTCTTCTTGGATTGCGGAAATTCGATTTGCTACAAATGTGTTAAATGATGCTGATGATGAGTTTATCCATGAGAGTACAATTTCCGAATCAGTCCAAAACCATACTGGACTGGTAAATTTAAGATCAGATCTGATTCTGGTGGCTAGTTGGGCTCCAAGTGTAGCTGCGCATAGTTCCAGTCGTGGTATTGTTTGTCGTTTGAGTGGAGCTATGCGAGATTTGGCACAAAGTAAATGTACCATAATGGTGCCATCTTTAAACACTGATCGGATATAAGCTGCAGCTCCATAAGCCTTCTCGGATGCGTCAGTGAAGATGTGTAGTTGTTGGGATTCTGGAACTCCTCCTTTGAAAATGTGTCTGGGTATTTGAAGCGTTTTCAATACATTCAAGTCTGTGCGAAATGTGAGCCATTTAGTGTGCAGTGATTCCGGCAAGGATTGATCCCAGTCTAATTTTAGCTCCCACAGTTCCTGAATAAACATTTTTGCCGTTACTATAATGGGAGAAAGAATTCCCAATGGGTCGAATATTCTTGCAAGGTCTGAGGTTACGGTTCGTTTAGTTATCCGCTTGATGTCTCTAGGATTGACTTTAATGCCCAGTTTGTCGGACTTCGGCAGCCAAACAAGTCCTAGCGTCTTGATGGTATCAGTTTCCACGCTTTCAAAATCTAAGTTCACCTCCAAATCACTTTGTGGAATATTGTAGAGTAATTGTGGATGATTTGCGCACCATTTGCGTAAAGTAAAACCACCTTTCTTCATCATCTCCATGAGTTGTTTTTGTAAATGTATTGCGGTTACTAAGCTGTTTGAGCCGCCCAAGCCATCATCTACGTAGAAATTTTCCTTGAGAAATTGAGAAGCAAGGGGATAATGTATCTCATTTTCTTTAGCCAATTGCTCCAGACATTTCGTTGCTAAGTATGGAGCTGCTCTTGTGCCATACGTAACTGTATTGAGTTGATAGTATGCAATGGGCCTTGTGGTATCCTTTCTCCAAATTATTAGCTGAAATTTACGATCCTCTGGGGCAATCAATACCTGTCTATACATTTTTTCAACGTCAGTAGTGAACACAAATCTTGGCATTCGAAACCTTAGGAGTATGGAGAATAGTTCTCCTTGCACAGTTGGTCCCGTGAACATCAAATCATTTAGCGAATATCCTGATGTGGTTTTGGCCGATGCATCAAATACTACTCTGAGCTTAGTGGTTGAACTTTCGGGCCTTAATACGCAATGATGTGGAATGTAGTAGTTTGGGGAATTTATGGATTCTGTTCCCAACCTTTTCATATGTCCCATTGATTCATACTCATCCATGAATTCAGTGTACCTTTTCTTTAATTCTGGATTCTTTTGTAGCCGACGTTCGAGAGCGAGAAATCGATTAAGAGCAATGGCATGTGAGTCACCTAAAGTATCGGGGTTTTGTTGAAATGGTATTCTTACTATGAAACGATCTTGATGGTTTCTACTTGTATTTTGTGCAAAGTGCTCTTCACATTGCCTCTCCGCTATTGACAGTAGGGTTTTAGTTGTTTTAACTTCCTCTAACTCCCAAAGCCGTGCGATGGAAGCTTCAAGTCTTTCGTCTTCAGTACATATGCCACAATATGCGTCTGCTAGGGGTTCTTTTGTTATTTTTCCTGCTACAACCCAGCCCAGAACTGTGTTTTGTAGGATAGGAAGTTGTGGAGACAATTTTATTTGTCCTATTGAGAGTAATTGGTGATAGTGTTCAGCACCCAAAAGTATATCAATTTTATTTGATTGATTAAACGATGGGTCAGCTAAAACAAGATTTTTCGGTAGTGGCCACTCGTCAATGTTTATGAATTGTGACGGTTGTGGTGCTATGATTCGAGGAAGGACAAGTGCTTCCAGACGAGTTGAAAACTTGTTGACTCGGGAATGCAGTGCCACATTGACACGATGTTGCGTTTTGGTGTTTGAATTGCCGATTCCATTGATATGAACTGATGACACCTGTTTAGCAATGTTAAGTCGATTTGCCAACCGCTCGGTGATCAAGTTGACTTGTGATCCAGAATCAAGCAAGGCGCGACATTCAATTTCAATTGCATCAGTTTTGAGTTTGACTAAAGCTGTACTGAGAAGAACGTATGAATTGGACATTTGACCACTTGCTGCTGCTACTGACGATGCTTCTGGAGAGCTTGTTGTTGCTTCATTGATATTGTGTTCATTTCTTTCAGGTGAAGTGATTGCAGATGTTGATTTTGTCTGAGATTTTCTTTCACTTGATGATCCTTGTTTTGGTTGCTGAGGGTTGATTTTTAGGTGAAGCAGCGAGTTGTGTTTTTGCTTGCATGTCCTGCACACTCCTGACTTGCAAGTGCTTGCAGCATGTCCTGACCTTAAGCAGTTTACGCACAGTTTTTCTCTTTGAGCGAAATTCAGTCGATTTGCTGGTGAGAGTTTTAGAAAGTTTTGACACTGATGCAGCTGATGATCGCCATTTTTGCAAAAAGGGCATGTGATTTGTGTCTGTTTGGCTGAGGTGGCGGAAACGTATGCCTTTGTAGATTTCTCTTTTTGATTTGTAGCTTCCAAGGATTGGAAGCGATTCTCGAGAAATGTTAAGAAATCTTTGAGGCTTTGAAGTTCCTTTGGATTACTTATAGTCCTCTCATACAGAGTGAGAGTGCCTCGATCCAATTTTTTTACCAGTATATGAAGTAGCATGGGGTCCCATGAGGTCGTATCGATCCTCATATTATTAAGTGCATGCAGACATTCCTGAGTTGTGTCATGCAGTTGTTTGATGGCAGCAGCCGATGATCCAGCACTGGGTTGATCCAAAAGCTGTTGTATTGTTGTGGATACCAGAACGCGTTGATTATTGTACCGTTCTTTCAGTAGGTTCCACGCTGTTGCGTAGTTTTCGGCTGTCGCTGAAAGATGACTGATTAGTCTTTCAGCTTCGCCTCCCAAGTTCGACTTAAGGTACCACATTTTTTGTACCGCAGGAATTGGTTGATTGTTCACTAATTGCGTGAACAAATCATGAAACGCGCTCCATTTTAGATAATCTCCATTGAATTTTGGAATTATTACTTTTGGAAGCGGTAGCACAGTACTTTGATTAGGTTCGGGAACTTGATTTGGAGTGGGTGAAGATATCTGGAAGTTTTCTATGACCAGCTTCTCCAGATTTTCATAGGAGTCCATATCGTAGCCTTCCTTTAGTGGATCGTCATTGGATTCCCATATTTTGAAGTGTAGCTCTTGGATTTCGCCCCACAGTTTTTCTTTTAGTTTCATATTGGTTCCTGTAGGGTCCATAGCTAATAATCGTCTCAGTGAAGAAATCATGGCCTTTTGTCTTCTTATTGCGGCATTTGTTGGGGTGGACAGAAAGGCGCTCCCTTTTCGAGCTGCATGATCGTCCTTAGTACCTTGAGAGTCACCCGATGTAAACGTTTTTGATGCCTCAATCATGCCTGATTCAAATATTGTTTTGTATTTAGTGACGAGGTCCTCAATTTGTTGATAGTAGCCTTCGGTGAAATAATTGTGTTCTAACGGGGGTTTATCTAGACATCGGATTTTGTTGTCCGTGAGCTCGAATTCGTTCCAAGCATCGTCTAGTCTTCTGATTCGCTCTTCGTAATAAGAGACGGTTTTTCTGGATGCGGAATCCTTTTTGAAATTCCGAATGATGGATTCGATCAGCTGTCCTGTAGTTCGTTGAGAAGTTACTAGCAGATCCATCGAGTTGGTATTTCCGGTAGCCATTGTAATGTCCTTGATAAATTTGCAAGGATCAGAAGGTTGCGTGTCGAAATCACGTCGGGGTCACCAAATGTTTAATTCAGTTGAATGCTGAATTAGGTTAAGCCTAGTTTGCTTAACCTCCGTTGGTCGCTTCTAGGTAATGCACCAAGAAGGCGATGTTTAATTTGTTTGTTTTCTTCAAGGAGATGCTCCAAGAAGAGTGAATTATCCAACACAAGCACTTAAACCTGGTTGGTAGCTAATAACACAAGCACTTGTAACTTGGTTATATGTTTGAATCGAGAACAAATTACAAACAACCACCTTGTTTGATTATTTTATTAATTCTTTTTTTTATTAATATAAATTAATTCTTAAATACTATTTTATTGATGACTAATAAAAATATTAACAGACAGCATAAATACAAATTCATCAAAATTTAAAGTGACTTCAACAAATAAACAAAAATTGTAATTTAAGTTTAAAGTGTAATGACTTCAAAACAAATAAGCAAAAAATTTAATTTAAATTTAAAGTGTAATGACAAAAATTGTAATTTGAGTAAAAGTTGAAGGTTTTTTAATTGAAAATAACAAATAGCTGAAACTAGCAATTTAAGGTTGTTGCACTAATTTCGCGCAGTCATATGTATGTATATCGATGTATATAAATGTACAGACATACATGTGACAGAAATTTAATGCGAAGGTTTGAACAACCCCAAAGAAAGACGTCTAACAGTGTCAAATCACATGATCTTGGTGGACAATTGACATCGCTACCACGTCAGATAACACGGTCATTGAATTTGTCGCGCAAAGAAGTCATTATTTTGTTAGCTGTGTGGCAAGTGGCACCGTCTTGTTGAAACCACATATTGTACACACCCATATCTTCCAATTCGGGCCATAAAAAGTTCGTTATCAGCTCACGATAGCGAACACCATTCACAGTAACTGCTTGACCGGAATTATTTTGAAAAAAATACGGCCCGATGATGCCGTCAGCTCATAAACCGCATCAAACAGTCATTCTTTGTGGGTGCATTGGTTTTTCGACAATCGAAGAGTCCACTGAGGTTAAAATGTGCCTCATCGCTAAAGATGATTTTCTTCGAAAATTTATCATCGAACGTTGCCATTTCTTGCCACCGTTCTAACCATTGCTCAATTGTGTATCTTTCAATGGTTTAAATTGAGTTAGTTTGAAATTGAGAAATGTCAAATTAAATTTAGAAAAAATTAGGTGTGGTTCACATTCAACATCGGTCCTTAAAATTTAATCACCCAATATATTCGTTTACTTTTTAGAGTGGGAAGATTAACACTAGGATTTCATGGGAGCTTAAGTAGGCAAAATAAAAGGAACTACGGAAGACTTGTGACATATGGATCGTCAAACTGTTTTCCCCTTTTGCCTTATAATTTGTGCCATGTGTGAGTTAAAACTTAATTTACTGTCAAGCAATACACCGAGATCTAGAAATTCACGCACTTCTTCAAGTTAATATTCATTAATTTTACATCTACAGGGTACTGGACTTCCTCCGGTAAACAGCATGTATTTACTTTTTCTTTTCAAAATTAAGTCCATTATTATGTTTTTACATTCATATATCTCACTATATTTATTGATTTATTTATAATAAAATTTTATATTTTACAATGTTGTTTTTAAGTTAGCCAATAATATGGTTCTAGCATAACAATATTATTATAATGTTGCTCTTAGATTATAGTTACCTTAACCATATTTTTCTATGCGTGTACTCTTTAGTACAACATAAAAGTGAACACGCAACAATTTGAAAGCTTTTGTGTGGTGTTAAAGATACCGCCGACTAATAAATGATGTTTATGACTTACAATAACAACAACAATACCACAAATGCTACTGATATTCTAAAAATGGTAAAACATACGTCCGTTCCACTTATACTTATGTATCTCAAGGAAAATAATATCACTTGAATTACACAGTGCAACAGTAAACAAAATCACAAGGAAGTGACAGTATAGGTTCGATTCTATTACACACTGTGTAATTTTTTAAGTCATGGAAAAATAACCATATACGGACACCACTACGTCACAAAAGACCAAAAAAAGGCCCCTGTCTCCCAGTTTTGCCCAAAGTCCTCCAGGTTTTTTTTAGGGGCCCTCAAAGATGTGGGGCCTCGATGTCATTTTTGCAAAAAATTATCATGTACTCAAGCTCATATTTTGCAAACCGTTTGAAATTTTGATATACTCTCTGAGGCAAAGTTGTAGCTCTTGTTATAAAGAACAAAAATTGTTAACATATAAAATCAAAAAAGCTTCATATTTAAGGTCAAAATCGCAAAAAACTTTTTTAAAATTAAATTTTTTTTCCCTTTTTTCCCCTGTTCAGGTCCATAGGTAGCAAACCGTTCAAAATTCAAGGAAACAACCAACTACAAAACAGAACCTAAGATCTCAATAAACAACTTACTGGAACATATGAACTTCCTAGGTATGATTCTTAACACCGTTTAGGTAGCGCTTAGGTAGCCGCAAAAGTGAAAAATTTCCCGAAAATTTTTAAATTCATTTCGGCTACCTAAGCGCTAAGCAAAACTGGGAGACAGTGGTCTTTTTTTTTGGTCTTTTATCACGTAGTGGTGTCCGTATATGGTTATTTTTTTCCGTGTTGCACTGTGTTATCAAAAGTTAGTAAAACCCTATACACAGTTTGACGAAATTGGTGACCAATTTTTATGTATGGGCCTCGAAAGATTCGAAAAGTGAGTGGGCCCTTCAAAAAAGGTGTCATCAGATTTTGTCTAATATCTCGTTCAAACTAGGTGATAGCGCTTAACTTTGTTAACTAATAATGAAATGAGGATTCGTTGACAAAATTCCCTTAGAATTTTATGCCAAAGAAATCATTTATTCCTGCACTTCTTTTGAAAAATAAAATGATTTTTACTTTTGTCAGCATAACCTACAGGGATCCTTAAATTTTCACTAACAATATATGGAAAACTGAACAACTCTCGTATAAATAGCTATACAATCTGAACGTGTCTAGGTATCTTAAACAGCAATTCTACCTTAAAAACAGCAGTTTTTATTAACATTTCTTGCATTTTAACCTTGTTTGCTGTTGTATTTCTTGGATGGTTTGTTGTTTATCAAATAAAATTCTCAGTAAATTTAAAAACTGATCTTAGTGAGCAATATTTCGATTTACTATCTGCAACAGCTACAAAATTTTCAAAAAATATTTCATGTACAGAAATGGTCCTGTTACAGTCTTATTATATGTATAGAGTTCAAAGGCCATAGAGCTTTTTAAATTTATACTGCCAAACAGAATTTTTTCCTTTATTTTATTTTCTTTATGTATTGTAGTGTATAATTTTTCTTTATCTCTTTATAATAAAGAACATAAACCTGAATAATTACACTGGTCGGAAAAGAAAGTCAAACCTTGTTATGTACTGCTAACACAAAGGGACCAACATCTGGACCCAAGTGAGCTGCACTGAAGCTGCCTGCCTAAACCTAAACTTGTTATGTACTGATATTGAAATATTTTTACATATTTATTATAACAAAAGTAAATAATCTTAATGCGTAACATAATGTTTGTCAAAGTAGGTACCTGCAATTTTCCGTCATTTATTCCGTAATGTTATTTCCGTCTGTTATTTTTTCTTTTACGTTCGCAACACCTAAAAACTGCTGGATGGATTTTAAAAAATTTTGTGAGGATATACCTAAGTATTCTTGTCCCAATATATGATACTTTTTTTCCGCAAAAATATCTTATTTCCAAGACAAAGTGGAGAAAAGCAGTGAAAGTAAGCAGTGGAACTAACAGGATATGCATACTTTATTTTTATAAAGTAAAGAAATACATAAACTGATATGCAGCGTAGTTTAGGACAGAACTAAAATCGCCTTCGTCGGTGTTACCACATAGCACTAAATCTCCGGCAAAAATAATCACAACGTGCAACTGCAGTGTTACCATAAGCTAAGCTTACTATCATAGTAACCATCTGTCTTAACTACTACTACCCCTTTAATTGCCTGAGCGTTACTTCTCTTAAAAAAACCGTATGGGGGTGGATTGCTTTCAAAGCAAAAAAGAAACAATAATACATTTAATTACCAACTTTATACTTTTTACTATAGCGGACATAGTAATATCCGTTCTGCGTAAATATCAAATGTCTGTCTATATCGGTATAAAAGATAGGGCAACATAAATCACATAACATCACCTATTGAGACACCCTTTAATTTACAATTTTAAATTAAAGACCTGTTGTTATATAGGACTTGGTCACAAAGATTTGTGTAAATTTCAACTGTGTGTCAATAACGGTTCAAAGGTTTAGTCATATACAGCAAATTACACAACTATTGGGACACCCTTTAATTCATAATTCCAAAAATATTTATCTAGCAAGTATAAATATTTTTGGAATTATGAATTAAAAACAAAGTAGTGGAAATTCTGCTTAATTTTGAAGGTTTGTCTAAAAAGGTTCAAAAGATAGGTTCATATAGGTCAAATTCCATCAATTATGGGGACACCCTTTAATTTCCAACTTCAAATAGACCTGTTATAGAGGACTTAGCAATTCAGAATTCCTTGTAAATTTCAGCTGTCTGTCTATAACGCTTCAAAAGTATGGCCACATACTTAAAATTACATTAACTATTGGGACACCCTTTTATTTCCAAATTAAAATTTAATAAATTTTTTTTTATAGCGGACTTAGTAATACAGGTTCTTTGTAAATTTAACGGTCGGTGTACAAATGTTCAAAAGTATGGGCATATACATCAAATTTAATGAACTCTTGGAGCACCCTTTAATTTATAATTTTGAATATTTATCCTTTTTATTATAAAGGTCATAGTAGTCGACAATCTGTCAAACTTTCAAGGTGTTGTCTTTAGCGGTTCAAAAGATAATCCCATAAAGGTCAAAGTACGTCACCTATGGGGACACCCTTTAAATTTTAAGTTTATTTTTTTAATACTTTTTGTTGATGGAAACTATAGTGATACGCAATTTTTTAAAATTTTAAATTGGTGCCCTTTACGGTTCTTAATACACGAAAAAAACATGTATGTTGTATGGGGACACCCTTTAATTTTTAAAATAGTGAACTGTTTTTAAAACGGGACCAATCTGTAAGCATAACCTATCAAATAAAGAAAAAAATTTTAAAATCGGTTCGGCTAAGTTCTTCGGGCACAAACATAAAAAAGCAACATTCAGACGAATTGATAACCTCCTTCTTTTTTTTTTGAAGTCGGTTAAAAATACCCAAATATAAATGAATTATCATCCAAATTTATTTATAGTTTTCTTATTAAATATACAAATGTCAATAGTTTTAGTATGGGCATTGATATTGGTTTAATTTATCGAGAAAGCTTTCAGCTTGCAACTTCTGTATGTAATCTTTAAACAAAATCAAAGAAAGCTGTGACAGCTGCTGCTCCTGGGGTTGCTGCCAAAGGAACTCTGAGTAACCATGCTACGGTCGCTACAAACGTTAATAAATTAAATCGTTAATTTAAATTAATTGAACCATTGATTAAATTCACCGATCAAACTTAGAGATGAAGTTGTATGTAATATGAGATCAAGCTTTTCGCTATCACATATATTGTTGCCAATGTAAGCAAATATATAATTGTATGCGTTCAGTAAAATAAATATGAAAGAAAATATATGTGAATAAAAAAAATATTAAAGGTACAAATACTTTGCTAATATAATTGAAATTAATTATTTAAATTAATAAGTTAATTAGTGTTTATTGCAAAATTTTAAAAAATAGCTCAATTTTTCATTTTTTCTTAAATTTTTACCTGCGGCGCCTAATTCTGAAGTTTAACAATAAACACATTAATAACAATAATTATATATTTCAACTCATATTAGTAACTTATTTATAACAAAGTTACTAGAAATATTTACTAGTATAAAAGAAACAAAGCAGCTTGTACTTTTTCGCCAGAACAATTTACTTAAATAATTAGAAGCTTTTTGAAAACTGCCACTGGTACAACCTTAAATGTGATATATTTTCTGTAAATTAATCAGTTTTTTTTTGGAAAAGCAGAGACACAAACTAAGTTGCTTATTTTACCAGTTGAAATCCTGATAAATTTTTAATGTTAACCCTTCTGCGCTTTTATTATTAGTGATAATTTTTTATTTGGAGAATAATTTTCATAGTGAAAAGTTATAAAATATAAAAATGAATTATTCTCCAAAAAGGACGAAAAAAAAACTTTTGATATGAAATATTCCCAATTTTGTATGAAGATTTCTTAGAAAACTTTCAGTATGCTTTTGAGCGATTTTTCATAGGGTCATTTTGCATGCAGCCAAAAAATGGCAATTCAAGGCATTATTTGTTTTCATAAACAGACTTGTTCGTTAAAACACCATTATACGATTAATAACGCAGTGCAACTCGGAAAAAAATAACCATATACGGACACCACTACGTGATAAAAGACCAAAAAAAAGACCCCTGTCTCCCAGTTTTTCCCAAAGTCCTCCAGGTTTTTTTTATGAGCCCTCAAATGTGATTTTTGCAAAAAAATGATCATTTACTCAAGCTCATATTTTGCAAACCGTTTGAAATTTTGATATACTCTCTGAGGCAAAGTTGTAGCTCTGGTCATAAAGAACAAAAATTGTTAACATATAAAATCAAAAAAACTTCATCTTCAAGGTCAAAATCGCAAAAAACTTTAAAAAATTCAATTTTCTTTAAAACAAGTAAAAGTGCTATATTCGGCCGTGCCGAATCTTCTATACCCTTCACCACGGTGATTTTATTTATACAGACATGTACAGCATTATCCATATTGTTGACTCTTTACTTAAATAAATTCGTATGAGAAAAAATCATTATTCATAAGTTAAAAAAATAGAAGACAAATGAAAACAAATTCCGTTTGCTACAATTGTCGCCGTGTTGTCAGCTACTTAATGATATTGAAGACGACAGATACATCGTAAACTCTGACATTGTTGTAGAAATACTTATTTTGATTGTATAAAATTAAATAACTTTTTCAAAAAATTATAAATATTTCCTCCAAAACTTTTTGTTTATATATGAATTTGCAATTTACAATTTTGTGACATTTTCTTTTGTTGAATAAAATAGAAATTAGCCTAAGTTGACGACAGCCACAACGATTCATTTTTGACAGTTTGTAGTCGGTATTCTGACTATGTCTATGTGTTTAATGCACCTAGGTTTTAAAACAGAGATATCATCTATTTAAAAATCAAACGCATTTAAAACAAGTAAAAGTGCTATATTCGGCCGTGCCGAATCTTCTATACCCTTCATCACGGTGATTTTATTTATACAGACATGTACAGCATTATCCATATTGTAAAGAAATAGAAGACAAATGAAAAAAAATTACCTTTGCTACAATTGTCGCCGTGTTGTCAGCTACTTAATGATATTGAAGCCGACAGCTACATCGTAAACTCTGACATTGTTGTAGAAATACTTATTTTGCTTTTATAAAATTAAAAAACTTTTTCTAAAAATTATAAATATTTCCTCCAAAACTTTTTTTTTGCATATGAATTTTTAATTTGCAATTTTGTGACATTTTCTTCTGTTGAATAAAATAAAAATTAGCCTAAGTTGACGACAGCCACAACGATTCATTTTTGAGAGTTTGTAGTCGGTATTCTGATGATGTCTATGTGTTTAATGCATCTAGGTTTTAAAACAGAGATATCATCTATTTAAAAATCAAACGCATTTAAAAAAATCAAACGCATTTAAAAAAATATGTTACTCTATATACACACATACATACATATGTATATTCTTATATATTATGTTACAGTCATGATTTTCATTTTCAAAGAAATATTGAAATTTTTGTTTTAATTTTTCGAAAATTGCGCGTAAAAATTTTTTGTAAAAATATTTTTTTAAAAATTTTTTGTAAAATTTTATTCGAAAATTTTTTGGAAAATTTTTTAAAAAAATTTTTTTCAAATATTATTCTGTAAAATATCTTTTTGAAAATGATTTGTAAATTTTTTTGTAAATATTTTTGAAAAAAAATTAAAAAAATTTTTTTTAAAAATTTTTTTTTAAAAATTTGATTGAATTTTTTTTGTTAAATTTTGGACCTTTCTCCAATCTATATTGAGTTAGAATGGTCAGACTAAAGCAAACAGAAATCCTTACAAAAAAAAAATTCATCATATTGACACATGGGCGGTCCTTTTAACTGCTCCTATTTGTCAGTGGGTACCCTGTGGGTCCATTGGCTACCTCTATGCGTATTGCTTCCTATTAAGGTCTCTAATACAAATCAAAGCAGAAAAACCCTACCAATCTAAAAACAAACAAAAATCGCCCCTCGCAGGGGGTTTTTGATCCCCCGAGATCTGTATGCACTCCTTGCGATCTACCTGTCGCAGTCTAATATTTATTTGACAAAAAAAGCCGAAAAAAATTTAAAAAAAACGTAAAAAAAATATAGGTGGGCGTGGTTTTTGGCCCGTAGCCTCCAAGGGAATGATCCGATGTTGCTGAATTGCAATACCAAAATTTTCGAAACTATGCCTGACAGATTGGTGTGCTTAAATTTTTTGTATCCCTTCTGGTGCCTTGGCAAATGACATTACCACACTGACACGGACAGACGGACAGACGGATAGACGAATAGACGGACAGACGGACAGACGGACATCGCTTAATCAACTTCTCTATGTATAAGGATCCAGAATATATATACTTTATGGGGTCGGAAATGAATATTGTAGAAATTACACACGGAATGACAAACTTATATATACCCTTTCCACCTGTGGTGTGAAGGGTATAAAAATATGTTACTCTATATACACACATACATACATATGTATATTCTTAATATTAAATATATGTTATGTTACAGTCATGATTTTCATTTTCAAAGAAATATTGAAATTTTTGTTTTAATTTTTTGAAAATTGTGTGTAAAAATTTTTTGTAAAAATATTTTTGTAAAAATTTTTTGTAAAATTTTATTCGAAAATTTTTTGGAAAATTTTTTAAAAAAAATTTTTTTCGAATATTTTTCTGTAAAATATCTTTTTGAAAATGCTTTGTAAATTTTTTTGTAAATATTTTTGAAAAAAAATTTAAAAATTTTTTTAAAAAATTTTTAAAAAAATTTTTTTTTAAAAATTTTATTGAAATTTTTTTGTTAAATTTTGGACCTTTCTCCAATCTATATTGAGTTAGAATGGTCAGACTAAAGCAAAAAAAAAATCCTTACAAAAAAAAATTCCTCATATTGACACATGTGGGGTCCTTTTAACTGCTCCTATTTATCAGTGGGTACCCTGTGGGTCCATTGGCTACCTCTATGTGTATTGCTTTCTATTAAGGTCACTAATACAAATCAAAGCAGAAAAACCCTACCAATTTAAAAACCAACAAAAATCGCCCCTCGCAGGGGGTTATTGATCCCCCGAGATCTGTATGCACTCCTTGCGATCTACCTGTCGCAATCTAATATTTATTTGAGAAAAAAAGGCAAAACAGAATCATTAAAGCTGAAAAAAATTTAAAAAAAACCTGAAAAAACGTGAAAAAAATATAGGTGGGCGTGGTTTTTGGCCCGCAGCCTCCAAAGAAATGATCTGATGTTGCTGAATTGCAATACCAAATTTTTCGAAACTATGCCTGACAGATTGGTGTGCTTAAATTTTTTGTATCTCTTCTGGTGCCTTGGCAAATGACATTACCACACTAACACGGACAGACGGACGGACGGACAGACGGACAGACGGACATCGCTTAATCAACTTCTCTATGTATAAGGATCCAGAATATATATACTTTATGGGGTCGGAAATGAATATTGTAGAAATTACACACGGAATGACAAACTTATATATACAATTTCCACCTGTGGTGAAGGGTATAAAAAAGTGAAAAATTTCCCGAAAATTTTTAAATTCATTTCGGCTACCTAAGCGCTACCTAAACGGTGTTAAGACTCATTCCTAGGAAGTTCATATGTTCTAGAAAGTTGTTTATTGAGATCTTAGGTTCATTTTTGTAGTTGATTGTTTCCTTGAATTTTGAACAGTTTGCTACCTATGGACCTAAACAGGGTAAAAAAGGTAAACAAAATTTAATTTTTTTAAGTTTTTTGCGATTTTGACCTTGAAGATGAAGTTTTTTTGATTTTATATGTTAATAATTTTTGTTCTTTATGACAAGAGCTACAACTTTGCCTCAGAAAGTATATCAAAATTTCAAACGGTTTGCAAAATATGAGCTGGAGTAAGTGATTATTTTTTTTGCAAATATGACATCGAGGCCCCACATCTTTGAGGGCCCATAAAAAAAACCTGGAGGACTTTGGGCAAAACTGGAAAACAGGGGTTTTTTTGGTCTTTTATGACGTAGTGGTGTCCGTATATGGTTATTTTGCCATGACTTAAAGAATAACACAGTGTGTAATGTTGCCAATAATATCATTTGAGATTTTTCGGAACACCAAACATTGCACCTAAATTTAATCATTTAATTTATTTAAAATGAGCTTTAAGAGCAGGACTACATGTACATATGTACATATGAACACTCTTCTGTCAAGTATTTCTTTACTTATAATAAC
This sequence comes from Phasia obesa, assembly GCA_949628195.1. Taxonomy (NCBI): domain Eukaryota; kingdom Metazoa; phylum Arthropoda; class Insecta; order Diptera; family Tachinidae; genus Phasia; species Phasia obesa. Next base: position 90,900,908 of record OX451215.1, read on the forward strand.
ATTTTTTAGTTCTTATTGAGTTTTTTTTACTCAATATTGTGAAAGTAATCATAAAAAATTAAAGAAAGGGTACAAATAGTGTACGCACCTATACGCAGCTGCAAATTCAATCTGGCTATATTTTTAAGCAATCGTTTACTTGGTAGCTTTTGATCTCTTTGAGTCATAATTATCATAAAAATACGGTAGTATCATTTAACGAATCATTTTTTTTATTACATCATATTTTAAGAGAAAATAAGCTTTAGCTTATCAACTTTATTTGAACCATCCATCTCAGGTTTATAATTCTTTAGGAATTTTCAACAAGAAGCAACAATTATTTTTTCAACAAAAATATTTTATCGCACATAAAAAAATTCGCAAATTCATATTAAAAATTCTCAAGGTTTTAAATGCAAAGAAGATTGCAGTTGGACAAACATGTTTCTCTTTCAAACTTCAAAGACCCACCTGAGCAAAAAACAAACTATTAAAAAAGCACTAAGTACCCTTTCGTTTTTATCAAAAGATAAACCTTGGCATTGATAGTAATACATAATTTTCCTTTTTCGTTTTTCTTCTTTTAATTTGCAATTCCCAGAATTTCAGAATTTCAATTTTAAAAAGGAAACATTTAAATACATTACAGATGAAGAGATGTTCTTTCTTCCTTAAGTTTAATTTGACCAAGGTAAATAAGTAAAATAAAAAATAAGCAACAGCCCACTTCAATGCCATGCGATATGAAATGCTTTTGCATGGTCATTTCATACCATCATACAATTTCATTCCGTAATTTTGTACCAAACAATTGATTATTCATGAAATGTGTATGAAGTGTCTTGTTAGTTGTGTAATCGAAGAGTCAGTGCGACGACCATTACAACTGGTTGGAAATTCAAATAAAATAAAACATTTCTTGCATACGGAACTCTTACAACTGTCAGTTGCAGATGATAAGAACACAACAAAAATTTGCTGACATCACTTACAATGCGAGTACAATGACGTATAAAAAAGATGAAAACAACCAATGGAACCGCAAGATGAGGAAATACACAATACTGTTAAAACGTCAATCAGTTTGAATTCCCAAAATTAAAGTAAAGCGAAAAAAAAATATTCTGACTAGGGAGTTATATTAAAGATGATTTACCTTTATTATCGTTAAAAAACGTAACAAATAACATTTCTAAAAGGTCTTATTATATTTAAAAGAAAAATGTGGATTTGAAACAGCTCAACGGTTCAACAAATGTAATGTACAGAGTACAAATCTCCGAATGCATATTCTTTAGCAGCTACTGACAAATAGCTCTAAAATATATAAAGTCTCTAAAATATATAAATGAATCGAATTGATTTTGAATTAGTTCAAATGAATTAGAACAATGTATTGGAATTCAATAAATGAAATCAAAAATGAGTTGTAGTAATTATCGTTGGGTGGTGGGTCACAAAATTTCAAAAATTATTAATTGTTTCTTGAATATTAAATGTGTCTTGTCGTTTAGCGTATTTTAAAATAAAAATCAGTTCTTCTTGAAGAAATAAACTCCAAACACCATGTTTTCTTTGATCAGGCGCAGATCCAGGACAAGGCTTTTCAATTTTTTTTTACAGCATATTTTCATTTTGGTAGGAGAAATTTCCATTTTTTTTCCCCCTAGATCTGCTCTTGAATTTTATTGATTGCAACTCATTTTTGATTCATTTGAACAGAAAGCAGCAATTTTTAGAATTTTTTGTGTCTGTCTGCCTGTCGGTGTTCGCATCACGTAAGAACTACTAGCTGATTGTGTGAGGAGGTATCTCGGTTCTAATATAGGATAATTTTTTCCGCAATAATATCTCACTTTCAAGAGACAATACATATAAAAGTAGTGAAAGTATGCAATTTTACCGATTTAAACTTTTCACAGCAGCTTTTATTTTGAAAGTGGCTGATTACATGGTGGTTTCTGAGATACATATTTATATATTTTATGATAATAAGAACCCTCCAGGAAGAGCACATGCAGGCTTGGCAATACTTATAAAGGCCCGAATCAAACATTATTTACTGCGTGATTTTTGTTAGAATTACTTTCAAGCAACAAATAACTGTCGAAGAATTTCATCAAAGCTTAGTTATTTCTTCGATTTATCCCTCTCCTAGATTTAAAATATCAGAAAGTCAGTATAGCGACTTCAACAAATAACCACGTCCCTGTTTCATAGCATCAGGCGGCTTCAACGCTAAACATAAGATTTTTGGATCACGCCTAATAACTCCTAAAGGTCGTGTAATGTTTGGCGCAATTTCAAAAATTGTGGTAAAGAAATGTCTCTAAGTACTGCCTTTTTTGAGCGAAGAATTCCTAGGCTACGCCTAAAGCCAATAATCTTATACGTTGATATATCATTCACATCCCCTGGATACATTCTTCTGACAATTTTGTTTTACGAGACTCCAAGGCAGGACAGGCACAATTTCCATCGTGCAGCTGACAGTATCTTCATATTCTGATCTCAGTGTTTCATAAGGTAAATTAATGGTAACACAATGTCTGGTACGCCATCCCTTAAATAGCTTTAGGTAACTCTTATTGGGTTATAATAGCCTTTAGGCTGTAGCTTGAGATAACGTGATAAAACGTATTACTTTATCAGAGCTTTCCAATGGCGAAGGAATTCTGCATCGCATCGAGCCATGAGTACCACAGTGATAAACTTTTGTGAGAAACGACTTCATTTAGAGATGTTGAACAAGCTCAAATGAAGCCTTTAGCGCAGCTTGGCTGTTCGATTTGTGATATATTAGTATGCGTTTTGGTTTTCTCCTTAAATATTCCCTGGCACAGCTAAGGATGGGGTATACTTTTGCCTGAAAGAAGTCGATATTTCGTATAGTATAAAACTAAAAACTAATTTAAATTAAAATTCTTTTAAATAAATTACTCAATATTAAAAAAAACTAAATTTACTTCATATTCTAAGTGTGTTGAAATAAACAATACAAAACTAAACCATTAGATTTTTGTACACAACGTTAGTTGAAAAAGATTGTAAGCCATGATAAATGAGTTAAGGCAACTGATTTTTCAGTTATAGAAAGTGGCATTTTTACAAAAAAAATTTCTACATTGAAAAAACATTTTCACAATATATTATAATTAAAAATTTAATTCAACTTTAATTTGAAACTAATTAAAACATTTAATTAGTGCGAAAAAGTTTTCTGTATAGGGTAATTCCACATCAAATCAACCAGGCACTCAAAATGACTACGACCACTTTAACACCTTGCAATAAACGCCGCAACTTTTTCATGCAACTTTTTTCTTGTTAGTAAGAGGGGTTGGGTGACAAGCGGGGTTGAAAAAGTTGCATGACAAAGCCTGACGAGGCATTTTTTGTTTTTGATTATTTTCATTTTATTTTTTTAAAGTGTTGTCTACTTTTTGACTACAGAAAAAAACGACAAGTTGTATTTTTGTTTTGTATAAAAAAATTATTTCTAAATTATAATTTAAGATATACATATATATATATATATATAAATTTAATTTTAAACAAAAATGTCACAAGCACAAATTGGGTGTTACGGACCCCTTTAAATTTGTATGTAAAGTATGGTAAATCTCGACTATTTCAGGGTAGAATGAGGTAATATGCGTGCTTTTGGAAAGGTAATTAAAAGTATTATCCAAATAAAATGAAATTAATAAAAATAAATCAGCCCAGTGCGAGTCAGAATCACACACGTATGGTTTCGAACTATGTTCAATTTTTTGTGAAAGGTGTATATCTGACAGACATTGTAGCGAAAACAATTGGGTTACTTTTTACCTTTGGGAAACATTTTAGATGAACAAACAAATATTTTTTTTAATTTTCATTCTTTTTGTCAGAATATAGACAAGAAAATACTTTAAAAAAACATTTTTTTGTTCTTGCTTGATATTTTATAATATTTTTCATTAATTTCAATTTAGTTAGATAGTACTTTTAATTACCATTCCAGTGATACTCATATTATCTCATTCCATTAAATAGTGGAGATATACAAAACTTTACATAGAAACTTTAGGGGTCCGTAACTCCAAAACAAATTAAAATTAATTTTACAACAATATAATACTTATTTTTAATATTTATAATATGTGTGTGTTAATATTATATTAAGAATGTTTAATCGCTTAATCATAATAAAATACGTTTAGTTGACAATACAGTTTTTTGTTTATTTATTAATAACACAGAAAAGCATAAAAAACAAAACTTTCAAAAATAAATATTTGTAAAAAATTCAAATGTAAAAGAATACAGGGTTTCGAAGCAACTTTCAAAAAGAATAGGAAAAAGAACTCGGCGTTTGTTATAAGGTGTAAAAACGGTCTACATCAGGTTTTATTGAAACTTTTTTTATATTTATTCTTTGACTCTCTGAATCCAAACCTAATTTAAAAAAAAAAAAACATAGCTTCTGATCCCATCATGGTCCCACTCTGAAATTTCTATGATGTACTCACTAAGCCATATTAAAAACATATATACATTTTAAAAAAATTAAAAGACACTATTTTCAAAATTTTAATAAAACTTTTTTGGTTTTTTCATAATTTATATCAAATTAAAGCGTATGAAATCCCATTTAAAATGAGCTATTAACCAACTTCCTAGGGCTTTTAGAACTGGAATTAGAATATATTTAATCCTCGAGCGCATATGCAAAAAAGCGATATTTTCCTATTTTGATAACTGTATAGCTAAAAAATTGTAAGATATAGAATTTTTAAAATTATATTTGGCTTTAGAAAAAATCGAAAGTGGTAAATGCGGAATGTTTATTATCATTTGAAAGAACATTATTTGGCATTTATGTCTATTAAATGTTGTCCGTTGCAACGTCGCAGATGGTCATCCGTTGAGTCTAATTTTCCATGACTCGTTCGAGCATTTCGAGTAACTGGCGAATGACACGCCTGATGTTTTCCTCCAAGATCTGAATCGAAGCGGGTTTGTCCGTATAAACTTTAGACTTTACATATTTCCACAGGAAAAAGTCTAACGGTGTGATATCAAACGATCTTGGTGGCCAATCGACCGGCCCAAAATTTGAAATTATGTTTTCAACGAAATGTTCTCTCAATAAATCCATTGAATGATGCGATGTGTGGGAAGTGGCGCCGTCTTGCTGAAACTAAATGTCGCCGAGATCACGAGCTTCAATTTCAGGCATCAAATAGTCGGTTATTATGGCACGATAACGGTCGCCATCGACGGTTACGTTCGCACCGGCATCACTTTTAAAGAAATATGGACCGATGATTCCACCGGCCCACAAACCACACCAAACTGTTTTTTTTGTGGATGAAGTGACAGCTCAGATTGCTCTTCGTAATGCGGAAATTTTTTTTTGCTTACATACCTATTGAGCCAGAAATGGGCCTCATCGCTAAACAAAATTTGCCTCGAAAACGACGGATCTGCTTGGAACTTTTCAACTTTTTATAGAGCGAAGCGATTCAGGCGTAAGTCTTTCCATTATGAAATGCCAAACAATACTAAACAAAAATAACATGACACGACTCACACGTGAACTGTCAAAAAAAGGCTATTGAAAAAGTACCTCGAAATGGATCACCCTTCATATGTATTCTGATTCCCATTTGTTAAATATTTCTTTAACGCACTTCTAACATGCAATTGAAATTTGTGTCTACTAACAAAACACTTTGACTATAAAACAAACCTAAATCTGAAATAAAAAAAAACTTATTCCTAACAAGAAAAATCATAACAGACATGCTCTGATTCTTTAACCTCATCGTTTTCGGCATTGCATCTATGTTCTCTTGTATAAATGGTACGATTTTAATTTCTGTCCATTAAAATGTGATCAGTAATTAAAACGCTAACAATTACCCAAAGCAGTAAATCCAAAGACAGCAAATATTTAATTTTTATTATTTCAAATCATGTTGTGCGTGTATAGCAGCGGCCAATGCCTAAACATGTAGAAAGCCTGCAATTACTCATTAGATAATTTGGCTTTTTATAATAGATTTAATTACTTTTTTCCTGTAAAAGTACTTACAGTACATAAAAAAATAGCACGTGGATTTTAAATCGAAACGAATTTACAATAGCTTTTACAAGAAATTTCAATAAAATAAATAAAAGTTCCTATTTTTAATAATAATTTTAAAGTGAACATCCAATTTGAGTTAGAGTTATAATTGGCTATGTTTGATTTTTTAATCATTCATTTGGGCATTCTTAACTACCCACTCATTTAATAAATCTCCTCAATGATAGCGGTGTGTTACTTATACAGGATTTATTAGTTGAACGCTAATGTAATTAATATTTTTTGAAGTGATTTTATTATATAGTATGTTTGTATCTTATACACATCAAAAAGTGTTGAAATTATTTTAATTACTAAAATGGTTAAGTCAAGCATAAAAATGTTCAATTTTACACCTCTCACCAAAATGATTATATTAATTATCAAAATTGTAAAAGTTTAAAAATTATTTTCTTTTCAATTAAAATTATAATAATTTTTTTTTTATTTGATCAATGTGATTGATTAAATTAATCAATAAATTAATTTAAAGGAAATCAATATTTAAGTCAATTCGATAACTTAAGATAATTAATAATAAAATTAACAAGTAAAAGTGCTATATTCGGCCGTGCCGAATCTTCTATACCCTTCACCACGGTGATTTTATTTATACAGACATGTACAGCATTATCCATATTGTTGACTCTTTACTTAAATAAAGTCGTATGAGAAAAAATCATTATTCATGAGTTAAAGAAATAGAAGACAAATTCCGTGTGCTATAATTGTCGCCGTGTTGTCAGCTACTTAATGATATTGAAGGCGACAGCTACATCGTAAACTCTGACATTGTTGTAGAAATACTTATTTTGCTTTTATAAAATAACTTTTTCAAAAAATTATAAATATTTCCTCCAATACTTTTTGTTTGAATATGAATTTGTAATTTACAATTTTGTGACATTTTCTTCTGTTGAATAAAATAGAAATTAGTCTAAGTTGACGACAGCCACAACGGTGGCCGTGTAGCCATGTAGATTTGCTGACTTCAAAATAATCGTTTTATTTTTGACAGTTTGTAGTCGGTATCGTGATGATGTCTATGTGTTTAATGCACCTAGGTTTTAAAACAGAGATATCATCTATTTAAAAATCAAACGCATTTAAAAAAATATGTTACTCTATATACACACATACATACATATGTATATTCTTATATATTATGTTACAGTCATGATTTTCATTTTCAAAGAAATATTGAAATTTTTATTTTAATTTTTCGAAAATTGTGTGTAAACATTTTTTGGAAAAATATTTTTTTAAAAATTTTTTGTAAAATTTTATTCGAAAATTTTTTGGAAAATTTTTAAAAAAATTTTTTTTTTTTAATATTTTTCTGTAAAATATCTTTTTGAAAATACTTTGTAAATTTTTTTGTAAATATTTAAAAAAAAAATTAAAAAATTGTTTTTTAATAATTTTTTAATTTTTTTTTAAATTTGATTGAAATTTTTTTGTTAAATTTTGGACCTTTCTTCAATCTATATTGAGTTAGAATGGTCAGACTAAAGCAAAAAGAAATCCTTACAAAAAAAAAATTCATCATATTGACACATGGGGGGTCCTTTTAACTGCTCCTATTTGTCAGTGGGTACCTGTGGGTCCATTGGCTACCTCTATGCGTATTGCTTTCTATTAAGGACTCTAATACAAATCAAAGCAGAAAAACCCTACCAAACTAAAAACAAACAAAAATCCCCCCTCGCAGGGGGTTACTGATACCCCGAGATCTGTATGCTATCCTTGCGATCTACCTGTCACACTCTAATATTTATTTGACAAAAAAAGGCAAAACAGAATCATTAAAGTCGAAAAAAATTAAAAAAAACGTAAAAAAATATAGGTGGGCGTGGTTTTTGGACCGTAGCCTCCAAAGGAATGATCCGATGTTGCTGAATTGCAATACCAAAATTTTCGAAACTATGCCTGACAGATTGGTGTGCTTAAATTTTATGTATCTCTTCTGGTGCCTTGGCAAATGACATTACCACACTAACACGGACAGACGGGCAGACGGATAGACGGACAGACGGACAGACGGACAGACGGACAGACGGACATCGCTTAATCAACTTCTCTATGTATAAGGATCCAGAATATGTATACCTTATGGAGTCGGAAATGAATATTGTAGAAATTACACACGGAATGACAAACTTATATATACCCTTTCCACCTGTGGTGAAGGGTATAAAAACAATAAAGATAATAGCTCAATTCACAATCTTGTGTATTTGAGATTGTAAATTTATCCAATTGTAAAAATTTCCCATGAATTGTGAACGGTTTTCTATTTCAGTTTGCAACACCTCTTTCGAAACAAAAAATTTCCTATTGTAATTTATTCTACAATAAAAATTTCGTTGAAGGAAGGTACAAATAGTAAAATTTTAATAGATAAAACTGCTAAAGAGTTTTGTTTTCATATTTCACACACTCCAATTAATAAAATATTCATTCTCATTAATTAATAAAATATTCATCCAAAATTCTTCAGTAGTCCAGTATAAGGTGAGGGTGTTCCATCGGAAGTTGGAAAAACAAAAAGACACGGAATTATCAGTCGCCTAGTATTAAATAACAATTAACAGGAGCAGTCTTACACTGAAAACTACTGTACAACAAATCTCGAAATTATCAAACAGCTCACGTATTAGATGAAACTTGCCTGTAGTCTATTACAGTTCATTTACAGTTAACGGCAACAGTATTTTTTTTGGAATTTTTAGTGCAAAAAATACTAAATATTACGAAATAATTGAAAAAAATTCCGTAGCCAGTAAAAGATATCAAATAAAATTCTATTGTGTCCATCTGGATCCATTTTTAAATTGTTATCTTCTTTTTTACGTTTGTTTTGTTTTTGGTTTTTTAATTTTTTCATATTTTTTGTTGATTTTAATTTTTTGGTCTGTTCCAGGTGCATAACAAAACAGTCCGAACTAGTCCGAATTAGTCCAAACGCGTTCCAGATAACGCAATTGTGCAATTTTGAGAGAAAATGAGAGAGTAACATTTTTCATTTCCTGTACAAAGTTGTACGAATTTATTAAAGAAATATGATATGAGAAATTTAAATTTTTATATTATACTAGCTGTGCCCGCCACGTCTTCGGCATCCTTTGAAAGTATTCCACACCTATTGTAAGGCTTACTTGTATAGAGTAGCACCTATAAGAGAAAAATGCAACTAAAATAAGAAGAAATTAACAACAACAGAATTTTATAGGCGTATTATTGTTACCAAATTTTAAAAATTAACACTAAATAACAAAAATAATGTAATCACAGAATTACCTAAGTATGTATTTCACAAAATAACCAAAATAAAACAAATACAAATTTTATTCAGATGGCTATTTGGCATATGTTTTTAGCGCCATCTGGGTTTAAATATCAAAATTAAAAGTGCCGTAGTTAAAACGATCTGTGTTTTAAAATATATAACTTTCAAAAATTAAAGGTGCCGTGCTGTACTAAGCAGTACTTACTTCCTCCTTAAGACATGCTACATATCAGTTTATGTATTTTTTTACTTTATAAAAAATAAAGTATTCATATCTGATTAGTTCAACTGCGTACTTTCACTGCTTGTTCTCCACTTTCTCTTAGAAATAAGATATCCTATATTGGAAAAAAGTATCCTCTATTGGGACCAGGATACTTAGGTACCTCCTCACAAAATTTTGTTAAAATCCATCCAGTAGTTTTGATGAAAAGCAGACAGACAGATAGACGGTAATGAGTTATTACTTTATTATATGTACACTGAGGGAAAAACGACGTTGCAAAATCGACAACGAATGTGGTCATTTTTATACGTTGTCACATTTGTTTGACAACGGGTGTTGTCAACTTACAAACGAATGTGTTCGAATTGGCAACGCCCGTTGTCAACTTGTAAACGAGCGTTGTCGATTAAACAACAACCGTTTTCAACTTTTCCACGAACGTGCTCAAATTAACAACGCAATGTTATGAAATACAACCAGTTTTACTAAATGTTTTTCATTGTCAAAATTTCATTCAATTTATGCAGACACATTTCTAAAAATAATAATGTGGATGTTGAACGATTCAATCTTTATAGCCAACAACCTTAGTGACGATAAAAAACTAAAAACAATTCTTAGAACACATCACTTTGGAATCAATTTCCGATAACTTAAAATGTAACTAAACCAAAGTTCTAATGTTCCAAATGTACTTTTGTTTTTCTAGCTGCACAAGTAATATTAAGGAGTCTGCGATTTTTGAAAAAGCAATGGTGGAAACATGATGAAATCTCCAACAATACAATACGCAAATTGATCAAAGGTAAGAGCAATTCCAATTGGTTTTATATAGAACAACTTAAAAGAATTTTGTTGTGGTATAGTTTAGAATTCGAAGACACTGTTAAAATAAACATCAAAAGAAAGTCAGGGTCTAAATAATCGGTCTAAATATTCTGATAAAAATAACAAAATGTTAGTGTTATTATTTTGGACTTTCTAAGAAAAGATTACCTATTCTAGATTTTATAACTTTACCGTTTCATGTATATCCTATTTCTAGAATTACATTTATTTAATATTTTGTACTAGTAATTAAAACCACATTTTTTTATAAAATAATTTTATAAAAATTTATTTATAATCTGTTTTATTATTATGTTGAATTTGGAAAGGAATGACCATTTCTAAATCGAAAACGATATGGTGTCAACTTAACAACGGTCTGGTGTCAAATTGACACCGGTATGGTGTTACTTCGACAACAATATGGTTTCAAAGTGTACACGTTCGTTGTCATTTCAACAACCCTTTGTTGTCAATATTTCTTTGTCGAATTGACACCGGTCATTTACAGTTTGAACACAAACGTGGTGGATACATTTTCGACACCGAATGTGGTCACTTTGTACACGGGTGTATATATTTTTCTCTGGGTGTATAGATTTCATAGGGGCAAGAGGTTTTTGAAATTGTTTTACAAGCAGACACATCTTCTTCTAGATTTTACTCTCTTTATATATTTTCTTTACTTGAAATTGGTATATATCTGTCTTGCGATATGTGTAGCGATCCAGAAAATGCATTACATTCTGCTGGTGTCTAATTTTACTTTATCTCTTTACAATAAAGAACTTAAGCCTAAATAATTAATTAATTCACTTAAAAAAAGTAATAAATAAAATTAAAATTCATATAAAATACTGAATTATATTAAAATATAGTCAGTAGAAAAGTACTATTTTATATATTTTTTTACAGCTAGAAAAAGGACATCCAAAAATGATATTAACTTTTAACATTTAATTTAAATAAAATGTTAGTGAACCTTTTTTAAATGAAATAGTAGTTTTTAAAAGCATTTTTTCACTTCAATTTACCTACATAATATTTTGACTGTAGTCTTTTAGTTTGTTAGAAATTTGGTTTAAAATTAAAACTTTATATTTTTGATGTGGTAGACCTATTTAAGAAAGCATTTATTATTATTTCATGATATCGGCTGATCTTGATAAAATTTATATTAAAATAGTATCAGATTTTGTTCTGATAGCGCGTTTGGTTAGAAATTAATTTGGGAAAATATAAAAACTACCGTTTTTCAGGATTTTCATAAAAAAAGGTGGGTGCTTATATAAATTAAACTTGCTTCGATACTATTAAATGTTGTATTTTTTAAGACAACCTAGACAAATGAAAGAAAATTGGGTAATAAATTGTAATCGTTCTTGCTATCTCCTATCTCCTATCTAAACATAGCTAATTTTGAAATAAATTTTATGATTTATTATAAAATACCTCCGAGTACAAAAGAATTGCTAACAAACGGTAAATAAATTTAAAGTCTCATCTATACACAGCTCCGTGGTTAACAAAGGCGAGGTAGCCTATTTTATTATAACCACAATTTTTTGGAACATGTCTTTCCTTTTTTAGGAATTAAGATGTTTAAATATAAAATATTAAAAATAGTTATTACCACTTGCTCTCTTATCCATGTTAGTTTTAAGTTTTGTAGGGATATCTCAGTCCGTTAGCAGTAACGTAAATTTAAGCTTTAAACTTTCTTTCCCAAAAAATCGCATTATAGTGAATTTTGCGGTATTAAAAGTATAAATTACACTTGAAAAATGCAGCGTGAAAAAAATTTTTCTGAAAAACATTCAACAATGTTTATATAGAATTTAAATTTAAATTTTTTTTTTTTTTTAAATAAGGACATTGACGCCGGTTCACCCTTTAATTTTGTTATTTGTTACAATTGTTACATGGCAATTCTCTTTCTATGAATATATCAAGAGTCTACCTATAACGATTAAAAAAATAAGTCACTATACGTGAAAAACATGTCACTGTCGGAACACCCTTTAATTTTTTTATTTGTTATAGTGGCCAGAGTAATACATCTCCAGTAAAACCTTCAATAGTATACCTATTTTCGTTCAAAACTTAAGCCTTATACATGCAAATCACGTCACTATTGGAGTACCCTTTAATTTTTATTTTTATTTTTTTATACTTGTTTATATGTGACCTAATTTTTAATAAATGTTTGTAAATTTAAAATGTATGCCTCCTACAGTTTAAGAAATAAACACATATACGTGAATAACATGTCTCTATCGGAAGACCCTTTAAGTTTTAGTATTTGCGCTATATCGGCAGCAGTTATACATCTTCTGTGAAATTTTCAAAGTCTACCTATAACGGTTGCAGATATAAAAAGCGCTGACGGGCGGACGAACAGACATTGTAGCGCAAGCAATAGGGTTACATTTTTCGGATTTGGGTACGGAACCCTAAAGAGAATGATTTATAGATCTGCTATGTTCCGCACCTCCACTCAAAAATGCAAAAAAAAATTTTTTATTGTGCGTAATAAGTTAAGAAGACAATAAAAAAATCCTCGGATTTGGATCAAAATTTATGAAATTATGAAATAATTATGGCTTATTTTTTCTTCAAAAATAAAATATCTTCTTTGTAAAGGCAATATATTAAAATAAAAATTTCTTTAATAAATTTAAAAGTTTTTCCGAAAAGAAAGAAAGAAGAAGTCACTGTCAACTTTTGTACCAGTAAGGGTTCTATTTTTAAAATTTTTTTTAAATCTAATAAATTTTTAATGTTAACACTTCTGCAGTATAGAGTAAACTTCGCAGCTACTTAATATTAATGATGTCTTTCTTTTTAATATATACATATATTAATAAATAAACCATGTCATTTTGTATAATAATATACGAGGTTTCCATCATAATATAAAATTGCCAAAAAGGGTAATATTTTATTGAAACATTTTGTTCGATATTTCATAAGGAAATTTTTAATAATGAATTTACATCCAAATATGACGAGAAACACCCATAATCTTTGGTTTACTTTTAATTTGAAATATTATTTTTAAACTACCTAAAGTATGAGTATAGAACTCTTGCAACCAAGTGGTTGACACCTAAACATATCAGCAGTAGCGAATCATTTGTTGCATCAAATCATCGCAACTTAAAGGCAATTCGAGGTGAAACATTAAGTCATATGGAAAGAGTATGTTAAAATAATTGTTTAGTTTTGCAAAAGATGCATTTTGCTTTTAGTAAAGATAAGCTTAATTAGCCTCTGCGAAAAGCGGAAACCATTATCAAATTGCTTTAAGCGCTTTGAGAACTGCATAGCAATAAAAGTTTAACTATTATACCGACTGAATACTTTTTTCATAGAAATATTTATGTGGAAATAATTTCTGCAATACTGCAATCGAGCCAACTTACAAAATATATTTTACAAGGTGTCGGCAAGTGGTTTAAAGTATTTTAATTAAACAAAAATTCATTAAAAGACACTTTCATTTATTATTAAAAAGACTGGAGAAAATGAAATATAATTAACAAATAAAGATAGATATTAAGAAACAAATATAAACCAGTGTGATTTTTAATCAGTTTTAGGATGTTGCAGAATAGTAATTCTTAAAAAAGATATAAACATTTTGGAAACCACAATATCATTTAGAAAAAATAATAAAAACTTCGAACTTAACACTAATAAAAAATATATATTTTTTTAAATAATTTTTCACGTAGAAGTTCCACATGTATGGTGGATTTTGAGTATAAAAATTAAGAGTTGTGTTTTTTTTTCTTTTCAATATTTTAAAATTTTTAGTGCAAATATTTGGTTGGAGGTCTTATTTTTTTAAAGTTAAGTGTTTGATAAAAACAAAAGACTTAAGCAAGAAACTTTCAATCTTCGTGACCATTTTTAAACAAACGGTTTAAATCGTGTACCTTCTTCTTGAACTTATTGATGAGAGTAGTTATTTAATAACAAATTTGTTTTCGTCATATTGCTGTATTTATATTTAATACAATTTGAAAAGGTTTTTTTTTGCGGTATTTCCATACAGTTTTTACAAAGAAGTGTAGGAACAGACGCACTATCTTGCCAATCTAACCAGGATATTGGGCCAAAAATTTTATTTAAGAAATGTAAAAATTTAAGCATGCAGATTGACAGACAACAAAATTATGCACCGAGTAGTGAATTAAGGCTTTTGCTTAAAATTTGACGTTTTGGGACACAGTTAAAATCAGGAAAGTTCAGTAAATTGCATACGTTTTTATTGACTTTTTACGGTATTGAGAGGTTTGCAATATTTTTGTAGCTAAACAAATAAAAATTTAAAATGGATATTTTCTTTCTGTGAAAGGCTATATTATCAGCTAGGTATATTAATTTGTAGAAAAAATTTTATTTTAAATATTTATAATAAAAAATGTCGATCGAAATTAATAGAAAATATTTTATTTGTTCACTTTCTTATCAGAAAAAGTGAAAAGTTTTTTGAGAGTGATCTTCGTAGCGATCCTAAAAATGTTATATGTATATCACTATAAAATTTGAGATCTCTTCTTTTATACTGTAGAAAAAAACGTTGCGCGTTGTTGCGCTATTTTTTCGATTTTTTTGCAAACTTCACCTTTTTTCTTTCTTTGCTCATATTGCATAGGTAGATGCTAGTAAGAAACCTTTTTGTCGGTCATAAAATGTTTTTGATAAATAAATTTTTAATATTTTAAATAAAATTTATTGTTACTATTATAAATAAATTATTATACATACTCGTACATACAATAAAACTGCAACTTTCTTCCTTTCTGTCTGTCTATGTTGGCATCACGTAAACACTACTGGATAAATTAAATTAAATTTTATGGAGAGGTATCCTAGTATCCAGGTTAAAATATAGGATCCTTTTTTTCTTTAAAAATATCTAATTTCCAAGAGAAAATTGAGAAAAAATATTGAAAGTACCGATTCAAAGTTACTATAGACTTGGCAGCAATAATTTTAGAATTATATATAAAGCTTATGTTTCTGAATAATTACCCAGGGATGGGTAAATTTATGTGAAGTAAATACTTAAACCATATCTAAAGCATTATAAAAGCAAGAGTCTTAAAATTTGTTATTATAACTTTCTCGCTTTTTACATTGTGCATCTTTTGTCGTTACAATTCTTATATAATTGAAGAGAGGGTGGAGAACAAATAAAAAGGGCGGAGCACGCATATTCATATACTCTTGACATTCGTTTTGTTCCCTAATTAGTTGTTATAATTATGAAGTTTAAAATATAAACAAATGCGTCCATCCACACAAATTGCTGCAATAAAAATTGCTGCATATAAAGTTGTATACAAATACAACTTTAAAGAAGAAAAGAGATAAATTTCAGACATAATTTCCATAATGTAATAAGGCTCCTCTGAAGCTAAATCGAACAAAATATTGTAAGGACATTGACAAAGAGGCGGACACAGCTAGTTACGCATAAATTATTTTCATATAAATTAAATTGGGACCAATTTTATATTTACTGTACACATCGGATATGCCAATTAGCACCCTAGTCCACTCATCAACTTTTGCAGATGACACACCTTTTTTAAGTATTCATGAAAGTGCCCAAGAAGCATCACAACTTTTACAAGACCACATACTCAATTTGGAAAATGGCTAGAAAAATGGAGAATAAAAGTGAATGAACAAAAATGCACTCACATAACTTTCACACTGCGTAGGGACTCATGCCCTCCTATTCGCATAAATCACCAAATGATACCACAGCTTTCAGACGTTAAATACCTGTGTATACATCTTGACCGTCGCCTTACTTGGAAAAGCCACATTGATTTCAAGTTAACACAAATGAAACTAAAAGCAGTACAACTAAATTGTCTTATTGGCAGAAACTCCACCCTGAGCTTAGATTGTAAACTTCTACTGTACAAGTCGGTCCTCAAACCAATTTGGTGTTATGGGATTCAGTTGTGGGGCACTGCCTCAGCTAGCAATGTAGAAAAAATTCAAAGGCGCCAAAATAAGATTTTACGTATTATTACATCTGCTCCCTGGTATATAAAAATTTCGAACATCCACAAAGACCTAAACATGCCATCAGTTAAAGCAGAAATAGCAAAACATGCAGTCTCATATCTAAAGAGGCTTGAATCTAATCCAAACCCTTTGGCGCGTAACATACTGAATGAAAATCCGTGAAACAAACATTATTTTTGTCTAGCACTGACTGGACTTAAAAAGAATATTTTATGTTAGACTTAAGATACGAGTAATTATTGTTAGTTCAAAAATATTGAAGATACAATAAATAAATTATAAAAAAAAATATTAATTAAATTATATAATAAATTTATTTTTATTAATATTCTTGGGTGGTGTGGATTGGTTGGGAATTGGGAAGGAATCTTCTCTTCCACATAAAAGTTTCAAAATTAATATTTTTTGGAAATTACAAAAAAAAAAATTTAAAAAAGTTTCGAGGGTAAAAACTTATAATTAAAAACAAATTCCTGTTGCAGTAAACTTTATTAACTCCCAAAATGTAAAATAAAATAAGGTTTAAACAAATCTAAGTGTCTCTAGTTAATATTAGCAAAAAAAACTGGTTTAATTTATTTATGTTATAATTGATATTTATTAATATTGAATACGAAATGTGCGATAATTTAATTTTAGCAAAAAACAATTGCTAGAAGATCGTGGAATATATTGCCTTTTAAATTATTAAATTTAGAGATATCCTTATCTTATAGAAAATTAAAGTATGAAATCGGTAAGTGATTCCAATTTGCAATGTTTTATTTTGTTCGTTGAAATTATGATAAATTATATTTTACTAAAAACTAAAACTTGGTGATTTAAAATCCATTTACTTTTTTTATCGGTGCATTGCACTCACAGAAATTATACAATAATCAATAAATTTTGTTTCAAAATTAACTATGGAAAGAGCTGGAGAGAGAAGCTTTATAATTTTTTACCCTAATTTTTTTCACATTTGCTATAGGTTGTCTTCGAAATGGTTTAAAACTATTTACTAGTGCCGAAGTAACCTTAAATTACATAAGCAAAAAATAAATAACATCTTTTTGGGGAAAATCCTGAAAAGAAAATTATTTGTTACCTTTTCCTAATTCAGACGCTTGTAACTTTAAAAAATCCCTATTAGAACAAAACTTCGAACTTATTTATTTTATATTTTATCAAGAATAGCCACTGTCTTAAAATTATAATCTGGTTAATAATAAGTACACCACGCCAATAATACTAAGTTAAGGTTGGTCAAAATTAAAAAAAAAATTTAGGCAAATTTTCTCCCAAACTAAAAGAGATAAGCTACACATGTAAGCACATTTTTTATAGAATTTTTTTTAAGGTTTACATCTTAACATTTGAGTTGAAACTAAACTTTTTATGACATTTCCCAAAAATTATATACCCGGGGTACCCAACTTTGGGGGCTTAGCCATGAGCCCCCTTTTACCCTAGAGGGCCGACCATCTGCAGCTCCATTCAGAAACACCTCTGCATTGCCTCTGTGAAATATATCTTCAGTGGTTCACAAGATACCGAATCATGTCCAAAATAAATCGTTCTCAAACCACTGTGCATTGTTAGAAAGAACATAATGTGGTTCTTATGACCACACTGCAATAATGGTTTTTCTTTACATGCATTGCAGTAAGTTTCCATGGAACACTACTTCCGATAATTGTTATCTGTTACTGGACTAATGTCAATTGCTGAATTTCAAGCAATATCTGTCTATTAGTTATCTTTTGACAACCATTAAAGCAGACATGCGTTGTTTATTTTAAATTAAAGAAAATAATATAGAAAATGTTGAATTTCGTATGCGGGTACCAATAAAAGGTTTGATAAAATCTACTGCCACGCTGCTCCATCAATTTTAATAGTAAAACATTGATTTACAGAGTTTCGTTGTGGTCGTACTTAGCACAAAAGACGCCAAGAACAGGTGGCTTAAAAGACCTCGTCATGCCAGAAATAGTCGCCCAGAGAATAAAAGAGCGTGAAGTTGCTGAGGCTGTAGACATTAGACTTGGGTAGTTCACGAACGAACAATGTAGTTCAATTAAACTATTCTACCAATTGAACTAAATGGTTTAGTTCAAATGTTTATGTATTTGTGTGTGTTTGAACTACATACCCTGCAGGAAATGTCAATAGTGAATCTGTAGTGACTTACTATTGACACAGTCACCAGTACTAGTGACTTAGAATACCTCAGACAATGCTATTTACTGAAGACATGTGCATGTCATTGAAAATCCACTACTGACATTGGAACTATTGACTAGGTAGTTCTTTTGGGACCATATGTAGACATTGGAACTAGTGATTCACTAGTTCATTTTAGTAATTCTAGTCTACACTTTTGGTACTTTCCTGAAAAAGATTGGACAATGAAAATGCATATTTTCTTAGCTTTTGTGGTTTTATTAAAAAAAAAAAAAAAATAAATGACTAAAGAGCAATAATTCTAATATATAAAATCTAAAATTTAAAATTTTTCGTCTGTTAATATGTACAATTCAAAAAGGTTGTTAAGACTATGATTATAAAAAATTTAAGTTAAAATTAATTATTACGAACAATTCAATAAGAGTATGATTATAAATAAATTAAGTTAAAGAAATTTTAAAAATTAATCCTTGTTGGAAGTGTCTTCATCCATTGGTTTTCCGTTTTATTTTGCTTTGTTTAAATTTTTTTTTGTTTTATCCGAAAATTTACTAAAAGTTGAAATAACATCTAAATATTATGAAAAAAAAATTTGTCAAAATATTACAAAACTTAACATAAACAACAAAATGTTTACCTTTTACAACTTTTAAAATATTTGGATAATCACGCAATCTCTTTTTTTCCAAAGGGTATATCTATATTGAAGCTCATAATAATGGTTTGAGCAAATTCTTGGTTTACCATTGTCAGCAAGGAGTGATTTGATTTGCCTAATATATTTAACATAAATTGAAAATTCAATGTTTTGCAATAAATTCGTTTCAAACCAAATAGAAATACTTACGTATGGGTCCGAATGAGTGGCTTCCAGTTCTTTTAATTTTTCCTCATACATAATTGGTAAAAATAAGATTTGTAGCACCGTATTTTACTTAACAATTCTGTCTAGCAAAACTTTGCTCCGCCAGAATGTCCAGTAAGGTATGCTGCTTTTAGGAAACGTCTATAAAAAACAATTCTGTCACTAATCCCACAAAATCTTTTACAGGGACTACAAAATTTTCACAATTACCACATTCAATTAAAATTGTTTTGTTTTCACTTCTATTTCATATAAAATCGATTGCTTTTTTTATCTGCCATTTATAATTCCTTCTGCCCATGATGTTTTATGATTTGAAACACAATTTATATTGATTTTGGAATATTTAAAATAAACGTATTTTTTGTTTGCACCTGACGTAAGTACATACATATGTATGTATATTTTTAACAATAATAAAAAATTAAGAAGAAGCAAATATTGTCAACGATTTGTTGACAATGTCGCCAAAGAGGCACCACAATAGTTGACAAATGTGGTGACTTGGGGACAATTGTCCCCAGGTTTGTACGTATGTGCGTATGTGCGTATGTTTATGTTTACTATTTTGACAACAATGTAGAACTTCCACATAATTTATGAATCATTTTAAGAACGTATGAATTTATTATTTTTGAAAATTATATTCTATATGACATTTTAAAAATATACTTTCTAAAAATTACAGGGGAACCACTGGTTGCTTTGTGATTAATAAAAAGTAGTTCAGACACAAATTATGGTTCAAAAGAAAACAGAGCGATTGAACTAAAGGATTGTACTATTTCATCTTTAACTTTGAACTAAAATGAGCGTTCATTAAAATAAACAAGTCTAGTAGGACATCACAACCAAACATTTTGCATGTATATTTGAACAAATCTATGAATTAGGCTACAAAATGCTATCTCATTCAGTATACTCTCAAGATTTAGCCACTGGCTAATGTCTAGATGGTAAGAGATTCGCGTCAAACGAAGAAGTCATCATTGAAAGAAATGCCTAGTTTGCCTAGGCATTGTCATATCTTATTATTTAGGTGGAATAAAAATAGAAAAACGTTTAAAGAAAACTATGTAGAGAGATAAGACACGTTTTTGGAGAAAAAAATATATGTATATTATTGAAAATGTCAAAAGAGATTTATATAATATGTTCTTGTATTATTTTTAAACGATATATTTAATTTGAGAAAAACTTAACAATAAAAAGAAAATTAAAACTAAAGTGGGTACATGGACACATTAATTCATGTTCAAAGCAGTTAAGAGAGTCTAAGAGTACAGAATAAACCACTTTCCATATTAAAAATTGTATAAAGCTTAAAAAAATACAACAATGTTAAAGCTATCCTAACAATACTAAAATTTAATTAAAATTTAAAAAAAAAAAATATAAAGAATAAAAGTTATAAAACTAGTACTTGTTTTTGTTGTTTTGTGAAAAAGAAGCTACAATTTTTGAAGTATAATAGAATATATCGAACATCATATCAAATCCATAATCGACTTTATGAGTTAAGATATTAAACTTTTAAGAGTATTTACTGTTTCCAGATTATTTGGTTTTCTATTGTCCCTAGTTTTCCAATCTTGTAATTTAGAGTAACTTCGGGGAATGTGGACCACTGTTTTATATTTTTTACATTGTAGCTACAGTATGTAATAGAAAATAAACATTTTTGGTTCATAAATTTGTGGATGTGTTGCCCAAAATTATTTATAATATAAAAGTGCGTATGCTTAAAGAGAAAACTTGCATATACAAATTATATATGCAACCCCAAAAAGCGTACAAAAAGAAATTGGAGGGTAATGTGGACCAGTATATGCGGATAATGTGGAATACCGGTCCACATTACCCGCAACAAAATTTATTTTTATTAAATTCAAATTAAGATGTATTTAGTAGATAATAACGTTAACATAAACAAAAAATAAACATAAAGGCTGCCTCCGTAGCATAAAAATTATTTTTATGTACATTAATATATACCTAAAAGTATATCTACAAACATGTTATACATTTTTAGAGAGATAATGAAATGACAAAACCAGTTGGTAAATACATGTATCGGCTTGAACCCACCTAGATAATTGATAAGCAAAATCAGAACCAGGTGGGGCACTTCTCATTAGTTGCGCATTGATATTTTTTTTTTTCCTGGAAATATGAAAAACAAAAGATCCAGCCGCGCCCATGCATGTAATGACAGTGATGAGTTCTCCGCGGTCTGCCGAAGAGATCTAATATCTCTTCTTGTAAGCCCCCAATACCGTGATTCCATTTCTTTGCCATACTTTACTAAATCCAGCTCTATTTCTCTACCTAATACTGGCTTTCGTCCTAGTAGTGTAGACCAAAGATCTGTGTTTTTTACTTCAGATTCTAATAGGGGTTGTTTTTGGAACACCAAAGCTTTTCGAGGCTTATAAATACCCCATTGTTTTGGATTACACAGCTCCCATAACTTTTTTTAACTCTTCGGGATTTTATTTCCGGATTTTTCCTTTCTTAGGCATTTTTTGAAAAGAAATGTGAAATGAGGTTTACATAGTTACTTTTCGGGTAATTTGGACCAGTGGTCCACAATAGACAACCTCTTGTGGTCCACATTAGACGAATGCCAATTAAATCAAGAATAATTTTGTTTTTGCTGAAAAGCTAAATGGATAAAAATACTCTCCAATTAAAATAAAAACTTAAAGTGCACTTTTATAGGAGGAAATTAATAAATGTTAAAATCTGTAACGTATCTGCTCAAAAAAGTCTCCGAAATTCCAACTAAAAAAAATGTTGACCACACTTGTTAACAAATAACACTACACGGAAATGCTAACATAGCAACAATGTATTAAAAATCGTATGCAATGTTCTTTACTGTTTAACGACAAAGCGTACATCAAGTCAGAGTTGCTATACCGCACTTAGATTCTGAAAAAGGTCACTGGTCCACATTAAACGCATAGTCCACAATACCCGCAGTTACTCTATGTCTCCAATTTTTTTTTATAAAAATCATATTTTTTTTTAAAAGTTTTGTAGGAAAATAATTTATTTAGTCGCCACTCGGATAATGACATGTATTTTTTGATTAAGGTTGTCTATCAGCAATTTAAAACAAAGAAACAAAACGCTATATTTTTCGCTTTTTACGAAATGACTTCAACGCTGGCTTTTTTGCGTATTATAAATCAATAAATAATAATTTATTGCGCTACAATTAGCTACACGCTACTGTTCTTTTTTGCGAGATCACTTAGAAGATGTCAGGGCGAGAGGAAAGCAAGCCACAAGGTTAGTAAAATATTCTTTAGTTGTTCTTTATTATAAAATAGACTGTTTTGTTATCAATTAGCAAATATTTTAGCTTCAGTTATTATGAGTTTTAACAACAAAAATACTGCGAATTTAAAAGCGGCTAATTGATACCAAATTAAAGCGTATGTAATACCCTTTAAAATGAGCTATTACCCAACTTTCTAGGACTTATAGAACTGGATTTAGAATATATTTAATCCTCGAGCGCTCATGCAAAAAAGCGACATTTTCCAATTTCGATAAATGTGTAGCGGAAAAACTGTAAGAGATAGATTTTTTTTAAATCATATTTGGATTCAGGGAGTCAACGAATATAAATAAAAAAGTTTCAATAAAATCGGGAGTGGTAAATTTGAAAACATTTTTTTTGGTTGATTTGACTTGGAATTACCCATATGTACAAATCAGAAAAAGTGACAAAATTTAATATTTATTCATCGAAGTCCTTCAACAACCAAATTGTCATTAGATGTGTTTACAGGCCTCATACCAGACTTAGTACTGAATTTTTTTTTTCGAAAACTCCAAGTGGCGAAGGTATAACACTGGCCACTGGGTAGTCATAACAACAGCAGTCATTTCATTGGTTACCGGTATTATAAAATAGACCATCGATTTGAGTTTTCTACATTAGCTGTTATGTCAGGACGATTTAAAATTGACTTCTGCAACATACGTGGGTAAATATTTTTTTTGTATATGCTCACGTTTGTCTCCATCGTCCGGATGTTTTCGCTTTATGTGAGACTCAGGTATCTGAAGATGCTGATCCACAGGATTTTCACTTACCTGGGTATCACCTTCTATCACTTTTTAGTTTCCATAGGGCCTTGTGTTGTACATACGCAATGAAGTTGTGTACCAGTGACAGCAATCATTAGGCACGTCTGATCCTGAATTTAGCTGTCTATGGGTTAAATTCAAAATAAAGTCGCACTACTTGCATTTCGGGTTTCTTTATTGAAGTCTAAACGCGGGAAGGGACAAAACTTTATCCGGCTTCGATTCCGTTTCCGATTCCATATCGAAGATACTTGATAGTTGTCCGAACAGTGAAATTGTTGTTGCTGGTGATTTCAATGTTCACAACTCATCTTGGCTTCGCCATTCGAGCCATACATCTCCAGAAGGCCAGTATGTTGAGTTATTTGCCGCGCGCAACCACCTTGCGCAACTAGTGAATGAACCAACGCATATTTCGTGTGTTGAAGGGCACCATAATAATACTCGATCTTTTTTTAACTTCGCACCCTCAAAAGTACTGCCCCTCGGGGTAGTAAGAGCTTTTGGTCATTTGTCAAAAGAGTAAAGGATAATGCTAGTTCCTCAATTCCGACTCTTTTGAAAGATGACCAAATATTCACTGATCCGGCTGACAAAGCTAACCTTCTGGCTGGTCAATTTGCAAGAAATTCCTACTTGACGGAAAGCAATCAGCCACTACCCGTGCTTGACGGAGTATCAGTAACTATGTCAAAGATATTCCTTCGAGCACGTGCAGTTAAAAAGGTCTTAGCAGATCTTAATATCAACAAGTCTTCTGGGCCGGATGGCATTCCAGCACTGGTCTTGAAACAGTGCTCTTCGACGCTAGCACGTCCATTAGCGACTCTTTTCAGCACCTTGTATCATACTGGTGAGTTTCCAATGTGCTGGAAGTTAGCTAATGTAACGCCAATCCCCAAAAAAGGAGAGGCTAACAACCCTGAAAATTACCGCCCAATTGTAGTCTGTTCTACTCTTTCTAAGGTAATGGAAAGTATGCTAAATTTTCATCTTGTCAAGTATCTGGAGTCCAACAGCTTACTAAGCGACCGCCAGTATGGTTTTCGTAGGGGGCGCTCTACAGGGGACTTGCTGGCTTTTTTTTCGGAAAAATGGTGTCAATCCATTCACCATTTCGGCGAAAGTAAGGTGGTGGCTCTAGATATCTCCAAGGCCTTTGATAGAGTGTGGCATGGTGCACTCCTGTCAAAACTTATTGCTTTTGGTGTCGGTGATAGCTTTTCTCGAGCTTTCTCAGGGATCGCACTATACGAGTTGTTATAGATGGGATTTCATCAAACGAGTTCAAGATTAATTCAGGGGTACCGCAAGGCTCTGTTCTTTCTCCTACCCTGTTTCTTATTTTTCTAAATGACCTTCTCTGTCAAACTTTCAACCCTATCTACTCTTTTGCAGATGATAGCAGCATTTGCCATTCGTATTCATTCTGCAGACGGCCGAGCCTTTTAGAGATTGGGGCCAAGCGGCAAAACATGAATGATACGCTCAATCACGATCTCGTAACAATATCTAATTGGGGCCGTGCAAATAGAGTTGACTTTAAAGCTCGTAAGACTCAATGTTGTATGCTAACGCACCGGCGTTCGGCCGATAATGGTGCTACATCTGTAGTTATGGGTGGTATAAGTATTAAGGAATCAGAAGCTCTTGATGTTCTTGGCTTGAAAATCCAGTGTGACGTTCGATGGACTAAGCACATTTTTCAAGTCTCAAATGAAGCTTTCAAGTGTCTCGGTTTTCTCAAACGGTGTAAAACATATTTCACCTCATCTGATCTCCTTACTATTTATACCACTTACATCCGGCCAAAAATGGAATACAACTCTCATGTATGGGCCGGTGCTCCAAAGTCTATTTTGGAACTACTTGACCGCGTGCAGGAGAGGGCGAAGAAGCTCATAGGTGACAGTAGGGTATCCAACTCGATTGACTCTTTTGAACATCGACGAAATGTGGGTTGTGTTTCGCTGTTTTATCGCTACTACAATGGAATGTGCTCTGATGAGATTAGGGAACTAGTTCCCGATATCCGCACGTTTTCGCGCACAACACGCTTTTCATTAAGAGCTCATCCATTTGTGGTCGATTGGCCAGTGAATCGCACAATGCATTACAGAGAAAATTCATTTTTTAGCCGTACAGTTCGCTTGTGGAATCATCTTCCTACAGAGGTCTTTCCTGTCAACTACAATGTTAGAAAATTAAAATCGAATGTCCACAAACATTACTCCCTCCATCCTCCTTCCCATAACCTAATTTCCTAGTTCTGGCACAATGCTTTCCATGAGTTGGGGTCATCCCCTGAGTGCTGGTCCGAAATAAAAAAAAAAAGATGTTTTACTGAGATATGAGAATATTATTATCTGTGGGGATTTTAATTCAAATCTTCTTGCGGAAAATCACTTAGAAAACAATATGAGAGCTATTGGCCTTTCTCCTACCAATACATCATTGCCTACTTATTACCACTCAACATCTAATTTGCTATTAGATGTTATTTTTCGCTATTAGATGTTCTTTTTGTCAGCAGTCAGGATAGCGTTTTATTGTATGATCATCTCAGTATGCTGTGTTTCTCTAAGCATGATATGATGTTCTTAGCCTTTGATTTTAAATTGGAAGATATTACAACTACCTACACTTACTATGACTTCAAGCACTTGAACTAGGAAGCTCTCTATCTTGAGTTATCTATCGTCGATTGGGAATCTATTTATTTTAAGCCTTCCATCGAAAGTCAACTAAATTTCCTTGAAGAAAAACTGGAATACGTTTTAAAGACAACTGTGGCCTTAAAACAGTATCGCACACAAAGAGGAGGATTGAGGAGGATTGAGGAGGATATATGAAAGAAGTTACAATCACACAGCTGCCTTTTTCTAGGAGATGTATCTATGTAGTTTGAAATTTATTTATTGATTAAATATTATAATTTGATTACCCTCTTTTATGCCCTTAAAAATCGAATTTCAATAAACCACTTCTTTGTAAAAAGTATATTAGAGCGTCATTACTTCACTACTCCCAAAGGATTGGTACTGGAAATTAATACCAAGCTTATATTAGGTCATCGTCTCCCAACAAACCTGTGTAACGATTCGATTAAAGGCCATAAATAAAAATGAAACCATAAATTGAAATCAAAGTGCACGCTTTATTGAACATGAAAACATCTGGTTTTTGCGTTAAATCCTCTATTTTTGCATTCCGTTTAACTAAATTAATGCACCATTAAATTTTAAACAAGATTTCAACTTACGCACAGCTTAGCAATTATACAGACAAAAACAAGCAATCTTAACTGATGTTAAAATTAATTTAGTAGGTATACAGAACAAAACGCTCTTAACATCGATAAATGCAGCCATCAATATATGTTAAGAAAATTGTTCTGTTCTACTAGCATTTGACAACTAAATTGAATTGTGAGTCGGGTAAGGAAAAAACCACTGGGCGAACATATTTATGTATCGTAAACTTTTAATATTCTTGACAATAGTCTTATAAAGAAAATTAAAAAAAAGAAATTAAATGTTGGCATAAAAACTATTTTTAGCCTAAAATTGAAAAACTTTACTATTAGTAGGGACAACATCAAAGTGTGCGACAAATATCAAATAAAAAAATATAATCAAAAAAGACAAATTCACAAATACAGAAGGGATTTTAATAAGCTTATTGCATTTCTTAAAGTAATAAAATCAAAGTAATGGATTGTGGTGTATTTTTAGTTTTTTTTTTTCAATCAATTAAATCATAGATTTATATGCATCGACTAATATGCTAAATTTAATAAGATTGACCCATTTTACATTACGTTTTATAAAACGACAAGATAAATATAGTGATAGGAATAGGATAGGAAATAGGAACACAAAAGCAAGCCCTTATATAAAAAACTGCTGGCATTCCTTCACAGCGCCCTCCTTCGCCGGTATTACCACATAGAACTAAATCGCCGGCGAAGTAAAATAATTATAAATTGGCTATGCTAGCTTCAAACTAATACGCCTACATAACACTATAGGCGCTACAACACTCTTCTAAAAATAACCATAATGTGCAATTGCAGTGTTGCCATAAGTAACCCTTACTATCACACTAACCATCTTTCTTATCTACTATTATCTTTTTCTAAAGGAAGTAACACAGTAAATATAGGCATTAATTGCCTGACTGTTACTTCTCTTAAAAGAAAAAAATAATAAGTTAAGACTTCACATCGATAAGTTAATTTTATGGTACAACATTTGCAGCTAATCAATTAAAATGAATGAAAATAATTGCGTACAAATACGGAGTATTATATGATCGGCACAATATTTTTAGCTACCCAACTCTATCTCCTATAAGCAGTAAAAATTCACTTGTAAGATTAAGGTGGTTGGCAGCTGTGCCGAGAACCTGAATGGCTAATTAGTGGTTAAAGAGGACTAGTCGTTAGCAGCTCCCCTAATCCACGGTGGAACAGCATACGCCAGGAATGCGTAGTCAAAAGGGTGCTTGGACTTTAGTATGCGAATTCTGGATACCGGTCGACCTCCAGTTTCAATGTAGACTTACGCACGTATAAGGAGCTCTGTGTGGGTGGACAACGTTTTCTCCAATAAAGGCCTACAGAAGAATTCAGAAGGGACGGGCAAGAACGCCTCGCAAGGGGTGAACAGGTTAAGCTCTAAAGGTTCTCCTATGACGTTGAACCGGGATATTTCAATAGGCATGTACAGGGAAGCCTCATTAGAGTAGGAGAGGTTAATCCCTTTAGGCACTCCGGTTGCCACTAGTCAATAGAGGATATCAAAAGAGAATGTCAAAGAAACCTCGCAAGGGGTGAACTGGTGAACTTAGGATACTCCTGCAGCTATGGAGGTAAATGTGGATGAAGTGAACGTATCTGGCCCTGCGGACTTAGGTAAATCCTTTTCGAAAGCAGGCACCTCAAAACGTTCCTTCAACGTCGAGTCGGAGTCTCCACAGCTCATGCCTAAAAGTGAGAGGTAGAGGCAGAAGAGGAGACGGGGAAAGGGAAGATGCTGTGACGGCAGCGCACTGGCTAGCATAATACTCAGGACCACAGGTAGAAGCCTGTTAAATGTGGATACCATGGGGGACCTGATCCTTGACCAAATGCTAGCAACTTTTAGAGACTGCGGGATGAGAAAGAAGGCCGACAGTTACCAGTCGACAGTCTGAAATCACTAGTCAAGATTAAAGGCTGGTTGTAGCACGTGACTCTATGTAAATAGGTTGCCGTAAATTACATTTCGGTTACCTGTAATCATATAGGACGGAAGGGGGTCGAAAGGGACCCTTTATGGAAGTGGTCTGCTTCGATATCACCCCTACATGAATTATAAAAAAGCAGTAAAAATATTGTAATATGGCTAAAATTTATATTGCAAGCAAAAAGAAGAATATAACGGTCTCTGTAAACACATGTGCTTGTATTTTGTGAACAATGTATGAACTAGAAATACAGATGCCAGTATACTACTCGTATTAGAATATAATTTTTTGTACCTGTTACTAAGCACATCAAAGGTTTCAAAAAATAAGGTTATATAAAATAAATATCATAAACTTTAATATCCAACTTTATACAGGGTGGGCCAAAAGAAACCAAGGGCTCTCCAAAAATTTGTCTTAAAAGTGCCATTGTGTCTCGGGCAGTATGGGCAGTGGCTCCGTCCTGATGAAACCACATACCAGGTCTGTTTTCAAGAGCAGGACGTAAAAAATTTTCTATCATAAACCGATACCGCTCTCCATTTACGGTTACACCACTTCCATCTTCATTCTCGAAGAAGTAGGGCCCAATGACATTTTCAGATGTGATCCCACACCATACTGTACACCTGATGGGGTGCAATTGGCGTTGATGAATGGCTCTTGGATTTTCAGAACCCCAGAACCTACAGTTCTGCTTATTAACAAAGCCATTCAAATGAAAATGAGCTTCATCACTCATAATCAAATTTTCAATAATGTCGGCGATATGCTCTTTGCGTTAAAATAATTGATCTCTGGTTTAAATAATACAATTCCAAGTGTTGTCTATATAATCTGAAAGAAAAAATAAAAAAAAGTTAATAAACAAAAAAGTTATTAAACTTTTACACCCCTTGGTTTCTTTTGGCCCACCCTGTACTTATTACTATAGCGGACATAGTATTATACGTTTAGTGCAAATTTCAAGCATCTGTCTATAATCTTGACAAAGATAGGGCCATATAGGTCAAATTACATCAACTATTGGGACATCACTTAATTTATATTTTAAATATACGAGTATATGCTGCTTGTTATTATACCAAACATAGTAGTAGACTTTATGTCTAACTTACTAACTTACTTAGTGATTGTCTGTAACGGTTCCAAAGATACTGCCATATAGGCCTTTAATTCCAAGTTCAAATTTTATAATTGTTTTTATATTGTGGACTTAGCAATAAGGTTCTTTGTATTTAAAATACTGTATGTACATATATTGGTTTATTTTTAACCGACTTCAAAAAAGAAGGAGGTTATCTATTCGTCTGAATGTTGCTTTTTTTATGTATGTAACCGCAGAACTCAGCCATTTCTGAACCGATTTTAAAATTTCTTCCTTTATTTGAAAGGTTATGATTTTAGGTTGGTCCCATTTTAAAAACATTTCATTATATTAAAAATTAAAGGGTGTCCCCATACAACAAACATGTTTTTTACGTGTATTAAGAACCGCAAAGGGCACCAAACTAAAATTTTAAAAAATTGCGTGTCGCTATAGCTCTCAACAGCAGAAATGAATAAAAAAATAAATTTAAAATTTAAAGGGTGTCCTCATAGGTGACATAATTTGACCTATTTGGGTCTATCTTTTGAACCGTTATAGACAAAACCTTGAAAATTTGACAGAATGTCGATTACTATGACCGCTATAACAAAATGTATAAATATTCAAAATTTTAAATTAAAGGGTGTTCCAATAGTTCATTTAATTTGATGTATATGGCCATACTTTTGAACAGTTCTACACAGACCGCTGAAATTTACAAAGAACCTGTAGTGCTAAGTAAGCTATAACAAAAAGTATAAAATTTGTATTTGGAACTAAAAGGGTGTCCCAATAGTTAATGTAATTCTATGTGAGTGACCAAACTTTTGAAATGTTAGAGACAGACAGCTGAAATTTACAAGGAACCTGTATTGCAAAGTCCACTATAGCAAGTATACAATTTGAATTTAGAAATTAAAGGGTGTCCCCATAAATTATGTAATTTGATCTATATGGCAGTATCTTTTGAACCGTTAAACACAAACACTTGAAAATTAGGCAGAATGTCCACTACTATCTCTGGTATGATAACAAGTATAAATAATTGGAATTATAATGTAAAGGGTGTCCCAATAGTTCATGTAGTTTGATATATATGGCTAAACTTTTTAACCGTTATAGACAGATAGTTGAACTTTACAAAAAATCTTTCTGGACAAGTCGCGTATAACAACAGGTCTTTTAATTTAACATTAAAGGGTGTCCGAATATGTGATGTTATTTGATCTGTGTGCCCCTATATGTGAAACCGTAGACAGAGGCTTGAATGGTGCCCCTATAAAAGACGGATGCTGATGAAAAGAGGAGAGGGTTGACATTCAAATAGTCTTCATTTTTCCCTCTAAGTTTGGCGCATCTTTTATTTGATTCAAATCTAATTCTTACAGATTACTTCTTACATTTTTAGTTTAGAATTTGTGCCCTTCTATCTGTTTTGAAGTCGGTTTTTTTTTTGCAAGAATTATAGTTAGTTCAAATAATCTTTATATTTCCCTCATTTGTTGACACAATGTTAATTTTAACGAACAATCGTTAACAACATTGCAATGTTTGGGTTTGAAGTAAAAATGTTTTAAGTTTTTGTGCAACAGGCTATGTGCTGATGTAGTCAACATGTTTATATTGCTCACACTATTTTCTCTGATACATACATGTTTGTATTTAAGTGTATGTATCAGAGTTGGTAAAGTTATTACAACTGTACTTTTTTGGTACATTTTAAACCTGAAAAGTACAATGGTACACCAATGACTTTTTTTGTACAATTTAAAAGCTTTCTTAGCTTTATGTTTTAGGTGTTTTAGGAGCCAAGTATGAAAAATTTTGTCTCATTTGTAATTACACAAATCCTTCAACTTTCAAATAAATAATTCAAATACTTAAATTAATGTCGGGATTCCTTGTAGTCTAGAAATAAGGTATACGTCAGTTTATTTTAATTGCCTGTAGAGAAAATAGGAAAATTCTCCTTAAAACGTATCGCCATACATAGTTAATAAAGTGAACGAAATGAAAACAATGACGAATTTATCGCAAATACGTGTATATAGGTAAGCGTGTAAAACCTTAAAATATATTTTTAACCCAAAAGCCCTTTCTAGAATCAGGTACAATTAAATTTATTATGATCAGACATAGATGATATTTTTAATTATCCAACCCTGGTATTGACAGTTGAGAGGGGCTACCAGGTTAACGATATCCCAAAAAGGGTTGGCAAATGAAAGATCTTTTCTTTCTTATTTTTTTTTTTTTGTTTTTATTTCATTACAATCTCAGAAGACTTTAAAACACTGGTGCTAACCTAAGTTTGACACTTGCATGCTAAGTAGTAGTGATATCAGTTAGGTAGCTGTTGGTAGAGTTTCCGTATCTATCCACACAAATGAGTGTGATTGTTAATTAACTCGACATTCGATAAAAAAAAATTAAATTCAAAACAACCAAAATTTGTTTAGTACAAAAAGTACAATTTAAAAAGACGGTTGGTATAATCTGAAAATTTCATTTACCATTCCTGGTATGTATATCGGTGTATAATGAATTAATGTGAAATTTTACTGCATAAGCATGTCTATCATGTGTTTATACCCTGACGATAACGTGACTAGTCCATACACGCATGTCAATTATATTCCATAAGGGACTAGGACTTGTCCAAAGGTAACCCAGGTATATAGAGAAAACATGATCCATTTAACACTACGATGTCCTAGGGCTGGACTACTCTATGTCACTACACGATGGAACACCTCACTTTTAATCAATTTTCTTTCTCTATTTTTACAATTCGCCGTTCATGTCGCGCACTACAATTCATATTTCTTTTTATTAATAATACTTTTATATTAATTACATATGTAGTTTTATAATAATTTTAATTTTAGCACTTTATATTGTACTATGTAGATACACAAAATTGTTTACGAAAATAAACAATGGATGGCGTCAGAGTTACCACTATGTAATCTTTCAGCAAATATCATACTACCTAGTTCTAACTGCACGAACTGTACAGCTCTTGGCAACACTTTATGCAATTGTTAAAAAGTGAACAATTGTCGTTTAACAACAAACTCTTGTTGGAAAATAACATGGTTCATGTTGCAGCTAGTCCACATCAGTTACAATGGACCACGTAGCCCAATATTATCTGCAGGGTATCAATTATACACCTACATATACATAGAACAGCGTTAGGTGACGATGAAGTGAATTCAATGGTTTTTCTTAAACCAAATAGTGTTCAACGTGCCTAAAAAAGTTTTCACTTTAAAGACGTCATCTCGGAAACAAAATGTCTTTATAGATTTGCGAAGTATAAAAAACATGTAACTTTAAAAATAATAAGGTGAAAACTTGAATTACCCTAGCATATTTCAGGCTATTTATCGATACAGCTCTAAAGTACAAACAATTTAATTTAAATAATATTTTTACTTGGAGAGTATAATTTTTATGTAAGTAATTGGTACCAGAAAAGACTGTATGACTTCTAGATTAATATTTCGTAATCATTTTTTTCGTGCTCCACTTTTTAAATATCATTCACCATTAACACTGGGAATTTCACCTTAAACTGATTTTTTAAGATATAAAGCATTGAATTGGAATTGAACCAATATCTGATCGGACTAAGATATCTTTATACAATTTTAAACTAACATACATATAAGAGCCTTTGATGAAGGGGTAGTAAACAGTTCTAATTTTTTTTTTATTTTAACGCCTGAATACCTAAAATTAATAGTTGCATACAGAAGTTGCGAAGCTTGCTTGATGAGTTAAACCAATATCAGTGTCCTTACTAAAACTATTTGAAATTCTTATATTTTTTATTTAATAAAATATCTCTAAAAACTATGTATGTGCGATAATTCATTGATATTTGGGTATTTTTCAGAAGTATCAGGCCAGTATTTTGTTTTGGGCAATTTTTCATTTTTTAGATGAATATTCATTTGACAATTTTTCATTTTTGTTTTCGGACGATTTTTCATAGAATTTTTTAAATATAATAT
The DNA here is from genome assembly GCA_949628195.1 of Phasia obesa. Classification (NCBI taxonomy): domain Eukaryota; kingdom Metazoa; phylum Arthropoda; class Insecta; order Diptera; family Tachinidae; genus Phasia; species Phasia obesa. Next base: position 90,934,881 of record OX451215.1, read on the forward strand.
AATCTCCTACACATAATTAGAATAAAATCCAAAAAAAAAAAAATTGAATAAAATGTAAACAACTTTTGATGAGTTGAAACAGGTTCTAGTAATAAACCCAAATATATGTACATAAGGGTATGAAACATTCGTTCTTGCTGAGTTTTTGTAGGTCAACGAATAGAGCTGGCAAACTATCGATAGTCTCGACATTCGTTATTTTCAATACTTTGATCGAAAACTATCGATAGTATCGAATTTTTTGGAAATGTTAGGTTCCATATTTTATATGACAAAGTATTCTGTATTATTAACTCCATCAACTTAATTGATCAAGTTTTGAAATTATTTGAGTTAGTTTAATAAAAGAAAACTAATATTATATTAAACGATCTTAAGTAAAGTTCAGAGTTGTTTTATTAAAAAAAAGATAATACAAAAAAAAAAAAAATATGAAGCATATAAAACTTAGCATAAAAACAAAAACCCATTTATAATTCATTTTTTACAACGCATTTTGAGATCAATTTCCTAAAAAAAATATAATTACTATGTACTCGTCACATATGTTGTGCATATATAGGCTGCCCAAGGAATTATTTTGTAATCGTCATTTTTTATAATTCTTGAGTAATCCAAAAATTTATGTTTGAAAAGAGCAGCATATCAAAATTTTTTGGCTTTAAACTAGATCTTCTATCTGGTTTCGGCCTTGCTAAACATTCTTTCAGATTTTGTCGAAGTTGCTGGTATGCATAAGTAACGTAAAGCACACGACTTTGTGAGTGACATCTGATCAGAATTGTTCTAATTATGAATAGATATAACACTGTATAAATTGCTTAACTCACTATATAATTTACCCTCCAGTACTGCAATGGGTCTATTTCTAATGGTGAATTTTCATTTTCAACTAACTAATTACGAATTTATTAATTTATTTTTTCAACGATAGTATCGCTATCGAGAAAAAAAAACCATGGATAGTCTAGTGAAAACAAAACTATCGATACTATCGATAGTTTGCCAGCTCTATCAACGAACCCGTATTTTATATATGTAAATAGTTTTGTTAATTCTACAACATACTAATGGGTGATTTTTTTGAGGTTAGGATTTTCATGCATTAGTATTTGACAGATCACGTGAGATTTCAGACATGGTGCCAAAGAGAAAGATGCTCAGTATGCTTTGACATTTCATCATGAATAGACTTACTAACGAGCAACGCTTGCAAATCATTGAATTTTATTACCAAAATCAGTGTTCGGTTCGAAATGTTCAAATGTGACAAATTTTGTTCAGCGATGAGGCTCATTTCTGGTTGAATGGCTACGTAAATAAGCAAAATTGCCGCATTTGGAGTGAAGAGCAACCAGAAGCCGTTCAAGAACTGCCCATGCATCCCGAAAAATGCACTGTTTGGTGTGGTTTGTACGCTGGTGGAATCATTGGACCGTATTTTTTCAAAGATGCTGTTGGACGCAACGTTACGGTGAATGGCGATCGCTATCGTTCGATGCTAACAAACTTTTTGTTGCCAAAAATGGAACAACTGAACTTTGTTGACATGTGGTTTCAACAAGATGGCGCTACATGCCACACAGCTCGCGATTCTATGGCCATTTTGAGGGAAAACTTCGGAGAACAATTCATCTCAAGAAATGGACCGGTAAGTTGGCCACCAAGATCATGCGATTTGACGCCTTTAGACTATTTTTTGTGGGGCTACGTCAAGTCTAAAGTCTACAGAAATAAGCCAGCAACTATTCCAGCTTTGGAAGACAACATTTCCGAAGAAATTCGGGCTATTCCGGCCGAAATGCTCGAAAAAGTTGCCCAAAATTGGACTTTCCGAATGGACCACCTAAGACGCAGCCGCGGTCAACATTTAAATGAAATTATCCTCAAAAAGTAAATGTCATGGACCAATCTAACGTTTCAAATAAAGAACCGATGAGATGCAAATTTTATGCGTTTTTTTTTTTTAAAAAGTTCTCAAGCTCTTAAAAAATCACTCGTTATTAACTGTACCTAATCCTGTTCTGTAATTTATAATATTTAATGTATGGGATAACAAGAAATATGTAAATACACCCAATTCTGTTTTTACACGGTTTTGATTTAACACGGTTTGAAAATAAAAAATATTATTTGTAAAATATAAGTTTTGTGAAATATTTTTATATCAAAAATTTAGAGAAATTCCCTTTTTGTACATACAAGCATTTTTACTTGTTAGACCAATTAAAATGTGTTAATATTTTGTGAACTATCAATGCATATCTACAAGACTACGACGAAAACTACAAATAAAAAACTACAATGTAAAGTCATTTCTTTAGAAAACAAAATTTTAATTTTAGATCGCCTTCGAAATGGAGAAGGCTCAACATTTCTTAGCAAAATGTTCTTGTTAAATGAAGCTACAGTAAGAACTATAAAAAAATTAAAATTCAGTTAGGCAATAGTTGATTTCTGAAACGAAACTGTCTATTAAGTCTTCATCATACACCAAAGATGCAAATAAACGGTGCAAATACACATTACCTATTCGATTTAGTAAAATAAACATGATTTCTTGTTTTTAACAAAATTCTCGTTTTTCACTAATTTTAATAGGTTTTAGAGATAAGGAACCAATCACCTATTTTTGTGTATAATCAATGTCTTTTTTTATAGGGTTTTTTTTACGCGGAGTTTACTGGAACCAATCCACCGTGTAAAAACAGAGTTAGGTGTATATGTAAAGATAAAGGAAATATTTATTTATTATCGTACTAGCTTAAAATTAAAAGATACATATATAATAAAGGAAGGAGCTTTAACAACATCGGCCTTTAGCTGTACATTTTAGAAATACAAAAAAACTATGGAAAAACAAACTTAAAAAATCAAGTATAAGAAAATAACAGATAACACATAAAAAACAATAACAAAACAAAGATTTAAAATTAATATTATATTTTATAGGTATTTAAAAAGAAATTACAAAAATGTATATTTGAGTCAGGCAAAAAATAAATATGTAACTACAAGTTAAATTAGATTATAGATATGTATTAGTAGCTTTAAGAAACTCTATAATACTATGTGTATTGGCAGTGATTGGCTCAGATAAGAATAGTTTAAGATTTCTAGTTTGAAAAAATTTTTGACGCTGCACATTGGGTTGAAATTGCCAATAATGGCTCTTAATTGAAAATTTATATTTTAAAAAGTAATCTATTTCAGGTAATAGTAAACAAAATTGTACATCACTAATTATCTTTTTCATTTTTCACAGCGGTCTTCGGACTGACTGTTCCCACAGCGACTTGGGCTGACTGTTCCCTAGTGTAAGCAAACTATGTATTATTGTAGAAATTTAACAATAAGAACCATTGTACGTATTTACGAACCTAGATTAAGTAACCCGAACTAGTATCATCCGAACCTGCGTATCGAAGCAGTAACCCGAACTAATACCAACCGAACCTGCGAACTAGTTGTATCCCGAATCTACGTATCGAAGCAGTAACCCGAACTAGTACCACCCGAACCTGCGAACTAGTTGTATCCCGAAGCTACCTGTCGTACCAGTAACCCGAACTAGTATCACCCGAACCTGTAGTATCCCGAACTGCGTAACGTACCATCCGAACCTGCGAACTAGTTATCATCCGAACCTGCGAACTAGTTATCTTCCGATCCTGCGTATCCATCCAACACACCCGAACTAGCTATTTAACGAACCAGTCGGGTTGGCGTGCGTCAGTTATCATAATTTTGTATTCGTATTGTAATTAATTATTGTAGTAAATAAAGGAAAACAGATTAATTAAGCTCAAGAAGGGAAAGATAACCTTTTATATTACCTAAGGTTTGTGGATCCGTAAGTAGACCCTGGACGAGACTAAGCTACCTCAGCCTACGACAAAACCACGTTACACTATGTTATCTACTTTTCGAGTTGTGCGTTGTCAAAGTTGACGAAAAAAATTTGGCGTCATTATCAAAGGACTTGAAAGCGCACGAGTTAGCAGAAATATCTGCCAACTCATTTCCTTGAATTCCTGAATGACCACGAATCCATAATAGCTGAATTCAAGAGTAAGTATTCATTAAAACGTATTTTTTTAAGACAACAAACACTACCTCTGCGAAGCTTTTTTTGGTTGTCTTGAGAAAATACCTAGAGTCTTTGGTGGGAATCGAACCCACAACCTCTAGACTGATAGACTAGCGCGCTACCAATCGGTCTATCGAGGCACTCAATCGAACATTTGTGACGTAATATTCGTGGTTATTATTGTTTAAAATAAATTTTAAGCCAGATAATGAATCAGACATATTACAAATTTTCCACTTTCATTTTGAACAGCATAAAAGCTTCAAAAACTGCAATTAGCTCTGCCGAATAAACTGGTGTATAATTATGCAAAATTGAACACGTAATGATTTTCTTCTCACCAGCTATGCTATAACCTAATAAATTACTGTTTTTGGAGCCATCAGTGGAAATTAATTTAAAGCTCTTAAAATGTTCCTTAAGTTCATTGAAAAGTGATATAAATTGTGATGGACTTGTGTAGCCTTAGGTAAATTTTGAAAGTGAAATGTTAAAAATATTACTGCTAAAATTCCACGGAAAGAAAATCGTAAGATTTCATATTAATGGTTACGAAATTTCAAATGATTGGAATATAAGCTTGCCAATTTATTAAGACTTAATTGATAAATAAAAAAAAACCTAAGGTTATATTGTTAAGCACACTATACATTTTCCTAGTAGGCAAGTCTTTTTTGAGCTTTCAACTTTGTTTTTTTTTCCTTTTGTTTTAAGTTTAATGTTGTTAATAAGAAAACTCACTGATTAAAATTAATAGCATACTTTCAAATGTAGTAGCATTATGCATTATTTTGTTGGATTGATTTCCATATAATTCCATTGTTGTTACATTGTACCCACTTTGAAACTCTTCATAATTTTTGAAGCAATCATAAAGTACAGAAACATTTGTAGAATCTACGCATGCAAAAAATGTCGTTGGCAGTAGAATCTACTTCTTGTGGGAATTCTTTGTTAGTTGCCGCTGCCATAATGACTATGTGCCATGTTAAGCAAAAGGCATAGATAAAAATCTAAAATTTTCTAACTTACACTATAATTCCGTAAGTTAACAAAGTGTCGTTCCTTCAGGTAATTAAACAACATGTGGCATTTTATGGTATTTTTTGCGTGTAAGTAAAAGTCATAAATCTCTCCTATTATAAGAGGTTTTAAATTACTTTAAAAATGCAAAACTTAGCCTCTAATATTGTATCATTAAAACTATAACTATCTGAATGTTGAACATTTTAATGGTCTGCTATTGTAGAAGAGAAACATTAAATTAATTAGTTAAGCTATTTTTTTTTTTGTTTTAAGCTGTTTCTTTTAAATATTTTTTGACTCGCGAAAACAAAAAAAAAAAAACAAAAATAACCTTCACAGTGCTGGAAGACCCTTGCTCTTAAAAATACCATGAATAATGAATAATAAATATTAACAGTTGGCTCAATGGCCACTTATATGCGTAAAATTATGTTGCATTATCTATAAAAATGGATAATATAATTATTTCGGATTTAGAAATGTGAAAACAAGGCCAAGATTTTTTGCACCAATAAAATATTTTAAATATTTTTAAATATAAATATATAAATACACTGTGCTAGTCGCAAATTTTAACAAGCTGGGCACCTTGCTGGTAAAGCTAATTCGAGTACGCACTAGCCGTTTTTCGAAGATAGCGCTCATAATCGCGATTTAAAATTTATTTTGACCATAGTGGTGATCAGAACAACAAACATGACTGGCCTCAACGAGAAGCAGTTAAATTGCGAAAAAATAACATTATTGAAAATCCACTTGTATCAATTGATAAAGTTTTGTTACCGCCGCTACATATAAAACTAGGCATCGTGAAAAACTTTATTAAAGTACTTAATCCGGATGGAAATTCGTTTAACGAATTAACTCGTATTTTTTCAAAATTAAGTAGTATGAAAATAAAAGAAGTTTCGTATTAATTTATCTTATACTAATATGTTGAAAATTTGAATTCATATTTCGTGTTTTTTACAGGAATACTTAATGGGCCGGATATCTGTCGCTTGATGAAGGATAAGTTATTCGGAGATGCCCTCAGTAAGGATGAGCTTGAGGCATGGAACGCGGTTATTGACAACGTTTTAGGAACTAATCAGTCTGACAATTGGCGCATTCATATAGAAAAAATGCTTACCGCTTATCATTGTATTAATGTTAAAATGTCTTAAAAGATTCATTTTTTGCATTTTCATACCAACAAGTTTGCTGAACAGTCATCAGCTGAGTCTGACGAGCATGGAGAGCGATTCCATCAAGAGTCGGGCAAAGTTGAACACTGGTACAGTGGTAAAAAATTGGTTTCGCTGTTAGGTGACATTTGCTGGAACTTACAAGAAGAATTGCTTGAAACAAAAGAATCATAAAGAAATGTGTAAACGCTGTAACAATAAAGCACATTTGATAACACAGTGCAACACGGAAAAAAATAACCATATACGGACACCACTACGTGATAAAAGACCAAAAAAAAATACCCCTGTCACCCAGTTTTGCCCAAAGTCATCCAGGTTTTTTTTTATGGGCCCTCAAAGATGTGGGGCCTAGATGTCATTTTTGCAAAAAATGATCATTTACTCAAGCTCATATTTTGCAAACCGTTTGGAATTTTGATATACTCTCTGAGGCAAAGTTGTAGCTATTGTCATAAAGAACAAAAATTGTTAACATATAAAATAAAAAAACTTCATCTTCAAGGTCAAAATCGCAAAAAACTTTAAAAAATTCAATATTTTTTACCTTTTTTACCTTGTTCAGGTCTATAGGTAGCAAACCATTTAAAATTTAAGGAAACAATCAACTACAAAAATGAACCTAAGATCTCAGTAAACAACTTTCTAGAACATATGAACTTCCTAGGAATGATTCTTAACACCGTTTAGGTAGCGCTTAGGTAGCCGCAAAAGTGAAAAATTTCCCGAAAATTTTTAAATTCATTTCGGCTAACTAAGCGCTACCTAAACGGTGTTAAGAATCATTCCTAGGAAGTTCATGTGTTCTAGAAAGTTGTTTATTGAGATCTTAGGTTCATTTTTGTAGTGGATTATTTCCTTCAATTTTGAACGGTTTTTTGCGATTTTGACCTTGAAGATGAAGTTTTTTTGATTTTATATGTTAACAATTTTTGACATCGAGGCCCCACATCTTTGAGGGCTCTTAAAAAAAAACATGGAGGACTTTGGGAGACAGGGGTCTTTTTTTTGGTCTTTTATGACGTAGTGGTGTCCGTATATGGTTATTTTGCCATGACTTAAAAAATTACACAGTGTGTAAATTATAAGCAAAATAAAAAATAAAAAAAAACAATAAACAAATTTCGCAAATTAATTATTTTGCGCAAACAAAAATTATTGAGTTTTTATAAATTTGTATTGATTTTTCGCGAAAAAAAAGATTTTTGGAGAAAAATATAAGAATGTCATGCCATCTTGTGTTTACTCAACAGAGTTAAATTGATTTAAATTCAAAAATTATCCCAAAAGTATAAAAATACCATTTTTTTTGTACTTTAGTTTACAAGTTTAAAATCGCGCATATCGCAAATACGAGCGCTTACTTCTAAAAACGGCTAATGCCATTGAATTCAGCGTACTCGAATTAGCTTTACCAGTAGGGTGCCCAGCTAGTTAAAAAAAAGTGTCAAATTCGAGCACACTGTTATTAGTCAAACTATTTTATTAACATAAAAATTAATTTTTGAAGTCAGGCTTAAGTTTGTTTTTAAATCTTTCTAAGTATAATGAATATTATTTATAAATTAGGTGATACATTTTTAAGGAAAAAATGGGAAAATGTTATTTTAGACATTAGCATTTTCTAGACAGCTACGTCCCTCTTCAACATTTTTCGTATCTATATTACTTTAGTTGTAAGTATCATCTATTTAAACAACCAAACTAAAATAAAAGAATACGAGAAAAATTGTATTTAATTATCATTGTCAGTTGGTGAGAACTAAGTCTATCACAACCCAAAGCTTCCTTCTTGTTTGATATTTTTTCTGTATTATTTATCACCTTATATTTGTTGTTACCTCTGCCAACCTTCGCTGGCGATGATAATTGAATACTTTAATATTTTTTCATTTTAATTTTAGTTCTATTGCAGGCAGGAATTCCGTTTTTAAATAATAAACAGTAAACAGATCGGGCATGATCCATTTAGTGCAATTATATTGAATTATTTTTATAAAAATTAAAAAATAAAATATAATAAATTAGTTTTCAATTAGACTAAAAAATATGTTTATTACAAATTTTATCGCTTCATAAACAATTTTAAAAATTGACCATTGATTGACATTCTTGGCTAACAACGCTAGATTGTGTTATGTTTTTCATTTTAGAACAATAAAGTTCACAGATTAAATCAGTTAAATCATTAAATCAGTACAATTTTGAAAACATTCATGACGATATCTCAATTTATCTGCTAATTTTTGCTCTTACTTTACTGTTTAATATTTGATAATGAATGATCTAGTAAATTTCGTGCTTTACTCTACCATTGGTTGTTTCTGCTAGGAAAGTTATTGAACAGACCTATTGAATTTCGTTATTTTATTCAGCTGGTTTTGACATCGATACAATTTTACACCAACAAAATACAAGTGGTTTTTGTTGTTATAGAACTGCAATTATCTGATATTATTCTGCCACGGGTTTGGAAAAATTAAATTCCTGAAAATGTATTTTATTATAAAAAATTATATATTGATCTGAACAATATTTATTTTTTGCGAACAAATTAAAACTGAATAGTTTTGTTCCAATTAAAAGCTATCATGATCTTAGTGCATCTAGATTTCAAAACTCATACTAATATCTGTATATTAATGCATACTACTAACTAACTAACTTTATGAATAACTTTTCTAACTTCCACATTGATTTCAGGGATACGATTGGTAATAACTTCATGGATCCCTTTTCGACCCCCCTCGTTACTTAATAATTTCTGGAATCCGACTGGAATATCTTACTTTCATTAAGTCTCGTGCTGCCAGTAACATTTTACTCTCGACTGCAGTGATATCAGACTGGCGACTGATACATATCGACATTCTTCCTCATCACATAGTCTATGGTAACATTTGCTTAAGGATAGGTCTCCACAGGATCTCCATATTAAAAAGCCTTTTTTTTAGCACCCAGCTTGCATTCAAACGCCAGCTTGGTCTTCCTGACAACTTGTAGTGAAAAACTCCAGAGACTTTGGTGGGAATCGAACCCAGAACCTCGGACTGATAGACTATCTCTCTACCTACTAGACCACCGAGTCGAGCCATTGTTCTTATAGACATTTGTCCTTGTTTTAACTAAAATATTTATTGAAGGAAGTTGGGATAAATTTTATTTTCAACTCAAAGTAAGTTTGAAGAAAGTTTTTGCTAAGTCTTTTATTTTTCATACGAAAGTAACATTTCTTCTTTTAATGGTTAAAGATCTCCATTTTTACTAAGTTTTTAGTGCTTGTAAATTTATGGATCATAAACTGACCGTAAATAATAGTAATCAAAAAAATTAAACTCAAAAACTCTTTATGTTAGAGTGAATAGAGATCTATGCATAAAATAAAAGTAATTATTTTTTGTTTTGTTTTGAGGAGTTTTATTTTTCTGCTTAAAATAAAACTCATTTTGTTTATCTTTTTGGGTCCATCTGATATAATTTGATTGTTTAATATTACAAACATAAATATTTTTTTTTTTTTTTGTGGACAGCTTTGAACGAAGGCCGCTCAATTCCAATTTAAGGGCATGGAATGCTCTTTTCACGCTTCCTTGGGTTGCAGGAAAGAATTATTGCCTTTTTTTGTCCATTTATATAAGTATGAATAATGTATTTTTTTCCTCCCAGATCGTTAATCTAATAAATTAAAAACTTACATTGTTTTAATGACTATTTTACCAATTGAAATACAAGGTAATGGTAATGGTTATCAACTTACATAAAATTAGTTTTATTTGCTCAAGAAAAAAAATAATAAAACTCCTAAAAAAGTTTTATTTTATGACGAAAAAATAAAATTCTTTCTTTAAAACTTTAATTCGGGCTATTATTTTTACATTTGAAGATAACTGTTTTAGATAGGTTTTTTATTATTTAATTCTCAAAATAACTGTTTTTTGATATCAATAACTGTTATTTACGGTCCCTGTAATACTGTACTTTATATAAGTAAGAATAATAAATGACATTTGTAGGATATTTGTAACCTTTTTATACAAGTATAATTTCATTAATTCAAGTGCAAATTATAATTTATAAATTTACTTCATGTCTTACTTTATTTTAGTTCAAACTTTTTTTTGTGTACTATTTTCGTTGAGTCACGAGCTGCTAGCATCTGTATTTACATGTGCCTGCACTTGCGTAGTGCTAGGTAATGCTGTACGTGCACATGCTAATAACTGTTTCATAATGAAGTATTATCAGTGACTATTACAAGTGTGAAACTTAATACCTTCAGTAGGCGACAAGCCTAAAGAAAACAAAAGACTAAAGAACCAAACCTTATAAGAAAAATATTTATTATTCTTTAAGCAATTAAATTTGAATTGTTTCGTAACTTTGTTTATTATCAAATCCCTTTAAATTATTTAAGATCTTCGCTGTACGCTATGCATTTTCAGCCGATTCCTAGCAAAGGCAATAATGAACCACAGTTAAGCGACTAAAGGACAAATGATGGCTTATTTGAATTGAAAAATGTCTGACTTAATATAAACAATGATGCGCTAAGATTTTCACAAGATAAATTATAAATTTTTTTCACATATAAACGTTCTAACAGAAAATCATACTCAATATATTTGCTGCCTTTAACCAGCTAATGGATGATAATTGAAAATGAAAACACTTCTGCGGTTGCAACACAACAGTGTAACAGTGATTATGCAAATTTTCTATGCGGCTTATTATCTTGCATTTATATTATCTTGCTTAGAAATATTTTGTTTAACTGTATGCTTCTGCAGAAGTGTATGTATGAGTTTCTGTTTAGCTGTTGCTGAAATTACTAGAGAGGTCGTCGATATAATCGCGAGGGTGTTACATGGGAATAACGTGCCTGCAACACATCGTTATTTTTTTTTTTAATTCTCTTTGTACCTATCTATTCATCTAATGTTTTAAATCAGCCCACTATTCTTATCCTTTTTATCTTTGTACATACTTACTACCTTATTTGCGCCTCTTAACGTGTCTTGTTAACTTATAGCGTTGTGGGTTACAGTAAAAAATAGAAATTAACATTGTATAAGTATTATCTCTAATACTTTTTGTAGCATACAACTGCTTCTTCCTTTATTTATTTTTTTGAAAATGAAAATAAAATATTTGTGCTGACCTCTCTGTTGCTATTGGAAATTTATGCTGTCTTGGCAAACGAATTAGAACGAGAGGCTATTGAACTTGTAGCAAGTTGCATTGGCAGATATTTTTGCTTTTTTTTTTTGTATTGCATGCAAATTAGTTATAAATACAATCACATTAGTTTGAATTTTGTTAGCAATAATTCTTAAAAACAGATTTTTCAACTGCTGAAAATAATACTACGAGTTTACAAGGAAGCATGAAAAAAATTAAGAGAATACTTAACTTTCAACAGGCTTGTTTACTTGTGGTACAACAACGTAGGAGAATTAACTGTTTTTTTATTTATTTAGTTTTTATTCTTTACAACAAAAAAATGTATTTTTTAGTTTTAGTTTTTATTCTTTACAACAAAAAAATGTATATACCTATCTAACAGATTTTAACATGTTGTAGTTTTTTGTAGTCTCGCTGCTTATGCCTTGTCTTAGAGGTGCTAATTGATTTTGATTTATTAGCAAGAAAAAACCAATAAAATAAATTCTTTCAGAGAAGTTCAACTTGTTTTTGTAAGGTATGCTAACAGGATTGGTACCATTGCAATAAGGAATTTGTCATTTAAAATTGTTTTGGTGTCAAGTATAACAAAAACAATATTTTAATATTTTGAAATTAAGTAATTTTAAGCATTTTACGGTTGTTGTAATAAACATTAAATTTGCCTAAAAGCTTAAAAGACTTATTTAAAAAATTAAATAAATGGTTTATTGATAGTATTTATAATGAATCACATATTTTTAGTTTAAATATGGTAATAAATAAACAGCAAACAGTTTTTTGATAATATTTTTTTATATATTTACGTGTATTTGCACTATATTTTACAACTTAATGGAAATTAATACAGCTTTGTCTTCAACATAACGTTGTGATAGAAATATGTTTTACATTTTATGTCTTAAAAAACATCGCATAGTTGGGTGTTTTATTTATACCGAAGTATAAGTAGGCAGCCCCTCTAGGTAGAACCTAGGGCGCCGCTAGAGTCTAGAGAATCCTGAGCAAAAATAACATATAAAAAATCGCCCAAAAACAAAAGTGAAAAATTGCCCACAAATAATCACCTTAAAAAGTTGCTTAAAAAAGTATAATGAAAATCGGGTCCGAAAATTATGAAAAAATAACCGACAAAAAAAGATTAATTTTATTTTATACTAGCTGTGCCCACACTCGTTGTCTGTATCCTGACAATATTTTGTTTGATTTTGCTTTGACAGTAATCTATTCCAAATTTTAAGGCTCTTAGATGATTACGTTATATAAAGGTACCCATCGCTGGATAAAATTCAAAATTTTATATGAAATTTTAAAACTTTAAATACTATTGCAAAGCTCTGTAACATAATATCTGTGAAATGAGCGAGAACAGCGCCATCTGTTGCGCAACATTGCTTAAAATATACTACTTTCTAAAAAATAAAAGATGCCTTAAAGTATGCAGTACATATGTACATCTTAATCGCTAAAAAAAATCGGCATGCTTTCACTGCTTTTTCTCCACTTTCTCTTGGAAATAAGATATTTTTACGGAAAAAAGTATCCTGTATTGCAATCAGGATAATAATAAATCCCCTCACAAAATTTTGTTAAAATCCATCCGTGATGGATTTTATGGATGATGCGAACATAGACAGAACGAAAGGCAGACAGACAGGAAATAAATTACTATTTTATTATATGTATAGATGTATAGAGAACGTCTTATATTATTGAACGGCAGTAAGGGCATTGATATTATTTTGATCTATCGTTCATGTATTAAGCTTGTAACTTCTGTATGCAATCTCTGCTCAAAATCTGTTGGAAATCGTTTTACTACCAATTTAAGTATATTGTAAAATTATGCTTTCTTACTTTTCTAATTAATTAAAATAAATGTCAAAGGAAATATGTGTAAATAAAAGCAAAAATTATTAAGGAATAAACATCTAAAATTTATATTAAATCTTAAATTTAACAATAAACATATTTACCAAAATAATTAATTTTTTTTCACTCATATATAAAAGTAAATTATATACAATAACATAACTTAAATGATTTATACTTAATTTTTGCTAGTTTTGTACTTTTTCGCTAAAATAATCTACCCGAATAATCAGAAACTGTTTAAAGATAAATATCTCCATTGGCAAAGCAATATATTTTCCGTAATCAATTTAGCAACTTTAGGAGCAGACAATAGCGATATTAAATTGCTGTTAACTTTTTTCCAATAACATACTCCAAGTCTAACTTTTGCATTTTTAATTGTAATAATTAACATTTCTGTAATTGTATAATTTTATCTTATTTGTCTTCTTAAACATTAGTTAATGTATGACAATGTGTACTTGTTTTATCATATTTATCTTTAATAGCATTTAATATCCGTTGAAGCAAACAAAAATGGACTGATATAAATAAATAAAAATAAATATATTTATGTCAAATATTTGCATAATCCAAATGTAACTTTAGTAATGTCAAACTATATAAAGAAGGAATATTCAATTAAATTAGAAGAACTTGCTAAAGTTAGGATTAAGTTCTTTTATTCTCTCTGACTACAAATAGTAGTTGAGGAATATTTTTATAATTTATATAATATATTTTTATATATTTTTATTGGGGAATATTTTTATATTTTATAAGGTTGCCTGAAGTAACAAAAAATATAAGGTGGTAAATAATAAAGAAAAATATCAAACAACAGGAAAGCTTTAGGTAGTGGTAGAATTCGTTCTCACAAACTGACGATTGATGATTGAATACAGTTTTTCTTAAGCGGTTTGCTTATGGGGTCCTTAGTAATATAACTAAAAACTAGGACATAGGTAGAGGCAGGGTAGACAAAGTGTAAAAACGTAACCCTATTGTTTTCGCTACAATGTCTGTCCGTCTGTCAGCGCCTTTTATGTCTGGAACCGTAATAGGTAGACTCTTGTAATTTTCACAGATGATGTATAGCTGTTGCCGCTATATCAACAAATACTAAAACTTATAGGGTGTTCCGATAGAGAGGTGTTATTCACGAATATGTGCCTATTTCGTGAACTTTAGGTGGGATACACTTGAAAATTACCAATAGTAATTAAAATTTAGTTAACTATATAAACAACTATAAAAAAATAAAACTAAAAATTAAAGGGTGTTCCGATAGTGGTGTGATTTGCATGTATAAGGCCTAAGTTTTGAACCATAATAGGTAGATGCTTGAAATTTTCACAGAAGGTGTATAACTGTGGCCGCTATAGTAGCAAATACTTAATCTTAGAGGGTCTTCCGATAGAGAGGTGTAATTTACGAATAAGTGCTTTTTTCTTCACTTGTAGGAAGAATACACTAAAAATATGCAAGCAGTAATTAAAACTTAGTACGCTATATAAACAAGTCTAAAAAAAACTTAAAAATAAAAGGGTGTTCCGATAGTGTTGTGATTTGCATGTATAAGGCCTAAGTTTTGAACCATAATAGGTAGACTCTGGAAGTTTTCACAGAAGGTGTATAACTATGACCGCTATAGCGAAAAATATTAAAATTTATAGGATGGTCCGATAGAGAGGTGCTATTCACGAATATGTGTTTATATCTTGCACTGTAGGAGGCATACACTAAAAATTTACAAACAGTCATTAAAACTTAGTTCACTTTATAAACAAATCTGAAAAAATAAACCTAAAAATTAAAGGGTGTTCTGATAGTGGTGTGATTTGCATGTATAAGGCCTAAGTTTTGAATCATAATAGGTAGACTCTTGAAATTTACACAGAAGATGTGTAACTGTAGCCACTATAGCAACAAATACTAAAGCTTATAGGGTGTTCCTAAAGTGACGTGTTATTTGCCTTTATGTCTTTATTTTTTGAGCTATAGGAGGCAACCACTTAAAAATTGCAGACAGTAATTTAATCTATGTTCGCGTTTTAAGCAAGTATACAATATTAAACATAAAATTAAAGGGTGTTCCGATAGTGACGTGATTTTCATGTATGTATATGGCCTAAGTTTTGAACGATAACAGGTAGACTCTTGAAATTTTTATAGGAGGTGTATTACTATGGCCACTATAACAAATAGTGAAAATTAAAGGGTGTGCTGACTTTTTTTTTCCTTGAATTTAGAACGGTTTGCTACCTATGGACCTGAACAGGAGAAAAAAGGTAAAAAAATTGAATTTTTTAAAGTTTTTTGCGATTTTGACCTTGAAGATGAAGTTTTTTTGATTTTATATGTTTACAATTGTTGTTCTTTATGACAAGAGCTACAACTTTGACTCAGAGAGTATATCAAAATTTCAAACGGTTTGCAAAATATGAGCTTGAGTAAATGATAATTTTTTTGCAAAAATGACATCGAGGCCCCACATCTTTGAGGGCCCATAAAAAAAACCTGCAGGACTTTGGGCAAAAGTGGAAGACAGGGGTCTTTTTTTTGGTCTTTTATCACGTAGTGGTGTCCGTATATGGTTATTTTTTTCCGTGTTGCACTGTGTTATTGTTTATGCTTCATGTTTAGATAAGTACCACAGATATACTTTATAGTAAATATAATTTAATTATCTAAATCTTTAAAACAGGTTTTTCACATCTTTAATTAATGACAAGCTAATTACATAAATCTGTAACTCTTTAGTATATGCCATCGTTAGCTTGTTAATACTTTTGTTTTATGGTAATTAACACGCCATTTCACTATTAGAACTCTTAGGCTTTAGTAAAAAAAAGTTTCAAACTTTGATGAATTTTTTCATTTTAATTAATTTGTAAATATATTAACCCAGCAAATAACTATTTACAATATACTATTTACTTGTTTACAATGGGGCCATATGCCGTATACGACATCGCCAGTTTTGCAGCGGCCAAATATATTTACAAAAAGGCGTACGACAAGGTTGCGTATTATATCCACTGCTTTTTAATGTCGTCCTAGATGCCTTGATGGCTCGAGTGTCCCAACACAATAAAGGAATTACCTGGAATTACCACTTAGTGACCTCGACTATGCTGACGACATTTGTCTTCTTGCTCACAAACACTCAGCCATAAGTGAAATTTTAAATGACGTTGTAAAATTTGCTGCACACTTCGGATTGCTCATGAACTTTCCAAAAACCAAAATTATGTGCATTAACTCCAACATCCACGAACCATTCACCGTAAGCGGAAAACCAATCGACACGGTAGATTCTTTCTGTTATCTCGGTAGCATCGTAACAACTACTGGTGGTTCAGTTGACGATATACGTTCTCGCGTAAACAAGGGCCGTGCAGCCTTCAGCTCACTCGACAAAGTATGGAGATCAACGCAAATCTCAAGGACACAAAAATAAAAATATTGAACGCGGGCATTAAATTAGTGGTACTATACGGCTGCGAAACAAGGAATGCGCCTAGAAAAGAATTGCAAACCCTTCAAGCCTTCATAAATCGCTGTCTAAGAAGAATCTTACGAGTATATTGGCCCAATAAAATCTCCAATGAAAAGCTATGGCCAGCAACAAAACAAGACCCTGTAAGTCAAGAAATTCGACGCAGCAAATGGAAGTTGATTGGCCACACACATCGCAAGCCACAAGACGACATAGCACGCAAAGCACTCGATTGGAATCCTCAGGATAGCCGTAGAAGTGGAAGACCTGCAAAGACGTGGAGACGTCTAGTTGAAGCAGAAGTACCAGAGAAAGGACTCACATGGAGACTAATAAAAACTCTAGCCTTAGATAGAACTAAGCGGAATGATTTTGTTACGGCCCTATGCTCCTCTTAGGAACCACGGGAATATATATATATATATATTATATATATATATATATATATATATATATATATATATGCATATATATATATATATATATATATATATATATATATATATATATATATATATATATATATATATATATATATTTACTTGTTTAGGAGAAAATAATTTGTTCAAACATTTACGTAAAAGTCTGTATAAATTCAAATATATTTTAAGTTTTTATGTTACGTTCGCTACTTCTTTCATTTGTTGTATATCGTAAAATAAGCGCAACTTTTTTTTTCAAATCCAAAGCGGCCTCTGCAATTTAAAAGGTTGCGTGCGACTTTTATTCACACATGTTGTAATCCTTCTTAAAAGATAAAATTAAAAGAAATTTAAAGATTAAAAAAAAACTGTAAAATAGTCAGAAACTGCGATAGAACTGTAAGAGAAGCAAAAATTGCACAAAGTGCTCTTTATATTCTATATATTACAATTTTATAATTTATTTTTAATTACTACCGCATATAACAGTAGCATCATAAATTTGTATATTCGTTTCGGAATTCCTCCTTTAATATTTTCACCTTCAGTTTTCATTATAGCTGGACTAGTTGTAGTATCCCACCTAAAAGCTTTTATAGACACTTTTCTTTATAAAAAATCACATTTTAACTTTAGCCTGATCTCTTTAAATCCATTAGATAAATTAAGAACTAGCCGCAGCATGATGGTTAATTAATGGCTACTAAAGTTTAATAGTCGAAATAAAAAATTTATTCTAATTTATTATAGTTGACGTGCATAAAGTCATAAACACATATTCAAATCAAATATTCAAACTTTGCATGTATTTATCATTAGAACAGAAAGCATGAAACCCGGAATTTTTACTATATTTAAGTTATACGAGAATTGATTAAAAATTCCGTGACTTTGTGTATTTCCACTGCAGAAGGTTCCAATGTAGTACTGATATCGTTAACTGTTTCCTATTACTAGATTAATTTTGAGTTTTGAGCAATCTGCATTCTAGAAGTTTTTTTCTGACACCCATTGAAAGCTAATATCCTCGAAAATTTTAACAGAAGTAGAAAAAACCAATTTCGCGTGCTGAATAAACATCATTTATTTACGTAAAAAAACATCACCAAAAAAAGGCTTAATAAATGCTATTTGAACTGTGCACCATCAGTTTCAAGAAATTAAAAATGGTTTAGTACTTTCCATTATCGTCCTACCAGCACATATAACGCCAAACGTTTAAGTACAAGAATGCTCCTTGCACTAGAAACGGTCGATAATGTCCATGAATGCAAGAGTGTGAGGCGTACGAGCGGCTAAATCGCATTTTAAATATAAAGAAGTCAGAGCACGGCTGCAAATACGTGTAGTCTCTATGGTAAAGACCATATAATACAATTCGAAATACACTCCAGATGAAAATTTTCATCTTTCCAAATTGAGAACTTTGTAGTCGTATTGGCGGCGAGGAGTTTGTTTAGACTTTTTGAATTAAGGTTGGTGAGGTCAAGTAATATAGGACACACAAAGATTTGCTTGAGGTCAGACTCAACGGACCTCTTCCAATAACCCCCGGGCTAACGGACTGTATGGTCACTGAGTTTGAGTTCAGCAGGGTACCCTTGATTATATTTCCGAATAGGGAAGACTGGTTGAGATCTGGTAAACTCTACGACGGAGTTGTGGTGTTCACTGATGGTTCAAAGATGAAGACGGGCACCAGTGAGGGGGTCCACATTCTGGCAACCAGCACACGCATGTCGTAACGACTACCTGCTGAATACAGTGTCTTTGAGGCAGAGATGATGGCGGTTCTAAGTGCCACCGAATTGGTGTCTGTACACGTTTCAGAAAGAACGTTAAGCGTCACTTAAAGCCCTGAAAGAACATAGCGTCAAATCATGGCTGGTAAGCGAGTACAAAAGGGCTTTAATGTGCTGGCGGACAAGTATAGGATCAGAATGTGCTGGGTTACGGTCATTTCATTGTAGGAGCAACTAAATTGCTGACGAACTGGCCTAGTCTTGCTCGGAAGGGGACAATACTGTAGATTTATATCCGATTGGGTAGTTAGGAGAAGTAATCTTTCTTAGGAAATTAGGGAGCATTGCAGAATCTCACGGGCAGTTTGGCCAGACTAGATGCTGCAAAAGCCAAAGTACTTCTGGGCTTGGATAGGAAATGTCTGAGAGTCGTGGTAGGCGTGCTCACTGGCCATTGCGCCACTAGAGCAAGAACCAGAAGATGGGTTACCGGTACATCTGACTTTTGTAGGATGTACATGGAAGAGGAGTTGGAAACTATAAAGCACATTATGTATCACTGCCCTGTATTACAACGCCACATATTTAGATGGCTAGACGAGATATTTTTCGATGGGTTCTTCGACATCGCGCGGTGTACAATCGATGATGGCGTCGGCTTCATCAAGGGAATCGGGGGGCTTAGTGATAGATAGCAGGACGCATATAGGTCTCTATTTTTCCTTTTCTTTTTGTTTTCTTAGGTTTAGTTAGCTGAAGGGAATTACAATGGAACCAGCGGGTCTTCGAGTGGATGTGCCATTTCTTGCACAAACCTTTTTAACCTAACCTAACCTAAATGTATATATCTGAGCTTATAGGTGTGAAATAAACGCTTCATTGACGAAAAAAATATACTTTATTCAAAATGTCACTGAATTATATAATTGCCCTCGTATCTAATAGTTAATAATGTTAATCTGAAAGAATCATGCATGTAACTAACTAACAGAAGGGCAAAAAAAATAAAGATGCACAAGAAATTACGAAAAAAATAAAAAAACAAATTTAAGCGGTCATTAATTTTTTGCACTAAGAAAAAGAAGAAAAACTTAAACAATAAATAGTTAAGGAAGATTCTTATCTCAAGATTATTTTTTTCTATTTAATTTCAAAGAATATCCTCGAAAGTGTCAGCTCCCGTAATTTTTTAACATAAAATTAAGATGCAACCACAGGAATAATTTAAACAAAAGTTCATGACTTTTGCCAACCGATTTAACACCAAAACGGCAACGGTATTAGAACCTGTATAGTAGACTGACTAGCTTCCTTGTCGAACGTGCTGATTTTTTCTTTAATACAAAATCCAATGCAATGATGAGCTGAACACAATTTTAAGATCAACAACTTTTGATACTTTGTAGGCTGTTGTGTGGTGTGAAGTTGTGGCATGGTGGCGTGGTTTAAAGCAAATATATTATTATTGTAAAATATTTATGCATATTTCCTTAACAATTGATTGTGGAATTGCATGCTACACACAATCATGCTAAACAAAAGCAGGTGGAATATAAAATCTACATATATACGTTGTGATAATGTTCACATAAGTGTATAATTTCTGAGGTGTACTGTTTTCTTCATTTATGTACGAGTATGTATGAAAAACATGTTTTTCTTAATTTATTTTAAATAAAAAATTTAAAAATCAATGCCAAATATTTAAAACTTCCGAACATTTTATATATTTGGAGGGAAGTACTCTAAGATGAACTTCATTGGAAAAATATTTTTTTACTATGATAGTCGTGCTGATCAAACCTGTTTCTTGCGTTGATCAGAATGTTCAATGTGAAGGATCAAATAGACTGAAGGGACAGAAAAATAGACATTTACTAGAAAATCGGACAATAACTTTTATGCATGGGTATTGTCTGGATTTGTATTTTAGGGCCAAAAGGCAATACGACGGCTGCACAGATGGCAGAAGGAGTGGGGGCCCCGACATACAGACAGACAGATGAATTGACTACGGACAATGAATGTGTGGTTTATTGTGATCATTTTGAGAAGTATTTTTTTTTGACACAAGAAATATCATATATATGATTTTTGTGTGTCTTGTGGTGAAAGACACACAAAACACACAGCTGGCCGGATGAAGCCACCGTGTACAAATCTAAACCTAACCAAGACATATTTTATTCTCATAAAAAATTTTGATGATTTTCTAGCCGTAAAGCTGTCGAATGCAGCTGTTGTGTGTGCGCCACAACAAGCCTTCCTTGCGCACTTTATGCGGAGGTTGGGTAAGGAGTGATATCGAAAAAAGCCATGTATTTGTTAACCATTTAAAAAACGTATTTGTATTTATGCCGGTTATATGCTTTAATTTAGCAGAGTTACCACCTGTAGATGTTAAAGCAGCAAACCCCCTTATGTTCAACTTACAAGATTTTGAAAAGGCAATTGCTAGAAGTCGTATGGTTTCGACAAAACAAGTAAAAAGATGATAATGGAACTTCCCTAGATATCAATAAATATAATTCTATTTATTTTAATGCCATTCTGCGCCTCCTTTCCTAAGCCAGGAAATGATCACACGAAGTTGGTATCCTACAGGCCAATAAGTCTGTTAGCAAATATGTCAAACTATTTGAGAAAATGTTAATCATTAAGCTGAACCCAAATTTGACCGAAAAAATATGTATTCAGAGTCACCAATTTGGTTTTAAAAGACAGCTCAGCACTATTGAACAAACGCACAGATTAGAAAATGTAGTAAAAAAGGCTTTCGAGGATATTATTCTGCGCTTTTCGTAGACGTTTCTCAAGCATACGATAAAGTATGTCATGAAGGCCTAGTTTACAAGTTAATGCAAAACCTAATTTGTATAAGCTGTTAAAAAGTTACTTAACTTAAAGTTACTTATATTTAAAGTTAGAGATTTTTTAGGCTAACCTCAACCAACTAAAGCTGGAGGTCACCAAGGTAGTATATTGGGACCCATTTTATATTTGCTGTATACATCAACATTTGCTGACGACACGGCTATTCTAAGCATTCATTAAAGCCCCCAAGTAGCATCTCAATTCTTACAATACAATACATTTTATTTAACATTGTGGTGAAAAAAATGGAGAATAAAAATCAACGAACAAAAGTGTACTCAAATAACCTTCTTTCTGCGTAGAGACTCATGCCCACATATTCGAATAAATAACCAAACTTTACCTGAAGACTCAGAGATCAAATACCTCGGCATACATCTCGTTAGACCTGGAAAAGTTCCATTGAAGCAAAATTGAGGTGAAGTTAAAAGCTGTCCAAATAAATTGCCTGATTGGCAGAAACTCGACTCTAAGCCTAGATTGTAAATTTCTATTTTATTATGCAGTTCTTAAACCAATATGGTGTTATGGCTCTCGGTTATGGGGTACTGCCTCAGCTTCAAATTTAGAAAAAATTCAAAGGTGCCAGTCGCAAAACGTATCAAAGGAAGCTTTAAACGCATCCTGATCCGCTGGTCCGCAACATCCGGAATGATCGTGGTTACGTTCGACTAAGAAGGAGGAATATTGCTTCTCTTGGCCGAACATCAGAGAGGGAACCAATAAAGTCCAACACTGGCTGGACTTAATACTCCCAATTCTGTTTTTATACGGTCTTTTTTTACACAGTTTTGATATAACACGGTTTGTTTGTTTGTTTGTTTGTTTGTTTATATATACATATGTACATACATGTGCTTTAATAAAATAAACGTGAATTATTGTTCTTAAAAATCCTTGTTTTTCATTAATTTTAATTAGTTTTAGAGATAAGAAACCAATCGCCTATTTTTACATACGATCAATGTCTTTTTTTACACGTTTTTTTCTGGAACCAATCTACCGTGTAAAGACAGAATTAGGTGTATATATATTTTTAAATTTTTAATTTTACTTTTAGTCCTAAGATTTGAGCACTTATTGTTAGTTCATATGTATTTTGAAGATACAATAAATCATATGAAAACAAAACAGGAAATAAAACAAATTACAACAAGTTAGACTGCTATATTCGGCCGTGCCGAATCTTATATACCCTACACCACAGTGATTTTATTTCTGCATAACAATTTAGGTATATAAATATGTAAATAAATAGACGTATGTAGTGATAGCGCACTATTAACTATTTCCTACACTGGAACCACCACCCGAAACCTTTCTGTCATTATAGCGGGATGGGGTTCATGTAGCCGCATATATTTCCCTCATTGAAAAATTTTTTGTAAAAATATTTTTTTTTTTAATTTTTTTTGGAAACTTTTTTTGAAAAATTTGTTTTTGAACATGTTTTTTTAAATTTATTTAAAAATGTTTTCGGAAATTTTTTTGAATCTTTTTTTACTGGTCGCGGTCTAATATCTATTTAACAAAAAAAGCTAAAGAGAGTAATGAAAAAAATAAAAACAACCTTGAAAAATGTTTAAAAAAATTAGGTTGGCGTGGTTTTTTGCCCGCTGTCTCCCATTGATTGGTTTGATGTTGCTGAATATCAATAGCGAAATTTTCGACACTATTTCTTCGGGTGCCTTGGCAAAGTTGATTTCAACCCGAACTCATAGGAACAGACGGGCATCGCTAAATTAACTTCTCTATTTATAAGGATCCAGAATTTATATACGTTATGAGGTCGGAAATTAATATTGTAGAAATTACACACGGAATGACAAAATTATATATACCCTATATATATACCCTATATATAATTTTGTCATTCCGTGGTGAAGGGTATAAAAGTGTAACTAGCGTTTTTTCGTACTTTTTCCAAAAGTACTCTAAATTAATATCTATACATTCGTTCTTGTAAAAGTCTGTTAGTTCCATTGTATTACCAAACACAGCAGCCTTCCCCTTAACAATAAAACCACTAATACGAGTATATCAACATAACTACCACGGCATACACATAAAGGTAAAAATATTAAGGAAGTTAAGGCTTAAAAGTGAATCCATTTATATTAATTTAAAATCTTTAATAGCAAAAATAACTGCATCAACAGCTTTAGCTTAAAAAAGAAGAAAAGAAAACTAAAATTACTTCCATTAAATATATTGTAAATAACTTTTACATTTGAAATCATTTTGCATGCACCAGCATCTGAAAATAAAAGTCTCTTCCTATATTTGCTGTCGTCTTCCGAGTAAATGGAGACCAAGCCAAGGCTCCTTCAGTTTCTACATTTCATGCAACAAAAAAAAAATTGCAACCAGGTGATAGAATTGAGTGCATGCGTGTTCTTTAAACATTTAAATAACACAAAAATACTCTTACTGTAAATAAAATTTCCAAGTGCAAGAACTCATACAAACGTTTTCGTATAGAGAAGTGAATGTCTAGGTGTTGCAGGTAAATTTCGATTTCATAATGTTGATGGTCTGTTCGTAGTTTCTATTCATTTACTTGCCTTGCCTGTGCCGTCACATTTAAATTTGAATACATTAAATGAAATGATTGAACAGTCTTCAACCTTGACAGTGATTGTTACGACGATGTTATGCAAGAAAACGCGTCAGATGGACTCCTTGAAATTATAACTGTTAACAAAATAATTTGTTTTCATATAAAAATCTTTAACATGCACGTTATTGTAACGACGCTAGAAGAATGAAGTACTTAAAGAAGAAATAAAAATAAATGCAGACAAGCATTCTTTAGTAAAATGATAGTGTGCTCATAATATGTGCTTATGAGCACTATTCTTTTGCTAATGAAAATAATAGGGCATTAACCTGAAGGTTAAACAAAATGTTTTTGTATGAAGAAGTTGTTTAATTGAATAAATAAAAGTAAAATGCGATCAATATTTGTCACTGCTTTAATAACTGAAAACATCACTATACATAAATTAGTTTTGCCGCAACTTTTATTTTGTAAACAGGCAATTTTAGACACTAATTGCAGAAAAACAAAAAAAATTTCGATAAAATTTTTAAAAAATAAAATTCTATAACATTTTAACATATAATATTCAATAACATTTTAACATAAAGTTTTTTATAAAATTTTACAAAAAATTTTTGATATATTTAAAAAAAATTCGATAAAATTAAGAAAAAAAATTCGATCAAATTATAAACAAATCGATAAAACTTTTACAAGAAAAATTTTCGATAAAATTTTTACAAAAAATTTGAAGGAAAATTTCTTGTATTATTTTTACAAAAAACTTTCCATAAAATGTTAGCAACAATTTTTCGATAAAATTTTTACAAACAAATTTCGTTATAATTTTTACAAAAAAAAATTGTCCATATCTTTATATTATATTTACAACTAGTTATCCCCGGTGCGCTTCGCTACACCCATCCACAAAAAAACAATAAACACTTGTGTTCACGTCTGAACAATGATGATTTTCCATCCCTGGTTCATGGTTGAGAACGATGCCAAAACTAGTGGAAGTTTTTGACGTCTATCATCAATTGCCGCTTATTCATCATCCTTGGCTTTATATATTTTTTTCTTAGTGGAAGTCGCGCCGCGCCCTTAATGTTAATTAATAATTTGTACTTTTTGTTTAATAATTTTTTGTGCCATATCGTTGGCCGAAATTTATTAGCATTTTAACATTTCTTTGCGCGATATCGTTGGCATTTAGTTTTAAATTGTAATTGCTCAAGTTCGGTTTTGATCGAAATCGTTCGTTGTCGCTCGCGCCTTTAAATTTT
Organism: Phasia obesa; assembly: GCA_949628195.1. NCBI lineage: Eukaryota > Metazoa > Arthropoda > Insecta > Diptera > Tachinidae > Phasia > Phasia obesa. Next base: position 90,960,587 of record OX451215.1, read on the forward strand.
GTATTTTAAAAACTTTAAATTAAATTGTATTTTTTTTTTAATATTTTGATAACTTCACTGTGTTTATAAATAAATCCAAGGAAAGATAATTTGTTTAATATAAAAAATTAAACTTTTTGTGTTTTCTTTTTATTGCCAAGTTCTTGTGGATCCTTTTTGATAAAGACAGCCGTTTAGAAGCCATAGACACCAGCCCAGATTTTTAACCTGGGGGGTTACTGCGTAAATCGATTCGAAAAGGAAATCATTCGAATTTGTATGACTTTAACATTGTGTTTCGAAAAAGATTTCTTTCGAATCGAAATACGCAGTAGCCTCCCTGGAAGAAAACTATGACCAACCTTTACACTATGCACATTACTTATTAGGGTTATTTGCGCACACTTGTAAGACTCTACCTATTGTAGTTCTCCAGGTACACCATAATAACTTTGCATAGGAGATACCACACCCACTGCCCCAATCCAGTTGGAATTTTGACTATGCGAATTAGCATTGGGGTTACTCGTACAAAGTTTCAAGGCTTTATCTATTGCAGTTCGCCAAGAGCACGACCATGATTTTTAACTTTGTATGGGAGGTACCACGCCCACTACTCCAATCCAGCCTCTGTTTACCTTGACTATATGCATTAATGTAAGGTTACTGCTGCGAAATTCCAAGGTGCTACCTAATTAATTTCCTATATACAGGATAATATTTTTTCACTTTGTATGGGAGGTACTACGCCCACTATTCCAATCCAGTCTATCTTTCTCAAAACTATGACTGTTATTTAGAGGTAGGTTATGGGTGCAAAATATCAAGGCGCTACCTATTACTGAAACCAAGCTACACGATGATGAATATTTACTTTGTATGGAAGGTGTCACACCCATGACGAATATCAAAAAAATAAGTACCCTCTTTAACCAACCGTATAACTAGTAACAAAATGTGAAAATTTCGGAAAGACCGATGCACTGACGTAGGCAGCTATAGCTTTCCGACAAAAAAAAAAAAAAAAAAACAAATCTACAAAAAAACAAACATATTTTGAGCTTTACATATATAGAAGAAGATAGATAATGAAGTTTAAAATCATGGAAGTAAATATCGAATGTATATTATTTTGCAATTGGGAAACATAACAGAATAAAGGAATATTTATCATTATATAAATTCCGGCATGGCCGAATATAGCACTTTAAATTTTCTTTTTTTTCTGTTATTATAATTTTTCTTTAATACTTAAGATATAATCTATACATATAATGAAATAGTAACTCACTTCCGTCTGTCTGTCTGCTTTTCATTGACGTCTCATCACGTAAAAACTACTACATGGATTTTAACAAAATTTTGTGAGGAGGTATCCAAATATCCTGGTTCTAATATAGGATACTTTTTTTCCGAATATATTTCTTAGAAAGTGTAGAAAAATCAGTGAAATACGCAGTTGAACTAACCGGATATGAATACTTTACTTTCTATAAAGTAAAAAAATACATAAACTGATACGTATAATATCTTAAGGCGGAACTAAAAACGCCGGTATTACAAGGACGCGGACGAAAAGGCAGGAACAGCTAGTATGAAAATAAAAAACGAAATCAAAGCTGATTTCCTCGCAGCTGAACTTAAATCCTCTGCCAAATATAAAACAAAATTTGAAATTGTAACAATTAATGTTCAACGATAGCATCGATATCGAAAAAACATTGATAGTCGAATGGAAATAGGCCCTATCAGGCAGATTGAAAATTTATATTAGCAAGTCTTAAATCAAATTGTCGATTTTAAAATTACGAAATCGGAGGAACTGTTCTTCAATTGTGGCCATATATGTTGTGCAATATCCTGCATTTATTCCGTAAACCAAAGACAATTTAAAAAATTTAAATTAATGGCTGAGAACTGCGTCATGCCTAATTTACTTAAGGGTCTTCTATGTGACTCTAAGCATTTAACGATGCATTGTAGCCACCAAAAGATATATGGTCCGTACATCAGCTAGAGTATTGTCAAATACTTAAGTTGTACTTTTTAATATTTTACATTAAATTATAAATTTTGCACATAACAGATATTTGCTTGACAACGACGATATGCATTTAATACACTTTGCTCTGAGTACTGCATACATTTTCGGACTTGCTTTATATTATAATTTAATTTGTTTCTAGCAGCACGAAACTGGAAATATTGATTATACCATATAATTAAATTTCCACTTACATTCAGAAAATTCGCAAGGCAAAAACATAAGGAAACACATGTTCAATAACAATAAATATTTGCAACATACAAGTAGTGGGGCATAATAAACATAAAACGAGGAGAAATATAATCAAACATATTTCATTTCATTTTTATACAAGTATAAGCTCTCTCATTCACTTGAATAAAATTAGTAGTAAATTCCCTTGTTGCATGTTCTTCCTGCAGATGCTTGCAAAGAGATAATCAAAGTTCATTATGTATCATTAGAAAAGAAATTAGTAAACTCATGTTATTTCTTGCATGTAAAAATTTTCTTAAAGACACACTTTGGTTACTTAAGTAACTAAATATTATATTTATTATGCAGTATGCCAGTCTATGTGTACTTGAATCCACAAGTTTTGAATTTGTTGAAATTAAAAAATATGCCCTGCGTGAGGTAATATTAAACCCATAATTTAATTAATTAATTGATCTTGTAATTGAAATAATATTTTGTTAATAAAACCTAAGATTCCTTAGAGGAATTTTTATATTAATAATTTTGTGTTAATATTTATGTGCATATTTTTATATAGATTTTCAATTTGAAATACAATAAGCTTTTGCTTTTTACTTTCTTTAGATTCCTGTTGTCTTAAACCTGTAGCACACACTAAATTAGTAGTTCGGCTTGTTTAATACTCACGAGCTTAAACTAAAAAACTTAGGAGATAAAAGAAGTTTAGTATCTACATCTTACCTATGCTAACGCTGGGCAATAAAATGGAAAATATTCTATCATTGTCTCATGCCCTCGGCTTGTATGTTTATATTTTAATGCCCTGTTGGAGCACTATTCAATTTACTAAACCCAGAATTGTTAAAATTCTATATATTTTAAGGCCAATAGGTACTCGACATAGAGTTCTGAGATAATTCTAAAGCACATATAATTAATTATGTAACTTTTAAGCTTTTGGTACTAGAAAAATAAAGTTTTTGTGTCTTTTAGAAATTTTTTAATTTTTTTTTTTTAAGAATTGGTTCATATTTCCCTAAAATCTCCAATTTAATAGCGCATAACTCCTTGCCTTCAAATGACGCTAAAAAATCTTCCAACATTTTGTAGTTCAAACCCGCTCCTACACTCCTATACCCCACTATATATATATATATATACCAATTTGCGGCCGTTTGCATCAGAATAATTTTTTTGATCTAAGATAAGATATTTTGTGCAAAATTGATGAATACAAACACAATTTTTTTCGGCACAGCTTTGATAATTTTCCTTTTGAAGTATTTCGGTCTTCTTCATACAAATCTAAACACAAAAACTTTTTACCGAATCGTCTTCTGTCTATTACTTTTGGCGGACCCTGTTTATAAAAATCATATAAAAAATAATTGTGTTTTAAATAAAAATACGTTGAAATAAAACATGTTTTATTCGATCTGTGAACATATTATAAGCTCCAAATAAAAAGACTGTTTGTTTCGTACATAGATAACACATAGATGGCCAACTCTCCAAATGTCAAAAACGTGGCTACAAAAGTCATCACACATACGGGTACGGTGTGAATTCAACATACTTAGGAGAGTGAAATTTTTATTCACATTTAGACACTATTACGCTATATTTCATTGCACTTTCCAAATATTTAAACAATTTTGAATTTTTGCACAAAAAATTATTTACCAATTTATTGTATTTTACATTTTTTAATACAAAATAAATTTAATTTGTTTGACATTTGTTTGGTGTAATTTATTTCTAAACAGTATTGTATTTTTTGGTCTTTTAGGGGATGAAAATTTGCAAATCAATATAATAAATATTTAAAATTAGCATTCAATCTAACGTTTTTCGCACATAAATATATTAGCAAAAAATACTAAATTCATATTTTTATTAAAAAGCAAAAGAATTATTTAATTTTAACATCTAAAATTGAATGTAAAAAAATATTCTGCTTTTACAAAATATTTTATACAATTATGTGCAGTTTAGGTGCTGTGGGGAATTTTTATTTTAAACCAACACTTATACAATTTTGCCTACCCATACATTCTTAGACTTAGGTTTTTTTACAAGAGACTTAGGTTTTTGACGTAACAGTTGACTATCTATGTGTTATCTTTGGTTTCGTATTTCAATTTTGAATAATCAAATTTATTTATTTTCGTTTGATATTTTATACTAGCTTCCTTGATTATTTTTAAAACATCTTAAACAAGTGTTTTAACAAAGTGCTTACAACTCGACCACGCTCCTTTATTCACGTCCTTATACTCTAAATCGTTTTAAAGCATAAATGATAGCTAACGTTCCCAACTCATAAGAATGATATCGTGGCTCCTCTTTTGTTGTTGTATGACTATAGTATGCTACTGGTCTCAAAGTTTCATCATATTGCTTTTGTAACAAAATAGCTCCGACACCCCATTTACATACATCTGTATGCAATTCGGTATAGGCTTTCCCACAATCAGTAAGTTTGGTTTTTAATTCCTTAAATGCCATACTTTGTTCTTCTCCCCATTTAAAAGGAATTTTGTTTTCTAACAATTAATAAATTAATTATTTAGGCTTAAGTTCTTAATTATAAAGAGATAAAGAAAAATTAGATACCAGCAAAGCAGAATGCATTTTCTAGACAGCTATGTCCGTCATCAGTACTCTTCGTATCGATCTACCCGGTAGTTTCAACCAAAGGTTAGCTAATAGCAAGCCAGATATATACCATTTTCAAATAAAAGAAAATATATAAAGAGAATAAAAATAAAAGAAAAGTGTTTACTTGGTAGTATAATATAAAAAGAAAATAGAGTTTACAAGTGTAAAACTATTTGAAAAAGCTCTATCTCCTATGAAATAAATGTAAAATTAAAATGCTCAGATTCTATTTCTTTGATAAGTTTGTTTGAATAGAAAATTAACAACAATTTCGTCACTTAATGATATTTTCATTTGGACATCTCTTATATTCCCTAATTCTGACATGTCCTGTGCAAAGCAGTTTCTGTATTTATTAAGCAATGAAACTAGTCGTTCTATATCTACATGGTCTAAATGCCTTGGCTTTTTAAGAAACTTTTAAATTCCTTAGACTTTAGTATTAAATTTGAGTATTCTAAGTTTTCATCTAATTCGCAAGGAAGAACTCTTCCAACAAAGTTTAATTTCCCTTTATTTGAAATCTAACTTGACCAATCAGAGTATCCACCTCCTGAGCATAATCAGGAACAATAAACAAGGTCATAAATACACAAATCGAATCAACCTCCAATTTTGCAACGAATTTTAAAGACACAGACAAAATTGAACCTGCTATCCTACAACTTGTATGCTGCAATCTTCTGTTTGTATTTTTAATTCATTTGGTCTGGATTTTTTTTATCAATATAACAGAACAACCGATAGAACCTTTCATTACAATGCCATTTACTTTTTACAAAGTAGTAATTTTTTGCACTTCTTGGTTGTTCTTTACAATTTTAAATATTGAAGGCTTAACTTTTCTCTTTCAGCAGTCCCGTGTATAATGTACCGAGTTCGTGAAACTGCCACATTTCTTTATTGCATTTTGATATTTACTCGCGTAATGCCCTATCTTCTTACAGTTGCAGCATATTATTTTCTTTGTATTATGTTCAACATTGTCTTCAATCAAAGTAATTGTCCGGCCATCAAGCCGTCTATTTATATGTTGAGATTCCATGCCATCCGGAAATGTTGACCAGTAATATCCAAATAGGTCTTTTGGGGTTTGAAATCTTCCTGCTGTTGCACTTACTTGTATGCTTCCTTCATTTTTACCGGTTACCTTACAGACATCAGTTAGCATTTGCTTCTAAGTTTAACAAGATTTACTAATCGTATACGATTTACTGCGAAATCTTGGTGATCCGAAAATGATTGTAATAACAAACCCTCCATTCTTCCCATTTTGAATTTTGAATTTTAAATTCGCAAACCAAATTCGAGCTAAACCCTTTAGTGTGCTTTGCATAGCATCCCAGTTATTCATTTCGCCAATTTGGTCTAACTTTTGCAACCGTTAGGATACAGGCATATTTATCATTCCTGGTTCAAACTCAGGAATGCAATCAATTTTAAAATTGTTGTTGATTCCAGAAGTATTCTGTCGTTTTTCTCTTAAAGTTTTCACTAAACTTTCCAAGACATCAATACGTGCAGTCAACTCGGTGTCTTACAGAATTTCTGGAGGAACATTGCCTGCAGTATCGGAAGAAAACCCATGATTTTGCGAAACCTCTCTAATCTCAGAAAGTGTTCTGAAAGTCCTTGGCATGTTGGCATATACGCTACGTTTTCTGCTTTCTCTCGGCATTGAAACTAACAAGTGCATGTTTTGTATGCTGCTATATAAGCTCCAAATAAAAATACTTTTTGTTTCGCAATTTAATTTTGAATAATCATATCAAGGTATATTTATTTTACTAGGTAGTGGCATCCCTACAACAAATACAACAATACAAGAACAACATGGCATTTTGTTGTTGCTTTGTAGTTCGAAATATCAAAAAACATATAAGAAAATTGAGAAGGCGTGCATGTGTTTTATTGCTTTCTCACTTCTACACTATAAAATTTCTGAACACATACAACTTTTGACATGTCGAACTACTAAATCAGCTGGGCGGACGACACTACCTAGTAAGATAAATATACCTTGAATCATATTTATTTTCGTTTAATATTTTATATAAGCTTCCTTGATTAATTTTAAAACAAGTCAAGTCATTTATCAAAGTACTTACAATAGATACTATGTGGACGTTTTTTGGAATTTTAATAACTTAATTATTTTTTTTTATAATCAAAATGGTCTATAGGAGTGTACACAATAGTGTAACATTTGCTCTATTTAGTAGGAGATTTTAGGGCAATTTTAACATTTTTTGACAAAAAAGTTTAAGAATTTCTGAGAGAGTCTTTTTTAAATTTTTAAGAACTGATATCTTATAACTTACTTAATAATACAAAATTTGTTTTGCATCAAAATATTTTAAAATAAAATGTTACATACACTTCAAAATTAATTTTTTGAAGAAATTATTTAATCTTATCAAAATACTGATAAATATCTTCTGCTTCACTCTGCTCGCTGTAATACAGTTAAGTTTTTTCGCTACCGAGGTACACTGTTATTTACTTTCAAATGAGTAATTTAACTTTGAAACCGGTGTGGCATTTTCTGAAAAATTTAAAAAATTATTAGTAAAAGTATTACTTATAAATGTAACTGAAGATATGAAACATAAAAACCCTTTTTAGCCCCTTTTACCTTCGTAATGAAATTCAACTAAAAATGTGCTTTATTTAAATCCTCCAAAATTTTTCCTATCGGTCGATTTTTATACTTCATAGCAGAATGAATACCAAAGTCCCAACTGCTAAATAAAAAACCAATTCCAATCCCTAGGTTTTTCTCGTAAAATGGTCCAATGGGCGGCGTTTGTACTAGTGGTGCTGTTATCTATTTGTTTTGTGCATTAGTCTACAAAAACATTTATTTTACAACAAATTTATTCAAACTATGTTCATATTTAAAAATAAATAAAATTATATCAAAAAGTTTTGAAAGTTCCCTGTGGGAAATTAATGTCAATTGTTGCAATCGTACTCGTCCCATGACTTGTCATGTTAGAAATTTTTTTCTTCCTTCATTTATTATTAACCGACTTCAAAAAAGAAGGAGGTTATCTATTCGTCTGAATGTTGCTTTTTTTATGTATGTAACCGCAGAACTCAGCCATTTCTGAACCGATTTTAAAATTTTTTTTCTTTATTTGAAAGGTTATGCTTTCAGGTTGGTTCCATTTTAAAAACAGTTCATTATATTAAAAATTAAAGGGTGTCCCCATACAACATACATGTTTTTTACGTGTATTAAGAACCGTAAATGGCAGCATATTAAAATTTTAAAAATTGCGTGCCTCTATAGCTCCCAACATCAGAAATTAATAAAAAAATAAATTTAAAATTTAAAGGGTGTCCCCATAGGTGACATAATTTGACCTATTTGGGTCTATCTTTTGAACCGTTATAGACAAAACCTTGAAAATTTGACAGAATGTTGATTACTATGACCGTTATAATAAAATGTATAAATATTCAAAATTTTAAATTAAAGGGTGCTCCAATAGTTCATTTAATTTGATGTATATGGCCAAACTTTTGAATAGTTGTTCACATATCGCTGAAATTTACAAAGAACCTGTATTGCAAAGTCCACTACAGCAATTATACAATTTGAAGTTAGAAATTAAAGGGTGTCCCCATAAATTACGTAATTTGATCTATATGACCCTATCTTTTGAACCGTTAAACACAAACACTTGAAAATTAGGCAGAATATCCAGTACTTCCTCTGATATGATAACAAGTATAAATATTTGGAATTATAATGTAAAGGGTGTCCCAATAGTTCATGTAATTTGATATATATGGTTAAACTTTTTAACCGTTATAGACAGATAGTTGAAATTTACAAAGAATCTTTGAAGCCAAGTCCTCTATAACAACAGGTCTTTAATTTAACATTGTAAATTAAAGGGTGTCCGAATAGGTGATGTTATTAGATCTGTGTGCCCCTATCTTTGAAACCGTTATAGACAGAGGCTTGAATGGTGTCCCCATACAAGACGGATACTGGTGAAAATAGCTTAACTTTTGTTAAGCTATTTTCAGTAATAGGGAGAGGCTTGACATTCAATAGTCTTCATTTTTTTCCCTCTAATTTTGACGCATCTTTTATTTGGTTTAAATCTAATTCTTACAGATTACTTCTTACATTTTTAGTTTCTACATGGTGCCCTTCTATCTGTTTTGAAGTCGGTTTTTTTTTTGCAAAAATTATTTATAATATCTTCAATATATGTACTAGTACGTATTTAATGGCAATAATTTTTTCTTTTTTTTATATTTTATTTATTGTATCTTTAATAAATATGAACTAACAATAATTACTTATATCTTTAACCTAAAATAAAAATAAATATATGTACTTATTAAGGCCAGCCAGTGCTAGACAAAAAAAATTTGTATGTTTCACGGTTGCTGCTATCATTTGCGGGTCATCCCTCTGACGTTCGGGCGAGAGAAGCAATGTCCCTCCTTCTTAGACGAATGTATCCACGTTCATTTAGTATACTGTGTTTCGTTAAATACGTAACTGCATATTTCTCTATTTCTGTTTTAACTGATGGCACGTTTAGATCTTTGTGGATATTTGAGTTTTTTATATACCAAGTAGCAGATGTTATCGTACGTAGAATCTTATTTTGGTGCCTTTGTATTTTTTTTACCTTGCTAGCGGAGGCAGTGCCCCATAATTGCATGCCATAACACCAAATTGGTTTTAGAATTGACTTATACAATAAAAGTTTCCAATCTAAAGCGAGAGTAGAATTTGTGCCAATAAGCCATTTTAGTTGGACGGCTTTTAACTTCATTTGTGTTAACTTTGATTCTATGTGGCGTTTAAAAAAGCTGGCTTAAAGAAAGCTGTGTCGTCGGCAAATGTCGATGTGTGGACTGGGTCACTAATTAGCATATCCGAAGTATACAAAAAATATAAAATGGGCCCCAATTTTCGATCGGTTAAATAATTACCTAACAGCATATAAAAGTTTACAGGTAAAGCCCAGTACGCAGCTCTACGGAATTTCAAATTTGATTTTTTTTTGCCTTTATTTCTACAAAAATAAAATTCATTATGTGGTCGTTTGTAGAAATAAAAATCATGTAGTCGTGTTTTTAAAATTTTATTGTATGTTGTACTCAATATTATTATATCAACACAAAAATGAAAATAATAATATTTTGAAAGTGTAAAAAACATGAAATTGTTTAAATTCCGTTACCAAACAATTGCCTGAACATTAATTTTTGTTTTTGTTGAAGAAAAAAAGTGTACACTTTTTGCTAGAACATCCCTGTAATAGTCGAAAATTCCGTTTAGTTTTCTTTTTGGCTGCGTACTGCCAAACGGAAAGTTGCCTGAAAATTTTCCAACCTGAAATTCAGGCTGTTTTTTTTTACACATACTTCTTATGGGAAACTGAAATTCAGGCGAGCTGCGTACTGGCCTTAAATTCAGTTTTAATTTGTAAATTAGGCCAACATGCAATACCCTATCGAATGCTTGAGAAACGTCGATAAAAAGCGCAGAGCAGTATTTTCTTTTTTCAAAAGTTTTGTTAACTACGTTGACTAACCTGTCAGTTTGTTGGATCGTACTATGTTTTTTTCTGAAGCCGAATTGATGATTCGGAATACATTTATACTTCTGCTCCAATGCTGGAAAGTGGTTTATCAAGAATAGTTTTAAGTATTACACTTTCAATTTAGTTCATTGTCATGTCACAGGATAAATGTAAAGTGGCAATTGATTCCCTTCTAGGCCAACGCCATGTAAAAGTGACAGCTCCCTTTCATATAAAGTGTTAGAACTCGAACAGGTTCCTATGACATCAGAACTAGTGCGTGACAAGTCATGGGTTACGTTCATACCCCCTAGGGTTAAAAATACCAAAAAGCTCGATTTAAAAAAAAATATTATAATAATTAGATAAGCAGATAATTCCATGGCATTTATTTTTTAAAAATGAGATCCGGGATATGCCCGTTGCGGCTAAGAGTTACAAGGTCATTCGATCAGTCCATTTTCTAATAAATTTGGACGTATGGCGTCAATGGTGGCTTGAATATTGGTTTCCAATTCTTCAAGGATTTCTAGTTTGTCGTCATAAACCAATTACTTAACATAGCCACATAGAAAATAATCCAGAGACATTAAAAACGACGAACAAGAGGCCCACTAAAATATCAGCAAACTCATTTTGCAATAAATCGATTGTTAAGCGCGCTGAAGGGCAAGTTCAAGATATATTTATTTTACTAGGTAGTGGCGTCCCTACAACAAATACAACAATACAAGAACAACATGGCATTTTGTTGTTGCTTTGTAGTGCGAAATGTCAAAAAACATATAAGAAAATTGAGAAGGCGTGTATGTGTTTTATTGCTTTCTCACTTCTAAACTATAAAATTTCTGAACACATACAACTTTTGGCATGTCGAACTACTAAATCAGCTGTGCGGAGGACACTACCTAGTAAGATAAATATACCTTGGGCAAGTTATACGTACTGTTGGAATCAAATGTCATTGATATTTAGTTAATTAATTTTTGAAAACAAAAATTCATTCATAAATTTTAATGGATGTTATAGTGATTCGTTAACGTCGTGAGGATTGTCTTCGCTTCAAATTCTTATTGACATAACCATTTAACCAGAAATGAACTTTATCACACAATTCTTTGATAAAAAAGCTCATCTTCGGCAAGTTTCAAATGAAATCAATCAGCAAACGATTGCGGTTGGGATACGAATCCAGGCAAATCAAGCCAACATGTATGCTTAGTAGCATAACACCCCCTCAAAAAAAGAGTTTAGCATAAAAAGGCTATTGGAACGATCCACACGAACAATGCGTGGGAGTTAAAACTGATTATTAAGTAAATTTCAATACATTTTAAAAATTCTTAACCTTCCGATAGTCCCTTTACCGAAATCGGAAAAACCGTTCTTGAGTTATAGTAAAATATACTAAAGTGGACGCTTGAATAACGGATGACTGATATCTAGTTCACATAAATCGTCTCATTTAAAAACCTTATTATCTTTTTTATTTCTCTATTTTTTTTTTTTTTTTTCATTAGGAACTCCACTTTTAGGATGACCCCCGGTCATTCGTGGTTTTATCGTTACAAACCAACAAAAGAAAATTCCAAAATATACAGAATGTGCAAATGCAAATATACTTAACGGCTTAAGAAATTTTGAAAAAACCAAAAAATTTTTTTTTGCTACTAGCATTTCTTTTAAACTGTGATTTTCCCAGCTATTTAACAGATACACGTGCCTAACAACTTACCAAAAGACAACTTACTTTCTTTATCTTATCTTTTAAATTATTTTCCTTCTTTAGCTATCTGCAATCATATGAGATTTATTTTTAAGCTATTTGCAAAAAAAACATTTTTTGCCATATCATTTATGTAAAAAGCTGTTTAGAAAAAAACTACTAAAACATTTTTTGTTTCTAATCCTTTACTTCCTTGGCTTAGCGGCAACTTAGTTACTTCTATGCCAATAATTTATTTATTAATCGTATAAATCTTAGCAAAAATTTTGTCTTTAAAAATAAATATTTCCACGATTTTAATCAGCAGGTGCCAAGCGCCAGCATTAAGAACATCTGTAAGAAATCATACAAATAACAGGCAATACAATTAATTAAAAGGCTTCCGTGTTGCCAGTTTTAATTTTTAAAGCTGCATTTTTTTATAATTTTTAATTTTTTCCCCTAAAACATTTATTTATTTATAAAAATAAATAATAAATATAGAAATTATTTAAGGAATGAAGTTTAATTTTATTTTTTTATAAACGTCTTTATTAGGTAAGTTATATAAAATTATTAAAATATTAGGTAAGTATTATAAAATTAATCTTTTTATTTTTTTATGCAAAATGTACTGAAAGACAATCAATTCGATTTTGATTTTAGTTTTATGAATGGTACATCTACTATAACTATTTCCAGCCATTTGTTGACTACAGACTAGGTAACCTTACGTTGCACATAGGGGTATTTGGCAATCTTAGCTCTCAAAAGTTATTGAGCAATCCTCGATCAATCAGACTTGCCAGAAAAATATCTTATGGCCAGAGACTGTTAAGGCATGAACATAAAAAAAAAATCGGACCAATGAGAAAAAAAAATTCGAGTTTTTTTAAATTTCTAACACTTTTGTTTAGAAAATGCAATTTTTAAAGCCAGAGAATGTTCAAAAACCCAAACTTGGACCCAGGAGATTCTAAAAGAACATTTTGGCCCCTCAAAAGGGGTGTGGGCGGTGACAAAAATATTTTTTTGAAAAAATAATGTAATTATTAACAGTAATGAATTACATACGCCTTAATACTATTAAAATAAATTTTATAAGTTTTTTAAAATATTTTTTTTTTTTGCATTCAAAAATATTAATTTTGAAGTTTTTGTATGGAAAGAAGGTGCCAATCCCCATCATCAAAGAATAGTAATAAAAAGACATTTTCGTAATTTATTTCTTTATAGTATTTAATTTATCTGAAAATAATTAATTTATTCGTAACTAGCTGTGTCCGCCACTTCAATATTTTGTTCGATTTAGCTTCGAAGGTGCCCAGTTATATTATTCAACTTATATCGCTGAAATTTATCTATTTTAAAATTTTTATCTTTAAAATTTTATTTAGATTTATGTCGTGTAATTTTTATTGAAGCAATTTGCAACGTCATAATTATAACTACGCATTAGGGAACAAAACGAATTTCAAGAGAATATGAGAGCTCCGCCCCTTTTAATTGCTCTCTCCCCTCTCTCCATCTAAGAGTTGCAGCGATAAAACTTGCACAATACATAAAGCTACAAAGTAATACACAGCATATTTTAAGCCTCTTACTTTTATAGTGCTTCAGCTATGGTTTATGTATTCACTTTATAGATATAAAGGTGCCCATCTCTGCGTAATTACTCAGAAAATGTAGCTTTATATAAAATTCTAAACTATATGAATTTTAATTTTATTTGAACTATTTTTAATTAATAAATTATTTCTTTAGACTTAAGTTCTTAATTATAAAGATATAAAGAAAAATTAGACGCCAAAAGAGTGCATTTTCTAGATCCCATACTCATATCATAAAAATTTTAAATGCAAATTTTATAAAAATAAAAGGAGCTGTTAATATAGCATTTCATAGAAAAAAATTTTATTTAAATTCTTTATTCCTTTAGCTACAAAAATATTACAAACCTCTCAAAATCTTTAAAATTCTATAAAAACGTATGCCATTTTCTCAACTTTCCTGATTTTAACAATGTCCCAAAACGACAAATTTCGAGCAAAAGCCTTAAAAATTCACTACTCGATGCAGAATTGTGTTGTCTGTCGATCTGCGTATATTTTAGTTTTTACATTTCTTAAATTTAATTTTTGGCCTAATGTCCGGCTAGATTGGCAAAATACTCCTCTGTGCGCTGTTAGGCGAACTGCATTATGTAATGGGAAAACATGGCGTAAACTTTTTTTCTATCATTCTTGCTATTCGTAATGTTCAGAACCATTAGTAAGCGACTTGGTGATATTTGTATTTGTATTTGTATTTTTTTATTGAGTGATTTTCTAATACAACAAGATGCAACATCTTTTAATTTACAGTATTAGAATCAGTTAAGTTATAATCAATTTAATTAAGACAAATAAACATATATATGCTTGTGTATAAAATAGATATAAATATATATACGAACAATTTTGACAAAATTAAAAGAAAAGAAAATTTTAGTGTTCAGTTTAATTGTTACCATTGTAATGTTGGAACAAAAGTTTTTTAAATTTATATGCGTTGCTGGTGAATTGTAGGTATGAGGGAAGACGGTTCCAGAGATGTATGGTGAAGATGAAGAATTGATGGTAGGATGCTGTATCACGATATTGGAAGGTCCTAATTGAATTATTCCTAAGTGATAAAAATATTATTTTATATTTTTCGTTCGTTTTATACTGTGACCTAAAATCAAATGATTTTAGTATTTTTTATTTGTACTCTGACTCTATGTTGAAAAGTATAACAGAACTTTATTATTTTGGACTCTTATAAATATTAAATTTTTCTGAATATTTTCGAAAGCCAGATTAACTATTACTAAACTACTGGCAACATTGGTTAAAGATTTTCTTTAGAGAATTGCTATGGCACTGAAATACACACACATTTATAATCGGTACATATTAACTAGGAGCAGTATATTTAAATAATACAATTTTATTCATAAGACAAATCGAATGCGTAAACATGCAAATAGTTGCCAACTTTGCAAATCTGAAGTCATACAAATAGCTCTGATACATTGTTTACCTAAAAAGCCTAAAGAACTGGGTCCCGATTGAGGTGCTAAATATTTCAGTGGACCCAGTAATAGTGTTTGTTCTATGGAAACATGTCAAAAATTAATTAATTTTCACTCAATTTTCTAACACACATACACTCGCACCTTTTTAAATAAAGTTTTGTACGAGCGGTAGTCATTTCCGTCATGTTGCTACTGCTGTTGCAAAACTAAAACAAACGTCTGCAACACACAGCAGGTTGAACAGTTTCACAAGTTTGTGTTTTTTCTCTATACGTACATAAAATCAGTTACGTTTTATGTCTAAAAATAAAAAATATAAATAAATAGTTTTGTTTCCTTTGCCATAAATTATTTTTTTTACTGTGGAAAAAGTGCCAACCTTCAGAAATAGAAGCGGAGAAAGTAGTCTGAAAAATTATTTGGTTATATAAAAAAGGAAATAAAAAAAATGTTGAAAATTATAAAATTATTCTGATTAATATAAAATATCGGTTCTTTAGCCTTTAATTTATTTATAAAAACAGAAGCGATTACGTTATTCAAGTAAACTACAATATACAACCAAATTTAACACTTTTTGGTATTCTGTTCCATAATTGTGCCTGCTGCTGGATAACCCATATGATGTAATGATTCTGAAAGCGGAATGGTTGTAAAAACCTGTCGAAATATATGTATGTATATGGCGGTTCTTTGGCAAATTTTTAGTTAGTCTTATTACTATATATAGACGGTCCATGTCCAAGACCATCGCGGGACAATGGAATTGAATATAGCCGGAATTTTACATTCATGAGACCAGTACATCCTTACAGCCGGGTAACCAAGACATCCCATTACGATCGCACATCCGTAAAATCGTTTTATATCTGAGGGTACGTAACACACTTCCTGACCACTCTTACTCATTACATACATTTTGGTATACTTAACAACATCTTCGTAGTGGGTTTCTGGAAAATATCTCTTAAAATATTCCAATGGAGATTTGATGATGATATTTTGCTGGCAACCCAATGTTGTCGGAAGTTCGATATTTGGAAATGAAATACTTTTCCATATGTCTCGCCTAATGCGTTCTTTATATTGGCAAATCGATGATTGCAGTGTTGTAGCTGGTGAGATAGTTCAGTCGCGCTGGTTGGCTCCTCATTAGTAGACTCAAAATCAGCATTATCAATGCTCTCATTGCTTTCTTCTCCACCTGAATTTACATCCAGAGGGATCCAGGTTTCGTCAGCAGCATTGTCGTCATCACTAAAGTCAGTATCAGATTGGTCTAAGAGCTCTAAGACTGCTTCAACATCATCATCAAAATGTTGCATTTTGCACTGATTCTTAAAAACATATACATATGTACATATACTATATAACTTTCAAGATTGGACACCTATAGAAAATAGTAAACCAAATAATTTGGAAGGAGTAGTTATTTGTAAAAGTTTAATATATTCACGCATAGAGTCTATTACAGATTCTAAATGATATGATGTAGCTATTCACAATATTTTATTTCACACACTTAGGGCTCAGTACTATGTACAGTACAACTTTAAAAATACAATGACACCATTTAAAAATGGAAGTTGTTAATTTTTTAACAGCTTATGGGGCACCTTTAATTTTTAATTATTTTTTATACTACAGCATAGTATTAAATATCCTGTCTAAATATCAAGCGTCTGCCTGTAACGTTTAGAAGAGAAAGTGAAATTCCTAAAATTCGCAACATCTAGGAAACTTCCTTTTATTTTTGTTAAAGTTATTTTCCTTTCTTGTTATAGTAGATATTGCCAAATATAATCTGTGTAAATTTTAATACAAGGATTTTCTATGAAAATATCAGGAACGTACCTATTGCGATTAAAATAATAAGGCAATATCATTGAAAAACATAATATTGTACAACACCCTGTAAAAATTTCAAGAGTCTACCTATTACGTTTCAAAAAATAAGGCTATATATGTACATGAAACTCACGTCACTGTCGCAACACCCTCCAATCTTATTAATTGTTATAGCGGCCATTACAATTCAAAAATGAGGCAATATACATGGAAAGCATGTTAATATCGGATCACCCTTTTATTTTTATTAATTATCATAGCGGCCGTGGCAACATATCTTCTATACAAATATCAAGGGTCTACTACATTTCAAAAAATAAGGCTATATACGTTCTAATGACGACCCTGTCGGCATACCCTTTAATTTTTACTATTAGTTACAAAGGCCATTAATTAATACACCTTTTTTGAAAATTTCAAGAGTGTACCTTTTATAGTTAACAAATTAGGCCATATACATGCAAATCACGACACTATCGGAAAACCCTTTAATTTATGTTATTTTTTATAGAGGCCGTAGCAATATACCATCTGTAAAAATTTCAAGAGTCTATCAATTATGGTTCAAAAATTACACCAAATTAATGCAAATACCATGACTATCGGAACACCCTTTAATTTTTATGTTTAATTTTGTATGCTTGTTTATAAAGCGAACATAGTTTTAATTACTGCGTGCAAATTGTATGTGGTAGTTAAGCTGTAGGGCATAAGAAATAAACACATAAACGCAAATAACACGTCACTTTCGGAACACTCTATAAGTTTTAGTGTTTGGTGCTATATCGGCCACGGTTATACACCTTCTGTGAAAATTTCAAGAGTCTACCTATTATGGTTCAAAACTTAGGCCATATACATGCAAATCACGACACTATCGGAACACCCTTTAATTTTTAGATTTATTTTTATATTTGTTAATATAGCAAACTACGTTTTGATTACTGTTTGTAGATTTTAATTGTATACCTTCTGAGTTCAATAAATAAACACATATACGAAAATAAGACGTCTCTATTGGAACACCCTATAAGTTTTAGTTTTTGTTGCTTTAGCGGCAATATTTTTTTTTAAAAATTTCAAAAGTCTACCTATTACGGCTGCAGAGATAAAATGCAGTGAAAGACGTACGGACGGACAGACATTGTGACGAAAACAATAGGGTAACGTTTTTACCCTTTGGGGTAAAATATTCTTTAAATCAATTTTAGTGTTGTTAGGATAGCTTTTACATTGTTGTAGTTTTTTTTTAATCTTTGCACAATATTTAATATGGAAAGTGGTTTTATTGTGTGCTCTTAGATGGCTACAATGACCCTTTTAACTGATTTAAACATGAATTAACGTGTCCATGTACCCATTTTAGTTTTTCTTTTATTGTTTAGTTTTTCCCAAATTAAGCAAATCGTTTAAAATAATATGAGAAAATATTGACAAATCTTTGGCTTTTTGGATAATATATATTTTTTCTCCAAAAACGTGTCCCATCTCTCTAAATGTGTAGTTTCCCTTAAGTTGGATAGATTTAATCTACGGTCATTCTAGTTTTTTATTCGACCTAAATAATAAGATTTCACAATGGCCTTAAACTAGGCATTTCTTTCAATGATGACTTACTTCTTCGTTTGACCTAAATCTCTTACCATCTAGACATTAAAAGTGGTTAAATCTAGAGAGTATACTGAATGACTTAGCAGTTCGTACCCCAATTCATAGATTTGTTCAAATATAAGAACATGCAAAATATGCGAAAAATTCGAATGGTTCTGATGTCAATAGCCTCAGCCACTTCACGCACTATCATTCTCTGATCGACTATTTTTGGCGTGACGAGGACTTTAAAATGAGCTATTATTCAACTTCCTAGGTCTTATAGAACTGGAATTAGAATATATTTAACCCTCGAGCGCATATGCAAAAAAGCGATTTTTCCACTTTTACAACTATATAGGGTAATTCCATGTCAAATCAACGGAGTGATTTTACCTTACTATCTCAGAATTTGAGCAAATTTGGTATAGAGGTTCCCCTTACAGAAACTAAGAATAATACAAAATTTTATTGAAATCCGTCAACCGGTTGGGAAATTATAGCTATATAAACTTAAAAAAAACGCATAAAATTACGGTACATGACATTTATAAACTGCGATTGTGGCTCTGCTATTAAAGATAGAAAGCTGGAAAAGTTGTCTTATTTTAACATTTTTTATGCTCTTTCAGATTCAATCATAAAAATTTTGGATCAATAAGAATTTTTTTCATCAAAATCAAAATTTTAATTTCAAATTTAACAAAAATCTGAATTTCTAATTTTTTTTTAAAAAAAGATATTGTGTACATTACCTTCTCAACAATTTGTTCACAAAGTTTCATGATGGCATTTTAATGATGTCCCTCTGAAATAATTTTTTTCTAAACCGATATTTATTTATTTTTACACTGTTT
Organism: Phasia obesa; assembly: GCA_949628195.1. Taxonomy (NCBI): domain Eukaryota; kingdom Metazoa; phylum Arthropoda; class Insecta; order Diptera; family Tachinidae; genus Phasia; species Phasia obesa. Next base: position 90,980,067 of record OX451215.1, read on the forward strand.
ATTTTGTGTATTTCTGAATCATCAGAAAAGAATAAATCTTTGTTGTTATTCTACTTTTATCTAGCGGAATGAAGGCATGGACAACAGCTACTGCTTCTTTAAACCTTGCTTTTAAAGACCTTTCTTCATTAGTTGCATAAAAAAATTTATTGCTGGTAAGTTCTTTTCACCCCACTGAAAGATCTGGAAGGGCGTTAAAATTTGGTTGTCCAGGGGATTTTGAAGGCTGGCCTTGGCGGCAACCCTTTTTACAGTGCCTTCCACTCCATCGCAAACTTCCTTTCCGTGGGAAGTAGCATAAAAATGTCACTTAGCCTCCACTCCATCAAAATCCTCCTTGTGGAGGCATAGATTCAGAAAATTTTTACGGTTTTTATACTGTGCTGCTGAACCGTCTGGAACATAGTACAGCTTCTTTAAGTTTGTTAGGCGATTTCTTAGCCACTGGATTAATTGTTTCTGAAACACATGCACTAGGACTGTGTTATGTGTAAGGCAATCTGATATAAATACAGAGCTTAAGTAAGCTAACTCAAGTTTTCCAGTGTCCTTATATCTTTCCTTAAAATTTAATACAAAAGGGTGGACGGTAGCCATTGCATTGTTCCAATGGAATCCTTGAGCCTCATCTTGTAGTACAAACGAATAGTTCTCCGCAAAATCACATGCTACCACAGCTTCATTTTCTTCCAAAGAATTCTTTGTTTCTGAGAAAAACATAGATTATTGTTTTGCAATGAAATCGTGTTTCTTAAGATTGTTCAACTGGCTACATAATTCTTGGACAAATTCATCAACAGGTTTGTTAATTTTTCAAAGTTACATCTGTCTACAGTTACCCACTGCTTGTAGGTAATGTTGTCAATCATTTCCAAACCAAAGCTTCTTCAAACAGCTCAATTTTGGGACAGTAGTCACATTTATTTAGGAAACATGCTTGCAATGGTGGATTGCACATAACTTTAGCCATACATTCCTTGTAACTCATGAGGGGTCCATCAGAGCCAGGCAGTTTGATTTTTTTTAACTTGCCGCCTGAGAACATAAGCTTTAAGTTCTGATGTGCAGTACAAACGCAAACAGAATGAGTGCCACTACCACCACCAAAAATACAGTTCTTTGGTCTCATTTACGTAAACTTTTAAAAGCCAATTTTCAAATTAGGATATTTTGATTTAAAAATATTGTAAATTTCTCGTAAGTTTCCCAAAATTAATCGTTTTTGAACATGAATTGGCTTTCCCTCAGGATCTTTACCCAAGGAGACATAATCTTTTTTCCCACACTAAACCAAAAATCGTAGGTAATATTAACGAAAAAAGTTAGTAGAACCTTAACGTCAAAAATAGTTAAATCAACTTAATTTTTATTCAAATCTATAAACGATTTATTCATATAAACTAATTTTATTCATATAAACAGATTTTTTTTTTTGGCAAAAACATATTCCAATAAAGCTTGAAAAAACTTATAAAAATTTAAATAAAATTCTGTTAAATTAACAAAAAATTTTGTTAAAACAGAAGTAAAATATTCGAAGAAAAAAAACCCATAAAATTAGTTAAATTTACATTCCTAAAAGAAGTTAATATGACTAATTTGGCCGTTGATTTGACAAATTTTTCGTTTATATTACTAAGTTTTCTTAATTTTATTTTTGAAGAAAATTAAATATATATGAGCCATGTTCTTTGAAAGTGGTACTATTTACTATGAACTTATTATTTATAAACTTTTTTCAAAAAAATTTGTTAACATTTTAATTTTTTTTTATCATTATAAATTTTCGCAGTTAATGCAGCTACAAATATGTATAATTACTTTGAAAATGGTGTAAGTCCACTATCCTCAAGGACATACTACTATTTAATTCAAAATTGTACTACATAGTTTCCTTAGTGTTTTTTTAAATGTGTGGCAACATTGTAAATGACATAAAAATGTTCATAGTATTCCGGAGTTTCGCCTTTTCTCCGTTTATTATACAATATAATAAATACAAAACCCGTAGAAGATGCAATTCTAAGAAGAGAAAAAATATCAATGGTGAAGAAGTAAATTGGTTAGGGATATGTTGAATAAGGGTTATGAAAAGCAAACCATATACAATGTTCTATAAAACTTCATGTAGTGAAAATGAGGATTTTAAATCACAAAATTTATAACCCTCACGGGGAAAACCACACAACTTTAGAATATCGTAATAACACGTTTATATCATCGTTCCAGTCTCACCACATTGGAAAAATTGATAGATATGATTGATTTATTACAGTATATCCCGGTAATAAATCAATCATATCTGTCTAACACATCATGACTACTTTCATGAGTAAAAATAATGTTGGTTGAATGGTAAGTGTTGAAATAAGGCCCCTTTTTGTTTTGTTATTCTTTATTTATTTTTATTGTTGAAATATATATTAAAAAAAAAAAATTTATAAAAAGAAATCGGTTTGTTTCAACTGAGATGCCGTAGTTAATATTTTGTAAATGTAAGATTTTAACTTTTTGCTGATTTTGAAAGTGGTGTAAGTCCTTTTGAAGTCATTAAAAGTATAAATTTTTGTTAATCAAACCTAAAATATGATTACATTATCAATTTAAATCAATTTAATATTTAATAATTATTGCAAAAAAAAAAACCGACTTCAAAACAGATAGAAGGCACCAATTTTAAACTAAAAATGTAAGAAGTAATCTGTAAGAATTAGATTAAAACCAAATAAAAGATGCGCCAAAATTAGAGGGAAAAAAAGTAAAGACTATGTAAATGTCAAGCCTCTCCCTATTACTGTTCAAAAGTTAAGCTATTTTCACCAGCATCCGTCTTTTATGGGGACATCATACAAGCCTCTGTCTATAACGGAATCAAAGATAGGGTCACATAAATCAAATAACATCACCTATTCGGACACCCTTTTATTTACAATTTTATTATTAACGACCTGTTGTTATAGAGGACTTGCCCACAAAGATTCTTTGCAAATTTCAACTATTTGTCTATAACGGTTCAAAAGTTTAACCATATATATCAAATTACACGAGCTATTGGGACACCCTTTATATTATAATTCCAAATATTTATACTTGTTATTATACCAGAGAAAGTAGTGGACATTCTGCCTAATTTTCAAGTGTTTGTCTATAACGGTTCAAAAGATAGGGCCATATAGATCAAATTAAATAATTTATGGGGACACCCTTTAATTTCTAAATTTAAATTTTATGCTTGCTGTAGTGGACTGTGCAATACAGGTTCCTTGTAAATTTCAGCTGTCTGTCTATAACAGTTCAAAAGTTTGGCCAGAAACTTATAATAACATTAACTATTGCGACACCCTTTTATTTACAAATTCAATTTGTATACTTTTTGTTATAGCTGATTTAGCAATACAGGTTCTTTGTAAATTTCAGCGGTCTCTGTACAACTGTTCAAAAGTATGGCCATATACATACATAAAATTAAATGAACTTTTGGAGCACCCTTTAATGTAAAATTTTGAATCTCTATACATTTTATTATAACGGTCATAGTAATCGCCATTGTGTCAAATTTTCAAGGTTTTGTCTATAACGGTTCAAAAGATTAGCCCAAATAGGTCAAATTACGTCACCTATTCGGACACCCTTTAAATTTTGAATTTATTTTTTTTTATTAATTTATGCTGTTGGGAGCTATAGCGACACGCAATTTTTTAAAATTTTAATTTGGTGCCCTTTCCGGTTCTTAATACACGTAAAAAACATGTGTGTTGTATCTTGTATTTTTTTACGAAAATAATATGTAGATTTGACTAACAAGTTTGTTAGCTATATAACAAGCTAGTTTTCTTCAATTCTACACCCCATTTTACAGTATTTAGTTAAATTTTTGGTTCATTGCAGGCATTTGCCTACTCACTTCATCATTACAATAAAAATCCTTTACCAAAGTCGCTGTTTCAAGAGACAGAGTTTTACCGGGTTTCGGGTCAGGAGTTGACAGTATTCCTTTCTCTTCAACAAGTTTTTAGGCTTTCCTTCCCAGATAATTACTAATATTAAAGTCACGTTCCATCCTTGAATAAGACAAACTTTTCGGTAAAACGGTTAAAATCTGAAGTTTTTTACTTTTGTTGGCTGTAGCAAATTTCTCTTTGAGCTGATTTAAAATTTCTTCCTGTGTATTGTCTGATTGATTGTTTTCTTCTGTCTGGACAGAATGAAAAAATGTTCCATTAAGTTTTGTTTTAACTTTTTCAAGTTTTTCTTTACAATATTTTTTGTTGCTCTTACATTTCGGTTTTTCAACTGGGGATTCTCCTATAGATGTAAGTGAAGCATTTAAAAAATTTAATCCTGTTTCTACTTCCATAAATTCTGTGTCAAATTTGATTTTACTGCAGCCTGGTTCTGTGGTTTCATTAATATTTATTAATATTTCCTTAATAATTTTTAAGCGATGTACAAATTTGTATTCCATTTATAATATTGTAATTCAGACAAGTCATCCATGTTGCAATATTTCTTAAATTTTTTTGTGGCCCAATGTCTTTCTTTATTTAAAGGATTTTGCAAATACCTTTGATAACATGACTCCTAAATTTCTTAAAATATTTGTAGACATTACGACAAAAACAACAACAATTATACATACCTGCTTTACAATCTTCACATGCATATTATGTGTATAGTAGCTCAACATCTTTAATAACTTTGTTTTTAAAATATTATCCCATTGGAATACCATCATGAAATTTGGCACATATATTCTAATGGAAAGCACAAAAAAGTACATTTTTTTTCAAGGAAATAAAATATTCCGATTTTATATTTTTTGCAAAAAGTTTTTTTCTGGACTTTTTAAAATTTTCGTCATTAAGCTAATATTGACTATATAGTGATATATCAAAATTAAGCTCATGTAATTCTAAAAAGAATGGTGAAAGTTTTAACTGTCAAGGTTGAATAGTTCTGGAGTTAGAAGTATTTAACCATTTCCAAACACGTGTAAAATCTGCCGACACCTGCAGAGCGGAATGCACATTTTCTGGACAGGTACGTCCGTCATCAGCACTCTTCGTATCTATCTACTTTGTGTAGTGTTTAGTTGTAAGCATCATATGTTTAACCAACCAAACTCAGATAAAGGAATACGAGAAAACTGTATTCAATCATCAATCGTCAGTTGGTGAGAACGAAGTCTAACACTACCTAAAGCTTCCCTCTTGTTTTAATATTTTTACTTTAATATTTACCACCTTATATTTGTTGTTGCAGTAGATAGATACGAAGAGTGCTGATGACGGACGTAGCTGTCTAGAAAATGTGCATACCGCTCTGCTGGTGTCTAAAACTTAAATTTTCCCAATTTTTCTTTAATATTCTCACCTATTTTGTAATTTAAATTATTCTTTCTTAGAAGGAATAGAACGAGCTCAAGCTTGACTACAAATTTCATTGTATTTTCTGTATTATTTTTTTTTAATTTAAAATAAACAACGGTTCTCTGCTTCAATTGTTGTCAAAATCAAACTAACAGACAGAGCTTGCTTAAAATTCAGTAATCGACAGTAGTCAGTAACATATATAGCAATTAACGGAAGCCGTGTTCAATGCAAACTTACTGCAATGCACGTGAAGGAAAGCCATTATTTTGGTATGACCGTAAGAACTACATTACGTTCTTTGTAATAATATATGGTTGCGATGAAAAAATGTTGGTTGTTTTTGTTTGGTCGTTATAAACAAACTTGTATTAAAATTTTATCCTTAAATGATTACTGCACAGTGTTGGTTTTAACTATATAATTTTTGCAAACTGCAAGCCATAACCGAAATGTTAAAAGTATTCCAAAATAATTAAAAAAGTTAAAAAGGTTATGTTTAATTTGTGAAATTAATACATAACGGGTAATATTCCGTAAATGAAATAGACTTGAATTATGCACAGTAAGTCGGGAAGATATGCCTTGTTTTAATTTTTGAAGTCTCGAAATGTTATGGCAGTTCTTTGAAAACCTTCTAGCTGGTACTTTGAAGCTGCTTAAAATAAATAAAGAGTTATAGGAAAAAGCTTGAAATACATAAATAAGAATTATAACATTACACAGCGATTCGGCCATAATACATTTTATATTACATTACACACTTAACGAGCACGTTAAGGTTAGCTCTAAGATCTATAGTATAACGGTGACAATTGCTCATAGAAACTGAATATGAAACTCCGAGTTAGTCCAAGGATGATAGAAGACAAGGTTATGCCATCTCGAAAATAAAATTGAAATTTTCTGCGCATGTCAGCATAATGACGTCACGAAACTGTCTTCCTATTGGCTAATAATTCTGACAGAGTATAACTATAAATTATAACAGTTTTTAATATAAACTATGAGAGTTTATTTGCAAGGTTGCAAATTTTTATTAGTCTAACCCAGAGTGAGAGATAATGCAGAAGTGAAAACCTTGCGGTCTGTATTCAGATGCATGTTGGATAATAGTGAGGCAGAATCTAAGTTAAAGCAGTTGTTGGACTCTGTTGCAGACATAATCGAAATATGTATGCTCAATCGAAATACTTAGGTACAATTGAACACTAAGCACCCTAAGCTGGACAACTGTCATGATGCAGCCTATGACAACTTTTTATATCTTCTCACGATTGTGAGAACCTACCAAGCCGATATTTATTGGCTGTACCTGTAACAGTTTAAAACGTAGCACACATTGTATGTAAGATTCCGCTTGTGGCTGAATGTGGATTTCATTATGGATATTAATTTAAAGGCGTAGGTTTATGAGGACTCAAGTAGAAGAAATAAGGAAGACAACTACCATAATTAACATGAATATCTTAAGTATTGTGAATAGGGATGTTGCCAACTACACTATGGACAATCAAAAATTATTGAGGAAGGAAAGTCATTGAAAAAGGACCCAATACAATTATAAATTTCCTCAAATGCATGTATTTTGCATGTGGTTATTTTATTAATAATTATATAATGCATACACAACACCACCAAAGTAAGATAGCCTACTTTAAGGCTTCATAGTCTTACTTATGACATTTGTTTTCATAAAAAAATGTACATAATGTAATTAATAATTTTCAAAGCTTTTTGGAATTCGTGAGTTAAGCTAATGATAATCAATGTTCTATGACAAATTCATTGTTTCAACCATAGTCAATGGAATGTGAAATTGGGCCTAATTATCATATCTGATACATATTAAAATATTGTTAGGAATTTCTCAAGCTTTATTTTATAACAAAGCAAAAGCAATTTTAGGTATTAAAAATTAACTTTATTATTTCCATTCATGTCAAAGAACAACAGTAGAAGTATAGATCTTTAGTACAATTAAGAATTTAAAGTAATAAAATACAAAAAATATCGAAGAAACATTTTTACACAAAGGCCAATAAAGAAAAACGTAATCCTTCATGTGATATAGCATATTGGAATACAAATTTTTAATAATCCCGCTATAAATAATTTCGAGGAGGTCGTTCTCGTATATACATAACTGTAGCGCAACCTATAGAGCTGCTCCAGTATAAATTTGAGTTATATCGGGTGGTTAAATTTTAAGGGTCGATGTTGAATGTGAACCACAGCTAATCGCCAAGTTTTTTCTGCACTTAATTTGACATTTCTCAATTTCTGACCAACTCAATTTGAACCATGGAAAGATACACAATCGAGAAACACATTAGTTATTAAGGCTTATTATGAAAATAGGCGTTCAAATCAAAATGCATATCGTGCACTTATCGTGATTTTTTCAATTAATCGTCCAAATGTGCTTGCAATTGGAAAAATCGTGCAAAAATTTGAGCAAACCGGGTCTGTAGGAGTTGTGAAAACACCACTGCATGCTCGTACAGCTCGTACTACAAAAAAAATATTGCTGCTGTTCGCGATAGTGTGGCTGAAGAACCGTCCACCTGAACTCGTCGTCGTGCCCAACAATTGCACCTCCCACGCTCGTCGTTGATGAACATTAGGCATAAAGCCTTCCATTTACATGCTTACATAGTGCAATTGACTCAAGAACTAAAGCCTCTTGATCATTCCAAACGTCCTCAATGGTCCGAATGGTGGCAAGAAATGGCAACAGTGGATAATCAATTTTCGAAGAAAATCATTTTCAGTGATGAGGCACATTTTTACCTCAGTGGATTCGTCAATAAGCAGAATTGCTGCATTTGGGGGAATGATAATTCAAGAGTGAGTGTCGAAAAACCAATGCACCCAAAAAGAGTGACTGTTTGGTGCGGTTTATGGGCTGGCGGCCTATTTTCGGGCCTATTTTTGCCAAAATAAGGCCGGTCAGGCAGAAATGATAATGACCTTTTTATGGCCCGAATTGGAAGATATGTGTGTGGATATGTTGTTTCAACAGGACGGTGCTACTTGCCACACAGCTAACGAAACAATGGCTTTTTTGAGCGACAAATTTATTTAGCGTGTTATCTCACGTGATAGAATGTCAATTGACCGCCAATATCATGTGGTTTGGCACCGTTGGACTTCTTTCTTTGGGGTTATTTGAAAGAAAAGGTGTACGTCGATAAGCCAGCAACAATTCAAGAGCTAAAGGATGAGATTTCGGTACATTTACAAGATAGAACCTCAATTATGCCTCAGCGTCATCGAAAATTTGGAGCATACCAATATTATAAAAATCAAAAGAATAATTTCTTAAATAATTTGTGTTTTATTCAAAATCAACATCGGCCCTTAAAATTTTACCACTCTTTATTTAATTTTTTTTTAAAATGCAGTGAATTTAGTCAATGTATTCTAAGGAAACTATCATATGTGAAAGTCAAGTATTTTTTTTCTTTTACGTTTTCATACAATATTCAAACGTGAATAAGAAAAGATGGCCCTTATAAATATTAAAAAATATGACTACGGTATTTTTACTCATGAGTCATAACTGACATTTAAAAAATTGTATTTGGTAATATTGTGCTGTTTGCAAACGATTTCAGGAACTTCAAATTTGGTCCTTTATGCTGTTTACGTACACACATCCGCTATAAGAAATTAAAGAAAACAGAAATAAAAACACTTTGGAATTTTTTTCAGTGAAAGGTCAACGAAAAAAATGTGTTATGTTGGCTTAAAAAATAAATGAACAAAATGTGTTACCACCACAACAATTCGCAACAAAAGGAGGTAGTACGAATTTTTAAGCGGCGCCTTGTAGAACTTTGTGATCTAAAAATAACATGCATGTGTGTGCATCACATTGATTTGATAAACTTTTTAGCCATATATTCCTGTAGTTGAGGTCGTAGCTGCTTTTTGTTGCTGAAGTTGAAATTATTAATACAAATGTTCAGCTAAAGAAAGCAGCGAGCAGGCCGCCTGTAATTCATACCACTAAACCAAACAACCAGGCAAAAACACAATAACTAACTAACTTGTAACAACATGGCAACATGTAGTAACATTGCTTTTATATGAACATGCTTTTATTCATTCATTTATTTTTTTTTTTCGATTTCCCATAGAAATATTCTGATCTTTTTTAGGATCAAATTAATGGAGAACTGAAAAAAGAACTGTTAGGAATTCATGTTTGTCGTCATTTCTTTCAAATGGATACATTTTTTCACTAAATGCTCTCTCTTTTTTAAGTCGTTCGCGTGAATTCGAATGCGCAAATATTCCTAAAATTAATCCTGTTTTTTATTTTTTACGATTTCTTGGTTCTGTTGTATAAATTTAAAAACAACAGGCAATTCAAGCATATTTGGGAAATAACACACAGAGATAAAACGTGGTTATGGTATGGTACCAAGAACCATCTTCTCTTCTCTGTAACAATATAGTTTGTTTCGATGAACAACTTATAGATGACTTAACCATTACTTTGGCCCTAATAAACAAGTTTTTGTTGCCAGTAACCAGACCATAAAAATGCAATAAAAAATTTAAACATTACTGAAATAAAAATGTTTAAAACAGTGTTATAAGTAAATAAAATAATAATTAATTTTTAACAAGCAAAACTGACAAAAAAAAATCCTTGTCCACACATTGTTCGTTGTGATGTTTACGATCACTAAATATGCAATATAAGCGATGGTCAATGCAATAGAGATTTTTTATTGAACGTTGTCTAGTTGTCTCTAAGGTATAAAACTATATAACACTTTATATTTCTAACTGTTGTGTTAGCTGAGTGTTTTTTAGAAATGTGGGTTCCACATCAGATTGCAAACAAAGTAATAAAATGTGTTTTTATATCACATAATAAACGTAGACTTCCATTAAGGTCGACTTAAAATTGAAAAGTGAAACTGTTAAAAGTGAAAAGTGAAACTGTTAAAATGCTTCGATTAGCAACGCTTAAATACAACTTAAAATTAAAAACTATATAAAATGTACTAAACCTATTTTTTTGTAGGAATATTATAAAAAAAATCAATATTCCACTTACTTATGGAGCACCACTACATGCATATGACTGCCGCAGCTGGCCCCATAGTATATCCTATTGCATACCCTCGGAGCTATGGTAGGTGTATTTCAACCAGAAAAAATCTATCGGTGTCAAAATAACATATTATTTAAAAGATACTTGTATTTGGGCCACCCTGAAACTGAAAAAATTATTTTATTTTACTTATAGAGGGTGTTTTTTAAAGAGGTATAGAACTTTAAGTTGGCATTACATTTCAAGATGGCGACCGATTTAACAGCTGTCAATTGATTTATCAATTATCTCCTATGAAATATAATGTAAAATTAAAATTTCTCATATTCTATTTCTTTGATAAGTTTGTTTAAATAGCAAATTAATAACAATTGAAACTACCCGGTAGATAGATACAAAGAGTACTGATGACCAACGTAGCTGTCTAGAAAATGCATTCTGCTGTGCTGGTATCTAATTTTTCTTTATCTCTTTATAATTAAGAACTTAAGCCTAAATAATTAATTTATTAATTTATAAAAAATTCTAGAATTATAGTAAGCTCTGTAAAAGGTGTTTATAATGTTGTAATTCCACAAAGTACAAATACAAATTTTATTAAATATGCGTCTAATGTCATGCAATAATAGTGTTTAAAATATTCCAGTTTAAAAACAAAATTTCAGTACGTTTAAACCGGAAATTGCATTATTCACTGTTTTTCTCCACTTTCTTTTGGAAATGAAATATTTTTGCGAAAAAATATCCTATATTAGAATCAGGATTGATCCAAAAAAAAAAAATTTAAAAAAAATTTTTTGAAAATTGTACTGTATATTTTGAAAAAACTAGATCAGGGGATCGGGAAATTCAAAAATTTTACTTTTAATATAAGACACCTTATAACTTGCTCAATTTAAAACATAATGTACAGATAAAAGCCTAACTTTTAAGGTTCGAGATATTAATACCATGTTTTTTATATTTCTTCAATACATCAATACACTTAAAAAAATAGTTAAGAATTTTTCATATTGCTTTTCATGTGGTTTAGTGAGTACACCATAAAAACTTAATATTTTCTTAATTTTTAATGAAAATTTCTTATCTTACGATTGATATTTTTATTAAAATTAAGAAAATATAGTTTTCTTAACATAACTTCTGAACCCACCGTGGTCCAACTCTAATCGTTTAAAACAATATATATTTTTTTTAATTAAGTTGAATCGTATCAAATTATTTATATCAAATTAAAGCTTATTAAATCCTCTTTAAAATGAGCTTTTAGTCGACTACTTAGGGCTTATAGAACTGGAATTAGCCCTAAAAAAGCGATATTTTTATAGCTAAAAAACTGTAAGATATAGAATCTTATAAAATTTTGTTTTAATAAAATCTGAAATGGCAAATTTTAAAACCATTTTTGTTTTGGTTGAGTATACATGGAACGACTAATAATATTCCTTAGGACCATTAAAATTTAATTTTTCTAAATTTTACCAACATTATTTTTAGTTGCCTTAAGATCCTAGATTAAATTATATCGCTTAGAAATAATAGTACACGACACTTCCATGTATTTATATAATGTTTTTATAGCATTTATACTCCGTCAATATGATCTAATTAAGACATGATACAAGATAACTATGAATTTGTTTTCTTTGTAAAATTACAGAAATTTATACATATCTGGTAATAATTGGCTTAGTGGGTAGCTGCTCTTTTAATCCCAGCTATAATTCATTACTTAAGATTGTATACCTCTAAATTTTAAATTTCAGATACATAGCAGTTTAAATACAAAGAATAACAAACGTTACAAATTCAATTCTAATATCCTATAAGATATTATTTTAACTACGTATACTAGCAACTAACCAAATAATTGTAATGAGTTTTTTTTTCATTATCTGCTGAACCTTGAAATCTTAAGAGAGGGTGTATTACTATGTCCACAGTAACTGGTAAAATTTACTAGCTACGAATTTGCTTCTGTGTACGCAATGAAATTTTGCCAACCCTTGAAAAAGGAATGGTAGCTGAAAAAATGGCGAAAACATGGCTGAACAATATCTTTATAAAATAATGAAAATTGTATGGTCACAGTTAAAATAATTAGCACATACACGCAAAGAAAAAACTTGGTTGAGGTAACCATAATCTAAGAGCAACATGTTATGGTTGAATTATATGGTTATATTCATTCCATAATATTTTAAACCATAATAATAAATGGAACATATTATTGTCTTACATAAAAAAAATATTGTAAAATACAACCATAATTATGTTTATAATATATGTAGACATACTATAATATAATGTGGATCATCTAAATGGTTATATGTGACAACGTATGAATATATTTATAAATAACAAATACACGAATATTTCCATTTAGACTTACATACATATTTTGATATTTTCTGCTTACCTTTTTATATGTTTAATATTTTAATTTATCATTTATAATAAAAAAAAATTATTTGTTGACATTATCTGTATTTTTACGGATGAATCGATAGCTTACACACATATTTCTGAACTGAAAGAAAGCCAAAACCAAAATATGTATGTATTTTTAAAACCAAACATTATGTGTTTATTTTTAGTCATTCTTAACATACTATGTTTAATAATAATATATTATGGTTATAAATATAATTTCATTTTTAAATATTAAAAAAAATTTGGTTATGATTTGAATTTTAATATGGTTGAAATCAACCTTGTTGCATTGTGTGGTTGCCGTGACCATACAATAACCATGTTTTCTTTTGTCGTGTAATATGGTCGAAATATTGATTTAACTTCTTCAACTAAAAATAGAGACATTGAAAAATTCAGCGACAATATGCCTTGCCAAAGACACTGGTCGTCCAAAAACTACAAGTTCAATTGTTAATAATGAAGTAGTGCGAACACTGTTTTCACGTTGAAAAGAACAAGAAGCTCTCTAAAGCATATTCTCACTCAGTCAGAAGCTATTTCTTTTTACTTTCCAAATTTAATGGACACAAGAACTGAAACTTAATGCATAGCAAAGAAACTTAATGCATACTCAAGTCCACAGCATAAAGCTACGTAGTCAGGCAAACAGACACATTTAAAGTATAAACTAGTCCGTGTTAATAGCGTGGACAGATGGCAGAGTTAATGTGCATCAATAATGGGAATTAGAATTTTGTCCAGAAACTACTTTTTTTTTAATAAAATGTTAATAGAATTTTTTCAACGAATCCTCAGCTACATTATTGCCTAACAAAGTTGGGCAGTATCACCTAGTTTGAATGAGATATTAGACTGATGAAACCTGTTTTGAACGGCTAATTGATTTTCCGAAGGCCATAAATAAAAATTGGTCACCAATTTAAACAAACTGAGTGTAGGGTTTTACTTCCCTTTCATAGTAGAACCGATCCTATATTGTCTAGTTCGTGTATATTTCTGTACTTCCTGTTGAGAGGTTGCTGACCCAGTAGTGGTTTTAGGCACTAACACGTCTACCTCGTGAGAGTTATTTCAGGCAATCTCTCATGGCCAATAAAAACACGAATTTCCTTAAGAAACTGTCCTCTTCAGAAGCTTCGTTGCCCACCGCTGTCAGTTTCTCAAGGGCCTGTTTGATTTGATAAAAAAATTAAAAATTTTACAATTAACAGTAAAGAAGAAAAGATGTCATGCCTGACAAAGCTTCATATGCAGCGGTTAATCGATTTTAAAACAAACTAAAAACTGGAGTTTTACAGGTATCCATATTTATATATGTATATAGTCTAGCTAGCTTGGCCTTAGTAAAGAATTTTAATAATTTTTGACATATTGGGTTATTGAGAAATTCAAGTACTTTAATAGCAGTCTGCAAAGCTATACAAAAAAAACAAGAGCGCTCTAGATACTGTACAGTATCATCACTGTCATTCTTACTATTTCGATGCCAATCATTATTAACACGCAGAACAAAGTAGTCCAATGTATAAATTAAAATTTTAAAATTATTTTAATGGTTTTTTGTAGAAATTGTGAACAGCAAAAAATATCGTTACCTTTACGCCGTCGTGAAAATAATGTTAAGCCAACAGTGGGAGCTAAATAAATTGGGCGTAAATGAATATGTGGGAAGTTTTCAAATCGCTCCTAATTTAAAACTACAGCACAATAAATCGAGTTTTTTTTTTGTAAAAGATAGAAATGTACATTATTGATACATACACTGGCAGCAAAACAATTTATTGATATCGTTCTCCATTATTAACCTTCCTGACCATTTCGTCGGTCTGTGAGACCGATGAATCGCTTTTGTGTTAATTTCACGAAAACAAAAAATTGCAACACCATCATTCTCTCAGTATCTTCATTATTTCTCATTATACAACGTTTAGTGTAACAAGTGCGTTTGAGTTAAAGTGTTGTACCGGTGATTGCTAATCAGACGGTCTGTGAGACCGACTTATAGTTAAGTGTCACATTTTCGACAGGTAAGCTGGTTTTGCTAAATTGGAAATTTTTAGATGAAAATGGACAATTAGAGATCAGTTTATATGATTTAATAAAAGAATTATGTTCAAAGTTAATTATCGTGAGATTTTCGTTAGATATGGCAGATATTGAGCGCATAAGAGCTATTCTGAATGAAATCGATTCAGATCTAGATTCTGATGTGAAAAGTGGTACTGAATAAGAAGATAATATTGATGTGTATGAAGCAAACACTAATAATGAACAAGAAGACTCAGAGGAAAGTGATGTTGAAGATTTACATGACGCTAAACCGAGCCACAAGCTCTAACGACTGATTGAAATTTACAAAGACTAACCTCATAATGAGGCATATATTTTAAGCATTTTAAAATTAATTTTTTTAGTGTTCCTGTTTTTTCTTGAATTCATTTTATTTTTTTGTTTACTTCTAAAATCTATGTTAATAGAAAAACAATATTTTATAAATGTTGTGTTTTGTGAATGAATTTTTTTTTATTTTTATATGAGGTCTAGGATCAAAAATGCCAAATTATTGTGATGAAATATAAATTGATGCTGTGAGCTAAAAAAACTTAATTTTGTTTTTTTTCTTACTTCAGTTATTTCAGATTAGTTTGTTAAATATGACCACAGCACAGGTTTTGAAAACTTTAGAATAGTTTTGAGATACCGAGAAATACTTGAAATCGGTCTGAGAGACCGAGAAATGTGAAGGTGTCGCACAAAAATGAAAATAGTCAGGAAGGTTAATGTAGTTAGTAATTTTAGAATACTTACCACTCAATGACTTTTAACGGCACTCTCTCAAATAACTGTAGCACTTTTAGTTGACTAATTTATACCTCCAATGATGCAAGATATCTTTTGGCTTTTTAAAAAACAATTACTTTAAATTTTCTTTTACTTCTTTTTTTAGCAATACAGGAAATTTTAATAAACTGTTCTGTTATAGAAACTATTAAAACATAATTTTTGCATTCCTTTTGTTTGTCAAATAACTATTGCACTATTCGTTATGTAGAGATCCTGTGATGATCAGTAGTCAAAAGATGCCTCTAAAATGCCTCGATATACAGTTTTAGATAAAAGAACCATTCAAAATATGTGAAAATTGTAAATACTGCTGAACGGATTCTTAACCCTGGCGTTAAGGCCATTCTCGTATCGACGACGCACAGAGGGGTATTTTGCCAATCTAGCCGGATATTAGGCCAAAAATTAATTTTGAGAAATGTAAAAATTTAAGTAAAAATGTAAGACAGACAACAAAATTCTGCATCGTATAGTATAGAATCGTATAGCTTTTGCTTGAGATTTGTCGTTTTGGGACACTGTTAAAGTCAGGAAAGTTGAGTATATCGTATACGTTTTTATTATCTTTAAACGATTTTGAGAGGTTTGCAATATATTTTTTGGTTGCTAAACGAATAAATATTTTGTATTGAATTTTTTTCTGTGAAAGGGCTTATTAGTAGCTACTAAACGTGAGCGTAAGATGTTAAAAATTGTACAGTATTGCATGTTTTTGAAGCGCAAATTTGCAGATTTTTCAGTAAAGTTTCATTAACCTAGGGGCACTCAGTACATTTTTCGAGCCAATATAAGCTAAAAAAAAGTAATGTCCGGCTAGATTGGCAAAATACCCCTATAACCATAAACAATTTTTAAAACTCGATTTTGTTTATTATTTGCTTTGTGCTAAATCAAAAAAATTTTTTAAATATATTATTTATTAATAAATTAAAATTTTACAGCAGTATTTTACTTGGCTTATCTTATCGTTCAATACATAGCTGGAAAAAATTAAGAAAAATTTAAAAAGAGAAAAATATAATTCACTAAATGCATTTATATCTTAAAACTATAATAGCAGATAATACAGGTACGAAATTTCATAAGTGTCAGTCCTCAATTTGCACCAGACGGCCATCAATGGTGTTGGTGTTCCACAAGAGGTGAAAAAAATTCTCCCTGTGCGCAAAAATGGACCAGACAGCGAAACTATTGAGAATTTCCACTTCAGCGACTTATCAGATCATGTAGAGTGGTGTAAGTATATGTAGGCTAGATCTGCTGACCTTATGGTTATTTATTACACATTTTTGAACGCCTGTTGTTTAATTTTGCAAGCATCTTCTTTTTATTCATCATTTGTCTTAATAGTAAATATCATATTTGTTAAAATGTTAAAATTCGCACAAGAAGGACGAGCGATGGTACAGGTATAAATTATTTATTAGGCCTACTTATCGGACCTTTCTCTCTTGACATTTTTCTCTTGATTATACTGTTCCGAAAAATTAAAAAATTTTAGATTTTTAAAAATGTATAAAGGCAATAAAAAGAAAAAAATTAAAAGTTTTTGTTGTCATTTATAAATGCGGATAGATAACAAATAAAATAAGCTATATTTCATCGAAATCAATAAAAAAGTAGATTTGATTCACAATTAAGTAAAGGTATATGACTGAAAAAAAAAAATTATAATCTTAACTCAAATAAATTTAATGGTAGAGAACACCCCAGGCTATGCCCTTAAACAAAACTGGATGTTACAAAATAAAAACTGTTATATCCTTCCTATTCCTACAATTTTTAAAACGAGTTTTCTCTACAGAACAGCGTAATCATCATAGAAATTTCTGCAAAAATCTTACATTGAAATCGAGAAGTTTTAATAAATAATAAGCGAAAATGACAATTGTTATGGGTAATTAGCAAAATATAAAATAATTAACAATTATACTTATTACGGTCCACAGTAATAAGCCTCAATTCATGCTTAACTAAAGGAAAAAATGCTGCGAGGAAAAAATAATTTGCTGTTAATATGAAAATTGCAGGCTTCCATGTAAAACACAAGAATTATTTTATATTACAGGTTGATATTCGACTTAATGATCATTACTTTTTGTTAACATAAAAAGATCAATAATATGATTAATAAAAAATATTTCAAGTTTTTTCCTTTATGTCTGTTGCGAAGTCACACATCCAACGAGTATAATCTGAAGTCTGTGCTATTCAAGACAAAAAATCAAAAGTGATTTATAAATCAGGCATAAAACACTTTATCATCATTGTGTAGTTTGTAATGTAAACATGACTGTTATAACTTAGCTCGATCCTCATCGTTAATAATAATCAATTTATAGATGTAAAACGAATTGGGTGGCATGGAGATCACATTATGTGTTTTTCTTGGTAAATAGTTCTTTTTTTGTAGGTTAAATCAATTTAAGATTTATTAATTATATTTTTAATGCTCATAAGCAAATTATAGATGTTTGCACAAATACCATTTTAAGCTTATTGTATATTAGCCATATGCAAAAAAAAAAAACAACATAAATAAAAGCGAAATTAGTTCAGTTTTTTTCTTTTTTGTTTAATTTTTTTTTTTATCTAAAAAAGTTTCAACTGGATAGGTTGTTGTTTACACACATAACTTATACACATAACATTTCAGTGACTGTTTATATCCTTTTTTAGAAAAAAGCTATAAAATTTATCTTTAGCAAAAATCTCTGTATAAGAAAGCGAAATAAGCAACACGATAAGTTTGTCAGAATTACTTTTCCCCAGATAAGCAACAATAATGATTGATTAAAAATAGTTTAGCATTCTTACTTCAGTAGTTCCCATTAAAGAGAAAAAGGAATAATATAATGATATAAAGGTGGCTTAAAAAGCTCTAAAAATATAATTTAAAATATACCTGCTAAAAGTAGCGCTCAGGTAGGCGTTTTTCAATTTTGCGGCTACATATGCGCTACCTATACGGTGTTAAGAAACATTCCTAGGAAGTTAATATGTTCTAGAAAGTGTTTACTGAGATCTAAGGTTCATTTTTGTAGTTGATTGTTTCCTTGAATTTTGAACGGTTTGCTACCTATGGACCTGAACAAGGAAAAAAAGGTAAAAAAATTGAATTTTTTAAAGTTTTTTGCGATTTTGACCTTGAAGATGAAGTGTTTTTTGGTTTAACATGTTTTTGTTCTTTATGATAAGAGCTACAACTTTGCCTCAGAGAGTATATCAAAATTTCAAACGGTTTGCAAAATATGACCTTGAGTAAATGATCATTTTTTTGCAAAAATGACATCGAGGCCCCACATCTTTGAGGGCCCATAAAAAAACCTGGAGGACTTTGGACAAAACTGGGAGACAGGGGTGTTTTTTTTTTTTTGGTCTTTTATCACGTAGTGGTGTCCGTATATGGTTATTTTTTTCCATGTTGCACTGTGTAATGTAGTATATTTAAAATGTTAATGTAGTTATATAAAAGCAATAAAATCGTAATATTCTTCCAAATCTATGTTATTAACGTTGTAATTACACAAAGTAGAAATACAAATTAAATACAAATTTTATCCAATAGGCGCCTAGAATCAGCACCTTTAACCTTCCTGACCATTTCGTCGGCCTGTGAGACCGATGAATTACTTTTGTGTTAATTTCACGAAAACAAAAAATTGCAACACCATCATTCTCTCAGTATCTTCATTATTTCTCATTATACAACGTTTAGTGTAACAAGTGCGTTTGAGTTAAAGTGTTGTACCGGTGATTGCTAATCAGACGGTCTGTGAGACCGACTTATAGTTAAGTGTCACATTTTCGACAGGTAAGCTGGTTTTGCTAAATTGGAAATTTTTAGATGAAAATGGATAATTAGAGATCAGTTTATATGATTTAATAAAAGAATTATGTTCAAAGTTAATTATCGTGAGATTTTCGTTAGATATGGCAGATATTGAGCGCGTAAGAACTATTCTAAATTAAATCGATTCAGATCTAGATTCTGATGTGAAAAGTGGTACTGAATACGAAGATAATATTGATGTGTATGAAGCAAACACTGATACTGAACAAGAAGACTCAGAGGAAAGTGATGTTGAACAATTACAGGACGCTGAATCGAGCCACAAGCTCTAACGACTGATTGAAATTTACAAAGACGAACCTCATAAGGAGGCATACATATATTTTAAGCATTTTGAAATTATTTTTTTTTAGTTTTCCTGTTTTTTTTTTAAGTCATTTTTTACTTCTAAAAATACTTCTAAAATATATGTTAATAGAAAAACAACATTTTATAAATGTTGTGTTTTGTGAATGAATTTTTTTTTTTTTTTTTATATGAGGTCTAGGATCAAAAATGCCAAATTATTGTGATGAAATATAAATTGATGCTGTGAGCTAAAAAAACTTTATTTAGTTTTTTTCTTACTTCAGTTATTTCAGATTAGTTTGTTAAATATGACCACTGCACAGGTTTTGAAAACTTTAGAATAGTTTTGAGATACCGACAAATACTTGAAATCGGTCTGAGAGACCGAGAAATATGAATCTGTCGCACAAAAATGAAAATAGTCATTAAGGTTAAACCGGAAATTACGTTTTGCACTGCTTTTTCTCTACTTTCACTTAGAAATGAGAAAAACACAAAATTTTGTTAAAATCCATCCAGTAGGTTTTACGTGATGCGAACACAAATGAGAAGCAAACAGACAGAAAGACGGAGATGAGTTACTATTTTATTATATGTATAGATGTATAGATTTATTAGATCATTTTACTGTGTGGTTTGTTGTGACCTTGTTAAATGTGCTTGGCAACTTAATGACGATTAACAACTTAATGATTTCATAAACACAATGAGACAAAAATAATCGCTTAAGGCCGTTTCACACTATAAGTATTAATACTTTTGATAAAAAAGAAACCCTAACATGATAAATTGTTTTTGTTTTTTTGAAAACTTTCAAACAATTATTAGATCAGTGTGGCATTTTATTTAAAAGTATTAATACTTTTTTTTTTCTCTCATTTATTTATTTACAATCTATCAATTAAAGGTAATAAGTAAATTTGATGAATTTTAGAAAAATATTAATAGCTGAACTCCTGTGAGAACAACAAAATAAATACAATATAGAAAACTATATGCGAGCATTTAAATATCAATTAAATTAGTGTTAACAAAAAAAAAAAAAAAATATTTACAAAAATTTAACATTTGAAGTATGTATGTATATGTAACATAAATAAAATATAAATAAAAAAAAAAAATAAAAATATAGTGTGAAACGGGCTTTATAAATTTTAAAATACTTAGATGCTAGATGGTCGAAATAAAAGTATCTTTTGAAATGATATGTTATTTTGAGATCTGTAGATTTTCTTTTCTGTCTGATAAAATGACAAATTGAATCGCTTTATGGTTGAAAAACTTTAGGAAAAATTCGAAACTTATTTCCAAAGTGGGTGGTGTGCTTTAATTTTTAGGTTTATTTTTTTAGACTTGTTTATAAAGTGAACTATGTTTTAATTACTGTTTGTAAATTTTTAGTGTATGCCTCCTACAGTGCAAGAAATAAACACATATTCGTGAATAGCACCTCTCTATCGGAATACCCTATAAGTTTTAATATTTGTCGCTATAGCGGCCACAGTTATACACCTTCTGTGAAGAGTCTACCTATTATGGTTCAAAACTTAGGCCTTATACATGGAAATCACACCACTATCGGAACACCCTTTAATTTTTAGTTTTATTTTTTTTATAGTTGTTTATATAGTGAGCTAAGATTTAATTATTATTTGTAAATTTCAAGTGTATCCCACCTACAGTTTACGAAATAGGCATATATTCGTGAATAACACCTCTCTATCGGAACACCCTATAAGTTTTAGTATTTGTTGCTATAGCGGCAACAGCTATAGTTATTGTTGTTGTTTCAAATATTATTGATCTACAAACGGTAATTGCAATTATATATTTAATTCACAATCTATTTGAGAGTGCAAGCTAATACAAGTTTATATAAAGTGTTAAACAAAATTTACAAGGTCATGGATAATTCAACAATTTCCTATAGTGCAATTTCTGATAATTGGATCGACAGCAATAAAGATGTTGATGTTGTTGTTGGTGTCATAGCAAGAAAATTCAATGAAATGTCACACTTAATTATTAAATTAATTATCTGAGGCTATATTGCCAATAGGTTTGTTTGCAATTTTTATTTTTGAAAGTATTTTTTTAAATTTTATTTAATATTAACTTTTTTTTGCTACAGGAATGTTATCCGAAGAAACGCAAGAAGCAATGAATAAGGAGTATAGAAACTGTAGGCTATTCCATTCTCGTAAAAATTCACGTATTTCTACGAATGAAGATGTAATGCACTATTTGCAAATATGATCAGATCCTTATATTAATTCATATAGAATGAGAATGAAATTGAAAAAATTAGAATACCATGATGATGTTAAAAAATTATTTATAGAATTAAAAATAAAATTGTTCTTTTTTCTGCATAGGAGGTAGGCGTAATAGTGGGCGTGTTATTGTAATTTTTGCATGAAAATTTTAAATGATATAAATTACAGTAATATCAAATTTGAAGGTTGTACCTAAAATATTTTAGAAAATATGGCACTTTTTATGTTGAGGTTATATGGGTAGTGGGGGTAAAAGTGGGCCAAAGTTCAAAATTTCTTTCCGATAATGTTTGTAACAGTATAACATTCAAGTATACCAAAATTGAAAGTCATACCTAAAGTATTACGGACAATACGGCATTTCACAAAATTTGATTGTATGGGAGGTGGGCGTAAAAGGGGGCGAATTTTCTCAATTTTTTTTTTTTAACTCGAATTGTCTCAAAAATAACCTGTGCAAAATTTCAGAGCTCTACAATGACTCCTTGTATTTGATGCCGGCGTTGTCTCACTGTGCGGCGTTCCTTTAACTACAAAAATAAAAAAAAAACTTTTAGCTCATGATAACAAATAAAATCAAAAAAAAAAAACTTTTAATTAGGTATAAAAAATAATTTAGTCCAATGCTATCGAATGTTCCAATCTTATAATTCTATCATAAGTATAAGAACTGTGTACCTGCTTATTTCGTATTCACCATCAAATAAACATTTGGGTACAAAATCTGCCCATTTGCTCTGGCAATATGTTTTATTTTTTGCTTTATCTGCTGGTATGATTTTAAAGTTGTATTGCTGTTGCACATACCTATGTACAACTTTATGTATATATGTAGTGTGAAAATAATAATGCAGATCTCTTAAGCAGTTTCGTGGTGTACAATTTACGTTTACGTACGTGGTGTACATTTTAATACTTATTTAATTAACAGAAAAAAACTTATGTGATGGCAATTAAGTTTGAAAAAAATATTTTTCCTTGATCGATATTATATGGGATATAAATGAATGATAAATGATACAATTGTTGTATGACCTTTTTATTAATTTTATAATATATTTTCTGACACCCTGTATTTTAATTGAAAATATCGAATTAAGTTTTAAAAACCAAGATCGATATGGCAGATACCAATAAAACTCTTTTCGTTTAAATTTTAATTTTAGCACGATATTAAAACAAATAATTTCCCTTTTATTAAAATAAATAATTTTACCGTTACTATACTTAACTCCAATAAATTATATAATAAGTAATCAATTGCCGTCATATAATAATGCTATTTTTATATGCATAATAGTGTAATAAAAATGACTGTAATCTCTTTATCATCAGCAACACTTTCTTATTTAAAACGGATGGTTTTAAGCAAAGTCTTCCGTATCCTAAAGCAATTTTCATTTTCTATCGTTAACAACAACACTTGTAAGCCTTAGCACGACGGCAACAACACAAAAAAAAATTGCTGTTGGTTTGGCAAAATAGTTAAGACCTAAACAAATTGCAAAATAATCAGGTTTTATTGCTTTCATAGACGTTCTAATGGTGCGAACTCTTGTATTTAAGTAAAATAAATAATATTACATTCGCATTGCAGAAACTCTCTTTAGCTCTTCCTACCATACTACAACAACAAAGTCTTAGGTAATATGATTTTAAGAAATTGAATTCATAAACATTATGCATCCAACAAATCATGAATCAACAGCAAATAAAGCTGAACCAATGAATTGATGTAATTAATCAATACAACGCAGTGAAGCGACACGGAAAAGGCGTTGCAGAAATTCATCCTACGCTTTACACTTGCTATAAAGGCTTGTTAGATTGCACAGTGGGACACAATCGAAAATTTTAAAAAATAAAAGGAATATTTGTAAGCTGCTATTTCGTTTAATATAAATTTTACGTTGTCATAGCAGAGAAGCGTTCGAGTTAAGGCATTGATGAGTAAATATGCATCATAATTTTTAAAAATTTTAATGTAAGTTATTTATTTGCAGTCTTTTAGAAACAGGAAATTTAAGACACGTTTTTCAATTTATTTTTCATATATTATTTTGTCAATTTTTTTTGTTACCAAATTTTGTTAGGGTGAAACTGCCTATTCTTTTTAAAGTTTACGCAGCTTGGGTTACGTTAAGAAAGGTTGGGTTCATGAAATGGTACCTTCACCCACCGAGCCAAAAATTCCCTTTATATAGCTGAACTGAAACCGCTTAATTTATGTTCTGAGACCTATTACGTGGCCATCATATTACCCTAACGCAGCCGACGACACTATCCAGATTATAGCCAGCGATGTCACTGTACTGTAGTGCTTTTGTAATACCGGGCAGTGACTCATAATACATTGCTGAGTAATTTCTAATTTCTCTTCGTCCTAGCACATTCTGTAGAAATATTAACTTATTTGGTAGTCACACCTGAATTTCTTTCTGAATTCATTCAGTCAGAGTAATAAATAAAGGGTTGGATTGTGTTAGGTTACCAGGTTGCAGCCTAACACAATCCAACTCTTTATTTATTATTTTTGTACTCGTTTTTTTCTTTAACTTTAAGCGCTTTAAGCTTGGCTGTAAATGAAATGATTTTTCCACCTTTCCCTACGTGCTCAGAACTGGCGTTCCGGAATAGCCAAGGATGTGGTACCGGTACCCACAGACATCTTCGAACCATCCGAAAAAACCCTTCAAATTTTTTCAGATTCTAACTATTCATAGCTGTTCGGAATAACTTTTTCAAAATGTTGCTTTATCCAAATATGCTTTATTCGCCGATGCCGAATCATATATACCCTTCACATTAGTAATGCAAAATAATCCCTTCCCCTGTTATTTTTCAATTTCACAATAATATTTTTTTTTTTTCATAAATGGTTTATTGTATCTTCAATATTTTTGAACTAACAATAATTACTCATATCTTAAGTCTAAAATAAAAATATACTTTTTAAGTCCAGCCAGTGCTAGACAAAAATAATGTTTGTTTCACGGATTTTGCAATCATTTGCGGGTCATCCCTCTAATGTACGGCCAAGAAAAGCAGTATCTCTTCTTTTTAGTCGAATGTAACCAGGTTCATTCAGCATGTTACGCGCTAAAGGGTTTGGATGAGATTCAAGCCTCTTTATATATGTGACTGCATGTTTCGCTATTTCTGCTTTAACTGATGGCATGTTTAGGTCTTTGTGGATGTTCGAATTTTTTATATACCAGGGAGCAGATGTAATCATACGTAGGATCTTATTTTGGCGCCTTTGAATTTTTTCTACATTGCTAGCTGAGGCAGTGCCCTATAACTGAATCCCATAACACCAAATTGGTTTGAGGATCGACTTGTACAGTAGTAGTTTACAATCTAAGCTCAGGGTAGAGTTTCTGCCAATAAGCCAATTTAGTTGTACTGCTTTTAGTTTCATTTGTGTTAACTTGAAATCAATGTGGCTTTTCCAAGTAAGGCGACGGTCAAGATGTATACCCAGATATTTAACGTCTGAAAGCTGTGGCATCATTTGGTTATTTATGCGAACAGGAGGGCATGAGTCCCTACGCAGTGTGAAAGTTATGTGAGTACATTTTTGCTCATTCACTTTTATTCTCCATTTTTCTAGCCATTTTTCCAAATTGAGTATGTGGTCTTGTAAAAGTTTTGATGCTTCTTGGGCACTTTCATGAATACTTAAAAAGGCTGTGTCATCTGCAAAAGTTGATGTATGCACTAGGGTGCTAATTGGCATATCTGATGTGTACAGTAAATATAAAATTGGTCCCAAAATACTACCTTGGGGAACTCCGGCTTCAATGAGCTGTGGCGAGCTTAAAAAGTCACCTTCTTTTAGTAAAAACTTGCGATTCGTTAGATAATCTTTTATGAGCTTATACAAGTTTTCGGGCAAGTTCAGCTTTAGTTTAAATATTAGGCCTTCGTGCCAAACCTTATCGAATGCTTGAGAAACGTCGATAAAGAGCGCAGAACAGTATTTTTTTTCTTCAAAGGTCGTTTTAATTACATTTACTAATCTGTGTGTTTGTTGGATCGTACTGTGTTGTTTTCTGAAGCCGAATTGATGGTTCGGAATACATCCTTTCGCGCTAAGAATTGGATTCAGCTTAGTTATTAATATTCTCTCAAATAACTTTGACACGTTTGATAAAAGGCTTATAGGTCTGTATGATTCTACTTTTGTGTGGTCTTTTCCTGGTTTAGGAATCATAGTAATCAAAGAAACTTTCCACTCTGTGGGAAAGTACGCAAGACGAAAGATGGCATTAAAAACAAACAGAACAATTCTGCGACCTATAAGGGGCAACTCAACTAACATCTTGTTACTTGTTTTATCAACTCCAGGGGCTTTTTTGGTGTTTAAATCCGCTATTGCCCTTTCAATATCGCTAAATTCAAATCTTAGGTGTACTTCGGCACTAGTCTCTACTGATGGCAACTCAACTATATCAGTACACATATTTGGAGTGAAAACCTTTTTCAAATGATCAACAAATAAATTACCTTTTTGGTATCATTTCTCGCCCAGACTCCACAAGAAGTTCGCAAGGGGGGCTTACGTACGACTGGCCTTTTAAGGTTTCTACATGCACGCCATAATGAATAATCTGATTGTGCAGTTGCGTCGAGGTCTTCCAAGTAATTTTTCAAAGATGCTACTCTTCGAGATTCTAGCAGCTGTCTTAGCCGTTTCGTGCAATCTTTAAGTCTAGATTTGAGTTGAAGAGATCTGTGTGCTTGCCACTCTCTTCTAATTTTCCTTTTTTCAGCCAAGAGCCGCTCGACATCTACAAAGTAAATTTGATTGTATCTAGCTGGTTGTCTGGTTTCTGTCGCATGTTGGGCAGCTGATTTAAGGTTTTGATCAAAATAAATTAGACTCTGGTCCACATCTTCTGTTGTTCTTAGCGGTATGTTTTCCGAACAATGAGTACTGAGATACTTTCTATATTTCAACCAATTAATGCTTGTGCTAGTTGTTGGTGACACAATATTTTGCTGGTTCCATATATAGACTATTGTGGGTTAATGATCTGAGGATAATTCGAGTGACGCTTCAACCTTAATCATTTCTCTCGAAATACCTTTAGTCACGCCAAAATCAATAACATCAGGTATTTTTTGTCGATCAGTAGGCCAATAGGTGGGTTGTCCGCTTGATATCACATTCAGACGCATTTTTGAAATAGTGTCAAATAAAACACGACCTTTTGAAGTAATAAGTCTTGATCCGCAAAACCTATGTTTAGCGTTGTAGTCGCCTAGTGATTTGTAGAAGTCGCTATATTGACTCTCTGATATTTGAAATCTAGGAGGTGAATAAATCGAAGAAATAACAAAGTTTTGATGATATTCTTCAATACAGATGTTTGTTGCTTGAAGATAGTCCTCACAAAAATCACACAGTAAATGATGTTTAATTCGAGTCTTTATTAGAATAGCTGAACCACCACATGCTCTGACACGGGGGTCTTTAGTGTCATATAATATATAGCCATTGATTTTAAAAAAGCTATTTGTTGTTAAATGAGTCTCTGAAACCATCATGACATCAATTTGTTGGTTCTTCAAGAAGTACTCGAGTTCATTTTTGTGTTGGCGTAAGCCGTTTGCGTTCCAGAAACATATTTTTAAACAGTTCATGGTTTGTTAAGTACTGCCTGCAACATCATAGATTGCATGCGAACCATTTCTTGCATCATGCTGCTCATAGAGCTCATAAAACTGTTTAACGAATGCACTAATGTCTCGATACTTGCTTCAAGACGATTGTAGTTACCAGATGGTGTTTGTTCTTTAGCTTCTGGATGCATATTTGGGGTAGAATTGGTTGAAGGTGTCGCTTTGTGTGTTGAAACATGATTTGATTTTAACATATCCGCGTATGAAACATGTTTGGTTGTGGGTTGCGCTAACTGAGGGTAATGAGCATTTGCTTGGTATTGTGGCTGCCTAGCAGGAGTATTTAATTTCTGAGTTAACTTCCTTACCATAGAAAAAACTGGACAGCCTCTGTAGTTAGCGGTGTGATTTCCACCGCAATTGCTACATTTTTTAACCTTCGAGTCATCCTTTGGTTTGTCGCATTGGGCGGAACAATGAAGCTCTCCACACACAGCGCAAACTGGAGGCAACTTGCAGTACGCCCTTGTATGGCCATATTCTTGGCAATTTAAACACTGGACGGGTCCTGACCGCTTATGTGGTTCCTCTACACTTATCCTGCGGTGTAACAGATATTTTAGATTATAAATGGGATGCGTTTCGTTCTTCTTCAATTTAATATCCCCAGGTTCCAGTTCAACGCGAAATAGAGGTTGAGGGACGCGCTCTCGATTTCTGAGATTGTCAACGCTTTTCACCTTAAATCCTGCTTTTTGGAGGCCAGCTTTTATTTCCACTGGATTAACATATGAGTCTACACCTTTGATGACTACCTGTATGCCTTTGCTGCTCTTCAGCTGGTAGGTATAAAAATTCTTTTTGCAGCTTTCAAACTCCTTTACTGCTTTGCGATAACTACTTTCGTCTATGAATTGAATTTTAGTTTCATCAATGTTACCACGTTTGATAGGAATTACATAGAATGAGTTTTCCCCGATAGCTGAGATTAACTTAGTTATTAAGTCATTTGAATTTTTCTCTGTTAAAAAAATTGGTGGTGGTTCAAACGACTTGGGTGCCGTTTTTGTTTCAATTGCTTCGTTATCTAAAATAGCAAAACGATTATGGGAATTTATGCCGTTAGAGTCCTTGTCTTTTTGTACTTTAGCCATTGGTGCAATCTGCGAAGATTTAGGGCTTCGACCTCTTTTCAATACAGTTATGTATCTGTCTATTCCCTCTTGCGTCTTGGGTTTTTCTACACTATCCATATTATCTTTGGCAACGATGTGTTCAGAAGGCGATTTGTTTGTAGTTATTTTATTGTCATCGCTTAGTAAAAGCGACGAACAAGATTGGGCACGTATAACTGGCGTATCATTTACACACAAATTATTTTCAGTTTTTTTGTTTTTATTTAATACAATATTGTCCACATTTTTATTGCTTAAATTAAAGAGGCTCATTGGCCTTTATTGTTTTTGTTTTCTTTTAAAAGTAGCAATTCAATATGCCGTTGTAAAAAATAAAGAAAAGGAAAAAGGAAAAAAAATATTTTACAAACAACTTTGTTGTTGTATTAGAACAGGTTTGTTTGTTTTTGTTTTAAGTTATTCACACAATGTATGTTTTGTTTTTTTTTTTTTTTTTTGTTAATGCGAGCTTAAAAAAATCGCGTCCGCACTTGTCAACGCCAAAACAGAACTGACACAATAATATACATTCGGTTTTTACTTTTATGATTTCCAACTTCATTATTACAAATGTAATATAAGGATATACACAATTTTTTTTTTGTAAAAATTTTATCGAAAATTTTTTGTAAAGATGTTATCAAAAAATTTTTGTAAAAATGTTACCGAATTTTTTTTGTATAAATGTTATCTAAAATTTTTTGTAAAAATATTATCGAAAATTTTTTGTAAAAATTTTGTCGAAAATTTTTTGTAAAAATTTTATCGAAAACTTTTTGTAAAAATTTTATCGAAAACTTTTTGTAAAAATCTTATCAAAAATTTGTTGTTAAAATTTTATCGAAAATTTGTTGTAAAAATTTTATCGAAAATTTGTTGTAAAAATTTTATCGAAAATTTGTTGGAAAAATTTTACGAAAATTTTTTTGTAAAATTTTATTAAAAACTTTTTGCAAAAATATTATCGATAATTTTATTGAAATTTTTTTGTAAAAATGTATCGAAAATATTGACCCCTAAAATGTGCCTGCTGACTGCTCCTGGTTTCCAGTGGGCACCCTGTGGGTCTATCGGCTACTTCTATGTGTATTGCTTTCCATAAAGGTCTTTAAAAACAAACAAAAATTGCTCCTCGAAGGACGTTATACATCCCTAAGATTACAACCTAAAAGAAAAACGTGAACAAATATAGGTGGGCGTTGTTTTTTGGCCGCAGCCACGAATGGAAGGGTCTGGTTGCTGAATTCCATTAGCGAAATTTTGGAAACTATGCCTGGCAGATTGAAGGGCTTAAATTTTCTGTGTCTCTTCTGATGCCTTGGCAAAGTTGATTTCAACGCGAACACAGATGGATAGACGAACCGGCAGACGAACATCGCTTAATCAACTTCTTTATGTATAAGGCTCCAGAATATTGAATATATAGAATGAATATTGTCGAAATTGCACACGGAATAACAAACTAATTTAAAACCTTTTCCACCTGTGGTGAAAGGTATAATAAAGCAGATACAATTTTGTCTCAAAAAAAGAAAAATAATCATTAAAAGCAGCTTAGAGAATTGACAATTTCTAAGTTTGCTAGGTCTTCGTTGATATTTTTGGAAACGCCTTAACCGCAATACCATTTTATCCCACTGTTTTTACAACATTAGCTTTGGTTATGTAATAACATCTACGTCAGGGATTGAAATTAGATATGCATGGCCTGGTTAAAGAGTTTGTTTGTGTTTGTTCGGCTCTTTCTTTATAAGTATAACTAAGTGTAAGTATTCCTTACAATATATTTCTTTCTTTAAAGAAGGGCATTAATGCCTAAATAAATACGTACAATTATTTTGGAGCTTTTTATGGTTAAGTATAGACAAATATGCAACCCAGTGTTTAGTCTTGTTGAAACCCGCTGTGGTTTCAAGTAGTACCAATGCCTCTTGGTACTACTTAGCAGCAGGAACTACTTATCAGCAGGATACAATTCGGACAATAGAATATTAAGACATTAAAACAAGCTACCATATTTGTCTTGCTAATAACGTAGAAGAGTCAAAAGTAGATGAGGAGTACAAAAGACGAATATTCTGACATGCCAATTGACAATAACCTACGTGTTCTGGTGTTGGTACCCATTTTAGCAACAGATTTAAATGGAGATGATCATAATATTTTTATAGTTGCAACAAGTGAAGTCTTTTAAATAAAGTAAACAACAATATGTTGTTCATAAAAAATAAAAATATTCCAACAAAGTTTAGAGAAGACATTGAGATCATAAATATGAATAATATTGCAATAAATGATATCATTTTATAGCTTGTAATTTTTAAAATTCATCATGGAAGTCAAGTGGCGTAAACAAAGAAAAGGAAGCATATTCGTGGAATACTAAATGGCGGTTCTGTCAGAAAAAAATTGGTCTCCTAGTAGAGCTGTCTATTACTAAGTATTACTACTCTTCCCAGGTGTTCCCGTGGAATATGAAAAAAAAAACACAATATGAAATAATACCCAACACAGTACACAACACTACAACCAAAAATACCAACAGTCAGATAGTTATCGACCCTTTTACAATTACAGAGATATCGACCAGTAATCTAACGCATGAAAAGGCAAAAAAAATCTAGAGTGACTTTCAACTTTACCATACCTCATGGAAACAGGTATTTTTATGAATATATTACAACATCGAACGGTATGGCATGTAGAGCCTTCACAGCCTATACTGCGTATGGTAAAGTAAAACTACTAGCAGGATACTTCGAAGTATCGGATGGTATAATTTTAAGGGCCGATGTTATCAGTCACCTAAAAGTCAAGTTTTTTTCTGCATTTAATTTGACATTTATCAATATCAGACTAACTCAATTTGAACAATAGAAAGATACACAATCGAGCAATGGTCAGAAAAAAGGCAAGAAATGGCAACGTTGGATGATCAATTTTCGAAGAAAATCACCTTCAGCGATGAGGCACATTTTCACCTAAGTGGATTCGTCAATAAGCAGAATGCTCCATTTGGGCGAATGATAATCCAAGAGTGATTGTCGAAAAACAGATGCACCCACAAAGAGTGACTGTTTGGTGCGGTTAATGGGCTGGCGGCATCATCGACCGTATTTTTCCAAAATGAGGACGGTCAGGCAGTTACTGTGAATGGTGTTCGCTATCGTGAGATAATAACGAACTTTTTATGGCCCGATTTAACACCGTTGGACTTCTTTCTTTGGGGTTGTCTATAAGTCAACAACAATTCAAGAGCTAAAGGATGATATCATTTGGCACATTAACGGAATAGAACCTTAATTATGCCTCAGCGTCATCGAAAATTTATAGCATCGGATGGAGGTGTTCCACTGAGGTGGCTGCGGCCATTTAGCCTATATTTTGTTCCATACATTATTGAACCATACCAATATTATCAAAATAAAAAGAAATGACAATAATTTCAAAAATAATTTGTGTTTTATTCAAAATCAACATCGGCCCTTGAAAATTTTGCCACCCTTAGACTTTGATTGTATGGCGGCTATACCACACCATCTTTCACACTTATGAGAATGTTGAAATTTTTCTAAAGTCATTTTGGACAAAAGTTCCGTATGCAAGACCACGGTGATTACGGTACATGGGTTTAACTAGATTTAAGTGATACGAAAATGCTAAGACATCGCGAACTTAACAGGAACTGCCGCTTCATTGGGCGGTGAGTATTAACTGTTTTCAAAAAGTCCGACTTTTCTAATGCACCCTGCATAAACAAGTCAAAGCAAAGATTTTAGAATTAAAAATCCTGTTTTCGGTATATAAATATTTGTTCGTTGGGTTAATCGATTTTATTTCTTGATTCTACACTGATCACGTGCTAAAAAATCTCCACTATAAGCAATTTCCACCAACTGAGTGCATCAAATTCAAATCAATTTCATTGAAGCAAAACAAGATTCTCAGAGAAATGAAAAGTCCAATGTTCAATAAAGAGATCTTGTCTGGCACTTCAAAGGAGAGTCGAAAGTGTTCAAATGGTCTCTGCAAATAACGTTTTCAAAAGGTATGAGTTTCATTGTCGTTACCTTTTTTATTTGCATTAAGCTGCGAAATCAATAAGCGTCTTTATTCTTTAAGCAGGCAAAAATTAATGTATTTTCTTTTTCTTTTGACTGCGAACGAATAGTTTTATTTATACCATGTGTGTGAGTAAAAGTACTCAGCGATTTGTTGTCTTGCTACATCCTTTAGCTCTTCCTTTTCCATTGAATTAACATAAACGATATATTTAATTTACAATGACAAAGATCTTCTTACCTTCCTATTACCGGCAGGTGTAAAGCATGCTGTGCAAAAGTTAAAAGAAATTCCCGTTCTTTTGGCTTTTGGAACTACTTCTGAGGCAAGAAGCAATAATTCAATTTCTCAATTGCATTTAAATCATTTTAAATGGTATGTTTCACATTGCGCACACAAAAGGAATTATAAATTTAATTGATGGTTCATTTGTTACCAAAGGGCAATTTTCGACTTTGTTGCAAACTTAATACTGTTGAATCGTTAAAAAAGAAAATAAAAATATTATTATTGGCAAAAAACATGAATGAATTTCAATTGTAAAGAAGTTGGCAAATAAAAAATTAATCTGATACTAATGGAATAATTATTAAATTGGTAAAACAAGAATGTAATCCACATGATCAACAGCAACAAGTATTTTGATTAAAATAATATAAACCTAATTTTGTTTTTACACGGTAGATTGGTTCCAGAAAAATCCGTGTAAAAAAAAATCGTGTAAAAAAAGACATTGATCATGTACAAAAATAGGTGATTGGTTCCTTATCTCTAAAATCTATTAAAATTAGTGAAAAACGAGAATTTTTTTAAGAACAAGAAATCATGTTTATTTTTTTTTACTCATACATATAATGTGTATTTGCTCCGTTTTTTTGCATCTTTAGTGTATGATGAAGACTTAACAGATGGTTTCGTTCCAGAAATCAACGATTGCCTAATTGAATTTTAATTTTTTCATAGTTCTTACTGTTCTTACGTTTAAACCGAACATTTTACCAAGAACTGTTGAGCATTATCCATTTCGAAGGCGATCTAAAATTTCAATTTAGTTTTCTAAAGAGATGGCTTTACGTTGTAGTTTTTTACTTGTAATTTTCGACGTCTTCTTTTAGAGATGCATTGATAGTTCACAAAATATTAACACATTTCAATTGCTCTAACAAGTAAAAATGCTTCATCATACACTAAAGATGCAAATAAACGGTGCAAATACACATTAACTATATGATTTAGTAAAATAAATATGAATTGTTGTATTTCAAAAACTTCTCGTTTTTCACTAATTTTAATAGGTTTTAGAGATAAGGAACCAATCACCTATTTTTGTATATGATCAATGTCTTTTTTACACGGATTTTTCTGGAACCAATCTACCGTATAAAAAAAGAATTAGGTGTATTGAGACAAGATAATTTCAAAGAAATAATTGGCTTTATTCGAAGGATAGTTTTATGACTAGATTTCAGGCATATTATGCCATGGCTAGCTACAATGTAGTTCATGCTGAAAGTCCAGTACTTTACCACTTATTTAATCGTTTAAGGGAGTGATTTCGATTCCTCCAAAGTTACTTGTATGTATTTTATAAATCAACTCGGCGTGCCCACACACGTTGTGTGCGTCCTGGCAATATTTTGAGACTCTTACGTATTTATTTTATATAAAGGTATCCATCTCTGGATAAAATTCCAAAATTTACATACAATTCTAAAATCCTAAAAATTATTGTAAAGCTCTGTAAAAGACAGACCGGAAATGAGTTAATCATTATTATAAAATAGCGCCATCTGTTGTTTAATAATGCATAAAATATACTGCTTACACAAAAAAAATGGCATATTTTCGCCGCTTTTTTTTTCTCTACTTTCTCTTAGATCTAAGAAAATATCTTTGTGCGGATATCACGTAGTTTTTACATGATGCGAACACAAAAAAAAGACAGACAGACAAATAAGCAGGAAATGGGTTACAGTTTTATTATTTTATTTATTTATTATTAGTCTTTGGATACAATACTTATAGACTATTTACATACAGATTAACTTAAAAACAATGATAACAAACAATTAACAAAATTACGCATATACGCGTAAAAAGACGAAAAGAGGTCTGTAATGACGAGTATTGCGACACGGAACATTAAATTGTATATTACTCAGCAGAAATTCACAGCAAACATTAACAAGTACAAAGCAAGCGATGCTATGAATTGTACAACCAATTCTAGAAATCGTAGGTTGTACGCGAGTTGTATACGAATTGTAATGTCTGTGAGCTGATTGTATTCAAGTTGTATAACGGTTTTAAAAAATCAAAAAGTTTTAATTATTTGTCAAGTTGTACCCACACGTCACAATGTTTGTGTGCCTCTCGCCTACGATTTTATATAGTATTTGTGTTTAGTATTGTTTTGACCACCTTGTAGTTAACATTGCATGTTAAGTATTATTTGCGGACGATATCAATAATGCGACGGCTTTTTAGTGTAGGTAGTTTTATTAACGCAAGTCTGCTTGAATATTAAGGGAGATTTATTCCAGGATTCCAATGAAGATCACGTAAACAGAAAAGCACCGACTCAATATATTGGCAATAAATATTGTAATAAAGATCCCATATGATTGATCCACATTCCAAAATAGGTCTAACCAGTAAAACTTCAAGTAGCTTGGTAATATAAGATTAAAGATTCAAGTGTCGACTAAATCCAGCTGCTGTCCTTCCAATGAGTAGTTAACAGCTATACAACTATTTCTAGAAAATTGCATAAATATACACTTTTTTAGGTTTAGCTTCATTAAATTATTTTTGCACCATAAAAAGAAGTTGTTAGGATCACTTTGAAGATAAGAATGATCAACATATTTCTTGATGACTACCTTGCGGAATACCGGATAGAACATCAATGTCCTTAGACGTACTCCTGTAGAATCGAACATTTTGCTTTCTACAGGTTAAATACGACATTAGCCAGTTTAAACTACTACGGTATAGACCTATCAAATCCAATTTTGTTAATAGTAATTTATGATTGACTTTATCAAAAGCTTTACAGCATCGGTTATTTTTTTTTTTTTTTTTGCGAAAATCCAAAATTTACTAGAGTTAAAAGATGAAGAACGTTAGTCGTAGTAGAGCATCCCTTTCCAAAACCATGATATGGCTAGGTGATACAATTTTAGAAATTTTTGAATATATTTACTCGTATATAGATGATTTTCTAAAAAGTAACCTAAAATCGCACAGTATTGGTGGTCAATGGGCTATATGGGGTGGATAGGTTAGTTTGCACAGGTGGCCGGTTCTGTGTTCTAAAATTGACTCACTTGGGTCCTTGTGGTTCCTTTTTAACACCGAAAAGAGGGATAAGATAGAAGATCCATAGAATTCCTGCGGATCCACACTTGGTTTAGTGCAAAACGAGTTTATCCTGTTGATATCACATTCCGACAGGTTTGCAAGGTCTTACAGTCTAGGACTGCCAAGATGCGCCGCTCTTTTAGTGAATAGGGCTGGGTAATAATAGGAGGAGGTTCTTCGCAGTCTTTTCCTCCTGCTCGTCTTGACAACTTCTACAGAAGTCATTATATGGGAGATTCAATCTCGTAGCGGGGACACCCATGACACAGTATCCTGTCAGCATAGGAGCCATAGGAGCCTCAAAATCATGCAGGTGACCTCGTTTGACCATCTGGTCTACGGCGCCTCCAGTAGTTAACGCTAAAAGTTATCGTTACAGCAGCTGAGGTGAAATTTCGGACAGGACAGAGCTGCATTGGTTTTTTAGCCTAAACTTCATCCTAGTTTGAAAACGAGGGATAGAGATATCTTTCCCAACTCCATCGTCAATTTTAGACCTGTCTGTATAAATTTCAAGCATGCCTTTAAGATAGCGTAGCTGACATGGGTGAGGGTGAACTGTAATCGCATGATCGAAACTCGTCTCCATCCCCATGTTTAACTGGGTGCTAGTGTAACATGGTAAAAAGGGTCTTCAATGACGAATTGCGCATGGCACCATTAATCATCAAGGCTAAGGTACGCAGTATTTTGTTGACTGTACTTCAGTATGTAGGTTTGACTAGTACAGGCCACTATACCAGGGCTCCATACATCAGTATGGGCTTTATCACTGTGATAAAAAGCTAGTAGCGTTTCTGGGATTTATGCCCCACTTAGGAGCGGTAGCGAGAAAATCGGTATCTTGTTTCTTCCGTTTTCTGAGCATTAACGTAAGGACTCTTTTCAATACTCCACCTACTAATGTATTTATGGCAACATTCTAAGAAGAGGTGGCAGCACCTCTCCTTACCCCATGTTGGAAATAATGACTATAGGCCAAGAGATTTCAAAACAAGCTAATAACCGACTGACTTACGTTCAGTTTCTCCAGAGCAGTCATAAAGCACCTCTTATGCTCTAGAGATTTTTCAATATATCCTACGAGCATATGATGCGCCGGTTCAATCGATTGGCCTTTGGTGTGTATGTTGAGATGTTGAGAGTCGGCTCAAACTAATAGTTGTACTCAGGTGAAATTCACTTATCTATGACAGTGTTTTTAGGAGAAAGGAAGACAGGCTACCATGTTTTAAATCCATCGATGAGATGTGCGGGTCTTTCCTCCTTTGGGGATAAAAATAACGGAGCATCTAATTCCGAAATAATCATGGTATAATAATATGCTGAAGATCAGCAGGTATAATGCCATCTGGACACAGAGATTTGAATGGGTCGAAGATATTAACTTCCACAATGAGTTCTTCACTATTGGTAGACGTGTAGCCATCCGAGCCCGTCATATACTCTCCTTTTAGAAAAGTACCACCAGGAAAATGCGTGTCCATGAGTACCTCGCGGGTCTCATGGCCGCTGGTTGTCCAGCGGTCTTTAATCTTAGGATTTATAAGTTGACAGTTTCCCAGTCTTTTTAAACTCCTTGAAAAGTTTACGTGGAGGTTTGTGTGTCTCGTTTATGTCAAAGTTGCATCAGGGTGGCTTTCTCCTTCGATTTACTCTGCATAATTTTGATGTTGCTAATTCCAACGCGTTTGTCAAGGCGATGTTATTATCCTGCCAATTATTAATAATCAGTGGGTTCGAGAAAAATTCCGAGAAGATAGACCGTTGCACAGTAGGATTTTGCTGGCAAAAAATACATTTATGGAGTATAAAATATCAAAAATGTAATGATGCAGTTTTGTAGAGAACTGTTTAGTTAAGGGAAATGCATCATAAGTTTTTTAATTTTTTTCCCAAAATAACGCAGCAAAGTCACCTTAATGAAACTCTGCAGAAACTGCCTCAGATTTTCATTTATTTCAATGGTTCGGTTACATAATTTCTTTTTGCGATATGTATTTACTGTAAGTATATTTTGTAAATATAGTACTTCCACATAACTTAAATAAAAAAATATATTGGAAAACGATAATAGTTTACACGATATTCAGGTTCTAATGATGGCACTTAAAAATGCAGTGTTTTAAGTTTTTCTTGGAAAAAAAGGTTAGCTTTATCTACCTTTGTACACTGGTTACAATCAAATGAAAGGTGGGAGTGTATTCTTTCGATTTAATAAATAAAGTCCCATTATATTCCAAACTGTTGAACAAAATTATAAATTTTATAAAAAAAGTCAAATGAAATTTCACTATTTTTAAAAAACTTCATACATAAAAAGTTGTGTATACTTTTAAGCTTAATTATTTTCATTTTATGATAATAGCAACAGTTTGTTAAATATTATTTAACAGGTATTTAAAAGAAGTGATGAAGAAGAAAAACAAAATTTACAAATCGGCTACGCCGAATCTTAAATGCCCTTCACCATACATTATTAACAATTTCTTAACGATTATTTGCCGGATCCTACGTACCCTTCACCATATGTCAATAACTATTTCATCACTTTTTTTGTTATATTAAGTTTTCTATGCAAAATTTTTACAAACGGAATGGTAACCTTATAATACGCTTATCACCCACGATGAATATCATAATAAACATCAAAGTAAGAAGTTTTAAATATTTTAAAGACGTGTAAAAGTGTGAAAGAAGTTAAATCGCGACTTTATATTAAAAAAATTATAAAATTAATACTTTTGATGTTACTTATTTCGATCTAGCTAAGGAACTTATTCATTGCCTTAATTATATTGATCTCCTAAGCGATTACATAAAATCAAAAAATGTGCTTTTAACAAGAGGAGAAATCGAAGAAGTCGCAATTCGAAGGCGGGTTTTGGGAAATGTTTACAAAAAATGAGAAGAGTCTTAAGGAAATCGTGATTACTTCTTTACAAAAAATTACTCATGTCTAAGAAGTACGTATCAATCACAGCATGTTAGTTATTAGAAGGACTAGTAATAGAGTGAGCTTTTCTGTTAACATTTAATTCGGTACAGTTTTGCAATAGGTGGTTTTACGTACCGGTTCACAAAGTACTTATTCATGGAAAAGACATTATGGATGCGGCTTAACTTCCAATAGGCCTGCTTTCATAAGAACTGAAGAAGCTCGATATAAAGACTATGGAAGGTATAGGCCAATGTTCGCCAGAAGATGAATAAGAGTCTATATTTTTGGTATTTATTTTGATAGCTATTCATTTTGATGTTTTGAATAACATTAGGGGGTGATGAGTATGGCAGTTTTTTTGAAACTTTGTATATATTTCAGCTTCATAACACTTAAGACTTTTTTTAAAGAAATAAAAATTTTGGGAGAAAATATATTTTCCAATTACATGTGCGGTAGGCGTTGGACGTTGCAGGTATTCATGAAATTTTCTTGATATTTCAATTTCATAATACTGATAACTTTTGGCAAGTTTCGTTATGATAGGTTAAGAAACAAAACTTTGGGGCGTAAAAATATTTTCGGGTTATATGGGCGGGGGTGGTGGTCGTGGTCAATTTTGATAAAACTTTAAAATTTTCTTAACTAAGTTGATAGAAGCATATGTACCAAATTTTATTATAGCCTCCTTTTCCAAAATTTCTATATCGAATTCAATGTACCTGTGATCAGAAAACGAGCAGTCATTAGAAACCCTCCATGACCTGATCAAACGTAAGTGCATAGCGCTAACTAGCGTTCAATCAAGAATCTCTTTTTTATTTACTACAACAAAAGTGGGTTTTGGCCCAATGTTTACTACGTTTAACTTGCTACAAAGATTGAAATAAAATAGGCTTTCACGCCTTGTACTCCAGTAATTTCGCTTAATTGAGTTTTAAAAAATTCGCTTTTTTGTTGCAATTAACCGAAGAATCAAATAACCAATACTCGTTTAATTAAGTCAGTGAATGAATTAGCCGATACTAGGTTAATTGAGTCATTGAATCATTTAGCCGATATTCGGTTAATTGAGTCAGTGAATCAATTAGCCGATATTCGGTTAATTTACTTAGTGAATCAATTAGGCGATACTAGGTTAATTGAGTCAGTGAAGCGTTAAGCCCATACTCGGTTAATTGAGTCAGTGAATCAATTAGCCGATACTCGGTTAATTGAATCAGTGAATCAATTATCTGGATGATTTGATTCGCTGAATCAATAAAAAAAATCGAAGTGCTCAATAAATTAACTTCAAAAGCTTCTGTTTTTTCAAATATACATACATACATACATACATACATACATACATACATACATACATACATACATACATACATACATACATACATACATACATACATACATACATACATACATATATATATGCATTTACAGTCTGTTACTAATTATGTTTATGTTTATTAAGCCAAAAATCGCAAATTTTTAATGGAAATTAACCTGCATTTTTTGTATGTAAATTAATTAAAAACAAGGTATTGGTGTTATGAGTCAATTAAAAGGCTAACTCAAATAAACGGGACTCATTTAAATGGGAGTTTTCAGTACTTTATATAAGAAATTATTCAATTATTTATTTTTATATCAATTAACCGGGAAAATCAATTATGCGGGGATTAATTATTCTCGGCATATTATTTCATAATGATTTGAAAACCAAATCACTTGATTATTATTTCCAGTTGACTTTTAAACGCAAAACTATTTCCTTCATAGAATACAAATGCCTAAATTCTACATTAAGGAAGCAACTTCAACTCTCGTTAACACAAAAAAAAATGTGTCACCAAACAAAAAAACCAAAGCGAATCAAAACTTGAAATGGGTTATTAACATAAAAACAAAATATTTTAACATGGAAAACATTTAAACAAACATTATAGGAGTATACCATAACATGCCCCAAAACAAACTAAAACGTGCTGGAAAAGATGGCACAATCTAAATAAAAAAGATAAAAGAAGTAACAAGAGCCCTAAACAAGGTTTGCAATGGAAGTCTGTGGGATATATTGTGAGACTTATTTGTGTGCTACCGAAAGGTATTTGATTTCAGAATGATAACATACAATTTTATTATTAATGTAGGGATAGTATCAAAGCAGATCTCAATGATTATAAGCAACCTTTGCTCTTGACTTTAGTGATTCCAGACTGTGGATTGGTAATTGTCAGCATTTTTTCTCATCACTCAGTCTCTAGTATTTGCTAGCATTTGTTCCAGGATCAAGTCCCCCATGTCATTCACTGTGCATGTATGTTATGCTAGCCAGTGCCGGACATTCACGCACAATATGCACTGCCATCTCAGCTTCTTCCAGGCACAGTCTGCAATTTTATCTTCATCGATTTTCCTCTTGGTAGATGATATTTGAAGTTACCATGACCTGTCACCAATGCAGTTATCCACCTTAAGACACTTCTAATCTGTCTGAGCCTCTTTGAGCACCATTCCTCCACCTTTTAGGGTCACTCATTGTATGAAATTCGCTCGCCTTACGCTACTATCCAGCGCGACTCTGGGTTCTGGTCCATAGAAATTCACAGCAGATCCTCCTCTTGCTAGTTGGTCTACTGCATAATACCGAGCTGTGCCTAAGTGTCCCTTAACCCACATCAATGTTACCTCGGTAACCGAGGCACATCTATTAACTTAAAAAAAACATATTCCAGCACCTGTCTAATGTGTTTTATAACCGATGGTTGCAATAAGAACCTTTCTGCTATGCACTCGACATGCCAGCGGGTGACCCAACACATCCAGCGGCCCTGGTTAACGGAGACGTACACCCCCCCAACTACAGGACTGGTTCAGCAAAGATAAGTTTACATCTTGCTCCATCTTCCATAAGAGAACAAATGCTGAGATGAAGTTTTCCATACACTTATTGTTTATAATGAGTGTCCGATGCAGTCTCTTTTAGACTATCTTTCTTATACTCATGTCTTCCATTGGAATTTTAGCTTCCCAAACCTCCTTACCAACTAGGTCCAAAATGGTCTTATGCCCGATGTTCGGCCTAAAGCTATGTCAACTCTTACAAAATATGATTAACTATTCTAAAATGATCATGATATAAGTAGTTATTTGCTATGTATAATGTCAGAAGTCAAACTTACACCTTATATAGGAATGCGGGTCGGGCGGGTTAAAAAAACTCTCATTCTACGAGGAACACCACATTTCAAAGGATTAGTAACGTCAATGCGCGCTCTGGGTACATGTCGTTTTAATGCAGATCTTCCTATGTCTTGAAAGAAATAAACCTGTCGACAAGGACCATAAAACTTTGAAAGGAATGGAGATCTCTGGACTGAAGAAAACAATATAAGAAGACCTTACAATGTTCAGATGGTTCATCTTTGAGGTAATAATGTATGCAATGGGAAATAAAGATCACAAGCAGGTTTCAGTTGAAAAGTATTACAAAGGATAAGGTACTACTACTGAAAAAGAAGAATAAACGCACTTGTTATGAGTGAGTAATGAAAAACTGCCTCTTGTAGCGTATGAAACATCATGAAAGGCTATAAACGTGTCCCATGTAATATGCTTATACATATAAAGATGATAAATGTTCTGCTATGATGTTAAAAAATTCCAAAAATATTTACTACTACGAGATGGATGGAGAGAAAAAATCGTGTTATAAATCACATGAATAAATGAATTATCTAGTTGAAGTTTATTACAAATATTTATGTTAAACGGCGAAAAATGTGTTTTCCACAGTTCAAGGCTCATGGATGTAGAACAAACAACATACAGAAATTTTGAAAAATTTAAATAACTTAACTAAATGTAAGTAAAATAGAAAACTTTTTTCACAAGGTTATGTTAGGATGTAAAATGAAAACTATCGTAAATTGTAATGGAATAGACAAGAACGCTCAAGGAGCTCTTAAATTCAAAAGCAAAAGTTTAATAAAAAAACTTCTGGAAAAGCGTCTATTTTAGCACACCTGTGACACCAAAGTAACAGATTTTTTTTATTATTATTTCTTTTTATATCTTATTATTTATTGTATCTTCAATGGAAATAAATGAATAACACAAAGAAACAAAATTAATCTTTTGGTTTGTTGCATGGAGTTCTATGCCTGTTGTTTGATAATTCCCGAGTGCTGATTTCAAATCGGCCTTCTTTTTTTCTTTAGCAGCTTTAGTTTTTGAAATACAGCTATTAGACGTATCGTTTAAACTTTTAAACTTCCAGTGATAAATGAACCCCTTGCGCCAAGGGATCGCATAATACTGTCACTTTTACACATCAAACCAGGGCTAATGAACAATTTGTCAGAACTCTAAACAAGGTTGGTGATTGTTTTAATTACATCTCAAAAAAGTTTTATAATTGGAGCACAGAGAAACTTAAAGCGGAATTATTGATGGTCCAGAAATAAGAAGGTTGATTAAGGATGACAACTTTAATAGTTACATAACTGATATCGAAGAAAATGCCTAGAGTGAATGCGTTTGAACTGGGCAAATTTTTCCAGGAAACAAAAAGGATGAAAACTATGCGAAACATATTGAACTGATGCACAGTGGTTTGACAACGATTTATTTTGGACATAATTCGATATCTCATGAACCAGTGAAGATATCTTAATGAAATTTCACAGAGAAAAAGAAGAGTTGTTTCTGAGTCGTGTTGCGAACGGTCGGCCAACCAGGGTAAAGGGAGTTTCTGGGCAAGCCCCGAAAGTCGGGTATATAATTTGTTGGTCATGTCACATTATATCTGAAAAACTAAAGCTAATACAAACAATCTGACTTCAGATCTGAAAGTAGCACCACGAGGAAGTATAATATTAGTAATCATATTTCATGCAACAAAAATTCTGTCCCCTAGTGTAATAGGTATTCGCATGTTAAATCTAAAAAATAAATATTTAATAAAAATGTTATTGGTTATTTTTATGGTTTGTAGCTCATTTCTCTGAAATTCGTCCAAGTGAGGCAATATCCCTATTTCTAAATAATATAAATATAAAAGTACCAGCTATCCCCGGTGAGCTTCGCTACACCCATCCACAAAAAATACAATAAACACTTGGAAGAAAGGTATGACCAACCTTTAACGCGAAAACGCACGCAATTCTTAAGTAAAAAATGTTCCCATCCAACTTGTTTTTTGCTACACTATACGTATTAACACGATAACAATTTTTTACTTTTAATGGGATGTGCCACTCCCAGTTTTCTTATCTAGTCTGTATTTTCCTAGACTATGCAATTTATTATGAGGGTTACTTGTGT
Organism: Phasia obesa; assembly: GCA_949628195.1. Taxonomy (NCBI): domain Eukaryota; kingdom Metazoa; phylum Arthropoda; class Insecta; order Diptera; family Tachinidae; genus Phasia; species Phasia obesa. The sequence goes on from OX451215.1 coordinate 91,024,698, forward strand.
AAAGTTTCAAGACTATACCTAATGTAGTTCTCTAGGTACGCGATAATAACTTTTCACTTTGTATACGAGGTACTACATCCTCCATTCAAATTTAGTCTGGGTTTTTCTACACAATGTATCTTAATATTGGGGTTACTGGTGAAAAATTCACAAGGCGTTACCTATTGAGGTTCTCTAGATATAGGGTAATAATTTTTTACTTTGTATGGGGGGTACCACGCTCACTGTCCCAATTCATTCTGTATTTTGGCAGACTATACGCCTTAGCACAAAGGCTACTCTTGCAAAGTTTCAAGGCGCTATTTATTGCAGTCTGTATTTAGCTAAACTATGTACGTGAATATGATGGTTATTGGTGCAGTTCTATAGAAACAGGATATTAATTTTTCACTTTGTGTGGGAGGTACCACGCCTACTGTTCCAATTTATTCTGTATATTGGCAGACTATACGCCTTAACACAAAGGCTACTCTTGCAAAGTTTCAAGGCGCTATCTATTGCAGTTCGCCAGGAACACGATAATAATTTTTCACTTTGTATGGGCGGTACCACGCCAACTATTCCGGCTATAACTCATGAACCAATACACATACAGAGACGGTTTGTAGATAAAAACCTTGGTATTGACGTCACCTTTCATATAAACTTTGCAGAAACAAACTCGGTTCACGCATTCCAGAGAACATCAATTACTAACACAATGCAACTTATTTTTATATATCGAACACACTGTTTCAAATTAAATGTAACAATATATCTATTCAAATAACAAGCTATTTCTGATCATCTGCACTGATCATACGATAAGATGCCTCCAAATATCTTTAGAAGTGGTGTTAATTTTTTTTAAATAAATTATAAAAGTTAAATTATTTTTTATTCTTGTAGGCTTTTTTATAAGAACATAAGACCAGAACATCAGTAGAAATATTCTTGTTTTATTTTTCTAGTTAAGAGTGAGCTCAACTTAATCAACAGATGTTAATGTTAATGATGTGTAAAATCTGTACCCCGAACTTAGTCATTTAAGTGTCTGCAAATGTAAGGACGACGTTGATGAAGTTACAGGCCTGGTGAATCAGAAATTTATTTTACTGCCAACGATGTCGTACCGAATACAAGATCTAAACTATAAAAATTTGAGGGCACAAACCAACCATGTAAAAACATTTTAAAAATCACGTATATGAAAATGCAATACTTCTTGAGATTCTTTTAGATATTCTTTAGATATTTACCCCCATATTTATAAAAAATAAAATTGATTTGAAATCTATTTTAGAACAACTTTTGTATGAAAAATTTGTTCTAAAACAGATTTCAAATAGATTTTATTTTTTATAAATATGGGGGTTAGATGTTAGATATTTTTAAAATAAAATGTTAGTTTTAAAACAATATGTTTTAAAATTTTCTTAACTTATGTTTGTTTTGCAATAAATTGGTAATAACAAGTGTTTGGATAAATTTAAATTAAATTACACACTTCAATACCAAACTGAATTTTTTGGTAAGTGGACGTCATTATTAAAATAGAAATTTCAATCTTTTAACAGGAAATAAATCTAAAAAGGGAAATTGAAAATTTACAGAAACTAAAATGCCTTTAGTAAAGACGACCTCAAAAGCTATGTTTTTTTAATTATTCGGCCATATTCCCTTTGGCGTTGTAGTTTGAAAACGAAATAAAAACAACAATTTGGCATTACCTTTGGCGTTAACGACACTTGTCGTAAATATATCTGTATTCTCTATTTTGAAACGAAGATAGAAACTACGGTAAAACATTCGTTCTCTGTCGTCACCATTGTATTCAACGAAATTACAAGAAAAAAAAATTTCAAAATGAAAAGAAGTACATCAATACAGTTCGAAATTTTAGTTTCTTATATGGAAAAACATCCCGCTTATCCTAAAGGTTTCCAAAAGGGCGTAAAAACCTACAATTTTGTTATTTTTGAAGCGAAACTACAGAGAAATTTAATCCGTTTGGGCCTCTAGTTCTTGATGGAAAAGGACGACATAAAGTAAGTAAAACTTAATTAGAAGAAAATATATCATAATAAAAGGAAGCTCTTATTCCAGGGCAACAGGAGAAGGATGTCATAAACAGGTGCCATTGTCACCATTGGAGAAAGATGTTTCAAACCTATTAAAATTTGAAAAACAAAATAACCCGAAAGCAAATGTAGTGATATTCGCCGACCATAAAGAAGTTATATCGCTACTAGTCGAGTTTCGTACTTAGAACTGGGATGGGAAAATTGTTAACGTTCTTTCGTAGCATCTTCCGATGTATATTTACATACATATATCCATTATGTCACCATCATCACTTGACATTAAAAATAAAATTTAGTACTCGCCATATTTTGTGGGGCATGGAAATCGAAGAGTTTCGGCCATGCGACTATTTTGGGATGTGTGTGATATCGACTATCCCGGAAAATATTGATTATTATGTACCCTCAGCCATGCCGATCAGAAGGTTCGGAGTATCAACTTCAGGCACATCATCTATGATGACACGTGACCCTCATCAAGAGGACGTGGTTGAGGTCTATACAGACGGATCTAAAACGGACAATGGAGTGGGGGAGGCGTCTTTATAAAGATGAGGTTTAGGCTGCAAAACCAATGCAGCACTGTTCGGGCTGAAATTTCTGCCATAAAAAGAGCGGCAAACTGGCTAAGGTATCACAGGATATATGGTAAAGATATCCAGTTCTGTACCGATAACAAAGCAGTGATATACTCCTTATCGGATGGCGAGACATTCCAACCTGGAAGTCTTTTGGGTGCCGGGGAACGCGGGAGTGCCCGCAAATGAAACTGCGGACGAACTGTCTAGATCTGGAACTTACCTAAGGTTTCAGGGGATAGATCAACTAGTTGGCGTTCCGCTAAGTTGCTGTAAAGACAATTTCCACCAGGAACTACTGGGGGCTGCGCAAACCAGATGGTCGAACGAGCCCACCTGCATGATCTCGAGGCTCTTATGGCCTCAGTATGTTTGCAAACGTACTGCAATCCTACTGAGAACCCCTCGAGGACAAATTAGCTGACAGGGCATTGCCCTATAGGTGCACACGCTAGGAGATTAAATCTTCCGTACAATGAATTCTGTAGAAGTTGTCAGGACGAGGAGGAAGAAGAGACAGTAAAGCAACTCCTCTGTCACTGTCCGGCCCTATTTACGGAAAGGGCGGCGCTGCTTGGTGGCCTGATACTGCAAGACCTTGCAGACCTATCGGGTTGCGATATTAATAGGATAAAATCATTTATTCGGATTTCTGGATGGTTTTTGCACCTAACCTAAAGTGTAGATCAGGAGGTATCTTCGGACGTAACAACAGGACCAAAAGGAACCAAGTCAGTCGGTTTCTCCTCTACACGGAGCCGATGACCCGTGCAACTTAACCTAACTTACAAAGAAATAACAAACTTTTCAGAAATTTACAAAAAAGTTATTAATAACAACACAAAAAATAATTTTTCTTTTTGATTTTGATAACATATCTTCATCGTTTCAATATATTTCAAGAATACAAATGTAGGAACGAAAAAAAACGACGATAAAAACGAAAACGACATAGAAACGACTATTAAAATTAAAACGGCAACGGGAATAGGGCCGTTTGTGTTAGTGCATTGCGTTTTTTTCGAATGCATTATATTTAGTTGACATAACAGGTGACCCACAAACTTTGCAAAAAAAAAAATTTTTAAATAAAAAATTAATTGAAAAAATATTTTAATATTTTATGTTTTTTTTATTAGTTGTTATTTAGGCACTTAAAAATAAATGCGTGTACGAGTAGAAACATAATATTTCAGGCACAAGATAAACAGTTAACACAAGTATGATGATAATACCCTAAAACCAAACATACGAGAGTAAATTAGTATTATGGACTTATCTGAACTGTTTTTGGTATAACGACATTAAATCGCCATATCTTAGTAGCTGTCTGGAATTATAATACCTAGGCAACAACACAATACTCGCAATGAGGTTGTACATAAGGAGAAATAAAAAATTTAATTCAACTTACGTAGATTTTCGAACATTTTGACTGGAAAATTTGTGGGAAATTAATAGTTGGAAACAGATATTTTTATGGATATATTACATAAAGCATATAAGTTCAAAGTATATTCGAATCGAAAAATTATTTAATTTCGGTTTGGGGTGTTAAGTAAACTACCCCTTGCCCCTTTCGCATTATTTCCAAAATTAATATGGCTCTTCATCTCCATATACCAAAGGCACATAGTAAACTCCACAAAAATAGTGATATACACAAGCACCCACCCACAGTTATCATCGAGAAAATAGCCAAAATGGATTCAGGAGACCTCAAAACGTATAAATCCGTCGAAATCCCTACCTCGATTTTTTTGCACGATTACTTTACTTTATACTACGTATGGTAGTAATAACTCCCATATTAAAGTACATAGTCAAGCTTAACACAGGCTAAATTGGAATAGTGGACATGATACCTACCATACAAAGTGGAAAATTATTATTGTGTTCCTGGCAAACTACAACAGAGTAACTCCTATGCTATTGCGCATAGTCTACCAAAACACAGAATTAATTAGTACAGTGGGCGTGGTACCTCCCATTCAAAGTGAAAAATTATTATACTGTATCTAGGTAGCGCCTTGAAATTAAGCACCAGTAACTCTCATATTAACGTCCATAGTGAAGCTAAACACAGGTTGAATTGGAATATTGGACGTAGCACCTCCCATACAAAGTGAAAAATTATTATCGTATTCCTGGCGAACTACAATAGATAGAGTCTTAAAACTTTTCACAAGTAAGTAAGCAAAATACAGTCTGGATTAGGATAGCGGTGCCACCCTCCCATACAAGTAAAATGCTATTACCGTGTTAATACGCATAGTATAGCAAAAACAGATTGGATGGTATGTACGGTATAGCGTGTGTTGTCGAGATAAAGGTTGGCCATACTTTTCATCCAAGTGTTTATTGCATTTTTTGTGGATGGGTGTAGCAAAGCATTTTTAAAATTCAAAGCAATGTTCTTTATTAGAAATAAAATAAGTTCTCATTATTTGTGGAAAACGATTTGTTTTATGTGACTTCCGCTTTCTTTATAATGTAATATATGAAAAAAATTACGTTTATCAATATTCTTCTATCCGACATAAAAGCTTAAAAATTAAGATTTTTTGCAAATTAGCCAAAAAAAAAAAAATTAAAAAAAATTCACATGGACGTTTCAGGGGGTGTGATTGGAGGGATTGCCCATAAAAACTCAATAATTTAATTTTTATGGTATTAAGGCGTATGTAATCCTGTTCTTTTAATAATTGCATTATCTTAGAAAATAGTATTTTGTTTAATTATTTAATATTATGCTAATTACCCACAACGTTTTATAATTAATATGCGATTATTTGTTGGGGTAAAAGAGCTAGTTGCTATACGTATTGCACCGATTGACAGGCCAGGTCATCAGGAAACCTTTTACCTAATTTTCGAGGAGCCAAAAATACTCTATAAGTAATAAAATTCTACAAAACAAAATGAGAAGTATCTATCTATAAGAAAAGAGGTTTACTGATGACCTATTTATATATAATAGATATAGAAGTATGAATTATATTTGAACCAAATATAAGATGCGTCAAAATTAGCGGGAAAAAAGTAAAGACATGTGAATGTCAAGCATCTCCCTATTACTGTTCAAAAGTTAAGCTATTTTCACCAGCATCCGTCTTTTATGGGGACACCACTCAAGCCTCTGTCTATAATGTTTTCAAAGATAGAGCCACATAGATCAAATATTAACTCCTATTGGGACACCATTTAGTTTACAATTTTAAATTAAAGACCTGTTGTTATAGCGGACTTGGGGCCACAAAGATTATTTGTAAATTTGAACTGTCTGTCTATAACAGTTCCAAAATTGATCCACATACATAGAATTACATTATCCATTGGGACACCCTTTTATTTCCAAATTCAAATTTTCTACTTTTTGTTATAGTGGACATTACTTTTTAGCATTACAGGTTCTTTGTACATTTCAACGGTGTGTGTATGTATACAACATATTAAATGAACTATTGGAGTACCCTTTAATTTATAATTTTGAATATTTATACTTTTTATTATAACGGTCATAATAAACGACATTTTGTCAAATTTTCAAGATTTTCTCTATAACGATTCAAAAGATAGGCCCATATAGGAATGGGGACTAATTGGTGCTCTTTACGGTTCTTAATACAGGTAAAAAACATGTATGTTGTATGGGGACACCCCTTAATTTATCAAATAATGAACTGTTTTTAAAATGGGACCAAACTGAAAGCATAACCTTTCAAATAAAGAAAAAAATTTTAAATCTGTTCAAAAATGGCTGAGTTCTGCTGGCACATACATAAAAAAGCAACATTTAGAAGACTTGATAACTCCTTCTTTTTTGAAGTCCGTTAAAAACGAAAACATCCATTTCCAAAATACAACTTTTTTTATATGTCTTAGATACTAGTCATATAGCATGTTAAGAGAGTGGACTATTCCACAGTTACATAATTTGGAAATCTATGCTTGGATGCGGTAATAGTTCGTATAACCTTAATCATGTGCTAATATAAGGAATCAGTTGATGTGTCAGACAAACTGTTTTGTCTACCTGTAGTTGAATTTCTATAAAATATTCTTCTTATATCCGAAAACCATTTAATATTCAAAGAGTACTTGTTGATAAGTTTACGTATGTTTTTTTCCTGCAAGTTTTATACTTTACTACCAAAATAGGGTAGTTGTACAGACTTAGACAGTTTACGACCATTCACACACGAAATGTTTGCACCAATTAAAGATTTTATTTGGGTTGGTGACTAAATTCTTGCTTATATGTTCTGTCGAATCTAGTTTACTATCTATTAATACCAATAGATATTTTAGAGAATGAGTTATTCGAAGTATGTGATCCTTTTCACTTTGACTTTTATATGCTTAATTTTTTTGTTCTGAATTAATGGCAAACGTCTTGTGTTTGCTCCATCGCTATAACCGTTTCGAAGAATACATACTTATAATTCATGTATATATACTTCATGTATATATTGGCCATTGTTATTATCAAAATAAACAATTTTAACTCAGAGTACACAGAATCCGTATATTCTCAGCTTGCTGAAATGAAAAGATCCTTTACATTAAGATCGTCAAGCCAAATTGATGGTTCGTATTACATCCTTTCTCGCTTAGAATTGGGTTCAGCTGAGTTGTTAATATCTTCTACAACAGCTTTGTCATATTTTATTAAAGCGTTATAGGTCTTTAATTACACTTCTGTTGGTATTTTTCTTACTTAGGAATCATAGTTATCAAAGAAACCTTACAATATAGAGGAAAGTACACTCTCGTTGAATTCTTATTTTTTCACTAAAAAGTCCTTCCATCTACGGGATAAATTTAGTCGTAACCAGTTTCAGGTTTCTGTTGAATGTTGAGGTTTTAATCAAAATCATTAAGTACGAGTATATCTGTGAATACTTAGCTTTTCTATATTTCAAAAAAAATTTGCGTGTGCTTGTCTTTGGTGAAACTATATTAGGGTCATTCAGATATTTATTATCGATTAGTAGGCCTATTCACTAGAAATCACATTCAAACACATTTTGAAATTGTGACAAACAAATCACACTTTTCGGAGTAATTAGTCGTAATCCCCACAACTAATGTCTAGCATTGTAGTTTTTTGATACCATTTCAAACAACGAATAGATCAGGGAGGCATTTTTTTTCAAAAGTATTAATACTTGTAGTATAGTATGAAACGGACATTAGTGAGGTATAAAAATCGCTGTACTAACAATCTGATATATAGCAGGTGAATAAATCGAAGAATTAACTAAAGCCAGAAATATATTCAAGGCAGATATTTGTTGCTTGAAGATAGTCCTCACAAAAATCACACAGTAAATAATATTTTATTTGAGGTTTTATCTGTATTACCGATCCACAAAATTCTACACGACTACGGCCCTTAGTACCTTATAATATATAGCTATTAAATTAAAAATTATATTTGTTGTTAAGTGGGTCTCTGATATGAATTTGTTGATTATTTAGGATGTACTCGAGGTTATGTTTGTGTTAGCGTATGCCGTTTGCGTTGCAGAAACATATTTTTAAACAGTTCATGGTTTGTTTAGTACTGCCTGAAATATCATAGATTCCATTATTAGGATTTCTTGCATGACGCCCGTAGATCTCATAAAACTATTTAATGACTGCACTAGTATCTAGATGGTTGCTTTAAGATAACTATAGTTTACAAATGGTGTTAAGTTAATTGGATTTGTTTCGTCAATAAATTGAAATAACGTTGTCGTCAGTCTCTGTTGATTTGATACTATCAGCCAGCGCTTTCGATTTGAAAACATCAGTATAATGCCGCATCTTAAGTACTACTGGAACGTGTTTGTTGTCTGCGCTCCGCGTGCAAAATTGGGTTAGAATTTGTTGTCAGCGGCTCAATATGTACTGGAGTATGGTTGGTTTTTAACATATTAGCAGGTTGGGCTAACTGAAGATAATGAGCTTTTGGTAGATATTGTGGCTGCTTTGGAGGAGTATTTAATTTTTGCAAAGCTTATTTACCATGATATAAATATGACAACCACTGTAGTAAGCAGTTGGTTTTCCACCGAAATAGCTCGATTTTTAACCTCCGTGCCGTACTTTGATATATCAAATTAAGAACAATACAGCATGCAAACGCAAAGCGGTAGTAACAATAAGCCCTTGTATGACTATATTCATGGTATTTAAGACACTAGATAGTTCTGAATCTGACCGAAATTTACCGATGCAATATATCTTCAGGTTACTTTTCTTTATTTCTTAATCCGAAATAGTTTTGGGAACTTAGTCGATTAGAGTCCATTTATATTAGCATTTTTAACACGGCTGCTACTTTCGAAGTTTAAGGTTTTCGTTCTCAATTTAATAAAGTCATCTAACTATCGATTTTTACTTGCGTCTTAGGTTTTTGGTCACTACCTATAACTGTCCTACTGTGTTCAGACTTATTTCATTTATTTTAACAATAAAGGCGAGTATGAACGAGTACAGTAAAGAGTAGTATTTAAATACAAGCAGTTTTTTGTTTTTATTGATTTCACTGTTCTCTACTACATTTGTGTTACTTAAACTAGAGCGTCCCCCGTTGTTTATTTTATTCCTAAATCAACAATGCCGAATAAGTTACAAAATGGAAAAATTGCACACAACTTTGTTGTGTTATATTAGAACATCCGCATACTTAAAAGAATAAACTGAAACTATAATCTTGAATAAAGCCATTAATTCGACCCTCATGCCGGCCAAACCAGCACGATTATGTGGTACTAAAGGGAGAAGCGCAATTCCTTATAATCTTAATAGCTACTTTCTGCTATACCGTTAATGATCTAATCAGTAGGTTTAAATTAATACAATTTTAAAACAAAAGACCCCAACTGTTCCAGATCATAAAGGAGTAATGACGACTTCACATTGAAATTAAATTCAATTTTTTTAAGCTCTTAATAAGGTGGTTTATGTCATTTTTTATCTTCACTCACACAAGCATATAAATTATTCTTATTTCTTAATTCAAATACGTAAAAATGGAATAAGCGGCGTTTTATAAACCAACGTAATCGAGGCACCAACAATTTAATTATCGATTTATTAACCTGTAAGCAATATGATTTTTTAAGACCCTTGTCTCATCCCTTTCAAATAATAGCGTGCTCAGTTTTACCATCGACCAGGATGTAAATATCATAATTAGTTAATGTTAAAACTGGAAGAAATTTGCATAATGTAACCACACTGTCTACTTTAAAAATAGTACTTCCAATAAAACTAGATATCAGAGCTTAGAGTGTAGAGATACAAGTTTAACGGACACCAGCATGTGGTTCTGAAAATTTGAAATAAAAATACAGAAGTCTATAAATACGATTGCTCAAGACGCAGGTTTGAAGCGGAATGTGACGACCATTAATTGGAAAAACCATTAAGAGGTAGACCATATTTAATTGAAAGTGTAAAACCGGTTTTATTTTGTAGAACTTTATGTTTATTGCCAACATGAACAATAAGCAACATTTTTTTATGCATAATTCTTTTTTTTTGATAACTATTTGTCTCAGTTATTTGTTGCACTATACTTTCGTAATTCTAAATTAGTCATTAATTTACCAAAAGGGAATTATCTGCGGATACTAATAAAAAAACTAAATTAAGGAAGGTAAAAAATTATGGATGTGTATAAAGAAGATTTGTGAAACTTTAAGCTAATAAATTAATTGAGACATTTTGGCTCTTGACTGAATGAAATTTTAAATTTCAGAAATTAATTATATTTAATATCTGAGAACGGGTTGCAGGACACGGTTTCAAATTTTTACACAAAAATTGTGTTTTAATCGAACCATTGATTTGGATTTAGAAAAAAAACATTGTACAATACACCAACAACAGAGATTAGTAAATCAGGTTTGAAAGACCTTTGACCTTTTTAGTGACTTAGTGTTTATGGTAACTCTCATACAAAATAAAACATTATAATCGTATACCTAGGGAACTACAGTACACTGAACCAAAAATTTACCTAACAAACTTTCTAGTCAAATCTACAGCCGATTTTCGTAAATAATTTTATTAAATTACTTATATTGAAAAAATTTCTTCAATATGAATATTTCTTTTCGTTATTTTTTTATTTTATTATTTATTTATTATTTTTTTATTTATTTATTATTAAATTTCTATTTTTATAAGATCTTTATCATCATTAGGTAAATATCTGCAACATAAACTTTTTAGATTTATTCTTCTTTTAAGAAGAATAAACGAGTACGGAATTCAGTTTCTCTTAAGGTTATTTGATTTGAAATCGTTAAAATAAAAAATATAAATTTAAAAAATTATAATATCAACAAAAAAATTTAACGAAATGTCTTCAATTTTACAGCGCTTTTTTGTACCCTTCACTACAGGTGGAAAGGGTATATATAAGTTTGTCCTTCCGTGTGTAATTTCTACTATATTCATTTCTGATCCCATAAAATATATATGTATGTATATATTCTGGATCATACATACAGAAGTTAATTAACCGATGTCCGTCTGTCCGTGTTCGAATAGTACTCATTTGCCAAGGCGCCAGAAGAGATACAAAAAATTTAAGCACACCGTTCTGTCAGTCATAGTTTAAAAAGTTTTTAGATTGCCATTCAGCAACATCGGATTATTCCTTTGGAGACTACGTACCACAAGCCACGCCCACCTATATTTTTTCATTTTTTTTTTTAATATTTTTCGGGTTTGATTCTATTTTGCTTTTTTCGTCAAATAAATATTAGACCGCGACAGGTAAATCGCAATGCGTTTTTTGTTTGTTTTTAGGTTGGTAGGGTTTTTCTGCTTTGATTTATATTAAAGACCTTTATAGAAACCAAAACATATAGAGGTAGACAATGGACCCACATGGTACCCACTGGTAAATAGGAGCAGCTAAAAGGCATATGGGGGTCAATATGAGGAAAAATGTTTTTAATGATTTTTTTTGCTTTAATCTAATCATTATTAATTATTAATCTAATCATAATTAAAAAAAAATAATTTTAATAACATTTTTTAAAAAAATGTTTACATTAAAAAAAAATTAAAAATTTTTATTTTTTTTTAATGTTTACAAAAAACTTTAAAAGACATTTTCAAAAAGATATTTTTACAGAAATTGTTCGAAATTTTTGTTTTTAACTTTTCCAAAAAATTTTTAAATACAATTTTAGAAAAAATTAAAAAAAAATATTTTTACAAAAAATTTTCGAAATATTTAAAAAAAATTCATTATTTCTATGAAAATGAAAATCATGAATGTAACATAATATATTTTTAATATTAAGAATATATGTATGTATGTATGTAGAGTAACATATTTGTTTAAAACAATTATTTTGAAGCCAGCAAAGCTAGATGGCTACACGACCAACGTTGTGGTTGTAGTCAACTTAGGCTAATAATTTTATTCAACCAAAGAAAATGTCACAAAATTATAAATTACGAATTCATATACAAACTTAAAATTTTGGAGGAAATATTTATAATGTTTTTGCAAAAGTTATTTAATTTTATAAAAGCAAAATAAGCTGTCGTCTTCAATATCATTTAGTAGCTAACTACACGGCGATAATTGTAGCCAATGGAATTTGTTTTCCGTTAAAGCATGAATAACGAGTTTTTTCTCATATGACATATCTTAATTTATGTAGACAATATGGATAATTCTGTACATCTCTGTATAAATAAAATCACCGTGGTGAAGGGTATAGAAGATTCGGCATAGCTTGTTATTTTATGTATTGAATTTATTCTGCTCAACATGCCTTTAACAAAATAAAAAAATTTTGAAAAATAAACGAAAATTATATCAAATCAGATAAATTATTAACTGTTGTTATTAAATCGATAAAATAAAATTTATTCTAAAGATATCGAACGCCTGTTGATGGAGAAAAGAAGAACTAAACAAGAGTGGCGATCACACAGATCTCCGCAATTGAAAAATAAATAACAAAACGACTAAACTTGAATCCCGAAGAAATACATACCTGGAAAAATACTTGGCAAATATTGACGCTACTGCTCAATCATATTACTCATTATGGCGTGCAACTAAAAACCTTAAAATACCTGTTATTCTTACGCCTCCTTTGCGTACTTTATCTGGTGGCAGATTACCGAAAAAGATAATCTGCGCTTTTTATCGACATTTCTCAAGCATTTGAAAAAGTATGGCATAAAGGCTTACTGTATAAGTCAAAGCTTAACTTACCCAAAAACGTTTATAAGCTTTTAAATAAACAAAAATGTATCACCTAACATTTACGCTGCGAAGAGACTCATGCCCTCCTAATCGCATAAATAACCAAACTATACTTCAGCACATAAGTTAAATGGCTTGGCATACACTTTAATCGGCGCTTAACCTGGAAAAGTCAAATTAAAGCTGTGCAAATTAATTGGCAGAAATGCAAGCTTGAGCTTAGATTGTAAACTTTTATTGTACAAATCGATCCTTAAACCAAATCGATCTATTAAACCTATAGAGAAAATCCAGATGCCAAAATAAAATTTTACGAATGATTACACTCGCACCCTGGTCTATAAAAAATTCGAAAATTCATAAAGATCTAAACATTCCATTAATTACTGATGAAATAGCGGCATATGCCGCAATATATTTGGAAAATCTAGAAATGCATTAAAAACCGCTGGCTCATACTTAATGATCGTGGTTACATTCGACTAAGAAGGAGTAATCTTGCTTCTCTTAGCCGATCATCAGCAGAATAGCTCTAATATATGTATATCCCTTATTATTGTCTGGCACTGGCAGGACTTTACAAGTATATTTTATTAATTTTACCTTAGATTTAAGATATGAACACTTATTGTTAGTTCAAATACTTTATTATTAAATTACGAAAACAAACAAAAAACTTCTTTTACGGATGTAAATTTAACTAATTTTATGAGTTGTTTTTCTTACGATGAGTAACTACTGTTTTAGCTAAATTTTTCTTAATTTAACAAAATTTTCAGGCATGTCACAAATTCCGTTCGGAATTGAAATGATTCCGTAGTAACCATTCCGATCGGCATGGTTTTAGCTGCTATAGATTCCGTTCGGTTTTATTAAATCGAAAAAATAAAAAACCACTTTTAATGTGGCATAATGAGAATGAATTTAGAAAAACAATAACCCATGCTCCAGAGCTATATTTCGTGGAATAATTTCGTATTTTGCTTTTATAGAAAACGTAAAACTAAAAAAATTTTCGGAATAAAACCACTTTCAATTTGTTATGTGGAATTGATATTTTAAGCAATTTATAGCCGTTTAAACTATTCAGAACATCTTTTTATTAGTAATGGATATTATACTGGACCATACCTTAAACCTTACGGCGCACAGTGGTCAAAAATCCATAACTTCTGATTGGATTGGAATTTTTATACGTGGTTTTCCTATTTTGTAAGTGAGACTTTGGTCTTTAAGTTTTGCTTTGAAAAAATCGACCAATAAGAACGAATGTTATGGAGGGTTTAAAATGCATTTTAATTTTTATTTGAATATTTTTATGAAGGTAAAATGATAAACCATGCTAAAAAGGTTTTTTAAGTCTTAAAGATTTAGTTATGCTTGTAACTAATACTTAGTGAAAAGTTTTCAACTTAAACTTGAGTGTAGAAAACTCTACACTTTGGCCCTCGCACTGTGGTACATATTTTGAGAAGGGGCCAAAAGTCATATTTTATGGTTACAGATTTCAAAGTTATATGACTCTATAGAAAGTAAATACTAGAGTACCTCGGGAGCCAAAATATTACTGGTCTATTTCAACATTATCACAGCGAACAGCTTGGTCTAAAATGGACTTTCTCTGTATCTTGTTAAAATGACCAGACAGATCTGTGGACATATCGGGTAAAATATATAACTAAATATTTAAATGTATTTTTATTTAGCACACAATTATTTTTTGATGCGATTTTTATATTTATTACTCTAATATTGAGTCACATGTTGTTTTTATTGGCAGGGTCTGCCAAAATAAAAGGCCTCAACACCCAAGAAGACTATTTGATAAAAAGTTTTTGTCTTTAGATTTGTATTAAAAAGACAGAAATACTTCAAAAAGCAACGTTGCAAAGCTGTGCAGAAAATAATTTGTTTTTTCCATCAATTTGTTCAGAAAATATTGGACCTTGGGTCAGAAAAATTGTTTTGGTACCCACAGTCGCAAACCGGCGCATATATAATGAGGTATAGGAGTGTAGGGGAGGTTCGGACTACAAACTGGTGAAAGATGTATTTCTTGAATATTTTCTATCTTTCGAAGCATCTATTTTTTGTTTTGTCACATTCGTTCTTACGTTGCAATATGTAATACATAAAAAGTGGTTTTGTATTTTCGATTTACTAAAACCGACCGGAATCTATAGAAGCTAAAACCATTCCGATCGAAATGATAACTACGACATCTTTTCAATGCCGAACGAATTGTCTGAAATGATTGAATAAATTAATTTTTTGAAAGTCAAAAAAATATTTATGTTATTAAATCAGAAAAAATATAACAGAAATGACCAAAATATCTTTAATTACAGCAGTAAATTGGTAAAATATGACGCAGTATTTTAATAAAACGATGTCCTGAATAGTTTAAACGGTTAAAAAATATAATTTCCACATCGCAAATTGAAATTTGTTTCATTCCGAAAAATGTTTTCGTTTTACGTTTTTTAGAGAAGCAAAGTACGGAATCAATTCCACTTCCGAACGGAATTTAGCTCTGTGACATGGCTGTTTATTTAAAATTTTATAAGTTTTGAAATATGTTTTTAACAAAAAAAAAAATCTGTTAGTTTGAATAAAATTAGTTTATATGATTAAATCATTTTATTTTTTAGTAGCTATTAAAATAGTATTATAAAAGACCGCTAATGGCCTTATGGCTAGGTTCTTGAATAAATGAATGAATAAACGCCCACTGTCCCTATTAAACCTGTATTTTGGTAGACTACGCGCATTAGCGTAGGGGTAATTCGTAAAAAGCTTGAAGTATCAATCTCTTGTAGTTCGCCAGGAACACGATGATAATTTTTTACTTTGTATGGAAGGTATCACGCCCACTACTCCAATTTAGCCTGTGTTTAGCTTGACTATGTACGTTGATAAGTGGGTTAATGGTGCGAAATTTCAAGATGCTACCTAATTCAGTTCTCTAGATACAGGCTAATATTTTTCCACTTTGTATGGGAGGTACTAAGCCTACCAATCCAGTCTATCTTTCACTAAACTATGTATATTAATATAGAGGTTACTGCTGCAAAATTTTTAGGTGCTATATGTTACTGTTACCAAGCTTCACTATGATAAATATTTACTTTGTATGGGAGGTGTCACGCCCACGTCGAATATCCAAAAATATGTAAGTACCCGATATTTTGCCAACCGTTTATCTAGTAACAAACTGAGAAATTTTCAAAAAGATTGCTTCACTGGTTTAGGCAGCTATAGCTTTCCGACAAACAAACAAACGCATTTTGTGCTTTATATATATACATATATAGATAGATACAATTTTGTAGGTAATTTGTTTTGCATTTAAATCTGGCTATATTGTAAAAGATTCTTTTAAATAATCTTTTCAAAACTTTATCGATAAGTATATTTCTGAGGTATAATTGGTTCTGGTTTTTCGATAACCATATTTCTGTAGCATGTCTTAATAACAATTTAGCGATAACGATAATAATTTATTAAGTTTTGTTATCAACTTATTGATATCTATATTCTTGTCTGAGATTATGTTATCGATTTATAAATAACTACATATATTTCTGAACATTTTGCAGTCGATGATTATGATTATGATTATTTTTTTTATTGATATTTACATTTCCACAGAATGTTTTTAATATTGACTGTTACTGCAATAGTTATAAGGCATAAGTCTTGCATCAATAAATATGTATATGATTTATATTTTTTATTTCTGTTTTTGTCTTTTATTTAAAAAGCTTTAGAGGGTGGTATAACTTGTAATAATATGTTTTTTGTGCTTGCAGCAACTTTGATTCGCAAGACGTAAATACATTTGTTAATTTAAATTTCTTTACATAAGATATTGTTGAGAGTATAAACAATATATGACTGTTAAGGTGTTTTATCGCTAAGTTCGTTTGCAAGTTGCGTTCTTTTCTTTGGATACTATAAATCATGTGTGTTTTATTTTCAAGTTTTTACTCTCTTATTCAATCAATATTATGTACACATTCTCTTAAAACTTAAGACTTAAGCAACAAACTTTTTCTCTTATTTTCTGGTTAAATAAATAAAAAACCGCCTAGAAGTATGCTAACACTGTAAAACCATTATTTTGACTAAAGCTAAAGCTAAACAAATGCATGTTATCATAAAAGAGGAATCCTACCTAACAAACGCTATTAACGCGTTATTCCAATTATTAAAAACAATAAAAAACTTTTTGATGTGTAACCTGTAAGTCGTAATTGTTAACAAAGACTCTTTATAACTTAATTGTGTTCGTTTGATCAATGTTTTTAATAAACTTCTTTACGTATTGCATAACCTGTAACCTGTAAATCGACACTTTATAACTTAATTGTGTTCGTTTAACCAAGTTTTTAATAAACTTATTTACGTATTGCATTACTTGTTAATTTAGGCTTTTAGTCGGGGTTTCGTTGCTGTAAAATGGCTTTAAAAAACAGTTGATTGGGCCATAAGAATGTAAATGCTGTTTTTTTTTTTTGCATAGATTGTAAATAAGAAAACTTTTAACAAAGTTATTTTTATTTATTTATTTTTATTTTGTTTAGGAAGCCATAAATTCCACGGTTTGTGTGCTAATATTTTTGGAGCAAAATTAACTGGGGGCAATGTGTTGCGTTTTCTTTTAACTATTTTATGTTTATAGAGAATAATTTATTTTATCATTTGATTTACAGCGAGTCGTTAAATAAATTAAGTACAGAATTCTTAAATCTTTTCTTTTGCATTAGTTGCTAAGTGAAAATAATAAAAGCAGGCAGGGAAACATTTTAATCCAATACAAGTCCATTATATTTGCGAGTGACTTGTTGTAAACCAAGGACATTAAAGCAGGTTAGTATTAGGGCTTTATATATATGTTTATATTTTGGACAATGCAAAAAGTATTTTGTTTATTTTTTCGTACCGCTTTTTTTCGTACCTGTTATTACACAGTACGACAGTGGTTGGCACACATGAGAAATGTTAACAGAATATGAAAATAGGCTTGAAATAAAGAAATACTTGTCTCGGCGTTTTGCTGTAGAACGTCAGAATTTTAAAAAAATCGATTTTAAAGATTCGAAGGACCGTGGAGGTTCACTTGTAACGTAATACTGTTATAAAAAGTTCTATAAAAATAGAATGGGTGAAACGATTTAAATGCTTGAGCCAGTTTTGAAAAGGGAATTAAATTTGGATGTGTTTTTATTAAAAAAAACAATTTTTTCCGCTAGATGGCGCTTTAATTTTCATGTAAAATACGTTAAGGCGCAGATAAGAAGTAATGACAAACTTAGAAACGATCGACCGCCATATGGTTCAAATCCCAGGCGACTTGTTTTAATTTTTTCTAATTGCAGAATTGTATTTTTAATGAATTTCGTACATTTTTTGGATATTTTTTAATTTTAAATGAAAATTAAAGCGCCATCTAGCGTTTTTTTAATAAAAACAAATCCAAATTTAATTCCCTTTTCAAAACTGGCTCAAGCATTTAAATCGGTTCACCCATTCTATTTTATAGAACTTTTTCCCTTCGTTTTTTTTTTTGTAACAGTCAAAGAAATTAACGTCTGTTTCAATATACAAATTTGCGAAACGGGTTTGGGAAGGTAGACCACTATTTTCCCTACATGTAAGTACTTTGGTGTTTCTTAAGCAGATTTTGGGCTTCGTCCTCTTGGCTTATATATCCATTCCCAATTGCGTCTTGAGTTTATCTTTCACCTGACAAAAGCGATGAGCAAGGTTGGCGTAGGATTTATACAATATTTGTTTTCAGAATTATTGTTTTTATTTATTACAATATTTACTACATTTTTATTACATACTTAAATTAGAGAGGCACATTTGGCCCTATTGTTTTTGTTTTATTTTAAAGTTAAGCAAAAATCCGTTGTAAAAAAAGATTATAAAAAATTATACACACAACATGTTTTTTATACCCTTCACCACAGGTGGAAAGGGTATATATAAGTTTGTCATTCCGTGTGTAATTTCTACAATATTCATTTCCGACCCCATAAAGTATATATATTCTGGATCCTTATACATAGAGAAGTTGATTAAGCGATGTCCGTCTGTCCCTCTGTCCGTCTGTCCGTCTGTCCGTCTATCCGTCTGTCCGTCTGTCCGTGTTAGTGTGGTAATGTCATTTGCCAAGGCACCAGAAGAGATACAAAAAATTTGAGCACACCAATCTGTCAGGAATAGTTTCGAAAATTTTAGTATTGCAATTCAGCAACATCGGATAATTCCTTTGGAGGCTGCGGGCCAAAAACCACGCCCACCTATATTTTTTCACGTTTTTTCAGGGTTTTTTTAAATTTTTTCAGCTTTAATGATTCTGTTTTGCCTTTTTTTCTCAAATAAATATTAGACTGCGACAGGTAGATCGCAGGGAGTGCATACAGATCTCGGGGGATCAATAACCCCCTGCGAGGGGCGATTTTTGTTTGTTTTTAGATTGGTAGGGTTTTTCTGCTTTGATTTGTATTAGTGACCTTAATAGAAAGCAATACACATAGAGGTAGCCAATGGACCCACAGGGTACCCACTGATAAATAGGAGCAGTTAAAAGGACCCTCCATGTTTCAATATGAGGAAATTTTTTTTTTAAGGATTTTTTTTTGCTTTAGTCTGACCATTCTAACTCAATATAGATTGGAGAAAGGTCCAAAATTTAACAAAATAATTTCAATCAAATTTTTAAAAAAAAAATGTCTAAAAAATTTTTAAAAAAAAATTTAAAATTTTTTTTCAAAAATATTTACAAAAAAATTTACAAAGCATTTTCAAAAAGATATTTTACAGAAAAATATTCGAAAAAAAAAAAATATTTTTAAAAAAATTTTCCAAAAAATTTTTGAATAAAATTTTACAAAAAATTTTTAAAAAAATATTTTTACAAAAAATTTTTACACACAATTTTCGAAAAATTAAAACAAAAATTTCAATATTTCTTTGAAAATGAAAATCATGACTGTAACATAACATATATTTAATATTAAGAATATACATAATTATGTATGTGTGTATATAGAGTATTATATTTTTTAAATGCGTTTGATTTTTTAATATATGATATCTCTGTTTTAAAACCTAGGTGCATTAAAAATATAGACATTATCAGAATACCGACTACAAACTGTCAAAAATGAAACATTGTGGCTGTCGTCAACTTAGGCTAATTTCTATTTTATTCAACAAAAGAAAATGTCACAAATTACATTATTATTGTAAATTACAAATTCATATACAAACTAAAAGTATTGGAGGAAATATTTACAATTTTTGGAAAAGTTATTTAATTTTATAAAATCAAAATAAGTATTTCTACAACAATGTCAGAGTTTACGATGTAGCTGTCGTATTCCACATCATTAAGTAGCTGACAACACGGCGACAATTGTAGCAAACGGAATTTGTTTTCATTTCTATTTTTTTAACTTATGAATAATGATTTTTTCTCATACGAATTTATTTAAGTAAAGAGTCAACAATATGGATAATGCTGTACATGTCTGTATAAATAAAATCACCGTGGTGAAGGGTATATAAGATTCGGCACGGCCAAATATAGCACTTTTACTTGTTTTAAATGCGCATGATTCTTAAATATATGAAATCTCTGTTTTAAACCAATTCATCTAGATGGATTAAGCACATATACAACATTAGGATACCGACTACAAACTGTAGAGAGATATTGCACTCTTTTTTTTTTGATTGGTAGCTTCACTTTTAAGTTGGGAGTATAATCACTGCTTTTTAGAATTGTTTTCTTGAAACTTCGTTGAGCCCTGACCTTTTTGATACGGAATACCTTGAACGCATTTTATGATGGTTTTCTTGAAACTTCAATGGATTCTGATGAAGTAATGTATGAGGAAAAGATGTGCAGCTGCACATCCCGCGATAATGACAGAAAGGTTCCGTGGTGGTGGTTACAGTGTAGGACCAATAGTTGATAGTGCGCTATCACTACGTCCATTTATATATACACCTAAAATTTTATGCATAAATAAAATCACTGTGGTAAAGGGTATATAAGATTCGGCACGGCACTCTAACTTGTTTTTTTTTTACATTTATACTTGCAGTTCGTGGAGGAGTTTAGAAGGTTAATATATTTCACAAAATATTTGTCATAATATTTTCTACAAAGTTTCTGAACATACCCTATACCTCAGATGTAAATAAAACATAGTTATATACTTACCGATATTCTGCAAGAACAGGGATCTTTAAACGCCTCCGAAAAAAAAATCAATGTGATTTTTTAAAACTCCGGCACACATACATATGTATATTTAATTTTTTTTTGTCTCCTGTACCACAAACAATCGTCGAAACCCCGTAATTTTGGAAAAAGTTTGAAATTGTTGTACAGTGTAATTATCCTCTAAGTCTTAATAACTAATTAAACAAAAAAAAATGTTAAAAAGTTTTATAAAAAAGTTTCCTTAACACAAATTTTATTGGTATTTTAAAGCAGCAAAGTTTCAATGGTCATAAATAAGCTAACAATTTAAGAAAAAACACTAGAAACTTTTAACATTTCCAACATTTTGACTACTACTCGTAATGCGTGATCATGTTGTCTACGCTTCGTATCAGTTCATAGTGATCGCATGCCATTTTAAGAATAACTGCGCATACGCCAAATTCAAAACTACATATGCGCTGCCTCTTTTTGATTTTTTTTCCTTAAAATATTCCTTAACTATTGTATTTTGCAGTTGTTGTTGTTGCTGTTGCTGTGGCTCTTCATTTTTGCCGTTGTTTCTTTTATCTGCGGTCAGTAGTTAATGTCTTTAGTAGGTGGCTACTTCCTAGTTTTTTTGTTTAACCTTTTTTTTTATTAAAAGCGTTGATCTTTTTGACAGGTTCTAAATTTTCTCTTGTTAAGGATTTTTTTTTATTTTTTTTGGCCGCTTCATCTATGTTTGCATTTACGAGTACATAAGTGCGCGAGTAAGTTTCTTCCTATTGTTCACTTTAACCAATTTTGGTCATACATATTATGCTGTATGTATATTGCAAAAATGTGTGTATGAATATTTTATTAAGACCGCCTCAAATGGCGCTTATCAGATGAACATTAATTGAGTTGACTTCTATAGTTGGAGAGAGCTTTATTTTTATTTTCTTGCTTTTGTTTTATATGCTGATTACCATCTTTGACTTTCATGCGGTCGAGGTGTTTAACTTGATTGTCTGTGAAATAAAGATTAATGTTTTTAATTTTTGGAATTGAAATTTTCATTTTCATTAGCTACTTAGTGATTTATTGCGGTATGCTGGTGTGTGTATTTGTAAATTTATATTAAAAACAGTTATAGGTTGATAGCAATTAAAGATATGAAGGAAGGAATTCTATGCGTGAAGTTGGACTGAAATTTATTATGCATAAATAAATCTATGGTATGTCGGTTTGCATCACGATTTTACCTAAGAAAAGCTGTAGATTCGAAAGCAGGTAGTAGTATTCCACGGATATTAAAAGCGCGACCAAATCAGTCAGATGATAAAATTACACAAAACAAATGCACGAAAGACGAAATATTAAGTTGGATTCACCCATTTTGTCTGGACAAAATTTTTGTTAGGACAACTTTTTTTTATACGTAGTTTCACATTTATCTCGGAGAGTGAGAGAAGTGTGAGAGAAGTGATTTTGTCCAGAAAACTCCTAGCTTGATTTGCTTTAATTTTAATTTTTGTCCGGACACAATTGATACGAGTTGCCATTCAAATTTTTTTTTTATAAAAAGCTGAATTGAGTTGCCACTATACAGATAGTGTTTGCATAGTATGAAATTGTGGCATTTGTTTTGTTTGTATTGATTATCAACAAAAAAATATTTTTCAATAAAAAATAATTAAATAAATATTGTAATTTTTGAACTTTTTAATAATTTTATAATTATGTTTTATAAGCTTTAGGTCTTTTTTATAAAAATTTCAAATTTATTTTATTTTTATATTCAGTATTTCGCTACACCATTGGGCAGCAAAATTTGTATAAAAAAAGACCTAAAGCTTATAAAACATAATTATAAAATAAAAAAATATTTTATGAAAATGGAGTTCAATGAAGCAATGGAAACGAAAAAGCCCAGAAGAGAATGCATGTACGACATGAGCAATAGCTTATATAAAAATAATCATGTAAAGCAAAGCATTTGGACGACAATAGCTAACGCCATTAGAATTGAACATAAGCAAACGTAATGGGGTCCATGCGATGATTATTAACAAAGGATTAATCCTCAATCTCAGGAAGTAATGCGTGATAGTAGCCCATTGCTGTTCTTTGCTTTAATATTTCTTTTACTATAATTCTTTTTAGCATTTTTTTACTTTAACAGCCATTAATAGAAGCAATTTTCTTTAATAATACATGTTTTGATAGGCAAACTGTTAAAATAATAAAAAATAACAACTTCCCACCATGATTTTATTTTTAATCACTTGCTGCTTTGTTGCCACGTTGTGAAATTAATATGACTTATTTACTTAAGTACTCATATGGCAGCTTTGTTTGTCCGGGCGAATTTTTCGAAATGGGTGCTTCGTGCTGTAGAGAACTCTCAGAAAAAAAATATTTGTTCTCACAAAAAAATTTGTCCGGACAAAATGGGTGAATCCAGCTTTACTGTGTCTGTCCGAGTTCGCTAATGCCGCTATAGTTTGAGCAAAGCAAATGTAGTTGCTAGGAGACCCATAAAAAGCTGAAGGTGGTCAAATCTTAGCTATCGGCAAAAAATTACAAATATTTGGCAAAAATAAATTTGGAAAAAAATCGCGTGTATTTTTTGTTTTGAAATTTCATTTTTTAGGGTTCCGTACACAAAGTGTAAAAACATAACCCTATTGTATTCGCTACAATGTCTGTCCGTCTGTCAGCGCCTTTTATCTCTGGAACCGTAATAGGTAGACTCTTGAAATTTCCACAGATGATGTATAGCTGTGGCCGCTATAGTAGTAAATACTAAAACTTATAGGGTGTTCCGACAGAGAGGTGTTATTCACGAATATGTGCTTATTTCTTGAACTGTAGGAGGAATACACTAAAAATATGCAAGCACTAAATAAAACTTATTTCGTTAATAAACAAGTCTAAAAAAACCAATAACCTAAAAATTAAAGGGTGTTCCGATAGTGGCATGATTTGCATGTATAAGGCCTAGGTTTTGAACCATAATAGGTAGACTCTTGAAATTTTTACAGAAAGTGTATAACTATGGCCGCTATAGCAACAAATATTAAAACTTATAGGGTGTTCCGATAGAGAAGTGTTAGTCACGAATATGTGTTTATTTCTTGAACTGTGAGAGGCATGGACTAAAGACTTACAAACAGTAATTAAAACTTAGTTCGCTATATAAACAAGTATGAGAAAATAAACCTAAAAATGAAAGGGTGTTCCGATAGACTGGTGAAATTTCCACAAATTGTGTATTACTATGACCCCTATAAAAACAGTAAAAATTAAAGGGTTTTCCGACAGTGACGTGATTTGCATGTATAACACCTTTTTTTGTGCATTTAAAGTCTATTTAAGTTTTACACATAACCATATGTTTTTAGCAGCTTGATTTTGTCCAGGAATGAAAAAAATGTGTTGCCATTTAGGGTATTTATATTATTTTATATAAATGAATTAAACTGTTTTGATTCCTTTCAATGAAAATATTAATATTATATATATTTCTAGAATTTTGCTGTTTATTTTAAGTATTTTTATATGTTTTTTTTTTTGAGGCTGTTTTCTGTAAAATTATCTGCAATTGTTTTGATATTTTGTGGTGGTACCATATTTTTACCACAATTAAGTATTTAAATACATTTTAATTTTCTATGCTATCTTCTAAATTTTTATTATTTAAATATTATCCACTGGTCAACATTCTGAACTACAGTAGCTTGAGATAGATTCTAAAATGATTTTCACAATCTGTCTAAATTTATCAAACCTTTCTAACCCTATATTTTATCAAATATTAACAAAAGTGAGATTTTAAGTCAAATTTAGTTGATGTGCTGTGACATAATTATTAAGAATGTTGACTACTTAATGCTATTGTTTCAAAAAAATCATTTGCGTATAAGTTCAAGTTTTTGTTAGTCGAAATGTCAACCTTTGAAAAGAAGTAAACAATTCGCCAAATTAATTCAAAAATCAAATTCAAATTCAAATAAAAAGTTGTACAACGTATTTATATTTTAAATTAAATATTACAATGAAAAACTTACGACTGAAAGATTGTGAACTAAAATGTATTAGAAGTATTAAGTTAAAAAAAATATATTGATAAACCATTATGAACCATTTTGTATAGAATATCAAAACATACACTTTCGCTACACCTAGAAAATAATCATTTTGATATAAATTGTCTTCAGACTCTTTGTACAAGAAAACTTTTTTAATAAACTTATATTTATTACATAGGAATTGTTTCTGCTTGGTATAAGCCATTTCAGAAATATAAAATTTTGTTTTAATAAACTAAAAAATATTTAAATTCGTATTTTAAATAATTCGTCATTCATTTTTTTTTGTAAATTACATGTTGTTATATAAAAGTCTTTTAATTAATCAACACCTTGTCTGTTTTTGTTGCTTTTTCATAACCGCAGTCAATAAACTTTTAGATTTCTTTTGTCACGACACTTGCGAAGGAATCTGAATGGCCCGCATTTAGGTTTTCGTTTATGTAAAATAAATAAGACTTGATTCCAGAATATGATTATCATACAGATATTTCCTTGTACTCTTAAGTCCTTTAACCCTCTTTTCATTGACTTTGCGTTACTGAATGAAATTAAAATATGCCAAAAACGAAGCCAAATAAATACCAGCAAAAGAAAAAAGAAACAGAAAAGACTCTTAGTCCTGAGACAACAAATTAAAAAAGAAAAAAAAAACAATAGAAAAAAAATTCTTAGACACGAAAGCGAAAGGTGCTTGGAACTAACTAAACATGCTTCTTTTGAAGTTACGTAATCTTACAAAGAAGCTGTTGCGATGGTCATGTCGTGCGTCTTTTACATTGCACCAAGTGCCAGAACAAACGGTGATGCAACGCGGTGGTTCATGGTTTGCTCTTTGGTTACATTCTCGTTGGTCGTTGGTGGGTGACGGTGATAGAAGTTTACGTGTCGCTTTTATTAAGTTTTTCTTAAAGAGATGCCGTGTATAATTTTCACGCACGCCCTTTTCTTGCAAATTCTAAATTGAAAATAAATGCAAACATGTTTGAAAATTATCCGTTCGTTTTTTTTTTAAAGAGCCAGGCAGCCAGCTTAGCTTTTGTTTTTTGTAAACTTCTTAAAGGATTGGATTAAAATTCGAAATACAAATAAGACCCGGCATCATATTAGATTCGCAGATGTATTATGCTATTGGACAAAGACAATGAGTAAAGCACACGCATTAACTTACTTAAGCCTAAGAAGATCTGTTTTAGACATGAAGTCGAACTTTTGAAAAGCAAGCGTGATTCTAACTAATTCTCAGGCTTAAGCAGTGATCACAACAACTAGTTGGAGTTGGAAGATTAAAGATAACCAATGTTTACAAACGTGCCAACATTAAGGAGTACAACAACAATAACAAGAAAAAAGCAAAAGTCTTTGTAGCCACTACGAAATTTTAGCAATAGAAAAAAGCGGAAGTAAAGATGTCTACTGAAGAAATCAAAAAACAAAAATTTAAGTACAAAAAACAAAAAAAAAAAAAAAACATTTAATTCTCTTTCCCCTTAAAATATAAAATGATGCTATCGTCTTGTGTAGAGACCATGCAATTGTCTGTGCAGTATGGCCATGTTCATCTGTAGTATGGCACCACCAACCAAGCTAAAAAACGTCATTGACCCTTAGCTTTTATTTTGGTTTTATTATTATTAGTGCTTTTTTAAAAACTTTTCCACTGATTTTGAAAATATTTGGTTTAAACTGAAAAGGAAAACAAATGTTCCAATTTGTAGACTTACAAAATTAGTTTTGTCTCTAGTTTTTTCCGTTTTGTTTTTTAGCAACAGATGACCAGATATGACTTTTTTTGCAGAATAATGTTTAAAGCTTTAAGTTGTTTAACGAATTTGTTACATTGGCTTTTAAATGTGTACTCGAGCCAATTTACAGCAACCTTAGTTTAAACTACAAAAATTAATTTTTAGGGTTCCGTACCCAAAGGGTAAAAACGTAACCCTATCGTTTTCGCTACAATGTGTGTCCATCTGGCCGTCTGTCCGTCTGTCAGCGCCTTTTATCTCTATAACCGCAATATTTAGACTCTTGAAATAGCTCCTGCTATAGCAACAAATACTAAAACTTGTAGGGTTCTTCGATAGAGAGGTGTTATTCCGAATATGTGTTTATTTCTTCAACTGTAGGAGGCATAGACTAAAGATTTACAAACAGTAATTAAAACTTAGTTCGCTATATAAACAAGTATGAAAAAATAAACCTAGAAATGAAAAGGTGTTCCGATAGTGGTGTGATTTGCATGTATAAGGCCTTGGAACCATAACAGGTACACGTTTGAAATTTTCAGTGTATAACTGTGGCCGCTAGTTTTTAACCATAATAGATAGGCTGTGGAAATTTTCACATATGGTGTATTTCTATGACCCCTATAAAAGCAAGAAAAATTTAAAGGGTTCTCCAACACTGACGATTTTTGCTTCATCAGAAGGGTTATGCTTACAGAGTGGTTCCATTTTAAAAACAGTTTAAAATTTAAAAAATTAATTGGAGTCCCCACACAATATATGTACATGATTTTTACTTGTATTTTGAACCGCAAAGGACACCAATTTAAAAAAGTGCGTATGTCTTTAGCTCTTAATAGCAAAACGTTATAAAATAACAAACCTAAAAATTAAAGGGTGTCCCAATAGGTGATTTGATTTGAGATATATTTATGTGCTTTTCTTTTCAACCTTAATAGGTTATAATAACAAATATAAATATTTGATTTTATAAATGAAAGGATGTTCCAATAGCTCATGTATTTTTGTGTATATGACATAAATGGTGAACCGTTATAGACAGACAGTTAAAATTTTTAAGGCACCTCTTTTGCCAAGCCCGCTATAACAAAAAGTATAACATTAGAATTCGGAAATTAAGGGATGACCCCATATTGATGTCATTTGAACCATATAGCCATATATTTTGTGCTGGAACATTATACAGAATGTCCAATACTATTTCCGTTATGATAAGAAGTATAAGCATTTAAAATTATAAATTATAGGGATTCCGCATAATTGATGTTATTTGATGTATATGGCTTAACTCTTAAACCGTTATGGACAAACAGTTAAAATTCCCAAATAATCTGTATTGCTAAGTCCTAAGGTAATTAAAGGATGTCCCAATAGTTGATATAATTTAGTATACATATATGGCTAAACTCTTGAACTGTCACATACAGACAGCTGAAATTGCCAAAGAACCTCTATTGCCAAGTCCACTTTAACAACAAATATAAATTCTGGAAATTAACAGGTGCCCCCATATTGATGTAATTTGGCCCTATCTTTTCAACCGTTATAGACAAACACTTGCAAATCACACAGAATATAAATTACTTTGCCCGTTATAATAACAAGTATAAATTAGAAATTAAAGGCTGTTCCCACAGGCCAAACTTTTGAACAGCCAGAGTCAAACAGTTAAAATTTATTAAAAGTCTGTAGTCCCCTATAACACCAAGTATTAATTGTAAAATGAAGAGTGTAGCAATAGGTGATATTATTTGATTTACATGACCTTAATTTTTTAATCGTTGTCTACAGTATATGGCCTTATCTTCTGAATCGTTATAGACAGATACACGTTGTGTGCGTACTGACAATATTTTGTTCGATTTTGCTTTGAAAGTAATCCACACCAAATTTTAAGATTTACGTATTTACTTTTTATAAAGGTATACATTCCCGGATAAAATTCTAAAAATTATATAAAATTCTAAAAACTATTGTAAAGTTTTGTAAAATACAGACAGGAATTGAGTTACTCATTATGTTTAAACAGCGCCATCTGTTGCGAAACATTGCCTTAAATATACTGCTTTAAAAAATAAGAGATGTAGTAACTTTAAATTGGTAAGCAATTAGAATCAGGATACTAAGGTACCTCGTCACGAAATTTTGTTAAAATCCATCCAGTAGTTTTTACGTGATGTAAACACAAAAAAAGAAAGACAGGAAATGAGTTACTATTTTATTATATATATGATAGATAATAATTTACGGTATGCAAAAATTGGGCGGAAAAGTGGACGTGGTCAATTTTTTTAACATAAAAACGTAATTTGGGTTATAGTGAAGAACTAAAAAAATATTTGCCAAATCGGTGCAGTCGTCCTACGAAATTAGATAAGTTTAGAAATTGGGCGTTAAAGTGGTCGTTCTTCTTACCTAATTTGAGCAATGATGAAGATTTAAACAAAAAATTAGAGAAATAAGTCAAGCCGTTCTCAAGCTATGCGCTTAGCAACGGACAGTATTTCATTTTTATTTATTTAGATTACAAGTATAAAGTTGGAAATTAGTTAATGAAATTTGATGTACATATACGACCGTATCTTTTGAACCCTTATAGATAAATACTTGGAATTTTTAAAAATTAATACTGATATGTCCACAATAACAGGTAGAAAAATTTAAAGAGTTATATCGTTATAGGTGATGTTATTTATGTACATATATCGCCTTATTTTTTAAATCGTTATAGATTGACCATGATATTTATGCAGAATGTGTGTTGCTATATCCTCTAAAAAAAGTGTTAAATTTAAAGGGCGTACCTATAGTATATTTGATGCATATGAGCTTATAATGGTAACCTTTATAATAAGACCTTTAATTCTATGTTATGTAATTTCATGTATATGACTTTATTTTTTGAACCGTTTAGACAGAGCGTTTATTGATATACATAGTCCGCAATAACGGTAAGTATAAAAAATAAGAATTAATGGGTGTTCCCAAGGGTAACTTGATTTGACGTATATCTTTTAATCTATTACAAATATACACACCCGAAATTTACACAGTTTCCGTACTGCCGCTATAACAAGTATAAAATTTAATATTATAAATTGAAGGGTGTGATATTATTTGAGGTAAATAAAGATAAAGGTTGTCCCCATGGATACTTAATTTTAATTAATGCCTTATCTTTTGATATTCATATGAATCTACAGACAGACGCTTAAAAATTACATAGTATAGACATATTTTGCAATAATGTTATTTTTTATGCCTGCTGCAATAAAAGGTAAACAAAACATACTGTCGTCTCACAAGCTGCTACAAATCTATGTCAGGCATTTTAAAAATACCACACTGATGTTGGACACTTTAAATAAAATTATTAGGCTTATTAAAACAAAATTTAATTTCTCAGTTGAACTCTATTTTATGATAGAGCATTGACCTTAATAATAATTTTTTTTAAAGGCGATCCTCAAAAATAAAGAAATGGCCATTGATGTTGCATGTGAACCTAAACGTCCGAGTTGAATGTGAACCTAGACGTATAGATTTTTTCTGCATTTAATTTGACATTTCTCCATTTCAGACTAACTCAATTTGAATCATGGAAAGGTATACAATCGAGCAACGTTTTAAAGTTATTCAGGCTTATTATGGAAATGGGCGTTCAAATCAAAATGCATATCGTGCACTTTGTGTTATTTTCGCTAAATTTAATCGTCAAAATGTGCTAACAATCGGAAAAATCGTTCAAAAGATTGAGCCAACCGGATCTGTAGGAGATGTGAAAACACCACTGCGTGCTCGTACAGCTCGTAGGAGCCGTCCACCTCAACTCGTCGTCGTGCCCAACAATTGCACCTCACACACTCGGCGTTGATCAACATTATTCATAAAGACTTGCATTTACACGCTTACAACGTGCCATTGACTCAAGAACTAAAGCCTCTTGATCATTCCAAACGTTATCAATGGTCAGAATGGTGGCAAGAAATGGTAACAGTGGATGATCAATTTTCGAAAAATATCATCTTCAGTGATGAGGCACACTTTCAACTCAGTGGATCCGTCAATAAGCAGAATCGCCGCATTTCGGCGAAAGATAATCCAAGAGTGATTGTCGAAAAAATCAATGCACCCACACAGAGTGAGTATTTGATGCGGTTTAAGGGGTGGCGGCATCATCGGGCAGTTACTGTGAATGGTGTTCGCTATCGTAAGATGATAACGAACTTTTTATGGCCCGAATGGAATGATATGGATGTGGAAGATATCTAGTTTCAACTGGACGGCGCCACGTGCTACACAGCTTGTCTTTATTGTATTTCTATTAGATGAAATTAATGGATCAGTAGAAATTAGGAGCTTATTCATTAAATCTTGATTACAATTTTTTCGAGTGTGCTCAAGTCTGTTCTTTCTTAATTGTTTTGTGAAGGCATTTTAAAGCATTCGTCCGTGTACTCACATAGTATTAGTTCGCCCTGGTTTAAAGCATAGCCTACTATTATCATACATTTTCAAATATTAAAAATATCAACTGATAATTTTAATAAAAATATCAAATATGGATGATTTTTAAAATCATTATATGTGACTCGGTCTATGAAAAGGTGACTCAAAAACAAAATATCGAAAAATTAGCTGTTAAAGATAAACAATGTATTTCGTCAGTTTCTTAGTAGTTTTTCTTTTGCATTATGAACAGTCCTGCCCAAAAGGCAGCCAAAAAATGCGAAAAACCATAAATGAAATAAGTTCGTGTGTGTATATAAAGAGCGATTTTGTTTTTCATTGCAAAGCACAAACCAGTTTCTGACCCAGCGTTGTCAGGTTTTTGGGGATTTTATCCATAAAAAAATCCCCAAATCGACTTTGACTTACCATAATTTCTGTTCTAGTTAGGACTTTCTAGTTTTCACCACGTGAAAGAGCGTCTCAAAAACTATCGAAACCAAAAAAAAAGTGGAACAAATTTTTTTGAGTCATAAGCCACCTTTTCATAGGCCGGGTCACATATTTCAAAATTTGGCATACATTTTTTACATTTTAGTGTATATAACAGAAAATAAGATTATTCATGAATAGAAGTAGTTTTTTGTTGTGCCTATTTTTCGGGTCCATCGAAGCTGACTATTTTTTTAAAAAAATTAACAATTTTTTTTACATTGTTGTTATAAATATTTAAATTTTAGGATTTTTTCATTGTTTCTGCTCATTTCTGAATATAACAAATATAATTGCATGCATTTTTGTTGAAAATGAATTTTTGATATTTATTTTTCCAAACTCATTTTTTGTTACTTAAAAATTATGAAAAAATTATCAAAATAATTCGACTTTAAAGCCGTATAACTTTTTATAGGTGTAACGCACATAAAAAACCAAACCATCTCTGGAATCGTGGGAGTCTCAGCGCCCATATGTATTTCATTGATAAATTCGAAAGTTTTTTTTTTGATTTTTTTCCACTAGACAGTTCACTTTGCGTTGTGGCGATGTCAATTGGCCGCCAAGATTATGTGATTTGACACCGTTGGACTTTTTTCTTTGGGGTCATTTGAAAGAAAAGGTGCACGCCGATAAGTCAGCAACAATTCAAAAGCTAAACGATGAGATAATTCGGAACATTAACGGAATATAACCTTATTAAAATCAAATTAAGAACATTTTAAATGAAAAACATATTTAACTAAAACACAATTTAATATTTTTTCAATTTAAAATTTTTTCTGCATTTTTACACTGCAAGACAAGTTGAATATTTATTTTAAATACAATCAAGTAGTACACACGTAGGATTCCGTACTACCTTCAATAAATAACTTAAAGATTACAAGTTATATTTTTTTTTTATTCACGTCATATGAGGCACCGTTTAATTTTTAATTATTTTTTAGACTAGAGAATAGTACTAAATACCCTGTGTAAATATTAAAAGTGTCTGCCTATAACTTTTTGAAGAGAATGTCCGTAAATTTGTGAGATCTAGGGAACTCCCATTTTTAATAATTTCATTTTCGTTACTTGTTACAATAGATAATGTTAAATATAATCGGTGTAAAATTAAAGTGTCAGCCTATTACTGGTTTAATAAAAGGTCATATATGTAACTATCATCCCTTAATTTTAGAATTAAATTTTGTACTTTTTATAGCAGAAAAATATATACATAATCTGTTTAGATTATGTCACAAGCTTTTAATTTTTATTTTTTATATTTTTTGCTATAGCGGACATAATTTAATACTCTCCGTATAAATTTATGAATAAAAAATTAATTCATTTTAGCGAAAATCGTGCCCCTTTTAGAGCATCCTACACCGCGGTAGCAACAGATTTTCAAAAATTGGGTCATGTACAAAAAATCACGTCACAGTCGGAATACCCTTTAATTTTTATATTTATTTTTTATACTAGTTTATATAGTGTCTGCCTCTTACGGTTCAAGAAATAAAGAAATATAAATCAATAACACTTCACCTTCCTAACACCCTGTATGTTTTAGTACAACGGTTTACGGTTCCAGAGATAGAAAGTGTTGACAGACGGACATACATGGTAAAGAAAACAACAAGGTCACGTTTTTACCCTTTTTTATTTTATTTAAAATTAGCTATCCCCGGTGCGCTGCGCTACACTCATCCATAAAAATACAATAAACACTTGAAAGAATAGTATGACCAACCTTTAACACGAAAACACACGCTATTCTCAAGTCAAAAATGTTCCCATCCAACCTGTTTTTTGCTAGACTATACGTATTAACCCGATCACAATTTTTACTTTCAATGATATTTGCCACTCCCAGTACTCTTATCCAGTCTGTATTTTTCTCGATTATGCACATTAGTAAGAGGATTACTTGTGCAAAGTTTCAAGACTATACCTAATGTAGTTCTCTAGGTATGCGATAATAATTTTTCACTTTGTATAGGAGGTACCACGCCCTCCATTCAAATTTAGTCTGTGTTTCTCTACACAATGTATCTTAATATGGGGGTTACTGATGTAAAATTCTAAGGCGCTACAGCAGTTCTCTAGATACAGGATAACAATTTTTACTTTGTATGGGGGTTACCACGCTCACTGTCCCAATTCAGCCTATGTTTTTCTAGAGTATACGTATAGGTATGGGGTTTACTTGTACCCACTTTGAGGACCATAACTATTATAGATCTCTATACTCACAATAATAATTTTTCACTTTGTTTGGTAGTTACTACGCCCACTGCCCCAATTCATTCTGCATTTTGGCAGACTATGCCTTAGCACAAAGGCTACTCTTCCAAAGTTCCAAGGCGCTATCTATTGCAGTTCGCCACGAACACGATAATAATATTTCACTTTGTATGGGCGGTACCACGCCAACTATTCCGGCTATAACTGTTGAACCAATACACACACAGAAACTATTTATACATAAAAACCTTGGTATTGATGTCACCTTTCATATAAACTTTGCAGAAACAAAATCGGTTCACGCATTCCAGAGAACATCAATTTCTAACACAATGCAACTTTTTTTTATATATGTAGATAAAATTGATATACCCTGTAATACATATATACATACATTATGTAGATACAAAAAATGGGAACACAAATTTAATAAAAAAAATTAATTTTATAACAACACAATTGACACAATGTGCAAATTACTTATCATTAAAGATTTTATAATACAGAAATATAACGTGAAATTCGCCGCGTTATATGGGGTAATACCAGTGTTGTACGAGAGACTGAAATCGCGTAATATGAAAATACGTTATTTAAAATCAACATCGGCCCTTAAAATTTAACCACCCACTATTTGATTTGTATATGTTATATCTGATATTGAAGATGTTATATCTGATCTGATCTTATTTCTGGGTATGGGGAATGGATAATATATATGTATGTATGTATATCAAATAATGCCGTTTTAATATTTTTCTACTTGTGCTACATTGGCTATTATCTACAGCACTCATTTGCTTGGTATGATTTCCATACCTTAGATTTGAATAATTTTTAATTTTGTACTTTTTAGTCCTAGTTATTTTTATGGTATTTCCAAAGCCTTTATATACCATTCTCTTTTCATCTTTTTCTTTGCAACATCTAATGTTTAGATTTTGTTTCCGAAGCTTCTTTTTTCTGGTTGATTTTAATAGATGTTGTAATCATTATTGTTGTTACTTGCCATGGTTTGCATTCCTCAACGCAATTTGTTGTAGCAGAATTAGGTTTTGCAGAAAAAAGTAAATAAACAGAAAACGATTTATACAAGATTAGTTTAGGGGATTAAGAGAAAAGATCGGTTTCAATAACAATTGCAAAATTGTTAAATTTAAACAGTTGTTGCAGTTTGTTTTTCTGTAATTGTCTAGTTATTTGGAATGTTTCTCTAAGTTGAGGTCAGTCATTTAACTATAATGTCCAAAAATTTTAATTCAGAATTAGTATTAAACGAAATTTTCTTCTTAGGAATCTTGATCTCTAGTTCAAAGATTTGTGTTTCTCTAAACTACATTTTTATAGTAAGCTGCCTAATTATAAATCATGTTAAGTGTTGTATGTTTTGTGCAACATGCAATTGCAATGTGTTAATTCTAGCACATTAAACCTTTCGTTCTTTATTGTTTTGTTGTTTGGCAATCTTAAGGCAGACTGATTTTGTGATGATGGCTTAAACTATCCCCCTCCTACTCTAAGTCCTGACACGACTCGTCTGTAGATGCTGCTTAAGATGACTATGATGAGGCTACTTTAATTTTGAAATTAAAATCATTTTTGAAAACTAAGAAAACATACTCTAATGCATTTGCCACAGAAGTTCAACAATATTAAACCAAGAAATAAATATTCAACTCATGTTTAGTTCGCATTTGTTATACAAAACGTCATACTGTCTTAACCGTAAGACAACTTAAACAACAGCTAATAACAACTGCAACAAGTCTCATAAAATAAAAACTAACGATGAAAATTGTAGAAAAAAAGGAAAACGCATCATATCTCAAAACGTGCATCATTGTAATCTAATTTTATAGTGTTTATTTTAGCATTTTCAAATATAAAGCGCTGGTTTGTTTGGATTGTTTTTTGCATACCCTACGTCAGCATTCAAATACTAAACGAATTTGAGCATAAAAAAATAATCTAAAATTGCCTTCTATTGAGAACTTAATGCGAACCAAAATATAGCACTTGAACTGCTTTAGCGCATTTTATTATCAACGTCGCCTCAAAAAATATACTCTGCAGTTTTATTTACTTCTCGTATTTAATGCTTTGTACTGACTGTTTGCTTGTTGGCTTTAACTAACTGTCCATTTGATATAACAAGTCGTAGCTACAAATACTTCTGTGGATATATGAAATAGAGTCTCAGTTTAAATGATTTTCGTTGTAATATTTAGTTAAGAATTTAAACAACATTCACACACATCATATGGCCAAATCCAGAAAATTAAAGAAAACAAACCATGTTCCAGTAGTAGTTAACTTCAGTATCTGAGTTTGTCCGTTTCAAATGTTTCCTTCAGATTTAAAGATTATATGATTCGAGTGTTAGTTAGTATTCTGAAATCGATTTTTGAACTCCACCTACATTTAATGTCTCGTTAGTTATAATTTTGTCTGACTGAGTTAAATGAATAATAATAAATAAGATTTTTGGTACTAAGAATGATTAGAATTAAAACAATTTTTACCGATAACATTTATGTAAATAGAAGGCAACAAAAATTTAGTTCTATATTCTTCTCATACACGAGATGGTAAATGCTATTCAAATTGCAGTTGTCGGACACATATTGTAGCAAATTAATTTTGTTTCTTAAGCAAAATTTTGCAGTAATAATGAATAAAATACAACTAACAAGTGACCTAATTACTACAGGAATAATATAAAAAATTACACAATTAAAATAAACATTTGTATTAACGGATAATTTTTCGCAAAAAAATGCATTGTCTCATTAAAGCTTCAAACAGTCAGACCGGCGTCCACTAGTCTGTTTAAGCCCTCCAAACAATACGTTTTCTATAGGCCCTTTAATAAGGCATTTTTTTTAATAGCGACCACTTCGTGCTGGAACTTTTTTCTTCGCTAGATGAGTTTGCGTTCAAATCAATATTGAAACTATCCTAAAGCTTTGAATAATACGCCGATAATCATTTTACCCTTTTCAATATATTCGATATCAATGACACTGCCTGATCCAAACAAATTGGCAATGATATTATTGCTCAATCCACCTTAGCTTTTTAAGGTTCCGTACCCAAAGGGTAAAAACGAAACCCCTTTGTTTTCGCTACAATCTACACTGGTCGATCCCATTGGCCAAAAATAAATAAATTAGTCAAGTGTGAGTTAGACTCACACACGTAGGGTTCCGTACTATGTTTAGTACAACTATAAAAATTCTGGTTGTTAATTTTTTCATGTCTTATGAGTCACCCTTTAATTTTAAAATTAAAGCCGTAATTGCATCACTGTTGGAACACCCTTTAAATTTTAGCAATTTTTGTTACAGCGGCAATGGTAATACACTATCTATAATAATATATACGTGCCTACCTATTGCGGTTCAAAAAATAAGGTAATATACGTGAAAACCATGTCACTGATGGAACACCCTTTAGATATTAGTAATTAGTACAACATTAGTAAGAAGTACAACATCTACTGTATACATTTAAAGAGTCTACCTATTACAGTTCAAAAAATATGGCTATTTACGTACAAATCATGCCTCTGTCGGAACACCCTTTAATTTTGTTATTTGCTATGGCCGCCATTACAATTCTCTTTCTATGAATATATCAAGAGTCTACCTATTACTATTAAAAAAATAAGTTACTATACTTGAAAACATGACACTGTCAGAACACCCTTTAATTTTTAGTAATTGTTACAACGGCCATGGCAACATATCTTCTATACAAATTATAAGAGTCTACCTATTATGGTTCAAAAATATGTCGTTATACCTGCAAAAGACGTCACTGTCGGAAAACCCTTTAATTTTTACTATTTGTACCTCCTGTAAAAACTTCAAGAGTCTACCTATTATCGTAAAAACTTAGGCCATATCACGTCAATATGGAATCACCCTTTAATTTTTAGGTTTAATATTGTATACTTGCTTATAACGGGAACATAGATTAAATTACTGTCTGCAAATTTAAAGTGGTTGCCTCCTATAGCTTAAGAAATAAAAAAATTAAGACAAATATCACTTCACTTTAGCAACACCCTATAAGTTTTAGTATTTGTTGCTATAGTGGCTACCTTCTGTGAAAATTTCAAGAGTCTACCTACTATGGTTCAAATCTTAGGCCTTATACATGCAAATAATACCACTATCGGAGCCCCCTTAATTTTTTAGGTTTACCTTTTTAGACTTGTTTATATAGCGTACTAAGTTTTAATTACCTCTTGCATATTTTTAGTGTATTTTTCCTACAGTTGACAAAAAAGGCACATATTCGTAAATAACACCTATATATCGGAACACCCTATGAGATTTAGTATTTGCTACTATAGCGGCCACAGTTATACACTTTCTGTGAAAATTTCAGGAGACTACATATTATGGTTCAAAACTTAGGGCTTATATATGCAAATCACACCACTATTGGAACACCCTTTAATTTTTATTTTTATTTTTTTATAGTTGTTTATATAGTGAACTAAGTTTTAATTACTGTTTGTAAATTTAAAGTTTATCCCACCTACAGTTCACGAAATAGGCACATATTCGTGAATGACACCTCTCTATCGGAACACCCTATAAGTTTTAGTATTTGTTGGTATAGCGGCAAAAGCAATACATCATCTGTGAAAATTTCAAGAGTCTACCTATTATGGTTCCAGAGATAAAAGGCGCTGACAGACGGACAGACGGACAGACATTGTAGCGAAAACAATAGGGTTACGTTTTTACACTTTGTGTACGGAACCCTAAAAAATTAAAGTCAAAAGTTTGTCACCAAATGTGGCATCACTGTTTCTTAGAAAAACAAGGTTTTAAAATTTATAGTTGTTTTTGTTTTATTCTAACAGTCCCCTTAAAGAACAGCTTGAAAAAAGAGATCGAGTTACAAGTTGGTTTTTGTATTGTGAAAAAGTGAAAAATTATGTGCAACTTTAAATTAATTAAAACAAAAAATTAAATATTTTTTTGAAATAAATTAAAATGAATATTAAATTAAAAGCTGGTTATGAATATATTGTAAAATTAATATTTTTTCAGTGTAATTTTTAGTGTTCGTTTATCCATATATTTAAAATTTAAGTAGAGTTTTAGTCGTGTTCCCCCCTGAAGTCTGCAATGGGATTTTTTGGTTTATGAGGAAATATTCCAAGATTCTAAAATTGGTAAAATCAGCTGCGGCTTTTTGCTCCCCTTTGCGTTATCTCTCACAAACTAAAGCGGCCTCGCCTCAGTGTTTTTATGTACAATTTTGGAATTTATGCTCGCATTGCTCTGTTATGCACATAAAGAAATGTGTTTGTTTTTTTTTTTTCTTTTCCTCGGACTTTTAATTTTGTTTTTCTTAATTTTATCCTTGTTATAAATCGATTTTGCAATAGGCACATGTTATAATTGGGAAAGTTCGCGCTCGCATATACTTGGTATATGGTGTTTGGAAAGAGGTGCAAGTGCTAAAATATTAAAAATGAGGAATAAAGATTTGAAGAAAGTCAATTAGAAACTCATTTAAATTACAACTGCAAACACATTTTCGAAATTTAAATGATGGGAAAACGATACATATCGTCCATAATCTGCAACTAATAATGGTGGATGGTAAAGTATGTAATGCCTTAACTCAAACTTCATCCGCAAAGTGTTATATATGTAATGCAAAACCCACCAAAATAAACAATATTGAATGGATTAAAGAATATTGCTTACTAGCTATGCCCGGTGCACTTCGCTACACCCATCCACAAAAAAAGAAATAATAAAAACTTGGAAGAAAAGTATGGCCAACTAATTCGAAAACGCATGCTATTCTCACGGCAAAACTGTTTCAGTTTATATACAAGGTACGGCGCCCACTGTTCCAATCCACTCTTTTTTTTCTACACTATGCGTATTACGATAATAATTTTTTAATTTGTATTGCAGGTACCAATCCTTATTTCCGTAAAAAGCTAAGTTGGATTTCGATAAAAATTAAAAAAAAACATATTAGTCAAATCGGTGCGGCTGTTCTTAAGTGATGCTATTACCAATGAACGACATTTGATTTTATTTATATAGATTTATTTTTTATATCAGTTTAAAAATTGATATGAGTCATCAACCACTCCCATTTCATTAGTAAATAGTTCTGACATATTTATAAAGCCGCTATAGCAACAAATACTAAAACTTATAGGGTGTTCCGATAGAGAGGCGTTATTCACGAATATGTGTTTATTTCTTAAACTGTAGGAAGCATAGACTAAAGATTTAAAAACAGTAATTAAAACTTACTTCGCTTTATAAACAAGTCAAAAAAAAAATAAACCTCAAAATTAAAGGGTGTTCTGATAGTGGTGTGATTTGCATGTATAAGGCCTAATTTTTTAACCATAATAGAAAGACTTTTGAAATTTTTACAAATTGTGTATTCCTATGGCCCCTATAAAAGCAGTAAAAAATAAAGGATTTTTCGACAGTGACGTGATTTCCATGTATAACGCCTTATTTTTTGAACCGTAATAGGTAGACTCTTATAATTTCCACAGAAGGTGCGATGTGTTGCCACGGCCGCTATGACGATTACTAAAGATAAAAGGGTGTTCCGGCAGAGAGATGGCTCGAAATATTTCGACCGCTACAACAATTACTAATGACTAAAGGATGACCCATCAGTAAAAATATCAGGCACTGATGGTCCACCCTAAACATAGTACATGTGAATCTAACTCACACTTGACTGATTTATTTTAATTTATTTGGTGCACGTTTATCGGAAGATACCCACCGTTTTGGTTGTTCACAAAAAAACAAGAGTCCAATATTCGGCCATACCGAATCTTCTATATCCTTCACGACGGTGCTTTTATTTATACAGACTCTTTACATAAATTAAAATAAGTCATATGAGAAAAATCACATTATTCATGCTTTAAAGCAATAGAAGACAGCTTCTGCGCAGCTAAAGGAAACAAATTCCGTTGGCTACAATTGTGGCCTTGTAGTCACCTACTTAATAATATTGAAGACGACAGCTACATCGTAAACTCTGACATTGTTGTAGAAATACCTATTTCGCTTTTATAAAATTAAATAACTTTTGCAAAAAAAATTATAAATATTTCCTCCAAAACTTTTTGTTTGTATATGAATTTGTAATTTACAATTTTGTGACATTTTCTTTTGTTGGACAAAATAGAAATTAGCCTAAGTTGACGAAGGTCACACAATGGTCGTCGAGCCATGCACATAGTAGCTCTTCTGGCATCAAATTAATCGTGTACCTATAAACGTGTGTAAATTATATTTGAGAGTTTGTAGTTGGTATCCTGATGTTGTCTATATGTTTAATGCATCTATGCTTTAAAAATCAAACACATTTTAAAAAAATATGTTACTCTATAGACATACATATGTATATTCTTTATATTGAAAATATGTTATGTTACACTCATAAAATTTTTTTATTTTTTTTTAATTTAAATATTTTTTTTTTTTAATTTAGGACCTTCTTGCAATCTATATTGAGTTAGAATGGTAATGTTAAAGTAAAAAAAATCATTAAAAAAATTTCCTCATATTGACCCCCTATTTACCAGTGGATACCCTGTGGGTCCATTGGCTACTTCTATGTGTACTGCTTTCTATAAAGAACTTTAATACAAATCAAAGCTGAAAAACGCTACCAATCTAAAAACAAACCAAAATCGCCCCTCGCAGTGGGTTATTGATTCCCCGAGATCTGTATGCACTCCTTAAGTTCTACCTGTCGCGGTATAATATTTATGTGATAAAAAATCAAAGGAAAAAAATTAAAAAAACGTGAACAAAATAAAGGTGGGCGTTGTTTTTGGCTTGCACCCTCCAAAGGAATGCTCCGATGTTTCTGAATTGTAATCCCAAAATTTTTGAAACTATGCCTGACTGATTGGTGTGCTAAAATTTTTTGTATCACCCTTGCCGCCTTGCCAAAAGACATTTCTACCTGAACGCGGGCAGATGGACATCGTTTAATCAACTCCTCTATGTTTAAGGATCCAGAATATATATACTTTATGGAGTCGGAAATGAATATTAGAAATTACATAGGGAATGACAAACTTATATATACTCTTTCCACCTGGAGTGAAGGGTATAAAAAAGAAAAGAGTGTGAGCAATCGCTGCACCAATCGCGAAAGCTATACCATGCAAAATGTAATGTTCTCGCTCTGTTGGTATAACTAAAGCCCACTTTCAATATCCGACCATGTAAAGTGCATGAAATTAATCGACTATATTTAGCGTGACGAATTCTTTTGGCGATATTAGCGTTTTATTTCATTGAAGTTTATGGTGCAGAACCTTATTATTTATTTTTTTTCTATTTCTTTCGTTAAATTAACGAGGGTGTCAAAAAATAAAATAACAGTAATAATAATAATAGACGCAACTTACTTAAAATTCGACGAAAGTCCAGTAAAATACAGTAGGTAACAAGAGCATTGTTGAGTTGGAAGTTACTGCGCTGGAATAAAAAAAATCACAGAATTGTAACAATGTCCTAGTAGTTAAAAAAATCAGATTTTATATATTTCTGGCGAAATTTTGATTCTAGGTGAAAGTTTTATAACTGGGTAACATTTAGCTTTTATTCTATATCCGAAATTTCGTTATTAAATATTTTGCTGAAATCGCTACTTTTTGGTTAAACTTTAGATTCCTTGCTGAATTTAGGATATTTTAGTTCGGTTTAACTTTGTAAATTTAGTTCCAGTTTAGACGGCTGGCCTGTCTAAAATTTTGATTTCTCTTTTGTTTTTCATTTGCTTCCACACAAAAGAATATGCTGTCGGCAACATTTTATTATTATTGAAGCAAGTTTCAAAAAGCAAAAAAAAACAATTTCAACAATGTAAATGTTTACAAAGCGTATTGCCAAGTATCGAGGAGCACGAAAACGATTCTCTTTTCCGCACCCGTAATATGCTGGCAAACTAAGTATTTCCAATTAACGATTGTTTAATGATATTTAAAATTTGTTGGTGATATTTTGGTTAAAGTTTTTTTTTTTTTTTTTTTTTTTTTTTTTTTTTTTGTAAAACATTGATTTTTAGCAAGCTTCATATTTGTGTGTAATTTTTAGTTTTTGTAAATATTTCGTTTTTTGATGAAATGATGATTTTGCTAAATTTAGATTTTTTAGTAGACTTCCTCCGATTGAATTGTTATCCATTTTTTGATATTTGTTTTTTGTTGAAATTTTGAAGTGTTGCTTTTTGAAAATACGAAATTTTTATGAAACTTCGATCATTTTAGAAAATTTTTATCATAATTTTTATTTTTTTTATAAAATTATTTGTCGAAAATATTTTGTCGAAATTGCAATTTGTTGTTAAACCTTAAATTTTTATGAAAATTAAGTAAAAATATCATAAAGTAACATTATTACTAAAATATGTTCGATTTTATAGTAATTTTTGTAATTTTTTTTTTGTAAATTTTCAGCTTTTGATGCAAAGTTAGTTTGTTCGCTGAAACTGTGGTTTTTTAGTGAAACTTAAATTTTGTAGTAAAACTTTGATAAAAAGATAATATTTTGTGAATTCATGGTTTTTAATGAAATTCAAACTACTTTGTCTAAACTTCAGTTTATTTTTAAAACTTTCTAGTTTTGTTGAATTAGTCGATACGGTTACCGGTAGGTAAAACTCAACAATTTTACTAGAAGGTATCATATGTTTAATTTGGTATATATATCCTTCATACCAGACTTTAAAAGTGCATGAGCAACATCTAGGAAAAAACTGAATAGTTTTCTTAAGTCTAAAACATTCACATCAATATGTGCGAGTAGAAACTTACTGAACAAATTGTTGAGTTCTATAGAATTTCACAAAAAACATTTTAAAATTTTAAATTTTTTTACGGATTTTAAAATTTTTATTTCGTAATTTACCAATATCCATCCACGTGGGAACAGAAGTATTTATTAAAACAAATATTTCAGTTGTCAATCAATACACTACTGTAATTTACATTTACATTTCTTTCAATTATGTTCATGAGCCTTGGTGCACGCAAAGAAAAAACATGGTTATTGTATGGTCACGGCAACCACACTATGTTCTCTGTAACAATAGGTGTTTGCTGTGAACAAATTATAGTTATCTAAAACAATACTTTGGTCACGATAAACAAGTTTTTTGTTAACAGTTAATCATTCAATGGTTATACGCACCAAAAAAGCAACATCGTTGATTTTAAATATATCAAAATTCAAACCACAACCAAATTATTATTAATATTTAAAAATTATAACCATAATATATTATTATTAAACATAGTATGTTAAGTTTGACTAAAAATAAACAAATAATGTTTGGTTTTAAAAATACATATTTTGGTTTTGACATTTTTCCAGTTCCGAAATATTTGTGTAAGCTATCGGATCATCTAAAACCGTAAACACATTAAATACATATTTGTTGTCAACAAATAAATTTGTTTTTTTATTATAAATGATAGTTTTAAATTAATTATATCAAACACAGAAAAAGGTAAGCAGAAAATATCAAAATATGTATGTAAGTCTAAATGGAAATATTCGTGTATTTTTTTGTTTCTTGTTATTTATAAATATATTCATACGTTGTCACATATAACCATTTACATGTTTCAAAGTATATTATAGTATGTTTATATTATAAACATAATATGGTTGTATTTTACAATGTTATTTTTATGTAAGACAATAATATGTTCCAACGACAACAATATTATTTTTATATATAACCATATAATTCAACCATAACATGTTGCTCTTAAATTATGGTTACCTCAACCATGTTTTTTCTTTGCGTG
This sequence comes from Phasia obesa, assembly GCA_949628195.1. Taxonomy (NCBI): domain Eukaryota; kingdom Metazoa; phylum Arthropoda; class Insecta; order Diptera; family Tachinidae; genus Phasia; species Phasia obesa. The sequence goes on from OX451215.1 coordinate 91,069,649, forward strand.
TGGTATTTTATATATATTTTGTTAACTGACGCTGTGTAGGAAAATTAATTCTTTGGCTGGTGTTACTGTACATTTTCAAACTATGTGCTTTATATAGGAGCCTGCCAATATCATATGTCACCCTTCACACAGGATCTTAAGGAACTGACTTTCGGTTTATAGAGCTTTCTTCATTATTTTCAAACATTGGATTATGCCCCAGCGGGAGTTGAAAACCTTATTCGTTTTTTTCCTCTTAAAAAAGAATACAGCTAATAAGCCACCAATCTTATGCTTTCAGATTATGTTATGCTTTCAAATTTTTATCAATGACTAGCTATGTCCACACACTTTTTGTGCGTCCTGAAGATGTTTTGTTCGATTATGCTTTCAAAGTAATCCACACCAAATTTTAAGAATCTTACGTATTTACTTTATAGAAAGGTACCCATCCCTGTATAAAATTCTAAAATTTATATACAATTCTAAAATTCTAAAAATTCTTGTAAAGCTCTGTAACAGACAGTCAGGAAATGAGTTACTCATTATTTTAAAACAGCGCCATCTGTTGCGCAAAATTGGTTAAAATATACTGTATTCAAAATTAAAAGATGCCCTAAAGTATGCAGTAATATTAAATCGATAAAATATCGCCGTACTTTGACAGCTTTTTCTTCACTTTCTCTTGAAAGTTATCCTATATTAAAAACAGAATACTAAAAAAATTTAGTCAGGGGGTACCTCACAAAATTTTTGTAAAATCCATCCAGTAGTTTTAACGTGATGCGAACATGAAGAGAAAGACAGACAGATAGACAGACAGGCTGGAAATGATTTACTGTTTTATTATATGTATAGATTATAAATATGTTATAAAGTTAAAAATTTAATAAAAAAATAACTAATAATTTTAGATAATTTACACCCTATTAAATAACGAAAATAAAATGGTCATAGTGAAGAAATTTCTTCAAAATAAAGAATTTAATAAATTTTTGTTTTTTTTCGAAAATCATCTGTCGATTGTAATAAAAAGTTTGTTAGCTGTATAATAGCCTGCTTTTTTCAATTCTAGACCCATCTTACAGTATTTAGGTAAATTTTTGGATCAGTGAACATATGTTTGTACTTGCATTTGCATTTAAACTTCACATCCAGTTTATTTGTAACTGATTCCAATTTCTTTTTGTCAAAGTTTTAGTTTACTTTTGCTTTTACGAGTGAAATTTTATTTTTATCAAGCCACTAAGAAACAGACAAAATAGCAACAATTTTGTCCTAAAAAGAAGTTACAGATCTTGACCAAATAACAAAGTTATTTGTGTTATAAAAGGAATTACTTGTACTCGTATGTCAGATTGTTAATAGAGATTACATATTGGGACTCGTACACAAATAATCCGCATGATTGCATACATGCCACCAAAGTAACAAACAACAGCACAGCAGCACCAACTCAAAATACCAAACAAGACAAGAAGAACACTTTCTTTTAAAAGCAAAAAACACAAAAAAAAAAAACAAAAAACTTTAAACTATGACAAACAATCCAAAAAATAAGTAAATGTGGCATGGGCATGTGAATTTATAATGTTGTGTGTAGTTTTACGAAAAGGAAATAAAACAAGTAACAAATGACAAACATGCAATGTAAAATTCCTTTTTTAAAGAAATTCCAAACAACGCACTCACTCATTCACTCACTCACTCACTCAGCCAGACCCATACATTGCACTTTGCTAAGTGATTTTTTACATTCGCCTTCTTTTGCGGATGTTATTGGTGTTGTCTCTGCATTTGTTAGTTGGGTTGTGACCATAGTCGTGTTTTTGGCGGTAGAGTTTTAGTTGTCATGAATTCACCTAATTTCTTGGCTCAACTGAGGTAAAATACATACAAATAAAAATGAAATTTAAACACAATTTTGGAATTTTTTATTTCGTTTATTTTAAGATAAATGGAGAAGAATTTTTCGAATATAAAAGAAAATTTATAAGTTCTTAAAATTGGAGAAGAAACATATTTAACAAAAGTCGTAGTATGATGTCTCCAACCTTAGTCAGGGTAATATTTTGTTATGTTATTAGCTATTGCTTGCCTGCTAACTGTTAGATCCTCTCCATGCATTGCGTATTGCCCATTACAAGCTTTCGCCTCTTTGTGGTCATTGGTCAAAATTTCTTTTTGAGAAGATTAAATATGTAAGTTTGGAAAGAAGGTATCCCTTTTAAAACTAGTGATCTTGAAATATATATTTTTCAGTTTTAAACTTTGCTTCAGTTAAAGAAAGATTTCTTAAGAAGACGTGGTTTCAAAAAAGAAAAATTACAAAACTAGGATTTCCTGAGCCAATTTTGATGTCAATAATATATTTATATTTATTTTTTCAGTTCTCCACTTATTTTCCTTATTTTCTTAATTCTCTACGTGTTCTTATTTCTCCATACCTTCCCAACATGTATAAACATATTTTTAATTGGGAGTGAACTGGCGATAGATTTCGCAATGGGCTTAGCGCAAATTAAAAACGTAATCGGTAAGAGGACGCAAATGAAGCAACCAAAGGCCGGGGCCGTCATAGGTTATACTTTGACATATTCAACTGTGATTAGAGTGCCGGCCGAAGAGGTTGATACAATGAGTAGTTTGTTGGCGGATATTAAAACAGGAAAGAAAACATTTGAAAAGCTTTGTTCTCGATTTTACTTTATTATTTTTTTTAATTTATTTTGTTGTATTTTGCATTACTTTTGCTGCCACTCAACACAAAAATTTAATCTAATCAAAGAAAAACTAATTGATAGCTATCAAATTGCTAAACGTATGTCAAAAACTTTAAGTTCCCCAACTTTCGTACTTTGCGTTGATGTAGACGTACTGATTGTGACATCGCTAAGAAGACATTTCAATTTAAGGCCATGATTCACTGTCATACTCAGTCGTACGATTTGTCAAATCGTAAAAATTGCATGTGTGCTTAAAAAGTATGATAGTGTGGATTAAAAGTGTATGTGTTTGACAGACTTGTTGACAGTCTGTACGATTTGAAAAAAATCATAAAATAGTATTTTTCCATGCGATCAGAGATGCAAAATCTTGTTCTGTATGATATTGAGGCATCTACAATGCCATTTTGAAACGATTTTTTAAGTAGGATAGAATTCTGTCAGATTTGTTTATGATTAAATCGTACGATTGTGTAGTATACTTACTTGTCCGTTGAAAATGACGACTAATAACTTATGACTAATAACGTATGAAAGTATGTGCCCCGGCTTTTATAATTAATGGGAATAAATGGACTTTCTGGGCCTTCGAGTGGTGGTGTCAACAACAAGTGGCAACACTCTCTCTAACCTTACCCAACTAAACTTATCTAAGCTAACATAATGCGTAACGTTTTTGTATTGTGGATGTTGGACAAATATATATACTGTGAGCTAATAAATAAGATCTTATACCATCTTTGATGATTACACATGTATAACACAGCATGCCATCTCTACTGGTAAGATGATTAGACAGTCCATTGCTAGAACAGATGATCTAATAAGTTCACCTAGTTAATTTCCATGATTCTTTAACAGAAAACGAGCCAGAAACCATCCGGGTTTCGAATTCGAGCTTCGAAAATATATTAGAACTCAGCTACTTTAATCATCATCTATAGGACTTTTTGGCAAATAACTTGTGATTTTTGTTAAAAATCAACTGGATAGTAATAGAAATTACACCCAATTCTGTTTTTGCATGGTAGATTGGTTCCAGAAAAAACCGTATATAACATATATAATGTATATTTTCACAATCGTAATTATTAAAGAAAAAAAGAAATGAACAAAAATCAGCTATCTTGTTAACAAAAAGAATAGGCTATTCAAATTTTAAGGTAAACAAATTAAATTGCTGTCCTCAACAGGTACTGGTATTCGCTTGCTTCGAATGCGTCTAAAATCACTATCATCGTTAAAATAATTTTGAACTGGACTTTCTCTTTCTCGTTCGGCATCTACATTTTTAATAGTGAACTCTGTTATGTATGTGCCAAAGTAATTATATCAGGATATTCATTTGTATTTGGATACACATCTGATTGCATTTATAGTTTAAATAATATTAACATATTATAATTCATTGGACAAATAAATTTTCTTGTAGTCACAAAAAAGGATTTCTCCTAAATTTTTGATAAGAAAATTGAAAAAAAAATATTTAAGCCCAAAAGATTTTGAATCGTGCTAAACTAAATAAAATTGTGTAAAAAACTAAAATATTTTTATTTTCAAAAAGTGTTGAATCAAAAAAGACCGTGTAAAACACAGACTTTCGGCTACAGGATCAAATATCCGGGTTTAACTAAAATTGTATGTGTTGGCAAGCTGACATACTCAAAAACTTTTTCCACAAACTTTCACGGTGGCAGATATACTTTGTTAAAATATTCCCCCTTAGGATCTGTTCGATGGCATATGATCATTGTGATATATATTTACGTCAGCGACTAGTTTTTCGTCTTAATCTGACTGTGATCCTACCACTGGATAATACAATAGATGTACTCTAAGCTGGATAACTGCATTAGTGACAGGTCATGTAAACTTCAAGTATCATCTAGCCAAGATTAAAATCGGTGTTACGAACTAAGTCCCCAATAAACTAAGTCCCCAAACCGAAAATGAATTAACCCCCCAATTTTGGGGAATTAGTTCGTTATGAACTAATCCCCCAAATTTTGTATACGAATTAACTCCCCAACTTTATGAATTATTTCCCCAATTAAAATGAACTAAGTCCCCAATTTTACGAACAGTTGCTAAAAAAATGAACCAACTCCCCATTTTTTCAAAATATTCCAACAAAAAATTATTTATTCTCCTATAATAAAATATAACATATAAATACAAGCATACAAAAGTTCATAAAATAAATAAACTGTCTACTAATAAAAATGTAGACTTGCATCGAATCTTCTACCACCCCTCTGCAACAAGGGCATTTATAGTTAAGCAAGCTCTTTGAATATGCATCAGCTTGCAGTTTAAGATTGCATTCAAGACAAATTTGGAGGTGTTTGCAGAGTAGCAGCACTATGTTTGGAGTTTTATCCCGGCAAACTACACAGTCTTTTTCATTTTCTTCAAGTGGCTGGACCAATTCATCACAAAAATCTTCGCGCAAATTTTTTTAATTTCAAAATCACTTACATTCTCAAAACTCCAAAGAATTAAACAAAAAAAATTGTTAGAATATGGGAAAAATCTAATTGAAAAAATTGCAAAAGTTTTTAATCGAATTTGTATAAAAATTATTATAAATTACCTCTTCAAAATATTCTATATAAATTATCAATAGCTGCTTATAACAGCCATGGGGAACTACTTTAAAGGTAGCATCAATGAGATATGTCCTTTTGATAGGTGGAATATTCTCTTTAATTAAGTCTATGGATTTCAGAGAAGAAAACAAGCAAAAGGAGTAGTTATCTTCAGTAATTGCTGCAGTGAAAAAGTGTCTCGTCTTTGCGTCGTCCTTAGACAGACCAAACTCGTTCCACACATGCTCAATATTAAATGCTTCTACCACTTCAAGGGCAATTTTTGGAGAAGTTACTAAATGTTTCCTTACAATTTTTTGTAAACCTTTTTGTAATTTTGAAAAACTTAAGTTTCTGGTGTCTTCTTGATTGCTATTTATTTAAAAATTCACATAATTTACCATATGGTGCCAAGAGTTCCTGCCATATCTTGGCACTGCCTCTTGATGGTGTTTAGAGCCTTTAATAATTCCTTGTATACTTCCTCCTCGTCCCCATGGTTATGGTCAACATATTTTTTTTCACGAAAACACATTGCCCATCCGGAAGCAAGTTTATCCTGGTCTTACAATCTTTTTGTCTGCATTCGTATTTAAAAACATTTTTATATATCGATTTTTTCAAAAATCATTTTTTGATCAATTAAATATAGCAATTGGCCATTTTTTCTATTTCCATTTATAATCTCGAAATTCATTTTTACTTCACACTTAGCACTTCACTCGTTCGCAGTTAAACACTATTTAAATTCTGTATTAAAAATTAATAATAGCAATGATCTATTTCCTACATTGTAACTAACGGTTCAATATAAGTTGATTTTTTGAAAATTTGCTAATTTAGTTATTTCATTTCTGGAATTTGGGGAGTTAGTTCATGATGAACTAGCTCCCCAATTATTAAAGTGAACTAAAGCCCCAAAATAATGAACTAAGTCCCTAAAAATCGTTGTTGTTGTCGCCTGCATAAAAGTTTGGGGGTTAGTTCATTTTCGGTTTGGGGACTTAGTTCATTGGGGACTTAGTTCGTAGCGTCATTAAAATCAAAGATGATACTTGCAGACTCTGCCTGGAGAGGAGGCTGAGACGGTAGCGCACATTGTGTGTGAATATCCGGCACTGGCTAGCGTAGGACTTGGACTACTGGTAGAAGCTTGTTAAATGTGGATGCCATGGGGGATCTTAGCATTGAACATATGCTAGCAATTATCAGAGACTGCGTGATTAGAAAGAAGGCCGACAGTTACCAGTCTGAAATCACTAAAATCAAGATTAAAGGCTTGTTGTAGCACGTAACCTCTATGAGAATAAGATTGTCGTCATAACATTTCGGTTGACTGTAATCATAGAGGACGGAAGGGGGTCGACAAAGGATCCGTTAAAGAAGTGGTCTGCTTCGATATTCTCCCCACATTAAAATAAATAAAAAATACCACTGGATAAATATGTGGAAATTGTGGGTGGTTATGATGAAAATAATTGATAAATGTTTCATTAAAATCATGTAAAAGTTTTGATTGTAGTAACATTGCATAGATAGCATTTCACATAGAAAAATTACTGAAATATCTTGAATTTTGTGATACGAATTTTGATAAATTAATGTTATTCGTACCATAAAACACATTTGTGTTACTGCTGTAAATTTATTAAATACAAAACGTATGTCAAAATATTTTACAAAATCTATTCTCTGCGGAAACCTTCCTATTTTGTGTCATGTAATTTTTTAAACTTCTTCTTCAAGTTGGTTATTGCATCTACTCCTTTCTTTTTATGTTGGCATTCGGTCACGATAATGTATTGATTATAAAAATACATTTTTGTGAGATCTTTTGTTTTTTTTTTTGCCAAATTGTACACACAAAAAAAATTACCACTAAAATCATATTGAAAAATTGCACTATCAAAAAAGTCAAAGGCTGCAATAAAGGTTAAAAACTAGTAAATAAATCTTTAAGGGTGTTAGAAGTTTGGAAAGTGTGAACTTTTTTAATCAAGTACCAAATTCCTGAAAATATAATATTTATTTATATTTATTCATCCCGCCAGGCTTAGTTGGGACCAAAATGGGTTAGCTAAAGGAAAGCACCTATGCTCCAGTGGGAGTTAGAGGAATACATATATACAAAGGAAAGCAGAAGTGTTAATTGGTGCAATAACAATTATTGTTTCATTTATTCAACGGCTTGAATATATAAGCTTGTGATGAAGCTCGACGTCTTCCGATTATACTTGATAATACACTTACTGCGAAGCGATATATTTGCTATAAAAACAACTAGCGTACTTAATACCATTGCCAAAGTAAGACAAATATAGATATATGATGTCATATCTGGGTATCAAATCGGAATTGGTAGGGTTTCGACTGTAATTAAAATATTTTCCAGTCCTAGCCTGTTCGCTATTTTGTTTTGAAAATTTCTGGAAAGTAGGAAGCTTGCAAGAGTTAAATTCGTCTGCTTGAAATTTTCACCATCAAGAACTCGTAAAAGATATACGAATAATCAGCCTTTTTAATAAATTCTATAACCCGACTTCCCTCATCAGACTAATGTACGGGCAATATCGAAGCAGACCACTTCCATAATGGGTCCTTTTTCGATCCCTTTCCGTCCTCTATGTTTACAGGCAACCGAAATATAATTTACGGCAACCCACTTACATTGAGTCATGTGCTACAACCATCCTTTAAACTTGACTTGAGTGACTTCAGACTGTCGGCTGGTAACTGTAGGCCTTCTTTTTCATCACGAAGTCTTTAGTAATTGCTAGCATTTGTTCAAAGCTCAGGACCCGATGACATCCACCAGTGGTCCTGAGTCTTATACTAGCCAGTGCTGGACATTCACACACAATGTGCGCTGCCGTCTCAGCCTCTTTCCTTTCCCCGTCTCCTCTTCTGCCTTTGCCTCTCACTTTTAGGCATGAGCTGTAGAGACTTCGACTCGACGTTGAAAGAACGTTTTGAGGTTGCCTTCTTCCGAAAAGGATTTTCCTAAGCCCACAAGGCCAGGTGTGTCCAATTCATCCGCATTTACCTCCATAGCTGCAGGAGTATCTTCATAGACTGACCAGTCTACCCCTTGCGCGGTTTCTTTGTGGCAACCGGAGTTCCTTAAGGGATTAACCTCTCCACCTCTAACGAGTCTTCCTTGTCCATCCCTATCGAAATATACCGGCTCAACGACATAGGAGAGAGATTTACAGATTAACCTGTTCACCCTTTGAGAGGCGTTCCTGTCCATCCCTTCCGAATTCTTCCCTAAGACATTATATGTGAAAACTTTGTCCACCCACACAGAGCTCCTTATGCGTGGGTAAGTCTTCATTGAAACTGGAGGTCGATTGATATCCAGAGTTCGCATACTAATGGCTTATCATTTGAATTTCAATGTCATCAGGGCTGGATGAATGACGAATTTGTTCATTTTGGAAGTAGTGAGGATTCCAAAAATAGCAATGAAGATAATAGAACAGACGTTTAAAAATCTATAGCATCATCATTTGTGTTGTGGAATGTTTAAAAAGATGACAGCATAAAAGCTCTTTCATTTAATTAATTTCATCTCATTTGTGTTGTCAAATGCTTGAGATAAAGTTGTTCAGCCTTATTACGGTTGTCATTGTCATACGTCGACTTTTATACAAACTTCTGTACTAGATAAAAAAAAAAACTTTGCTTTTTATATTTTATATACTACAAAGTTGTTATAGTCGAAGTACGACTACGACAATCGCAATAACCAACAAGATTTAATTTCATTTCCAAGAATTTAGAACTTGTAGTGACAGAACAAGCGTTCCGAATTTTGGAGAATAACAATCACATTTTTTTAATTTATTTCTATATTTATATAACTCAAAATGTAGAAATTTTAAAATACATTTTTTCTTTCTGTGTAAATACCATAAGACTGTTAAACTCTCTAGAGTTGATGTTTTCTAAACTCCGTACGTATGTTTTGACTTAATACATTTTTTAGAGGTTGTTCAGAGAAAGAAAACAAAAAAAAACATTTAACCTGATTTATTCAATAGAATCAACACAGTCATGTGAAAGTAAAATTGACTTTGAAGGAAGTCAAATGAAAACGAAAAAGACTTTTGTCCACCAAATTGGTCATTTTCAATAAATTTTCCTCTATCTTTTTCTCTTACTGACTAGTTTTTTTTTTCATTTTAATTTTCCGTCTATTTATTTTCTAAGCACTCATTCATCTTGTTGGTGTGACATTCAATTAACATTAGACGTTCAAACATGTCCTGCTCATTAGTATTTGTCAATGTTTCTACAATGTTGTGATTCATTGATGTGGGCTTTTCTTGCAGACTCTCGCGTAATGTATGGTGTGTTCCCATAATGCACGAAGTGTTAAATAAAGTCCCATTTACTCCCACACTTGCTTAGTTAGTCGATTGTATGGAAGTGCAAGTTGTTTGTTCGTTATCTGCTTGGGGTTTTAAATTTATTTGGAATTGTTAGTGATCGCCCACAATTTGATTACATGTAATTTTACACTGTTTAACTTTAATTTAATTAAAATAAATCCTGCCAAATTACTTTCACATGTCGTTTTGTTACAACAGAATTCAATGTGTCATTGTATGTTGAATTATTTGGCATTTAGAGTGTTTTGTTTTAAAGTTAAATGTACTATTTGTCGTTATGATAAGAATTGTGCGAGTTTGTTCTTAATAAATAAATTCTATTTCCGCTTTTTCAGGACCATTCTTCAATGATTTTTAGTACCCGATTGTCAATTTTCGACTACCTTACTTTTATTTAGTCACGTGGATTTTTAGCCTTTACGCTCGACTGTAGTTATTTGTAACTCTTTGTACATCTTATTGATGAACAAAAGATTTAAGATCACTCATTTACTGGATATGCCTTAATATTTTTTAAATCACACACTTATTTTAAATTTTTAATATTTAAAAATTTAAAATAAATTCCCTCAGAATGGAGGGTTTCTCTTATTAATATGATAGCTAAGCCAGGATAGGTTAGGTTAGAGAGGATCACACATGATTGTTTGTGTGTAGGTTCACAAGACCATCATTGCTCCATAGTGACTCCTCTGATATTTTCCCGTGTCTATAGCTCTGTTGTATTCAGTCCCTCTAAGTAGTCCAGTTATCCTCGCAAATCTGGCAATCAGCATAGCTTCCACACCCCTCAAGTCCCCAATATTCTGAAAGAAAAAAGAACCAAAACATTTATTGCGTCTGTGTGATAGTGCAGGGCATTCACAAAAATAGTGGAATGTATTTTTCTTTTCTTCGCCACACCATCTGCAAATATCATTATCGCAAAGTCGAATCTTTCTTAAGAAACATCTAAGATCGTTAATTTCCTGTTATAATACCTATATACATTCTCAGTTCAGACTTACTCATACGTAACTGCTTATCCATTTCCCCCCAGCAAGGATTTCGTCTGTGTGCATCTCAATCAGTTATTCCACATTGTGTCGGCATTACGTCAAAATTGTTCCCTTATCCTCCTATACATTGAATCAAGACCAGGATATACGTTCACACATCTGACATTTATATCCAAATCAGCTCCAGCTCGTGCCAACTCGTCTGCAGCTTCATTTCCTACGATATTGTAACGACCGGGTTCCCAGCACAGTCTCGGTGTGTGTTGTTCGTTGAGAGCTTGATGTTCTCTGCGACAACGGCTGACTAGCTTCGATCTAATACACCTATTACCGATTGTTTTCAAAACCGCCTGACTATCTATGTAAATAGTGTTATTACTAGAGAATATCGGCCTCATAGGTAGTAACCTAGCAGTTTTAGACACCGCAAAAATTTTGGCATGAAAAATTTTCCATAGGTTATCCAGTCTAGAACTGTGTCTGATTCCTAACTTCTAGCAGAATACTCCACTTCCTGTACCATTGTCTTTTTTGATCCAATTTCTCTAGTTAAGTTATCCAGAGGTTTCCAATCATCCTTTATTGGGATGATTGTAGTAATCTTCTTGTCCGAAAGCCAGGAAAAGATCACACAAAGGTTCCCATAGGCCAATAAGCCTGTTGTCAAATATGTCAAAACTATTATCGTAGAGGACAAACGAGGAAAAAATTATTATTTTGCGTTTTTCATAGACGTTTCTCAAGCGCTCGATTAATGTGCTGTTTATGTAACCCAATTGAACAATTCGTCTAGGAAATTTGTATGAAAAGCACTCAAGTTTGGCATGAGTATGGCATGAAGGCCTAGTTTACAAGTTAAAACAAAACCAGCAAAATAATTTTTATAAATTGTTAAAAGGTTACTTAACTTATCGTAAGTTTATTCTTAAAGGAGGAGACTCATTATACTCGCCTCAACCAAATAAAACTGGAGTTCCCCAAGAAAGTATTTTAGGACCCGTTTTATATTTGCTGTACACATTGGATATGTCAACTAGTAATCGAGTCCATTCATTCATCAACATTTGCTGATGACACTGCTTTTCTAAGCATTTATGAAAGCCCCCATGTAGCATCTCAATACTTATTTAGAATTGTGGTGAAAAAAATGGAGAATAAATATAAACGAAAGAAAATGCACTCACATAACTATCACACTGCGTGAGTCTATACTCATGCCCTCCTATACAAATTAATAACCAGACCATACTCAAAAACAGAGGTCAAATACCTCGATAGACACTTAACCTGGAAAAGTCACATAGATGCAAAATTAACCCAAATGAAGCTAAAAACAGTGCAAATAAATTGGTTCATTGCCACAAACTCTACCCTAAGTTTAGATGGCAAACTTCTACTTAATAATTCAATCCTTAAACCAATATGGTTATATGGCTCGGAGTTAAGGGGTATTGCCTCAGCTTTAAATTCAGAAAAAATTCAAAAGCCTCAAAATCAGATTACAGCCGCACCCTGATATTTAAAAAACTCGAACATCCACAAAGATCTAAACGTGCCACTAGTTAAGGCAATAATAGCGAAAGATGCAACAACATATCTACAGAAGCTTGAAACGCATCCAAACCAGCTGACCCGCAACATTCTGAATGATCGTGTTAACGTTCGACTTAGAAGGAAGAATACTGCTTCTCTTCGTCGAACATCACAGAGGTGACCAATTTAATTATAGCAACAACCGTGTCATCATACAGTTTTTTTGTCTAGCACTGGCCGGACTTCAGTATATATATTTTAATTTGTTTTAGTCCTAAGAATTGAACACTTATTGTTAGCTCATATAATTTTAAGATGCAATAAATGAATAATTGCTCATTTCACTTGCTCCCTTGTAACGTTTAAAGTTTATTAAAATACACCTTAACTCAAACAGATGGTGAGCAGGCTTTGAAATTGTAGAATTGTATCGTTTTTTACTCATAAAATAATAATACTCAAAATATAATAAATATTTTCAGAACCAACGTTACCATTTTTGGATTTTTCCTTTCAAATTTGGTAGATGTTTTTGGAATTTTTAGAATGGTAGGCTATAGCTAATTTTGGTAAGATTGAGAAAATATATTACTTTTGAAATAGTTTTTATTGTAAAAACTACTATTTATACAACATAAAGAAAATAGATAAGCGCACAAAAACCAAAACTTAATTGATTAGAAACTTCGAGTTCACCGGAGGAGACATATGTATGTATATTTCTTAAGTTAGTTCTAAAGAATTCCAGTCAGAAAGTTAATGTTTACAATATTGATATTTAAAAATAAATTCTATTTTTTCACCAATTTGATTAATTTTACAAAATATAATTTGATCATTAGTAACAATACTGAAATTGATTAAAAAATCAAAAATTGCCACATAGATGTCTTTTGGCTTAAAATCCAAAATATGCATTGATAAAAATTTAAATTCGAAGAAATTTTTGTATGAAATTAAAAATATTAAACCTTGTATTGTATGAACTAACAAAAATTACTCTAAATTCGATTTTATGAGTGAAGATGGCAAACTTTAACAGATAATTACGTCTTCCATAGTAATTTCTATAGCAAGTTCTAGTTTAAATATTTTGTAACCTTTACAATTTTGCTTCCATTTTTATAGCCTTCACCACAGGTGGAAAGGGTATATATATAAGTTTGTCATTCCGTGTGTAATTTCTACAATATTCATTACCGACCCCATAAAGTATACATATTCTGGATCATTATAGATAGAGAAGGTGACTAAGCGATGTCCGTCTGTCCGTCTGTCCGTCTGTCCGTGTTAGTGTGGTAATGTCATTTGCCAAGGCACCAGAAGAGATACAAAAAATTGAAGCACACCAATCTGTCAGGCATAGTTTCGAAAATTTTGGTATTGCAATTCAGCAACATCGAATCATTCCTTTGGAGGCTACGGGCCAAAAATCACGCCCACCTATATTTTTTGCACGTTTTTTTTTAATTTTTTTCGGCTTAATGATTCTCTTTTTCCTTTTTTTGTCAAATAAATATTAGACTGCGACAGGAGTGCATACAGATCTCGGGGGATCAATAACCCCCTGCGAGGGGCGATTTTTGTTTGTTTTTAGATTGGTAGGGTTTTTCTGCTTTGATTTGTATTAGAGACCTTAATAGAAAGCAATACGCATAGAGGTAGCCAATGGACCCACAGGGTACCCACTGACAAGTAGGAGCAATTAAAAGGACCCCCCATATGTCTATATGATGAAATTTTTGTTTTTTTGTAAGGATTTCTTTTTGCTTTAGTCTGACCATTCTAACTCAATATAGATTGGAGAAAGGTCCAAAATTTAACAAAAAAATTTCAATCAAATTTAAAAAAAATTTTTTAAATTTTTAAATTTTAAAAAAAAAATTTTTTTTCAAAAATTTTTATAAAAAAATTTACAAAGCATTTTCAAAAAGATATTTTACAGAAAAATATTCGAAAAAAAATTTTTTTAAAAAATTTTCCAAAAATTTTCGAATAAAATTTTCGAATAAAATTTTACAAAAAATTTTTAAAAAAATATTTTTACAAAAAATTTTTACACACAATTTTCGAAAAATTAAAACAAAAATTTCAGTATTTCTTTGAAAATGAAAATCTTGACTGTAACATAATATATATTCAATATTGAGAATATACATATGTATGTATGTGTGTATATAGAGTAACATATTTTTTTTAAATGCGTTTGATTTTTAAATAGATGATATATCTGTTTTAAAACCTAGGTGCATTAAACACATAGACATCATCAGTATACCGACTACAAACTGTCAAAAATGAAACGTTGTGGCTGTCCTCAACTTAGGCTAATTTCTATTTTATCCAACAAATGAAAATGTCACAAAATTGCAAATTAAAAATTCATATGAAAAAAAAAAAGTTTTGGCGGAAATATTTATAATTTTTTTAAAAAGTTTTTTAATTTTATAAAAGCAAGATAAGTATTTCTACAACGATGTTAGAGTTTACGATGTAGCTGTCGGCTTCAATATCATTAAGTAGCTGACAACACGTCGACAATTGTAGCAAACGGAATTTGTTTTCATTTGTCTTCTATTTTTTTAACTCATGAATAATGATTTTTTCTCATACGAATTTATTTAAGTAAAGAGTCTACAATATGGATAATGCTGTACATGTCTGTATAAATCAAATCACCGTGGTGAAGGGTATAGAAGATTCGGCACGGCCGAATATAGCACTTTTACTTGTTTATAATAAAATCATACTTTTACTAATTGCATGTGTATGCATTCAGATATGCATTCAGATAGTTTACAAATTTGTTGTAAAGGATTATAGTAGATTAAAAAAATGGTTGAATAAAAACTTTTAGAAACGGCAACGTTGTTCAGAATAATAAAATGAAATTGAATCATGCATGGGAAGTAGTAATTACAAATATAGCACAAAATAATTTTTACACAATTTGTAGTTTTAATGTAGATGGAATAAATTTGCGGTGTAAAAGCACTATAAATACATAACATTAAATATAAAATAAAACAAAGACACCGAAGATTAAATATTACGAAGATTTTCATAATTTATTCAAATAAAAAACGTAGTCCCAGGTATGAAATGAAATTGTATATTTATAACAAATTTTTCAAAGCTAACTACCAAAAACAAACATAAACTATTGTAAAATAAGTTGCCGATAAACCCTATAACATGATAACAGGGTCTTGTGAATTGAACAACAATGATAAAAAAGTTTAACAAGAAAAAATAGAAAGTAATTTTGTTTTCACCATATTATTGTTGTTTTTAATATTTTTAATTTAGCATTTAATTTTAATTTTTTTATTTTTACAAAACTTCAATGATAACGAAAAAATGGTTTATTTCTATTTCTCTTCTTCTGAAAACATTATTAGGCATTAATTCTATAAAAAAAACATATGAACGTTAAATAAAACTGTAAAATTGTATCACATTTTTTACAAGGACAAAAGTGAATTGAATACATACATATATACCAAAGAAATTACCTCCAACCATGTTTTACGGGTTTCATTTCTCACTTGAAATGTTTTTAGAGACGAACGATTATAATACGAGCAATTTCACATCTTTCAAATTGTCTCGTACGTACACTTATGTTGTGTAATTTAATACTTTTTACTGGTTTTATTTACTGTCAATCATCGTAAATACTTACATATTTGAAAATAAGTAAAAAATTTATTCAATCTGTTATGCAAACTATGCAGCAGCATCTATATAACAAATTGTTAAACCCGTTAAAATTAAATCAAACAATTACGTCAATTAACTGGCAGACTTAAACGCCAGTCATTATTTAACTTAAACTAAAGTAAAATAAACAACCATCTGAAAAGTCCACAAACTTAATTGAATAGTAAATGAATGATATGGCTGTCATCATGAATGTTTGTAGTCGTTTACAAAACAAACTATTAAAGAAACCATTTTAAAAAGCAATTTTAATAAATTATTTCAAAAGCTCCTGGATCAAGCTACAAGGACGCATGCATATGTGAGGAGTATGCTTAAAAAAAAATTTACACATGTTTTACTTTAAACACTTTCCTAACGGTATCCGGATATTTAAAAATAGTTTCTTTGTACCAGGAAAAATAAACTAATAAACGAAAGCTTGTCACTCCATTGAGTGAAGAGCATAGCGTCGAATTTACTTATGATTAGCACCATGTCCCGGTTGTTATAAGAGCCTGTCTTCAGCATTATTGAATGGTCTCGATAAACTTTCCACCAAAGAAGGCCATCAACGGTGATATTCCACAATAAATGATGCTCCCACCAGCATTCCCTGACTACTATACACCGGATTGTGAAATACACTTTTTTTATATTTATAGCAAGATCATTTTTCAACTTTGAGAAGAAGTTTTTGTCAAAGGCACCTTTTAATCATTTTACATCGCTCTTGCCGATAAGTCTAATTTTAGAGGCAGGTCTTAAAATATGGTCTTCTGTATTCTACATATTTCAGATGTATGCCTCTCCATCTCTTACTAGTTTTTATTGTTCTTCCGTATGCCTTTAACGGCGCAACAACTTAGGAGTTCCTTTAGAGAAAGACCCGTCCGCATTTCGGTCTATCTCTTCCGGATCTACCGTTGACCAATTAAGGTCAGAGTTTTTGGGACAATAATCTTTTCACCTCTTGCGAGGCTTCCTGGTTTATAACTTTCGGGCTCCACCTCTAACGAGTCTTTATTGTTCTTCCCTATAGGAATTTAACGACTGAATGCCTTTATAGATGGGGCCGTCCACCCCTTGCGAGGCAGTTTTGCCTATCTCTTCCGGATTCTTGCATTAGCGAATTAAAACCAGATATTTTTCAGATATTAACCTTTTCAGCTCTTGCAAGGTTTCCTGGTTTATCCCTTCGGGTTCCCATGGGAATGGTAATAGGGAATATGGTGTTCACCCACAGAGAGCTCCAAATGCGTGGGTGAGTCTGCATTGAAACTGGAGCTCGACAGGTATTGTGTGCTAGAGAAAAACCCCCTCTTTGCGATGCATACCTGGTGTATAATGTTCCAACATAGATTAGGGATTTTTATAAAACCAGGATTACACGAGACTACAACCTCCGCTCAAACTACAACTTCGAAGAAGAGGTGCCAAAAAATCTGCACGCCCTAGACTTCCACAAAAAGCTTGAACTTAGCAACAAAAACTATCCGGTGTGAAACTGAGAGAGTCTTATTTAGCCAAATTCCTAGCATAGACATGACCTAACTAAGAGCGTTGTACCCGCCACAACTATGAAGAGATGAAAGTCAGAACTTCTGGCAGTGCAAAAGCTAATTACCTTTGTGCCTGTCAGGAGCCCTTTGACCAGTAAATCCGCAAAGAGTATTTTTATTGTTTCGACAGCTTTTGTGATAAATGTTGTACTTATATGTGCAGAGGCATAAAATGTATTGATGCAAAGGTAAGTTCTACATCAGACTAGAACCTTAAGTTATTGACCACATAAGATTTTTCACCTTCTTTTCTTACTGTATTAATAGTGTTCACCTACTGAGTGATAGAAAATACTGCTTAGGAATAAAAGAATAGACATTGTCATGCTTCGCAAGTCGTACGTATATTGAAAATGCTCTTTATACGCATAAAAAAATGTAAATGTAAAGAGTTAATGTGAATTGAAATTCTTAGATCATAAAGTTACAACAAACTTGCTGCATGCATATGGTGATACGGTTTGTAGCGGATTAAGGGATGAAGGCATCACTTTACTACACTTTTTTAGATTTAAGTAATTAGCTGTATTGTTACTGGTGTTCAATATAACAACAAGAAAATTTAAATTAAATGAAATTGATATACATGAGGTGTATTTTTAATGAGACTATGCAACATTCTATACCTTGCACAAAAATATTTAAATACAATTCAACATATTTTCAGAACGTGTGCTCTCGTGTTCCAGTGATTACGATTATCAGAACCTCTAAAAAGTCTAGAGATTCTGATGATCTGAAGTAAGTCATTTGCCCAATATTCTATCCATAAAGTATTACGTTAAAAAATACACTTGAACTGTGTTTTTATTTAGAGTAAATCTTGTATAGATGTTGCAACACCTTTTATTTTCTCTAAGCCAGCGGGACCTCTTTCTAAAATCTAATGATATCTTAACACTTTTAATTTTATTGCGCCTATGAAAATGACCATTTTGATGCGGAGTAAATCCAAAAAGCTCCTTGAATTCATTCGTAACATTTAGAGTTTAAAAATAATTACTCTTAGATGAGTGTTAAGATTTTATCGATCTCACTCCTTAAAAAATTTATGAAGTGTGTTTTTTGCATTCAATAAAACGTTTGCTATTTACATGCGTAAATTACCTGCTAAAAAGTTGTTTAACATAGAACTAGAATAAGTGAGCTTGTCATACTCATACTATACGGCATGTGTTGTATACGCATAGCTGCGCCTCAAATTACACTGTGGTATGGCTTTAATGCTTTCTCCTCTGTCTGCCTTATCTTTTTTGCTTTTTTTTGCTTCATTGGCAACTGTGCGTACTGATACAGTAAGTTGTTAACGCACCGTAATTTAGAATAATTACAATTTGCTGTTGATGATGTTGCTCCATTTGTTTGCCATTTGCCTGTTAAAGATGGTTAAATGGAGATAAAAAATTGTCGCAAAACTAAGAAAAATAAATTTATAACATTATATTTAACAGCTTGTGTAAGACGGTAGTTGCTTAAATTTATTGGTTGAAGGAAAAAGTTTTGTAGATTAGAAATATCTATACTTACGACTTAATTGAATAAAGTTTAAAGTAGAAAGTTTAAAATAGTGTTTCTTTACTATAGATTAAATTTGGTCATATGTATTTTTTTAAAAATTAAAAAATTGCAAAAATGCTATCGGCATCTGCCGCAAGTATAATATTAACAGCGAATTTTTAAATTTTGACGGTCATAAAAAAGGCAGCTATCAATTTGATTGTATTATGTGATATATGCTACCTAAAGGTACGGTCACATTAGGCAAACATTTGCCTGAAATCGTCAAATATTTGTTTGCCATAATCTGACCACAAAATAAAATAATTGGCAAACAAAATTATTTGCTGGCAAACCAAAATGTTACCAATGTGACCACTCATCGGCAAATATTTTTTTCTTTTTTGGGAAAATAACTATTTGTTCTTACAAAGTTTTTGTAAGTGTAAATAGGGGCAAATAATAATTGATTCCAGCAGAGTTTTTTGCTTTTAAAACTTTATTATTAGCAAATAAAATAAGATTACACATGATAACGCACTGTTTTTAGGGTTCCGTACCTAAAGGGCAAAAAATAACCCTTTATATCGCTACAATGTCTGTCTGTTCGTCTGTTTAAGACCTTTTTTTCCTTTAACAGTAATAGTGCTCACGCGTGAAGTTTGTACAGAAGGTGTATTGTTTTGCCGCCACAAAAAAAAAAAAAAAATAATAAAATGAAGTACAAAATTAAAGAGTGTCCCAATAGCAGCGTGATTTTCTAATATATGGTCTAAATTCTTAATTAAAAATTGAAGGGTGTTCGGGCTTAATATCGAGCATAAGAGCATCCTGGACTTAGTAAGGAGGTTAGAGAAGCTCAAATGCCGATGGAACGCAACAATATAAGAAGATTAGACGAACGACTGCATCCGACTCTTATTGCGAAAGACGTTATACACAATGAATGCATAGAGAACGATATCAGCATTTTTACTGATGGATCTCTTATGGACGATAAAGCAGGAGCAAGTGTATACTCAGCTGAGCTGAAAATGTACTGTAATCTGCGTTTAGGTGAGTACGTCTCCGTAGAATTGCGTGGAATCTCGGGTGCAGGGCAGAATAGTGCTTATTGCACTTGACAACCAGTCGGTTATATAACGCATGCGACAGGGGTACGTTTACTCCAAACTAGTGCTGCAATGTGTTTTAAAACTTAACTCTGTTAATAAGGTAATATTGAAATGGATTAAGGGAAACATAGGCACAGCTGGAAATAAGCAGTAGACCAACTAGCTAAAGGGGAATCTGCTATGAATTTCTGTGGACCAGAAGTCAGAGTAGCACTGGGTAATCGCATAATGCGATCTAAGGTCCTATAATGGGTGAATTCATTAAACCTGAAAAGGTGGTGGGAGACCACTACGAGTGGTAGGAGACAGGCTCAAGTGGTGTTCAAGGAGCCCAGGAAAGGCCATTAAGATACTCACATACAATAGACGTACCTTAAGCGTACATAACTCCGTTGGTGACAGGTTATGGAAACTTCAAGTATCATCTATCCAAGATGAAAATCGAAAAATATGATACTTGCACACTGTGCCTGGAAGAGGCTTAGACGTAAATCAGGGTAATTTTGTTATATTTCAAATACCTCTACGGCTATTTTTATATAGCATAAAACCATTGAAACCACGTTTTTAAAAACTGACTCTCCTGAAAATTTGTTGAATTTTGAGTAGTGACTGTTTATGATTTTGTTTGCGATATGTATGTGCCTGTACAATGTTCATACCATCTTTTGTTTTTTTAATTTTCTTCTATATCGGTTTTTATTTTCCTACATACATATGTATATTTTTTATGTACATACATACATACATATTTTGGGAAAATAAATTTATATTTTTTGACATTTTAATCACATATTTTTCTTAGTCAAATATTTTCTCTAGTCTGACCACACGGCAAATATCTATTTGTTTTTGTTTGAACAAACAAAAATGAGCAAATAAATGCGCCTAGTGTGACCACAAAACAAATTTTAAAATGTTTTAAGAAAATTTAAATCAAACACCAACAAACAATTTTGAGGCAAACATTTGCCTAATGTGACCTTACCGTAGACCGTTTTTTTAAATTTTATGATATTTAATCAGTTAAAGAATCAGTTATACGAGTACTTTACGAGTCTAAATTTATATTTTACAATTCAAGCCAATCTGCTAGTCTGTTAGTTTCTAAGAAGAATTCTTTTAAATTTCTTATTATTACATCTTTAAAATAACATATCTTATAGTAAACTAACATAGAACTAAGACATTTAATTTTTTTTTTCTATCATAAATCCAAATTTAAATTATGCATGAAAACCACTTCAGTAAATTTTTAATAAACTTTCAAAATTTATCAAATTTCTGGTCGAAATGAATTACCAAAATATCTTGGAAAAAAATTATCATTTTCTATCATTACAACCTTTAGTTCTGGTCATTTTAATCCTTACAATGTAACTCTTCGGTTTAGCACAACTTTTTTATTAGTCGAATTAAACTAAAAGCAAATAGCTTTATATTATTGTCATTTATCGGAAATTCTGTGGTATATAACTAACTTTCAAATTGTTATTGCGTTACAATTAAAAGTAAGTGTAGCCGAAAAAAAACAACTATAAGACAATATGGATACTGTAATAGCGAACAGTGAAAAAGTTTTTACAATTTTTTCAACCCAGGGAATTGTTATGAAGTAATTGGCTTCCTTCGTTAAGAGTAGTAAAATGATCTCGATAAATGATGATCTCGGTGATCATCATTCCGCAACAATAATACAATAATTCTCCCTAAAGTAATTATGTTTTAAATCAGTGATGCCCAAACACATACTATCAAATTGTATGCTTTTGTTTGAAGCATCACAAGCAAGCGTACCCAAGAAGACCCCTGAGAGTATATGTGCACACACACAATCTTAACAAAACTCTCACAAAGTGAGCAAAATACTTAAATTTAAGAAGGTGACAGCGTAAGGGAACATAAAATATATCCAAACAATTTTGGATTTTTTTTATATGGAGTGTAACAGTTGATAAGAATTATTTTATTTTCTTTTAAAATAAATAATTAATGTCAAGCTCCATATACAAAAAAATGTAAAAACACTCAGGCAATTAATGCCTATATTAACTGTGTTATTTCCCTTGGAAAGGGATAGTAGTAGATAATGGTTAGTGTGATATGGTAACACTGCTTCGCTTATGGTAACACTGCAATTGCACGTTATGATTATTTTTAGAACAGTGTTGCAAGCGCCTCTTGTGTTATTTAAGCGAATTAGTTTTGAAGGTAGTATAGCTAAATTATAATTATTTTACTTCGCCTGCGATTTAGTGCTATGTGGTAATAGCGGCGAAGCAGGGCGCTGTGATATGCACTATTATAAAGAGAAATTAATACATATCAGAAAAACTGATGTTGCCATGGCTGAGTACTGAACTCGTGACCATTGCTTAGTAGTCAACGTGCTAACCACTTAAGCTACAGCACCCTTTAAAATTATCTCCGCCTTGTGCTGACACCTAGTTAAATGAAGTTTGTATAATCAATTTTGCATTTTTTATTGTAGAATTTACTATAACTCATTACATACAGAAAACTTTTTAAATTAGAGTGCAAATGCAACAGTTCACAAGAATGATAAGATTACGCTATGCCAATGTTTTCCCATTAGATGACGTTCTTCGGCCACTGTAAAGTTACCAAGCCTATAATCAACAAATTGCTTCAAATAAATACGTACAAATAAATCTATGTAATAGGCAAAAGCTGGCAACCCTTCGAATAAGCTCTCATAATTTTTATAATTTATAGTTATACTACTTTCAATCAGAATTATTAGCCAATAGAAAGACGGTTTCGTGATGTCATTAGGCCGACATGCACAGAAAATATCAATTTTATTTTCGGGATGGTGTAACCATGTTTTCTATCATCCTTGACAGTTCATACTCATTTTCTGTATTTTTCTGGCGGGGAACTTCTGATCACAAGTAATGCATTTTTTTACATTGCTGACTTGTAAATGAAGCAGCACATACAGATGGTGTATGTGTATAAAATTTGGACAAGTCATACAATTTTCTCTACACTTGGAATAGGAAACCAGAAAAAGTCACGACAGCTTTAAACCAAGGACACCCCTGAGTGTCTGTGAATACACACACATCTCGATAAGACTTCCACAAAGAAAACAAAACTTACTGATTAACCTAAACAAGGGCGTAAGGCGTAACGACGTCTAGCGCCTAGCTTTGAACAAACCTTAATAAGAGCGCAACGTTTTGTAATCAACAGTCATGTTAACATATTTTGTTTAGTAAAATCTAATAAACGCAAAAGAGATAAAAAAATCGCTTGATTTTGTTTGCACCCAAGAGAGATGAAATCGCTAGATTTTGTTTGCACCCAATTTCACTACCTAACCTCTGTCAAAATTGGATTTTCCAATTGCATTGCGTTGACGCCGCGCTATTTAGGTTTGCTTCATACATTTTGTATGTACATGAGAATTTTTGACAGTTATTTTACGCCTTACGCCCTTGTTTAGGTTGAGAAGTTATAATAAATTGCAATCGGTAGCATGCCTGCTTTCATGTGTATGCTACTATGCGGAGTTTGTACAGGTCATACCGTTTGACATATCAAAATGAAATTTGGTTCGTGCCTTTGCTATATGGCGATGATAAGCTGCATTATTTTTGGTCATAATCGAGAGAGAGCAAGGGGTAGTTTCCCTACCACCAATTTTTTTTGAACGGTCTACAGGTCATACGTTATGGAATATTAAAACGAAATTAAGTATGTGCCTTTGGTATATAGAGATGAAGAGCTGTATGAATTTTGGGCATAGTCGGGAAGGAGCAAGGGTAGTTTACTTACTCCCAAGTGTTGTAAACGCTCCGGTTAGGTGCCTTTATTTTAAAGACATAAAAAAGCAAACAGTTACTTTTTCATACCTTTCCGTGAAAACCGTTGTTACAACAAAACCTAAACAAGCGCGTAAGGCCTTTAATAATTATCAAAAATTCTCGTGTGCATATAAAATATATGAAGCAAACTTAAATAGCGGCGTCAACGCTCGGTAATTGGAAAACCCAATTTTGACAGAGCGTTAGGTAGTGAAGTTGGATGAAAACTGGGTTTGTTTTTTTTTTTTTTTGTATAAGAGTGATACCATTTTAACTACTTCCTGCTTTACCTAGCGATTTGCTCTCTATTTTGTGTTTAAATTTATTACATATTAATAAACAAAATATGTTAACAATATTGCAAAAGAACTCAACGAATAATAAAACACAGAATACGCAATTATTCGCAAGACAAAGCTGAACCATTTTTATAGAAATTGTAGAAGAAATTTATTTTTCAGCAAGATAATGCTGGGAAATCATAAATGGAATATGTTTGTGTTTTGCGCTGCCAGTATTGAAGTGAAATTTTGTTAAATAAAATAGTTACTTGAATTATGTTAGTTTAGTACAAGAAATAATTAAAAATATTTTCACACGGTAAATATTTTTATACTCCTTTTTTCCCTATTAGAACTTTTTCCCAATAAGAAACTTTTTTATTGAAATTGAATCAAATGAGTGGCTTAAATAGGGTGTTCACTGTATATAGTTTATAGGTGAAAATAATTCTTTTAGAGGATAGGAAGCTACAATATTGGATCGCAGTGAATTTAATGTTTAAAAAATAGGTGTTTCCATGAAAATCCTAACCGATGTATAAATAATTTGTACATGAAGTGACCTTTCTATGCTTTTACTTATATTTGTTGAATTGAAACCTCAATTATTGCAAGTTCACTTACTTTATTTGTACAACGAAACACCTTTTTCCGCACCCATTATTTGCACAAAGCTTTCCGGTACGTTTCAGCAACCAAATACATACTCCTTTTTATATAATTTATGGGAGTGGACAAGTGCACAATGTTTATGGACATCTTTTCTACAATTCTCTTTTTATACTTTAAAACGATGAAATAAAAAAAAAAAAAATAATTACAATAAGCCGACAAACGGTTAAATAACGAAGTGTTGATAACTTCATTAAAACGCAACCAGTCTTGTAGTTAAAGCTTTTTTGTGCCATAAATTGAACAGAAGAGACAACAATCCATCATAAATAAAAATTTTAAATTTTTGATCGTTTATTGTCAGCGAGCGTATGATTAATTGCAAAATATTTTTTGTTGTTTTCGTGTACCAAGTTGGTGGTTTTAAGTGCTAAGTTTTTTATTATAGGTCTACTGTGTTCAAAATACATAAAAAATCATAAAAATTTGTCGGTAGCAGTTAAATAAAATAATGATGTGCGTAACTGAGGCGTACAAGGTAAATCTTAAAAACAATTTTTAGTGAGCAAAGAAGTATTAAAAAATTAATTACTATTTTTTTAGTAGATATCTACTAATTGATAAGTTAAAGAAATTAATAAGTTAAAAAAGTATCATGAAAGCTTAAAAGACAAATAAATATTTAATAAATTATTTATAGTAAGAAATTTGATATAATTTTTAATCTTTTTGATTTCAGAAATTTAATAAAAAATAATTTTGTCATGTATTTATTGTTTAAGGAAAAGAAAGGTAATTATTCTTTTTTAACCGTCTTCAGAAAAAGAAGGAGTTCATCAATTCGTATGTGTGTTGGCTTTTTGTATGTTTGTGCCTTCAGAACTTGGTCATTCTGAACCGATGGGTATCCCCATACAACATACATATTTTTTACGTGTATTATAAACTTTATAGGTCATCAATTTAAAAATAAAAAAAGTGCGTACCACTATAGCTCCCAATAAAAAAATAATAAAAAAATAAAATTAAAGGGTGAACCCTGGTGATATAATTTCACCTTTATGATCCTATTATTTGAAGCGTTATAGACAAACACTTGAAAGTTGCACAGATTGCAATAAGTATAAATATTTAAAATTAGAAATTGAAAGGTGTCCCATTAGTTGGTTTAATTTGATATATAATTTTTGGGTCTATAAATTAAAGGGTGTCCTCACTATTGATGAAATTTGACCATTATGTTCCCATTTTTGGAACCGTTATAGACAAACACTATGTCTGGTATAACAAGTATAAATATTTAAAATTATAAATTATATATTATAAATTATATGTTGATGTAATTTGATGTATGTGGACACACTGTTAAAATTTACAAAGAATCTGTACAACAAAGTCCTCTATAACAAGTAATTAAATTAAAATTTGGATTTAAAGGGTGTCCCAATAGGTGACGTCATTTGATATATATGGCACTACTTTTAAATATATAAAATTATAAATTAAAGGTTGTCGCAGCAGTTTATGCAATTTGGTGTATATAGCCAAACTTTAAAACCATTACAGACAGACGGTTGAAATTTACAAAGAACCTGTATTGCTACGACCGTTATAACAAGTATAAAATGTGAATTCGGAAATTAGAGAGTGTCGCAATAGTTAGTGTAACTTTTGATCCGCAATATACACACAGTCGTTTGACTTTGGTTTGACCTGTAAAAAACCAGAACCCTGTGGTATTGAGCCCCTATATACTCCGGAATCACTGTCCCCCCCGGTAAAAAATCAACTGACATTTGCTTTAGATGATTGAACTCCAAAATTAGTTTTTTTTTATCTGAATTGACATTTTGTACAAAGACATTAAAAAAAATCCCGCTACAATCTTCCTCGAATATAATATAATCATTGTACATTTACCGTCTTAAGGAAACATGATTTTAAGTTTGTCTGTTTTGAAGTCGGTTTTTTTTGCAAGAATTATTTCTTTTACAAGAAATATATTATTACAATTTTGGGTTTATTTTGTTAACGCTTCGTTTTACTGCTAATAATAAAACTCAAACCCAAAACAATTATTTAAACATCTTAAAACCGGTAGTGTAGGAGTAAAAATTATAGATATTGACGAACAATTACAGGAGTTGTGGGCCAAAATCTTTTTAGTTTTGATGCAACTACACCATTAAATGTTCCAGTTTAAAAAATCATCGAAAATATATAAATCAATTAAGATATAGCTACTGAGTTTAATCGGAATTTAGAAAAAACCGTAGAAGAAACTCTGGAAAAATTGTCAAAAAGTTCCATAATTTGGATGAGACTGCTACTAGAATAGATACTAGGACTTAATATTTAACGTTAAAATTAGAAGAAATTTACTAGATGGAACCATTGGCGTAGGAGGACATATTTTCAAGGTGGGGCAAAACCACTTTTATTAGAAAATAGTATTATGAAACTAAAAGTATAGTACGATTTCTAAAAATTCTGGTGGGCAACAAGTCTGGATGGGACATTGCACCCCCCACAATGACATTCCTACGCAAGTGGATGGAACTATGTGGTAAAGATGAAAGATAAACAATTGTCGATGTTGTAAACTTAGTAATTATTGGTGCAGATTTTATGATCAGTAATGACATTACTCTGAATATGGGGCAACAAACTACTAAGACCGGAACCTTTTTGAATTACCAAATCGTTGCAGTAGGTTGGATGTTGTACTAGCAAGCAGATAAATTTATCATTGTAGCCGCATAAAAGCTTCCAGTATCATCTAGCCAAGATGAAAATTGAAAAAGTTGTACTTTCAGACTGTGCCACGAGGAGGCACTGGCCAGCATTAGACCACTGATAGAAGCTTGTTAAGTGTTGATGTCATGCGGGACCTGAACCTTGAACATATGCTAGCAATTACTAGAGAATGCGTGATGAGAAAAAATGCCGAGAGTTACCAGTCGACAATCTAAAATCACTAAAGTCAAAATTAAAGGCTGCTTGTAGCACGTAACTCTATGAGGGTAAATTTGCTGTAATTAAATTTTGGTTGTGTATAATCATAGAGGAAGGAAGGGGATCGAAAAGGGACCCGTTAAGAAAGTGGTCTGCTCTACACTAAAAAAGACTTATTGATAAACAAGTCACATAGATATCTTTTGTTGAGGTTTTTATGGCACATTTTACTTAAAAAAATAAACTTAAAATTTTAGCAATATTTTTTACATGATTTGTTTGTATTTATTCATATTATGGTTGCATACGAGCAAAGTTATCATAATTTGTTTACCAATTATATATTGTGGTAATTAATACAATATTATTTTTGGTTGCTAAGAAAACTTTGGTTGTGGTTTGAAAATTTTATAGTTCAAAACAACCAAGATGCATTTTTTGGGCGTAGTAACAATATAATGATCAAATAGTAACAACAACTTATTTGTCGTGACAATAGTAATGATGAAAGCAACTATAAGTTGTTCGTCGCAACCGTATGTTTCTATAGAGATCATAGGATGGTTCTTGTTACCATAACAAAACCATGATTCTTCTCCGCGTAACCTATTATCGACCGTATATTCAACGAAAGAGTTTTAGAGTGTAGACTGTTGAATTTTTTCAATACGGGACGGCTGGTTGTTGTTTTTTTAATGAATTCCTCCGTTCACACCTTCAATGTATGAGTAGAAAATTATTTAACAGATTTGTTGGTTTCTTTTAATAGATATTTTTTGGTGTCAAACACTTTTGTTGAACAATTAACAAGCACAAAAAACATTTACTAATATTTGCATCTTCATTACCTTTTAATTGTTATTTTTGATTTATTGCCAATGTTTTGTTTGGTTAATATTTTTTATTACTTATTTTATTGTTTATGTTATTTGACTTAAACACCTATTAATTTGTGTCATTAGAAAATGTTTTAGTATTTGTGCTTACGATAGTTTTCCTTTTATACTTCACCTCTCCCTATAATAAAGTATATTATTTATTGCAAGTATATTTAAATGTGTTAAAGAACCAGCTGATGCTTTCGAACCGATTTTTTTTAGAGACTATTAACAAAATTTCAAATTGATAAACAATGATTCCAAAATTTCGCTTAGCCCTCATGCGTAAATGATTCCCCCCGGGGGTTCCAATTGTCACTGCAGGAATATGGCAAATGCTTTGACGCGGTCCACTCGGGGAAAATAGGGGCACCAGACGCTAGGGTTTCTAGAGCCTAAATCTGGAAGAAAAGGTCTGTGTGTTAAAACATACGGGTCCTCTTCGAGGCCCGAACAGTGCCCAAAGGACTGGTACCACTGGAATCGGTGGCCCCACAGAGAGCCTATCCTCTCTATGACCGGTTATTGGTGAGGTCCCCTTCGGGGGTACACGTGGTGGTTGTGGTTTAAGATCGATTTATGTAGGTAAGGTGCAAGGTCGATCACGTGTGCTGTTGCACTCTCAACAGACGGAGTTTTGATAGTCTCCAAACCCCTAAGCAAGAGGTTATAATATGGATCTAGGCTTGCCTTGGAAAGGCTTGCCATATTATATAAATTGCTACTCATTGTGACTGTATCACACACAAAAAGCGATTGGTGTCAATCGTAAAGTGTTTTTATACTACACAATGGGGGCGCTAGACTACGCCTAACTTTCACTCGGTGGTAAGAGCACCGTGAGGTTAGGCCGAGTTGGCAGGTACTCACGTTAATCTTGTTCCACAATGCGTAAATGATTCTTAAAAATCGGAATCACTATGATTTCAGGGCGCGTTTAGGTGTAAACGTACATAAAACTACAAAATTATCTAACAAAACCAAATTTTTGAATTTGCTTTAAACTTAATTGTGTGACATCGTGGGACAGGCAGTGTGCTATAATTTTTAAAGGGCAGTTAAATTAGGCAATTAATTGTCGTCTAAATAATTGTGTTATTTTCTTTGAACGTAAAAAAAAACATGGTTGAGGTAACCACAAGCTAAAAACAACGTATCATGATAAAATTATGTGGTAGGAGGCAAACTATATTATTATTAAACATTATAATATGGTTAAATTAAACTATTATAGTATGATTAAAAACAATGAAATGTCACATGGGAAAATTGTTGTTAATCATTTTTTTTATTTATTATTATATTTATCAATGATTTTATATACCGGAAGGTATGTCATAAATTAGCAAAACATAATATTCACTTTATATAATAATACCCATATGTATTATAAGTTTTAGAACAAAATTTTTCAAACTAAAGTTGTTCTTAAATAAATTTCAATAATTTTTGTTTTTTTTTTATAAATATGAGGGTAAATGTTACAGTACAAGACGTGATTTCGTGACTCAATTCTGATAATTCTTTATGAAAGTAGCCCCAAAAAGAAGAACTTTTGCATCATTCGTTTGGTCATGGTACATCAAATAATAATTTAAAAATTAATTTGAAGTTAAATTCATACCTTTACTTAATTGTGAATAAAATCGTAACGCGTCATCGATTTTCATGATTTATGTCTGATGTTTTTCATAGGTATGCGACTTTTCGTGAAAGTAATAGGACTTGACACTTTTTACCGTTTTGGATTTTTTATGAATTAAAAAAAAAATTATTTTTTAGTAAAAAAATATTTTTTTTTCTTCATACATACATTTACTTAAAACTGCGAAACTGTTGCTTATGTAAAATAGTTTCAGTCCTATTACTTTCATCTAAAGTCGCACAACCTACATATGAACAAAATCAGACATACGCTTTTAATCACAATTAAGTAAAGGTATGAATTTAACTTCAAATTAATTTTTAAATTATTATTTGATGTACCACAGAAGTTCTTCTTTTTGGGGCTACTTTTATAAACAACTAGCTGTGCCCGCCACTTCGTCAGCGTCATTTAATATTTTCTTCGATTTTGCTTTGAAAGCAATCCACACCAAAGACCCTTACAATTTTAGTTTTTTTTTTTTTTTTTAAGAGAAGTAACACTCAGGCAATTAATGCCAAAGGGATAGTAGTAGATAAGACAGATAGTGCAGATGTATTACTAGATTAACGTGGGCTCCTGCCACGGTGGCTCTATCCCACGGTGCTTCAAACACCGAGTGAAATAAAGACGTAGACTAGCGCCTCCATTATGTAGTATAACAACACTTTACGATTGCCACCAATCGCAATTTGTGTGCATACAGACACAATGAGTAGCAATTTATACAATATGGCAAGCCTTTCCAAGGCAAGCCTAGATCGATATTATAACCTCTTGCTTAGGGGTTTGGAGACTATCCAAACTCCGTCTGTTGAGAGTGCAACAGCACACTTGATCGACCTTGCACCACATTTACATGATCGATTTTAAACCACAACCACCACGTGTACCCCCGAAGGGGCCTCACCAATAACCGGTCACAGAGAGGATAGGCACTCTGTGGGGCCACCGATTCCCGTTGTACCAGTCCTTTGGGCACTGGTCGGGCCTCGAAGAGGACCCGTGTTAAAACAACAGACCTTTTCTTCCAGATTTAGGCTCTAGGAACCCTAGCGTCTGGTGCCCCTATTTTGCCCGAGTGAACCGCGTCAAAGCATTTGACATTACTGCAGGTGACAATTGGAACCCCCGGGGGTAACAGATAGTGCAATAGTACAGCTTCGCGAGCGCTTCTGGTGTTCTTTAGGCGAATTAGTTTGAAGCTAGCATAGCCAATTAATAATTATTTTACTTCGCCGTCGATTTAATGCTATTTGGTAATACCAGCGTTTTTAGTTCCTCCTTAAGATATGCTACATATAAGTTTTTGTATTTTTTTTACTTTATAAAAAGAATTCATATCCGGTTAGTTCAACTGCGTACTTTCACTGCTTTTTCTCCACTTTCTAAGATATTTTTGCGGAAAAAAAGTATCCTATATTGGGACCGGGATACTTAGGTACCTACTCACAAAATTTTGTTAAAATCCATTAAGTAGTTTTTACGTGATGAGAACGTCAATGAAAAGCAGACAGACAGACGAAAGTGAGTTACTATTTTATTATAATTATAGATTATCAGAGTTGAGTTCCGAATCAATCACCTCAAAAATTTTGTACTGTGTATGTATACATATAATGAAAAAAAATTACAAATTTTGTTATTTAAAAAAAACGCAAATCAGTCAAACCATATGAATAAAAACAAACATTACTTAGGCCCATTATTATAACTTGCCTTTACCTAAAGTTAGGATTTTATTGGAGCGATAAGTAGTTCTTCGTTATAATAATGAGGATAATACTCATTGCTATAACTTGTCCTTATAGTACGTGATAGTTAATAGTAATTTTTAGCTTACTTGTCATAACGAAAAACTATTTATCGCTCCAACAAAATCCTAACTTTAGCTAAAGGCAAGTTATAATAATGGGCCTGAGTTACATATAAATAAACTAAAATATTTTGTGTACATTTTGAATATATTATGGTATAAAATATAATATTATTTTGGAAACTTTGGTTATGGTTTGAAGTTTGGCAAAAAATGTAAAGTCAAAACCAATCATGTTGTGTTTCTTGGTGCAGTAACCATTTCATAATAAAAATTTAACCAAGAGTTTTGTTTACGGTGACAAAAGTTATAAGTTGTTTTAAACAAGTAAAATTACGTGTGGAAAGGGATAGACAACTACTTTGCAACTACGTGCACTTTTATTTTTAAAACAGCATTGCAGCACCACCAATGTTAAGTATGCATATTAACTTGTAGTATCTGTTATTTTTGATATTATTTTACTTCGGCTACAATGAATAATATTAATATTAATACCGCCAAAGGAGGGAGATGTGACATATACCAGTAAGAATAAAAACTTATGCTGTGTGATTGATTTTTATTGTTGTAATATATATAAGTATAGTGTATGTGTGTAGACATTGCGCTTTCATTTTCATATACTCACTAGTATAGAAAGTCAGAAAACAGCATCACTGACTTATGCTAGAAATACAACTATGATGAACGACGAATTTGGTTTAAACGTACGCACATATAATCAGCCTACACAATAAATAATTTTTATATATTCCTTGGGTAATTTTTTTTGCAATTAAAAAGACCATTTTGATGAACGTTTTTGTGCTAGTTTTCAACTCACAAAAAATATGTACATGTATGAAAGAGAAATAAATAATTTTTATTTTTTTCCATAACACATTTTAAATTTTGCTCCCTAACTAAATACAAGATAAAAATGACTGAAAATTGTATTCAATATTTTGAAAAAAAAAAAAAAAAAAAACTGGACCAGGGTAGCAAAAAAAAAACAAAAATTGTAATTTTAAATTGCTTATTACTCGCTCATTTTAAAACATAATTTTTAAAACAGACCTAGTAAAATCTTTAAAAGGCAAGCAAAAATTGAAGAAATGCCAAGCTCTATAAGAATTTGCAGGTGTGAGGTAACTAATTTTGAGACCAGCCCTGGCAAGTGGATGGTGCCAAGCGTCAAAACTTAAGCTCAGATACCCCTCTCCTAAGGCCTAGGCCTTTACCAATAGCTGTATTATTTAAAAAATATTTTGATTCTGCCCCACTGTTTGATTCTGACCATGTTTATTTTAGTTTCCCAGTATTGCAGTAAATAAAGTTTTTTTTTTTAATTTAATTACTTATTTATTTTTAAAGCACATAAAAAATAGTTTTTAGTAGTGTTTTTGTTAACGTTGTGTGTTTTTAAATATTATTATTATTATTATTTATATTAATGTTCACTTATTTTTTTTTTTTATTTAAATATATATAAAAGTCTACATAATAATTTCATACAGACTTTAGTAACAAATTTAATAATTATTTGTAATAATAATTTTCAAAGACAAAAGAAAAATATTTAACAATTAAGGAAAATTATAATATTGCGTTTTATAACGTTTAAGCTTAAAGAGTAATCAATAAATTGATACAGTTCATTAAAATTGGCACATATTCTCCTCAGTGGATCAGCATAAGCATACTTCATACGAAAACATTTAATTGCCAGAGGTTGAAAGTAACGTGTCGGCCGATGTGGAACATTAAATGATATACTTCTTAGTATGAATTCAGAGTGTATATCGCTATTAAGAATACTTAACAAAAACGTAACGTTTAGCATAGTCCTTTGGCTTTTAAGAGAAGGCAACTTAATTAGCGATAATCTTTGATGATAAGGAGGCAAATTTAATGTTGGATTCCATCTTAAGCTTCGTAGGCTAAATAGCAAAAACTGTTTTTGAATAGACTCAATATGATCACTATGAACATTATACAACGGATCCCAAACAACTGAGCCATATTTAAGAATAGGTCTAACTAAGGATGTGTATAAAAGCTTAGTTACATATGGATCGACAAATTCCTTTGCCCATCTTTTAACAAAAGCAAGAACGCCTCTCGCCTTATTGACCATCATATTAATGTGTGGAATAAAACTAAGCTTAACGTCAAGCATTATACCCAAATCCAGGATGGAACAAACTAATTCCAAAGGTTGTTTGCCCAACAAAAATTTGACACTGACGAAGTTGCCCCTGTTAAATCTCATGTGCTTGCATTTGTTAGAGTTTAGTTCCATTAGGTTTACATTGCACCAAGTATAAAAGTTATCAATATCATGTTGTAGGTAAAAATGATCCGAATTTTTTTTGTATGTAAGAAAAATTTTTACATCATCAGCAAACATAAGTATGTTGCAATATTTTATAACATTTGGCAGATCATTTATAAACAAAGAGAACAGGATTGGACCAAGATGGCTGCCTTGCGGTGCTCCAGAACAAACATTTATAGGTTTAGATATGTGGTTTTTGAAAAGTACATTTTGTTTTCTATCATTTAGATAAGATTTAATCCAATTTAGACTATTTGCAGAAAATCCCTGCATATATAGCTTATTAAGGAGATGTTTGTGATTGACTTTGTCGAAAGCTTTGCTGAAATGCGTATAAATGGCATCAGTTTGTTGATTTTTCACGAATCCTTATTAAGTAATGGTTGAGCATCCTTTTCTAAACCCATATTGATGCGGCGATATTAAACGTTTATATGCAAGCAAATAAATTTTTACCATAACAACAATTCTGTTTTTACACGGTAGATTGGTTCCAGAAAAAACAGTGTGTAAAACACATTGATCGTATGCAAAAATAGGTGATTGGTTTCTTATTTCTAAAACCCATTAAAATAAGTAAAAACAGGGATTTTTAAGAACATGAATTCATGTTTATTTTACTAAATCACAAATATAATCACATATAATCTATCATCTCTAGTGTATGATTGAAAATAATTTTTTATAGTTCTTACAAAACGTTCGGCAAATGTTCTGGCAAAATTTTGCCAAGCCTTCTCCATTTCGAATTCGATATAAAATTACAATTTTGGTTTCTAAAGAAATGGCTTTATCTTGTAATTTTGTATTTGTAGTTTTCGACGACTTCTTTTAGGGATGCATTGATAGTTCACAAAAAAAAAACACATTTCAATTCCTCTGACAGTAAATTTGTTTCTATGCACAACACGGAATTCCTCTAAATTTGTGATATGAAAATTTTTGCAAAACCTAAATTTTACAAAAAAAAAATTTAAGCCTACTAGATTTTGAATCGTGCTAATTGGAATACATTTTTCTTTATTTTCAAACCTTGTTAAATCAAACCGGTGTAAAAACTGACCTATAAAAGCAGACCCGACCCCGTTAAGGATATATTTTCTGAATCCTTATACATAGAGAAGTTGATTAAGCGATGTCCGTAGGTGTTTAGGTTGAAATCAACTTTTCAAGGCACCCGAAGAGATACAGAAAATTCCAGCCCATTAATTTGTTTCGAAATTTTCTCTAATGAAATTCAGCAACTTTAGACCCATCCATTCGAGGCTGTGGGCAAAAAACTACGGCCACCCATATTTTTCACGTTGTTTTTGTTTTTGTTCGAGTAGATCGCAGGTACTGCATACAGATCTCGAGGGATCAATAACCCCCTGCGAGGGGCGATTTTTGTTTTATTTTTAGATTGGTAGGCTTTTTCTTCTTGGATTTTTATTAAAGACCTTTATAGAAAAAATGTTTCCTTGGTAGTATAATATAAAAAGAAATAGTATTTAAAAGGCAAAAAGAATTTCAAAAGGCTCTATCTCCTATGAAATATAATGTAAAAATTAATAACAATTGAAACTACCTTGTAGATAGATACGACGAGTACTGATGACGGACGTAGCTGTGTAGAAAATGCATTCTGCTCTGCTGGTGTCTAATTTTTCTTTATATCTTTATAATTAAGAACTTAAGCCTAAATAACTAATTTATTCATTTAAAAATAGTACAAATAAAATTCATATAATTAAAAAAATTTTTTATAAAATTTTTAAACAAAATTTTCGATTTTTCTTTATTGTATATTTCTACTAATAAAGATGAAAATCTTAAAAGTAAAAACCGAGTATATTATTGTGAAATTGGGAAGCAAACAGAGTAGGGAATATTTAGCATTACTATGGTGGAAGGTATATGAGATTCAGCTTGGCCATATATAGCACTCTTACTTGTTTTTTTATTCTTTCTCTACAAAGTATTAAAGCGTACACAAATCACCAACAAACAAACTACGTTTTATTTTTCTTACTGGCCTTCTAAACGAGGATGGTGATGCAGTCATAAGTTAATTGGTTCTTGCAAAAGAAAAACTAGCAATTCTCAAATTCAGCCTTTTTACTAAAATTAAAATGAGTTTTGATTTATGCTTCAACAACGAACGATTTTTTATTTCAAAGTTTTCCGTAATCGATGATTTATAAAACGTAAGAACGTGACTGATTCATGCAACCACAAATAACTGTAGAGCAACACAGCTACTCCAGGCAGACCAACAGTTTATGCTAGAGTGAGAAGAACATCACCTGAAGGCCGGTAACAAGGACGGGATTACTGCCCTTAAACGATAATGACAATTAAGCGCGTGCGCAATTTTATAACTCGAAGGTAATTTCTGCAAAAAAATGACTTCAGAGCAGTCAGATCGGCATCAAATTTAAAGTAACAAACTAACACATCTCGGTGCACATAACACTTTAAAGCAACTATAGACATAATCTCAAAAAAAAAAACTTTCCGCAAGAGAGCAAGACCTACAAAAATTTAGGTCACTAAATCGCTAACTTTGAACAAAATAAAGTCGTATTGTGTCATAAAAGACCTACATACAATTAGGCCTATTATTGTAACTTTCCAATAGCTAAAGTTAGGATTTTTTCAGAGAGATAAAAAGTTTTTCGTTATTATAAATAAGCTAAATATAACATTTAACTATCACCTTCTTTAAAGTAAAGTTATAGTAATGAGCCTTACCCTTGGTGCTATACGGAAAACAACTTATTTCTGCGATAAAATCCTAACTTTAGCTATTGGAAGGTTATAATAATGAGCCTTAAACTTTTAATAATTTGTGATCTGCACCGAAAGCGTAAAAGAGTAACCCTATTGTTTTCGCTAAAATGTCTGTCTATCTGTCAAAGCCTTCTATCTCTAGAACCGTAAGAGGTAAGCTCTAGAAATTTTCACAGTAGGTATATTACCATGGATGCTATAACAACAATTACTAACAAATTTAAAGGTGCTCCGATAGTAACTTGATTTTCACGCATCGTGCAAAATTATGTCGATATAACAATAAATATAAAAAATAAAATTTAAAGGGTGTTTCGGTAGAGACACGATTTTACGCAGACACTTTAAATTTACACAGAGTATATTTTACAACAAATAAAAAATTAAATAAATAATGAAAGGGTGGGCCCTAGAAGTCGCGAATTTTAGGAATTAGGCATTATTTTGTAAATAAGGTAAAAACACACTTCAAAGAGTCATATGATATTTAATAATATTTACGTTATAATAAAAAGCATCAAAATAATTAAAAGTTAAAGGATGTGCCCATATAAAATGTGTTATGTTTTCTTCGTAACAAGCAGATATTAATTTTTTTTATCAAGCAATAAACACATGAAATTAAAAATAAAATGCTGCTCCATAAACAAACGTTTCAAAATTAAAATCTTTTATTTTTAAGTTTTATACGGAGCCTGATTTTGACTGCGATCGAGTACGAACGTACAAAATTCTAAGGCTGAAGCATTTGTTCTACATCTTCAAACGACGTTCCAGTCTCATATATATAATAACCCTTTTGTCGATGAAACACTTAAATACTTAGATAGTGCTTGTCCTATGGATTGGGCCATTAAACACATTGCCCCCGATGAAGTAGAAGAAGAGATAAAAAATCTTAATTGTAAAAAGTCTCCTGGTTACGATAGTATAGATGGAAAAGTAGTCAAAACCCTGCCTGAGGTATACTCTTTCTCACATTGTTGTACAACTCCGTATTGCGATTAAATTACTTTCCCTCGCAATGGAAGTGCGCAGAGATTGTAATGGTAAATAGACCAAACAAACCAGAGAATATTGTAGCATCATATAGACCAATAAGTTTGTTGGTTGTATTCTGCAAAATATTTGAACGAATATTTCTGAAAAGATTATTACCAGTTTTAGAAAAATTAAATATCATACCTGAATACAAATTTGGTTTCAAGCACAAGCATGGTACGCCTGAGCAATGCCATCGAATCGTTAGATTTATTATAAATACATTGGAAACCAAAAAATATTGTTCAGGAGTATTACTTGATGTACAAAAAGCGTTTGATAAAGTGTGGCACACTTTATCAAACAATATAACAATATTATAAATTGAAAATTCTACTTCCAACTCCTTTCTTTCTACTGTTAAAAGCATATTTAGCTGACAGGTATTTTTACGTCAAAGTTAATGATGAATTCTCCAAAATGTATGATATAATGACAGGTATACCACATGGAAGCGTTTTAGGACCAATTCTATATACTGTTTTCATGTCAGATATGCCAATAACCGATAACGTACTAGTTGCAACATATGCAGATGACACTGCTTTACTAGCTTCTGACATATGTTCAAACAATGCATCAAATTTAGTCCAAAGAGAACTCAATGCAATTGAAGCTTGGATTAACAAATGGAACATTAAAGTAAATGCCGAAAAATCCTTACATATCACTTTCTCTTTGAGAAAGGGCAATTGTCGCAATGTATATTTGAATAATATACCAATTACTCAAAGTGACTGCGTTAAATATTTAGGAATGCATATGGATAGAAGATTAACTTGGAAAACAGATATCAAAGCCAAAACAGCAATTAAATATTAAAACAAAACGACTCTTCTGGCTATTGAGCCCCAAATCACAGCTAAACTTGAAAAATAAAGTAAT
The DNA here is from genome assembly GCA_949628195.1 of Phasia obesa. Taxonomy (NCBI): domain Eukaryota; kingdom Metazoa; phylum Arthropoda; class Insecta; order Diptera; family Tachinidae; genus Phasia; species Phasia obesa. Next base: position 91,108,781 of record OX451215.1, read on the forward strand.
AATTTATAAAACTATTTTGAAACCTGTTTGGACGTAACATTGAAATCTTACAAAGATATCAGTCCAAAACTCTAAGGTCAATTGTAAACGCTCCATGGTTTGTATCAAATAAATCGATTCATGATGATCTCCTCATCCCAAAGATTATAGATGAAATTAGAAGATTCAGTGAGAACTATCTAGGAAGGTTAAGTAATCATATCAACCCATTGGCTATTGCACTACTTGATGATACAGAAGAATTAAGAAACTGAAAAGATTCCATGTACTGGATTTGCCATTACGGAGCTAATTGTTAATTATCTTGTAAATATGTACAATATTGTACATATTGTAAATATTTTAAAATATTGTAAATATTGTAAAATATTGTAAATACTGTAAATATTGTAAATATTGCTTAAAGTTTATTATATCCTGTGGCCTATATGTACATTGTTGTTCTCAATGAAGTTCAACAATTAGTGATATTTTTATTGTTTAAAATTTACTTATTATCCTTAAATGGATAGATTGTAAATAAAAGAATATATTAAAAAAAAAAGTTTTATACTAATTATATAAAATACGGAACCCTATTTGTGGGAGTCAGTCTGACGCCCACTTGACTGATGTATTTATTTACTAAATTTTACACTACAATTTCAAATTATATACTAACTTACATTATCGAGCATTTTTTTCGCAAATTTATTTATTGTATCTTCAATATAATTGAACTATCAATAATTACTCATATCTTAAGTCTAAAAATATAAATATACTTATTAAGTACAACCACTGCTGGACGAAAATAATGTATATTTCACGGTTACTGTTATTTGCGGGTTATCCCTCTTATGTACAGATGAGAGAAGCAGTGTCCCTCCTTCTTAGTCGAATGTAACCAGATTCATTTAGTATGTTACCGGCCAGTGGATTCGGATGAGTTTCAAGCTTCTTTCAATAACTTATGGCAATATTCTTTACGCAGTGTGAAAGTTATGTGAGTACATTTTTGTTCATTAACTTTTATTCTCCATTTCTTCAACCAATTTTCTAAATTGGATATGTGGTCTTGTAAATATCGTGATGCTACTTCGGGTCTTTCGTGAATGCTTAAATAAGCAGTGTCGTCAGCAAATGTCGATGTGTGGACTCGGCTACTAGTTGGCATGTCTGAAGTATACAATAAGTATAAAAATGGCCCCAATATACTACCTTGGGGAACTCCGGCTTCGACTGGCTGGGGTGAGCTTAAACTATATCCTTCTTTCACAATAAATTTTCGTTCGGTTAAATAACTATCTAGCAGCTTATATAGGTTTACGGGCAAACTCAGTTTTAGCTTATATATAAGGCCTTCATGCCATACCTTATCGAATGCTTGAGAAACGTCGATAAAAAGCGCAGAGCAGTATTTTTTCTCTTCAATAGTCTTCTTAACAACATTGACTAACCTGTGAGATTGTTCGATCGTACTATGTTTTTTCCTGAAGCCGAATTGATGGTTTGGAATACATCCTTTGTCGCTTAGAATAGGGTTAAGCTTAGTTATTAACATCCTCTCAAACAGCTTTGATATATTTGACAAAAGGCTTATAGGTATGTATGATTCAATTTTTGTGTGGTCTTTTCCTGGTTTAGTAACCAGGTAACCAAGGACACCTTCCACTCTTTTGGAAAGTACTCAAGACGTAAAATGGCATTAAAAATAAAAAGAATGATTCTGCGAGCTACACGGGGCAACTCAATTAACATCTTGTTACTGGTTTTATCAACGCCAGGGGCTTTTTTGGTGTTCAAATCCGTTATTGCCTTTTCAAGATCACCAAATTCAAATTTTATCGGTACTGCAGCACTAGCCTCGAGAACTGGCAACTCAACTATATCAGTCGATATATTTGGGGTAAAAACCTTTTGCAAATGTCCAGTAAATAAATTTCCTTTTTCGGTATCACTTCTTGCCCAGCATCCAGCTGAAGTTCGCAAGGGAGTCTTACGTAATACTGGCCTTTTAAGGTTTCTACACGCACGCCATAACGAATAATCTGATTGAGGAGTTGCGTCTTGGTCTCCTAAATAGTTTTTCAGGGATGCTACTCTTCGAGATTCCAGCATCTCTCTTAGCCGGTTCGTGCATTCTTTAAGTCTGCTTTTGAGTTGAGGAGATCTCTGTGATTGCCATTCTCTACGAATTTTTCTTTTTTCAGCCAAGAGTCGTTCGATATCTGCAGAATAAATTAGATTGTATCTAGCTAATTTTCGGGTTATTGTTGAATGTTGGGCAGCTGATTCGAGGTTTTGGTCAAAATCAATAAGACTCCGCTCTACGTCTTTAGGTGTTCTTAGCGGGATGTTTTCCGAACAATGAGTACTAAGATACTTTCTATATTTCAACCAATTAATGCTTGTGCTAGTCGTTGTTTTTTTTCGCAATTTTTTTTTATTGTATCTTCAATATCCCTCTTATGTACAGATGAGAGAAGCAGTGTCCCTCCTTCTTAGTCGAATGTAACCAGATTCATTTGATATGTTACGGGCAAGTGGATTCGGATGAGTTTCAAGTTTCTTTAAATATATTATGATAACTTGTAGGGTGTTCCGATATAGAGGTATTATTTACAAATATGTGTTTATATCTTGAACTGTAGGAGACATACACTAAAAATTTACAAACAGTAATTAAAACTTAGTTCGCTTTATAAACAAGTCTAAAAACATAAACCTAAAAATTAAAGGGTGTTCTGATAATGGTGTGATTTGCATGTATAAGGCCTAAGTTTTGAACCATAATAGGTAGACTCTGGAAATTTTCACAGAAGGCGTATAACTGTGGACTATAGCAACTATAAATACTATAACTTATAGGGTGTTCCGAAAGTGACGTGTTATTTACCTTGATATCTTTATTTCTTGAGCTATAGAAAGCAACCACTTAAAATTGGTAGTGATTTAAACTATGTTCGCGTTATAAGCAAGTATACAATATTAAACCTAATAATTAATGGGTGTTCCGTTAGTGACGTGATTTGTATGTATATGGCATAGGTTTTAAAAGATAATAGGTAGACTCTTGCAGTTTTTACAGGATTACTATGGCTACTATAACAAATAGTAAAAATTAAAGGGTGTGCCGGACAGTGACGTGATTTCATGCACATTGACTAATTTTTTAACCATAATAGATAGATTCTTGAAATTTTCACAAATGATGTATTAGTATGACCCCTATAAAAACAATACAAATTTAAAGGGTATAGAAGATGTGTTGCAATGGCAATATAGAAGATGTGTTGCAATGGCAACACATCTTCTATACAAACAATTACTAAAAGTTAAAGGGTGTTCTGAGAGTGACATGTTTTTCACGTATAGTAACTTATTTTTATAATAGTAATAGGTAGACTCTTGATATATTCATAGAAAGAGAATTGTCGTGGCCGCCATAGCAAATAACAAAATTAAAGGATGTTCCCTCAGAGACATGACTTGTACGTAAATAGCCTTATTTTTTTAAACATAATGGGTGGACTCTTTAAATGTTTACAGTAGATGTTGTACTTCAGCCGCTGTAACAATTACTAATATCTAAAGGGTGTTCCTTCAGGGACATGTTTTTTACGTATAGTACCTTATTTTTTGAACCGCAATAGGTAGGAGAATGTATATTTTTATAGATAGTGTATTACCATGGCAGCTATAACAAATATTCCTAAAATTTAAAGGGTGTTCCAACAGTGATGCGATTATGACTTTAATTTTAAAATTAAAGCGTGACTCATAAGACATGAAAAAGTTACTAACTTGAATTTTTAAAGTTGTACTTAACATAGTACGGAACCCAACGTGTGTGAGTCTAACTCGCACTTGTATAATTTATTTTATCTACTTATGTTCTCAGTAACCAATGCTGTTGTCTCTTGTTCCTTGTTACATTGCTAATCGCGATTTACGAAAAGAGATTCAATATATTTATGTAAAAACTATTAACTTACGGCGCTGCGGGTGTTATCGGGAACTTGTTGGAAATTTCCAAATATTGTTGGTGATTTTGAAGAAATTTGTCTCTCTTTAACAAATCTCAATTAATAAAGCAACGGTTGTTCATTGTTTGTTGTTACAAAACTTTTTATGTAAATTTATATTTCTTTTCTTCCTTTCTTTACTTCTTTTACTTTACTTCGTCACTCAACTTTGCAAAAATCGATATATTACCTTATTACGAATTTTTCGTGAATTAAAAGACGCGAACAAGATTTATACTGGGATAATTTATAATAGTTTTCTTTTATCTGTTTAATTTATTTTCCGATGAATTTACCTAATCACTCCACTGTGCAATGTTAAGTAGTTTAATTTATTTTTACGTAGAAACTGAAATTTGATTTTTAGTTATTAATTTAACTAGTAAAAGATTCGGTTCTTCACGATTATACAATAACACATACTGATCGTTTTTTTTATGTTAGGATTCTCACTGCTATTTTTTGGGTTTAATCTTCTTAATCTTCTAACTAAAGAAAACTGTATATTTATGTTACTTAACACTATTTTATAATTTGTTGCATCAAGTATACTATTACACTGAAAACGTGTTTCTGTCGAAAACAATTATACCCCTACTTGCAGTCACAATCGCTTCCAATTCCCGTCGTGATTTTAGTGGGTTTCCAATTTTAATACAGTTGCATGTGTGAGAAATATGTAATCAACTGATGTGATTGATGCCAAGCGTTTCCACTCCTTCACCAATTTAAAATCCCTTTTTGTGCTTTCTTCCAGCCGTAATTTTTGGAAAAGGTTTAGCAAACAAATTCTATACTTTTAGTACGGATTACACCAGGCAATAGCTAAGTTTTTCTTTAAACTTAATACCACATTTACTAGAAGATGGTTATCTCCCCACGTTTAATATTGCTTACAGTACTGAAAGTAACGTGGATAACTAATCAATTGCCTACACAATCTGTTTTCTGTAAAAGAATAATTTAAAGAAATATACTTGGCTGGATGAGGATGATAAAACATATTTTGCTTATTCTAATATTTGTCTTACCAGTAGTAGAAACGTGCACAATCTTTTCAACTTGTTTGCTTGGGAGTTTAAAACGGAAAGAAGGAGCTACTTCCTTTTCGGAGCTAACTCGATTTTACGAGATTGATGTTTAGCCCTATTTCGAACTTATCTGACAAAACCGATCAACAGTTTACTATTTACGTTGTTTTACGTTTCATTCCCTAACAGCAGGGTGTCTGAAGTAATTATCTGTTAATATTTAATATCTAACATTAACATTAAGGTTAATATTTACTGGGGCTACCGCTACTTAACTGTTAGTCATGGTAGTAATTAAAAAGAGTTTTTTTGTGTTTTTAAGCCTACTATACACAATAAAATAAACTATTTTATAGAAAATAGATGTTTACCATTACATGCGGCTCCTTTACAGTTATTTTACGGTGTAACAGGTATTTCAGATTGTAAATGGGGTGCGTTTTGTTCTTCTGTAATCTGATATCTCCAGGTTCCAGTTCAACGCGAAATAGTGGATCTCGATTACGGAGATTATCTACACTTTTTATTTTAAAACCCGTTTTTTGTAGTCCGGCTTTTATTTCAGCTGGATCAACGTATGAATGTACACCTTTAATGACTACCAGTAGACCTTTGCTACTCTTCAGCTGATAGGTACAAAAGTTCTTTTTGCAGTTCTCAAACTCGTTTACTGCTTTACGATAACTGATATCATCAATAAATTATATTTTTGTCTCATCATTGATACCACGCTTGATGGGAATTACATAAAATGAATTCTCGCCAATAATTGAAATTAACTTTTTTACTAAGTCGTTCGAATTTTTCTCCCTTAAATAAACTGGAGGTGGTTTGATCGACTTAAGTGCCGTTTTATGTTCACTTGTTTCACTATCTAAGTTTGCAAAACTTTAAGGGTGGTTACTTTAAGGGTGGTTTTCCGTAATTTATTAAAACACGGTTCAATTTTGGTTCTTTTGTATTTATATTTATTTTCAGTCACAAATCTTTTATACCTATTTTTAGTTTATAGGGTCACAATTATATATGTTTATAATTTTACTGTTTAAATTTAGAGTCACCTGTTATAAATTTTAATTACTTTACTTTCAATTTTAATTTATACCTATTCACTGTTTAGGTTCACGGTCAACGATACTTACTTTTGTGCATGTTAAACATTTGCAATGGATTTTGGTATAATGATCTTATATCGGCTTTTTACACCTTGTAAAATTACTGGTTATATTTCTTCACTTTTTTGGTAACGTTAGGCATATTAACATGAACCAGTATTCAACCAATAGTGCGGTTCCAAATCGATGGTTATTCCCATGTTATAATTACCCGAAAATAGATTTTTCTCTGAGAAGCCTATGCATAATTAGAGAGTGCTTTCGAGGTATATGGGGGCAGCAGACGCGTGGGTTCCTGGAGTATGAATCTGAAAGTCAGGTCTGTTTAATACAGGGTCTGCTCGAGGCCCGAGCAGTGTCCAAGCAACTGGTACCTCGGAACCAGTAGCCCCACAGAGAGCGCCGCTCTCAATGATGTTGTACGGAATAAAACTACATTTAAATATTTTAAATCGTTTATTTTAAAAATTTAGCATTTATTACTTAATCAGTACATTGTGTAAAAAAGTTTGCATTTCTTTTATTTTGAATTTATGATTAATTAATATTTACTTTAAGAAAATAATTTAAATTAAAATTTGTTTTTACTATTCTTTTTTTTTAGAAAAATATTGTTTTTATATTTATGAAAAAAGTTATACAAAAATATAAAAACTAAATTGATTTAAAGCACCTTTTTGCTTTCGGTCTTGAATTATAAATTAATTTTTCGTAAAGAAATTTTATAATTAAAACTAAAATTTATACTAAAATTTTAAATAATTAAAAAAGACTTAAAAATATAGCATAAAGGATTAGGGACAACTTTCTATAAGACAATAAAAATTGATGATAAAATGTTAATTTTGTAAAATATTTTGATACAAAACTATTTTTTTAAAATTAACATTTTATTTATAATTTTCCTTTTTAAATAAAATATCGTCTTGCTTGATTAGTGGCCACATTGAAATGATAGAATGAATAAGGGAAACGAGTGTAAAGTATAAATAAATATTTAAAATTAGTTAGGTTGTATAAAAAATTATGTTTAATCTAATTTTTATATAATACCTGCGTTAAGTGTTTGTTTTTTTAATTTTTAGATTATTTAAAAAAACTCAATGCCCAGGTTTTAAAAAGCAATTTCGGTGTAGAAAGAGTGAGCTTTATGTGTAAAAACTTTGCCTGGGTATATTTTGCTGAATAAAGTCCTCTTTCCTAAGTCTCAAATAAAATTACTTTTAAAAGCGGGCATTGTAGTGGAGAATTTGCAATAATTTTATATTTTTTATAATTAAGTTGTTTACTTTTATTAAAAAGAAACTGAATATTTTTTTTTATAAATTATTTTACTATTACTTTACTAGCGTGTGCGTTATATTAAATATTAATATTATCTTTAAGAATTTTTTTTTCTGGATTTTTTTTTAAAGTCTCTTTTTATTTTTCATTTATATTCTTAATTTTTAGAAAAATTTTAGCATATCTAATGTTTGAATTTTTCTTAAATCGTTTTGATTTCTTTTTAATTTATATTCGTTATGCTTTTGTGTAGCTTTTATTTTCTAAATTAAAACTGTTGTCCATAACGTCCAGTCATACCGCTGTCATAGAGTTTTCCTAATGTTTCACTTACTGAACCTTGTTGCTGGTGACTGGCATGATTGTGATGTGATGAGCCGTATACCATTGTGGGTGGCCCTCCATAGTTAACAGAGGATGGTGCTGAGTCTTGGTGGTACAAATAACGTTCTTTTTTTGAGCGTTTTTGCACCGTCTTCCATATAGCAAAAACTGACAATTGAGCCAATAAGAATGCGGAACCAGCAACTATGAGACCTAGAAAAAAGAAATAAAAACAGATGAACATATATAGTGAGTTTAAAGGCGGCGGTATCCAAATATAAGTAGCGTTGCGGCTGAAATTTTTTTTCTAGCAAATTTAAAAACAAATCTGCACTTCATAACACTTGATAACTAAAAATAAAATACTGCGAACGAGAAGAAGTGATTATTTTTATTGACGTGTTATCGATTGGAAAAAATATGTTTGTAGTTTGCAGACATACAAGAATATATATCCGGGCTATGACTGAAAGAGTCTGTTCTACCCGGGAAATTGCAAAAGAACTTAAAGTGAGTCAATGAGTGGTCATAAGGATACAAATACCGTGTTCTGTTGTTCCCAAGACCCAAGTTAGAGGTCGTAAAAAACTTCTAACTAATGCAGACGCGCGTCTAATGATAAGAGATAAGTTTTAAACACCAAGAGGTGCCTCGTTAGCAATCGGAAAACCCGATAATCGGTGTATGGCATGTAGAGCCCTTCGCGGCATTGGTTATATTGCAGCAGTTATAAAAAAACATGCATTGTTGAAAAAATATGTAAAGGCACGGTTAAAAATTGCCAAAGAGCACAAAACTTAGACAGCGGACAACCGGTTCCAAGCCGGCGGTAAACAATATTGCTGGCGCCGCCCTGGTGAAGCAAACTATGAAGCACGGTAGAGGAAACGTCATGGTATGGGGTTGCTTTGCGTGGTGGGACCTGAAGAAAGATGAAGAAAGAAGACTGTTTGAGAATTTTGCAGACTTATCTTCCCGATTTTGTAGATAAGAGCGTCTATCCTGCAGACAAAACAAAATCGAGAAATAATGGCTTCGTAAGCGAAATTCTCTATTAATTCAGTGGTCAGCACAAAGTCCCGACCTCAATCCAATTAAGAATTTGTGGTCAATCGTGAAGAGACGGTTGGTACAGTACCAATCAGCCGCTACCAATTAGGACGAGCTTTGGCAGCAGATCCAAAATGAATGGAAGAATATTCCAACATAAATTGTACAGAAATTCGTGGAAAGTATGCAAAATCGCGTAAATGATGTCTTACAAAATAAAGGGATTTGGACTAAGTATTAAAAATATTCGTATTCCGCAAGATTTTTCAACGGTGAAAAATTGAGTACATTGTGTTTAATGTATTATAGTTTAATGTGAATATGTAAACAGTATTGGAAAGCGTTTCCCTTGTTTTAAATTTATGAACATATTTTCTACTTTCTATTTTCTACTAAAGCTTAAGCATGTCGTTGGCTACAATCGTCGCCGTATGGTCAGCTACTTAATTATATTGATGACGACAGTTAACTCAAAACTTTGTCATTGTTGTCGAAATACATATTTTCCTTTTATAAAAATAAAATAACTTTTCCAAAAAATAGTTTTATCACATCAGAACAAATAAAATGGAAATTAGCCTAAGTTGGCTACAGTCACAACGGTATTCGTATAGCCATGTAGCTTCGATGGCGTCAATATAATCGTCTTTCTTCTATAAGCGTGTGTATTTTATTTTTGACATTTTTCGGTAGCCTCATGTTGTTTATGTGCTTAATGCATGGAGCGAATTTTTCACTAGTGTAAAGTTAATATATTCTCTAGAAAGTTTCAAGCAGTTCTGCAAATTTTGTCCCTCTGATTTTTTTTTTAAATTTGCAAATTAAGTTCCCTTGTATTTATTATTTCAAGAAAACCAATTAGAACAATGTTAACCCAAATGGGAAAGCGTTATAATTACAAACTGTTAGCAATATTTTAAACAAAAGACTTAGGAAACATACTTGAAATGATTAAAATGAATTTTAATTTTCCAATGGTATTTTAAATTATTACTTCTTAAAATTTTAACAATTTGTAAGACTAAACTTTATTGTACAGACTTTTCTTTTATGCTGCCTTATAAAAACAGAATTATTTCACTTTCGCAAAAATTACCATTCCTTTTGTTTTCAAAACACAAAGCAAGAGAAAGTGTTGGAATTTTTATGGTCATGTTATTCTTACTGTACGTTTCTTTTAGGAGGGGGAACAATTAATACCAACCTACACTTTTAACAAAATAAAATATTTTAACAATCTTCAAAAAAAAAAAAAAAACTGTATTCACGTGTTAAACCGCATTACAATTATCATAAAAGTTATGTTAAATTTAAGCAAGTTTTTTTTTTTAATATTTTTTTAATAATAGAAAAAATATACAAAAAAAAAAAAAAACTGTATTCACGTGTTAAACCGCATTACAATTATCATAAAAGTTATGTTAAATTTAAGCAAGTTTTTTTTTAATATTTTTTTAATAATAGAAAAAATATACAGCCAGCAGCCAAAAATGCTTAACGTTTAATTTACGTTTAATTTAATCTTTTTAAGATTATGGATGTTTAATCGTTAAATAATGTTAAGATTGTGTGTAAAAAAAAACAGCCACACACATTCTGTTTTAAACATCGTTTTAACTTAAATACTGCACATGCCATATTTAAGTAACTTTGGACAGAAAGTGAGGAAAAATCTTTACATAAAAATAAAATTTGAGGTGGGCTGATAAAACATTAAATTTTATAATAACAATAGTAAAAATATTGCTAAAGGAAACAAGTGGCGCTACAACAACAATAATTTCCAAAAGCGGAATTGCTTAAAACAGTCAGAAAAATTTTAAAAGAAACTAAGCAGAATTATATTAAAATAATTATATTCTTTTTGTACTAAAAGTATTTCCGAAAACTGCGGTAGTTAAATAATTAAATTTCTATCAGCAATTCTTTCCAGTAGCCCAAAAAGCTGTGACGGTAAAGATAGCAATTTTACAATGACGAACTACCTATCATAGGAATAATAATATTTGAATAATTTCTACTAACTTTTTGGGATCGAAAACAAATTTTACAGCACTAATTTTGTATTATAAGTAAAATGGTTAATTATTATTAAAAACCTAGTAAAGGCTAATTCATGCATAGGGAGCCTAGTCTAAATCAATGCTCCGTATTCAGTATTGAAACACGAAAAAAATGGAAAAAAATCACGTAGTGTTCATTCGCGGAAAACAAGCATGGGCCAAGACTTTTATTTGATATCGTTAATTCGATCTATAGAGGACATCAATGTATGTTGCTATTTAAATAAAATATATGTGATCCTCCTAACACTACGCGCCATAAAGTAAGGGAATCGAAAAACGCCCCAAAAAAAGCACATGTAAGTAGAGTTGAACCTAAAGGAAAAGTATTGACTTTGAAAAAGATATCAATACCGATCTAGTTAGTGAGCGACGAAAGCAAAACAACGTATGTATGTTGAAAATACCCTATCCCCATCCTGCCTACTGTGATAGGAATTTAAATATAAATATCGTGAAAATAATACCTGTAGCCATCTAGGCCTACAAAAAACTTCTTAATGTCCTTTGTGTACTCTCTAGCAAATAGCATTCGATATCCTTTTCAGCAACGGGTATTTGTTCAGTTATTTTTACTATTGATCTATTGATCTGAATACTAACCTCTTTTTTGGCTTAAAAGAGAAGAGATGGACATAATTCTCAAGGCTTTTCGGTTGGACTTGAAGCGGTTTTTTTCCTTTTCTTTTTAATTCTTTCTATTTTTATACCCTTCACCATAGGTGGAAAGGGTATATATAAGTTTGTCATTCCGTGTGGAATTTCTACAATATTCACTTCCGACCCCATGAAGTATATATATTATGGATCCTTATACAGATAAGTTGATTAAGCGATGTCCGTCTGTCAGTCTAGCCGTCTGTTCGTGTTGACGTTGAAATGTCATTTGCCAACCCACCAGACGAGGTACAGAAGATTAAAGCCCACCAGTCTACCAGGCATAGTTTAAAAAAATTTTGGGATTGCAATTCAGCAACATCGGATCATTCCTTTGAAGGCTGCGGGTCAGAAACCATGCCCACCTATATTTTTTACGGCTTAATGATTCTTATTTGAATTTTTTTCTCAAATAAATATTAGACCACGACAGGTAGATTTCAAAGAGTGCGAAGAGATCTCAGGGAATCAATAACCGCCTGCGAGAGGCGATTTTGGTTTTGTTTTCTTCTTCTAATAGTTTAATGTATTGATCAAATGCGACTACTAGCAAAAATTTAAAATGCAAAGTGGGCCTTATCATGTGAATGTGAATGATATTTTTGTGTTGTTTTTTTCAGAAACCTTAATGTTTTGGTTGTTATTTTTATAATATGTAGAAAATGCTCTTTGCGACGGTAAAAAAGTTTTAGCTATTGACAAAAAATTAAAAGGATATAGACTACTATAAACATAAATTGAAATGGTTCTATTTATCTGATCGAGAGTGTATTAAGTTTTAGCTCAACAGTAATTGCCATGTATAGAGTTTACATTCATGCTTACCCAAATATTTTTTTAAGTGTTACAATAATTCATTTAAATCTCTTAAATATTTTTGTTAATGTGTGTTACCTCCTCTTGGCGCAGATATGCAACCAACAGTATTTTCATGTGTGTATTTATTTCCTAACACAACAGGTGGTAAAAGCGTTTTTTTGTTAAATCATTTTGCTCTAAGCAGTTAAGCTTTTAGTGGGATTTATTTCTTAAAGGATCAGCAGAAATTTAATACTTTTAAACAACTAAGATACATGCATCTATGTGCTTATCTTTTGAAGCTTGTATGATGCTTTCTTTAACAGGTTGCCTATTTTAAGTGGCTTTCTTTGTTTGTTATTTGGCAACATTTCTTCCAAATTTTCGTTAAATTTAGTATGTGTTTGAATGTATTTATATTTTGGCTATTTATTTCTTACATTTTTCTTCTGGATGCTTGTGTCAAGTTTTGAAAAGAAAACATTTGTTTTATGGTGTGCACGATTAGCAACCGTAACACAACACATTATATTGTATCATGTTCAAACTACTGAACTAGTGACCTGATCACGAACTCTCTCTCTTGTTTTTCTACTTGTTGCTGCCAAAAAGCAATAAAATAATAATTTGTATTTAATATAAATAATTTTTATTTAATGCTCTTTTTATACTTGTAATATAAATAATTTTTAAATTTAAATATTTTCAACTGGAAATCTTTTAATGGAAATCTGATTCAACTACATTTAAAATTTATAAGCAAAACTCTTTGAAATTTGCTTACATTTTAATGCTCCGGAAGGCCATTATTCACTATCATAATCAGTCGTTCGATCTGTCAAAATTGGTATGTACATACATACGTGACAGAGAATTTGATAATCTTTTAAAAAATTCATAAAATATTTTTCTTCTATTTGTATAATAGTGCGGCGCCAACAACTCCATTTTGAAATGATTTTTTGATTAGGATCAAATTTTGTTAGATTTTTTCTGTCATTGAATTATACGATTGTGTGGGATAGTGAATAGTCACCTTTAATAACATGTTTTATTTGAAAATTGAAGTATTTTAATAAAGTATTTTAGACCCTTATAGAGCGGTAGTACAGTATTTTGTTCTACTCTCGACGAAGAGCAATAATATGGAATAATATATTGGAATACAGTCTGAGAAGTATGATGTCAACTGTTCTTAAGACATGAAAATGGGTATGTTTTTCTTGTAAAAAACGTTTTTTACATTCGTTATATGATGGTGACTAGCCTTTTTGAATCAATGGTTACTACCTCCTAATTGTTTACTTGCTCAAGTAAAAAGCATTAATTAAAAATTTTTATATGTAGATCTATTGATTTGCCTTTACGCCCTTTTCAAAATACATGATGGACTCTCTGCAGCAGCTACAGCCACGATACAGGCGCTTGCTTTGGGAAAGCAATTCGCTGGTTCAAAATGTTTTTTGATTTGCAGTCTAATCAAGCACTACCGTTTTGTTTGTTATTTGCTGAAAAAAAGACTTAACTTTCCAACATGCCCCAAACGAGCAAATATTTTGAGACCTTTACGTTTTCCAGGGAACTTCATTTATAACACTTCCATCGTAGTTATTTTTTTAAGTTGTGGTCCATGCTACAAGCAAACAAATTGAATATTTACACCAATTAAATTTAACGTAAACTACGTTGAATTCTGGACTTCACTTTTGAACTACTACTGATGTTGCTGCTGCTTGATACAGCGAAGAGGTTGAAAACGACCAATCAAAGATTCAAATTTCTGATTTCGGAAGAGCCATTGACATCGTTTCATTATGTAAGAATGGACATATTTTATATCACATTTAGATTTTAAATAAATAAAAATACAGTATATTGGTTGTAACACCATACTAGATATAACTCTGTTCGAAGGCACTAACTGCCAGGGAATTTGTGATAATAATTTATTCTTAAAATAATCCGGAGCGCACAACAATTTAACCGAACCTTAAAACATGGTTGGAAAAAAACTGGAAAAACTTATCAACAATTTCCAAAGATTTAAAAGCTTTGTAGAATAATTTAAAAAAAAGTTTACGCTTTATAAAGAACTTATCTTTGTAAACCACAAATCCATTCTTATAAAATGTTCATAGATAGATTTTTCAAATACTTACCATAACCATTTAGACAGGTGAAAGATTCTTCTGGAATGCTTGAGTACACCCTTTCGCGTTGTTCTGCCGAATTTAAAGCATTAGCATCTTCTTTATTGAAGCCAAATTTGTCCGTGATTTGAATAGATTCAGTAAGTAGAATGTTATCATCTGGTTTTTGGCTAACATCACGTTGCTGACGGTGCAAGTTGAAAGAAGACAGTAAAAATTCAGCTTAAATGAAAAGAAAATACAAAAAAAAAATCAGACGGTTTTGATATGACAGAACATTTTTTAATAAATAAAAAGATGCTTACCACCATCAGTCGCATTAACAATAGATCTCTTCTTGCGGCCGTAGGAAACCAATGACTTCAATTCACCGCTTACAGAGTCTTCATTATCGCAAATAACTGGTTCACATCTGGGAATGCAGGGCGTTACCAAAGCACGAAATTGTACAACATCTGAGGAGGGGAACTTAAAAGCATCAAATTGTGAGACCAACACTTTACGATTCTGGGACATTTTCTGAACGGATCCCATAATATACTGATCAGTGGGACAACCATGAGCATCAATTAGAGTTATTTCAGCATTGTCAGTGCCATCCATTGCAACTAATTCTCGTACAAAAATTTCATAGGGGCTGTTTTGATCTACAATTTCGAATTTCAAGGCCAAGGGATCACCAACCTCGGCAATACGTTTCATGTCAGTGCCATCGCGAGAAGTGATTTTCATAACCACATTGGGAGAGTCAATAATGATTTCTTCGCTCAACGAAGATTCAATTTCGCCTGTAACACCTAAATCTACATCATTGGAGACAGTTTTGTTGGTCAAGTCAAATTGGCAAGATACCGCTAAGCCCAAATCGGAAGAAGTAACAATCATGTCATGGTGCTGTATAACAATGTCATTCATATAACGTCCGTAGGCCGACTGACGAACATTACATTCCAAGTCATTGTAGCCCATGCGAAAATCGAATTCCAACGAGTTGTTTACATTAATTGAACAATGTTTTGGTGAGCCTTTGGCATAAACCTTGCCATCGAACAATTTCGAGGTACGAATTTTTGTTATCATTTCTCCAGCTTTACATTCAATGGAAACATTGTAGCAAGAAGACAATTCATAAGTGGCAGCCTCCGGAACATCTAAATAGGGATCCATAACATCGGTCAACGTAGAACGAGAGTGATGCGATAAACGGCATACCATATCGCCAGTATCATTGTAATCATAAGAATGACATCTGTATATTTTTATTGTTAGAATAAATATAAATTCAATTCATATGATTCCTTGTTAAACGGATTCTTACCTATATGGTGAATTCAAACACAATTCACGACATTCTTCAATGGAGTTGATGTCTTGATACACAGAGTCTACAGTTTTCAAGATTTTTCCCGAAATTCTTTTGAATTCACATAATTTACTGGGCTCTTCGGCGCAATTGTTTTCTAAATATTCTGCTCCATCATATGATTCCACATTGTTGGAACCCGACAATGTTATACGATCCATATCAGACAATTCACACAAGCCAGAATGACGATAATAATTCGCAGATCTGTATGTTATGTTTTTGATTTTGAGGAGGGAAAACAAAAAAAAAATCGTAACCGCACAAGAAATTGATTCAACAATGTGAGACAAAGTCCAAAGAAATATAAAGAGAGAGAGAGGAGAGTAAGAAAGAGATAAAAGAGGATATACTATAGTTGAATAAATTAACATTAAACAAAATATATACATTTATATGTAATTCTAAGAAAACTTTTGATTATTTAAGGGTTAGCAATAGTGTAATGTTGTATAGTGTTTTAAAAGAAGATAGATAAGTAAGTATGTTTATAGTTTTAATGCAGTAATAAAACACTACTACACAATATTAAATAAATATGTACTTTAGTAGAAGAGACTTGGCTAAAAAAACGAACTTAAGTCTTACTTTAATAATTCGTTATATTTTAATAAATTATATTTTAATAAATAGTTCAAATAATAAATTTATATATTAAATTTTTTTATGATGTTTAATTATAATTTATTTATAGCCCTTGTCAACTTTATAAACGAAATATGGTGTTTGCTTTTGGAAAAAAGGTTAACTGTTATTTTAATTTATTATAGAAGATTTATTAGAAATTCTCGCTGAAGACTTAGAAGACTTTTATGTATTTAAGATAGAGGTTGAAGGCTTCAAATACAGAGCGACTGATGAGTTTGGCTAAGCAAAGAAACTAACTTTTTTGATTTAGAAATAATTATTCATTTTCCAAGAAATTTGACTTTTAAAATATTTTTGAATATTTTTGGCCGAAGAAGCAAGTCACTGAACAAAAAGATGCCTGCATAGAGGAAGTTAGATTCGCCTCAATATATCGTTTTGAATTTGTAGGTTTGTTGTTTTATATATCCTCACGGAAACAAGTTGCATATACGCTAACACACTCTAGATTACGTGTAAACTTGGCCTTAACCATTCAGGATAGGTAGACATTTTCTTTCAACGCAGTTCTGTAAAATCATGTAAACTTTTTAAATAACGATCACCATCACCGTTACCCAGGAGCTTGATGAAACTTAACAACAGACTTTGACTCAATATTGGTGTTTTGTTTTATATTAGTTAAACAATTTTGTTTACTAACAATAGTTCGAAATAAGCACGCATCAACTGACATACGTACGTACATACAGTGACTCAGAGTTCATTTCAGGATCCATGAGAGCGAAACCAATAGCTGTATAAACAAAAAAGTATGTACATCATTTAAAAGGTCAAGAGCTCTAGTTTAACAAAATAACTTTATTTTAAAACAACCTAAATTAGAAACACGATCACAGATCTGCAGATGTCGAGCGGAAATTGCAGTGTGAAGCTGTACATTATCACTATAACCATCTGTCTTCTCAAAGGAGGTAACACGATTAATATAGGCTTTGATTGCCTTAGGATTACTTCTGTTTAAAAAGGAAAATGGCACGTGAAGTCCATCATTATCGATGGCATGTTTTTGTTTAAATAGCATTGTTCCCCTGGGCTGTAAGCATTCAAAAAACAACATCGACATATATTCTCCCCACAGAAGAAAATGAAGATTAAGTTTTGTTCACGTGCAAACAAAACTATGGCTCACCAATATGGTGTGTAATATATCCATCCAAGTTCCTGAACCTAATGCTAGCCCGACCTAGACATCCACATATAATGTGCGATATCGTCCTATTATTTCACAGGCACAGTCTGCTGCCTTATTCGATGTTCCCTGTTGTTATGTAAACTCATTGGTTTATGTCTTGCAGAGATATTGCACTTGCAGAATGCACTACGTTTAAGCCAGCCGCCGCGATACCGAAATTTTTAAATCCTAATCAGAAAGTAAAAGCATAAATTTATTATTAGTTTTTATGTAAAATTATCTAATCTGGGACCTAATCAGCGCATTCGATATAGAGTAAAGTATCGTATCGATACCAGTCGAGTAAGCAAATTATGTCATTCTACATGTATCGTATCGTAATTTTCATCATATTTTAATATTTGATACACACACGTATGATTTCGACATTGCACCTGGTAATTACTGGATTTAATATTTTTTGTGATAACCGTTAATGTATATGAGGAATTGGAAGCAGTTTGGTATCGATGCGGGGAATTTTTGGCCAAACAGAATAACATATTCTTCCTCAGAAGTTGCAGTTTTTCTTTCATGAAATGTTTGTTTAAAATGTATAATTTTTGTTACTCTGTAATATGGAGCATAATTTTTTAATAACATTAGGATATAGAGTTTATATATAAGTAAAGTTTGCAATATGTGATATGAGCTTTGGATCACTAATACCCAACGAGCGAGAAGTAGTCCTTTAGACTATGCAAATCCTTAAATTTGTCCATAGTTTATTCAATAATGTGAACCTTTCGATACCTGGATTTAACATACAGTTTTAAACTATGGGACACCCCACGACAATGCTTCATTGTTGTCGTTCAATTTTTTGTGCTGAGTTTGCAGTATTCAGTTTCCGCCATACACAGGCTGAATATATAAAATTTTTATTCTATAGCGAAGATTACCCAACTTCATAACGCTTCAAATCCTAATCAAAGTATTCTTATGTAAAGCTGAGCCTGAAAACTATGTTTATTAAAATATTAACAGGCTTCCTGCATACAACTCATCCTTTAAATCGTGTTGGCTTAACACACTGCAAACAGTTTAAACACAATCTTATTTTCTTAGCAATAGCTACAGTTAGAATTTTACGGAGGGATAAGTAGTTTGATTATTATAAGTAAGCTAAAAATATCCCTTAACTATCAAGTACTTTAGAGGCAAGTTAAAGTAACGAGAAACTTTTTATCTCTCCTATAAAATGCTTATTTTAGCTATTTGTAAGTTGTAATAATTGGCCTTGATCATTTAAATAATACTAATTCTTATTGATGTATCTATTAGTTTCGCTCTTTTGGATCTTGAGAGAGAGAATTATGCATCAAATTAACTGTGAGTCGCTGTATATCATTGTGTCTTCAGCAAAAAGTCCTTGGGGCCTAAATGACATTAAGTTTAAATTTTATAAGAATTAATAAAAATTTAAATCTGAGGGCAGTAGCGGCTGACTCTGGTTTAAGCAGTGAGTAATTAGTATGAGAGCTGTTGCTTCATTATGTCCTATTTGGTGGAGGCGTACCGCCAATAGGGTGCATAAGTTCCAGTTAAACCAAAATTTTTATCTCCAGTGTATGGGATTACATCCATCATAAGGACTTAAGATCTTATATGAACATTTGTATTAACTTAAACAACAATTAGAAATTTAAAAGAAATTAAATTCAAAGCCTTCTTGTTTTGGTATCAATTGTTAGCAGCCACCCTGTATACGGGCCTGTTGAAAAGAAAAGCTAAATTTTAAATTTTCGCGGGCTGTGCACATTTGATAATCGAAATTTTTTTGTTATGGTGGTAGACATGTGTTAGTAATATGTTGGCATTATCAGCAAATTTTGGATTAGCACTTTATTGTTGACAACTGAAAAGGTGAATCACGTTTGTATGTGTTCTTCGATTTTTGCCTTTTTGAAAAAATGGATCAATAAAATTTTACGTTAGAAATGGAATAAAGTACTTCAAGGTACTTGAAATGTTGACTGTGGCATTCGGCGGTTCCACTTTGTCTCAAAAAAGTGTTTATATTATAACTGGTACAAGCGCATTACAGAAGGTTGACAGATTAGAATAAGTGAAGAAAAGATTGAAACAGTAAAAAACGATGGTTTTGGATAATCGTCGAATTCATATTAGGGAAGTTGCAGAGGATGTTGGCTTATCATGCTATGCAATTTTCTTGTATGTTTTGGGCATGAAATGTGTGGCAGCCAAGATTGTTCTAAAATTGCTAAATTTTGAGCAGAAACAATGTCGCATTATTATCGCTCAGGAGTTGTTGAATAACGTCAACAGCGATCCAGGTTCGCTCAAAAGGGTTATAACTGGTAACGAGATGTGGCCCAATCATCCCAATGGAAGCCGCCAAAAGTCAAAAATCGAAGAACACACAAAAAAATCACCTTTTCTCTTAAACAGACCACGTATTAACAGACAGTAATTCCTGTAGTATTTTGTGTTATAGTTTTTAAAAAATTTTAAAATTTTAATGATATTCAATAGATTTAAAAAAGAAGATTAATTAGGTTATGTGTGGTCACGTATTGTGTAGTTTTAATTGTAGTTTTTATTTTAACAAAATTATTTAACTTGCTTTTTAATTTCATATCATATCTGTTTTCTTTCTAATAAAAAGCATTATCGATTTCCTTTTCTGTATTGCAATTAACAACTGACATAATTTATGCGAAACTTACCTGCATGTAAATTCAGTTTCACCCAAACACAATTCCAAACAATCACGTCTTGAATAGACTGTCTGACTGGATTTAACATGTTCAGCTAAACGATAGTTTTGCACACGATCAATGCACCAGGCTTTAGAGCAAGGACGTACACCCAAACAAGATTTTTGTGCGTAAATTGTAAAAACTGGGAATTGTGAACGCGAAAGTGATCCTAAAAATAGATGAGAAAAAAGTACAAAATAAATTAAATTTTTTATCTTTACGCAATTTTGTTCTCTAACGGTTCTTGGAGTAAATGTCTTGTTGTTAAATTCTAGTTTTTTTGTCTTTTAACATTTTTATTTTTTGTTGCATGAAAACCAGTGCCTGGCCTTTTTATTTCATTTTTTTTTGTTTGAGTTTTTGTGTCGAGCCTATATAAAATTGCATATTTTAAACACGCACTTGTTGTTGGTTGGTAGTAAAAAATTAACAGGCGTTAAGAAATCAGACGAAGGCCAATATAATCTTGGTCGTTTTGTGTATTGTTTATTTTTTGTGGCACTAAAAAGGCTTGTAGTGTGTAGACAAACCAACAACAACAGCAGCAATAGCAAGCAAGATTACAAGAGCAAATACTATGGGCTGAAAATTATTTCTTTAGAACATTTAAACAAAAGAATATTTCTGATCATACGATTGCTAAATTAAGCTGGTTTTATTGTCTGGAAAATACCATGCTTTACGTAGTGTAAATTTAACAGTCATGCTTAGCTGGCACTAAGAACAGCAGTCAAACTGAAGAACATATTGTTGAGACAGCCAAGCATTTTGAGGACATGCTAGCGTTCCCAGTCTCAGTTTATGGAAACCCGACATATTTCTTTACAAGGAGTTTCCACTTCGATTTGTCACAGTGTCACTCTTCTCCATTTCGAACACTTTGGGTGTACATGGATCAACCCGAAAGGGGAACGAGATGGTTTAGATTATGTTGAATTTAAAATAAAAATGAGATTTAGACTCCCAGACAGTCAGAAATATCTGCTTT
This sequence comes from Phasia obesa, assembly GCA_949628195.1. Classification (NCBI taxonomy): domain Eukaryota; kingdom Metazoa; phylum Arthropoda; class Insecta; order Diptera; family Tachinidae; genus Phasia; species Phasia obesa. The sequence continues at coordinate 91,130,156 of OX451215.1, forward strand.
AAAAACCGAAGTAAAAACGTAGTATAGAATATCAAATTGTAATATCTGTAAAGTAAAGATTCAATCATATCCCGTAAAGTTGTGTCTACTAAATCGCATTTTTTTCTCAGAAAATTTTACGGTCACCCCTAAACGGCACAATAGATCAACGGTGCTCGTTTTAATATTAGCTCAGGCTAGATGGTATAATGAGTTTAAGTGTTTGACTACAAGGACAATCTGGCCCTCAGTAGTTGCAGAAATGCAAATAATTGAATTAGCAGCTACAATCACTGCGCATTACCCATGCGAAAAGAATGAGTAGATCATGCTATTATTTTTGCAGGAGCTGTCAAGATTAGAATGACAATGTATCTGCCCAAGTCATGTAATAGAATACCGGCATCTGTAGTACTGTGCTAACCGGTAGTTAAGAGCATATCTGATATTTTTTACTAGATTTATGTAAGTACGATTAGTTCCTTTTTGTGGAGCTGCTCTTAGATTTATAACCCATTCCCTGTTTGCGTGACTATTATGGTAGTTTTTCAGGTGTACATCTCTCTTACAAACGTGGCTTACAAACCAGCCAGGAAGCACCTGATACCATGTGATAAAAAGCTACAAATGAGGCATAGTGGTCAAAAATTGTGACTTTTAATAGCTTTTAAATATTTATACATTTGTGTCTTAAGTCTTTTGTTTTTTTATTATCACTTCTTATAGTTTTAATTTTCTTTATTGAAAAATGAACGATCTCATCTCATTTATATAAAAACCTTTCGCTTAATGTGCTTATTTTCTTTAAATAAAATCGACCCATTGTGTTTATTTTAATGTTTTTATACTTTATGTGTTTTTGAGTATTAATTTTTTAGTTTTTTTTTTTTTTTTACAAAGTGCGTTAAGGCGTTGGCAAAATGATTTTGTGTTACTTGATTTCATTTTTATATGCAACTAAATGTTTGTATATTTGCCATACAGCACATTTAGCCGGGAAACCTGTTATGAAAAACAGGCCTATAGTTACTGGCTTTCTTCATACATATGCTTTTAACGTTGCAATATAGGCGCGTACAGTTTTTTTATATTCTTTGTTTATTTTCAATCGCAAAATAGCAAGGACAAGTTTATAAGACAAGCCTCCATATGAGACATGAATTTAATTTATCTCAAGCACGAGAATTTCGTGCAATGGGTCATGTTATTACCAGTAAATAAAAAATTGGTAGAGAGAAATTTTTTAAGAGTTTTTAACAGCAGGATTTTTGTTTTTCTGTGCAACAAAACTGTTCGTAGTTGGAATTTTTTTTTTTAAGTACTTACCTGGTGTTTTGTCCGCGGATGTTTTGAATAGTACACATAAGCCGGTTTCATAATTAACAGCCGTACATGATTCATTTATCTGACATGCCTCCAAGCAATCGGTCAACATGAGTGTACCAGGCAGTGTGTCAAGTAGTTTTGATGGAGCCGATAACACATAACTGTAATGAATGAAGAAACAATAAACTAAATGTTATTCAAAAAAATATATAAATATAATATTTTGAAATATTTTCACATTATTTTAAATAAAATTTTTAAATTTTAAATAAAAATAATGTTTTAAAGCAAAAAAAAAAAAAAATGTCGGAATAAAAACATAAAGAACTAAATTCAGTGCTAATGATAAATAAAGTTATAACTATAATAATTAAACCAACTACACCTTATTCTGTTTTTACACGGTAGATTGGTTTCAGAAAAATCCGTTTAAAAAAATACATTGATCATATACAATTTTTTTTAAGAACAAGAAATCATGTTTATTTTACTAAATCATATAGGTAATGTTTATTTGCATCTTTAGTGTATGATGAAGACTTAATAAGTCTTCATCATACACTAAAAATGTTGTGCCTTCTCTCTATTTCGAAGAAATGTTGAGCCTTCTCTCTATTTCGAAGGCGATCTAAAATTTCAATTTTGTTTTCTAAACAAAAGGCATTACGTTGTAGTTTTCGTCGTCTTCTTGTAGAGATGCATTGATAGTTCACAAAATATTAACACATTTCAATTGCTCCAACAAGTAAACATGCTTGTATGCATAAAAAGGGAAATCCTCTAAATTTTTGATATAAAAATATTTCGCAAAACTTAAACTATGCAAATAAAATCTAAGCCCAAATAATTTGGAATCGTGCTAAATGGAATAAAAAAATCGTGTAAAAAAAATAAAAGCTGCCTTAAAGTATGTGGAAGAAAGTATCCTATATTGAAATCAGGATGCTAAGGTACCTGTTTACAAAAGTTTGTTAAAATCCATCCAGTAGTTTTTACGTGATTCGAACACAAAAGAAAAGCAGACAAACAGATGAAAATGATTTACTATTTTATTATATGTATAGACATAGATTGTACCTTTAAATATAGTTGAAATAACAGTTACAGTAAAATAAGAAAATTCTACTTAATTAAGTTCAGTTTGTGATTGATTTTAACCATTTAGATCATATTCATGTCATAATGACAATTTTCTAAGACTAATTGTAAGATGTGTACCTCTACTTTTAAGAGAGGGTACCGCCTGCCACAAGGTAAGAGGAAATAACACTAGTAAGTCCCAAATTTCCAGACCGCATTATGTCATCGGCAATAATAGGTAAACATATATAAAACTAGCGGTTGTTTTATTGTTAATATAAATTAATAAACATTATTTTCATACAAAAGTTGTTCTAAAATACATTTCAAATAAGTTTTATTTATTATGAATATGGGGTATACTAGAGTATAATACAAAACGAAAGGTCACCGAACCCATACGTCTTGAGCCATTTCTATATATTTTTTTTTCTTAAAAACAGGCACACCGCTTATTTGCCTTTAACGTCAATAAGTTTGAGAAAACAAGTCACACATTAATTAGTTCATCGATAGTTTGCAAAATGTTTCCCACAATAATTACTCTCTTTTTTTATTAGTCCACGAAAAAGAGAAATAACGTTTATCTTCTTCTGTCAACCTACATATCGCTTCGTGCTTCAAAATAATAAATTTCTCTCTCTACGCAAATATTATCATACGTATACGCCTCCACAGCTTTCATCAATAAAACCATAGTAACAAGATTTAATTTTTGTCATATATGTATAAATTTGATCTAAATTACACTTTCAATCTTGATAGCGAAATTAAAATATAAAATTAAAAATGTATCAATAAGAGAAAAAACAAGATTTTTTGGTAATAAGTTTTGGAAACTGAAATGATACACGTATTATTTGTTGTGATGATCGTGCTTTAAACGTTTTGCAAATAAAAGTTCACTAAGTACACGTTGCTATATTTGTAACGTTTATTTTATTATAAGTAAGCAAATGAATTTGTTAAGACTTTAGACTTAACCCATTCCTAACTATTGTACCTGATTGAGTGCGGAAAAAAGAAAATATTTAAATGCGCATAAATTTTCTGAGAAGAAATAAGAATCCAGCTGTGTAGAAAAAACCTTTTTTGTTATACAATAAAAGTTATTAATAAATTTGCAAACGGAAGAAATCATATGTTAATTTTTTAAAAAGATACAAGAAAAAAAAAGTAATTTGTAGAACTATAGGGAAGTATCAAACTGGGTGTACCCAATTGAGTACAATGGCTTATAAAGTGTACATTGTTTTAAATTTTTCCTCAAACTGAAATGCGATTTCAAGCTATCAAAACTTAAACTTTTTGCAGCAAACGCGTTAAAAGTTTGAACAGCACACTGAATGTTTTGGAAAGAGACCACCACACATTAAACATCGCGATTATTCCAGCAGCTCCAGATTGAAATACAGCTGAGGATGAAGGTGTTCTCATTTCATTGACATTGACCGAATTCCCCATGATGTACCAGGTGAGGTATAAATATTTTGTGGCAGTCATAGCAAAGACGACATACAACTTGAGCCGACCGAATTTGATCGCGGAATATAATTAGGGAATGGGTGCCGTCGACTAGTTATTGACAGCCTGATTGTGTAGGCTGTCAATAATCATAGAAATAAATAAAGGTGGCCACTATTTACTGCAATATTGTGGTTAGTGCATTCAAGCTGCATAAAACAACAGCAAACAGATCCCAAGTGGACTTGCTTTCCACATTTCGCTACTACCTACGAATTTATACACAAAAATTGTTCACTTCCTCGCACACTAGCTTTCTGTGCCATTGCGATGTCATCAATGCCATAAGAGAATAAGACGGATGTGTGATCAATGTCGTATACACTAAAAAATAAGCATAGTCATTATGCCATTGTACCTGTTTGGGTACAGGTCCAAAAGCACAGTTCCTGAATTTTTTTAAATTTTTTTTTATATTTTTCTTGTTGCTTGTGTATATTTTAGTTAGACTAAATACACGACATAAAAAATTTTTAGTTTATAATGGTCTTGGTTTTTAACGGGTTAAGCAGCGTATCTACTTATGTTTTTATTTTGTTTTAAAATAAAGCAAAAAAAAGGAAAACAAAATAAAAATGTACTTAGTTTAACTCTTAATTTATTTTTATAAATCTAGATGTACAGATTGTATGTTTCATAAATTTAATTATCTACAATATTTTCGAATTTCATGAATATAAAACTTTTTACTCTCACCATCCACCATAAGTGTTAATAAAAAATTAATTAGTTAATTCATAGTTAAAATAATAATCTAAAATTTTACATAATAAACAAAAAATATTTATTAGATGAGCGGTTTTAAAAGACAGTTGAAAATTTCACTTTTTCTTTATTATTTTATTATTTAAATTATTTATGAGTCATGGAACGTATTTCTGTATTTTTAAAAATTAATAAATAAAAGTTTTAGTAATATTTATTTAGTTAATTTGATCATTAATTCTATTTATGGTAATACTTAAACAAAAGACTTAAGAAACAAAATGGAAAGCAAAAAATTCTTTAGAAATTTTTAAACTTAATGAAATAAATATAAACTTAAAAATAATATGTTTACATTATATTTGTGGCAACAAAACGGTTTATAATATTTTAAGGGAAAATAAATAATAGTAGTAGAAAATTAGTGAATAGCTACAAAGAATGATTTATATTCTACTATTATATCAGAAGATTCAAGCTTTATAAGTAACTTGTAACCTAACCTTTAGTTAGTGTTAATTCTCATTCTCATTCTTTTATCTTTAAATCTAATCTTATTGTATAATAATTGTATAATAATGCTTTATGAAGTGTGATAATAATATTTTTGCACCTCAATGTTTATTGTTAGTTTTAAAACATCTCATAGTTAAGATTTAATATATAATAATATAATCTTGTTTATGTTTTAATATATATAACACCGGTTTAAAATGCAGTTTTTCCAAACAACAATAATTTTTTTTTTTACTTTTTTTTGCTTATTTAAGCTCCTATGTTTTTCTCATAACATTTACTACTGTGCCCTCAATTCTTAGTTTACTATACTCATGCTTCTCTACTCTTTTATCGTTTAACTGAATTGCATAATTAATAACTTTACTTACCCCGTTATAATTTCAAAACCAATCATATCCGGATCACATTCCTCTTCAATCATACCTGCACCATTATTACCGCCTTCTAATTCCGTTGGCAATTCAGTCTTTGGTTCTTGTATGAATTGTTCTTGTTGCACATTTCCGTTTGCCTGATTAGTGACAGCAGCATCTAATGGTTTTGGCAACTCACTGCCATTCACATTATTTCCTGTTAAATCAGCTTCCTCAACACTAATATTCTCCTGTTTAAATGGTGCCGCTGTAGACGTTGTTGTACTCGTTGTTGTCGATGGTGTGGCCTGTTGATTTGTACTGGCCGGTGCTTGTGGTGAAGGTGTTACATTTGTACGGGGAAATGTTTTGGCTGGTTTGACGGGACGTTTTGTTTTGCGGGCAGCTGACGTTGAGCTGATTACTAGGAAAAGCATTAAAAATACTAGACTTTTACGTAAGAACATGTTTGCTAAAGTTTCTGGAGATGTTTATTTTTGTGTTCGTTTAAAATAAAAGTCTGTAAAGAAATAAGAAATAAATTATTTTAATATATTGTAGACTTTATTTTATTGCGATAATAAATTTGTATAAGCAAATTTTTATAACAACTAGTTACGTGGACTTAAATTCTTCGTTGATAATATGGGACATGTAAAACTACAAATTTAAATAAACGCATTAAGTATTTAACTTGATTTAATTTAAATGCTACAATTTTTATACTTTTACTTGAACAGGATATTCGATTATAAATTTTTATTATTTTTTATATGATTTGTGTCAGAATTAATTTGAATCTTATAAAACAACTTTATTTATGTTTTATATTTGCAACACTATGCATTGTTTAAACTGTTAAACAGGAAGTATTTAATATTTTATTTTGAAAATACACACACAAAATGTTTTAAAACTTCTATTCATTTATTTATGTATTAAAGTCCTGTCCTGCACAACACCACGAAATCTTGTAATTATAGAACAGGTGTTTTTAAGTTAAAAATATGCCATAAAAAATAAGAAATACGTTGCTTAAAATACTAAAATAAAATACCGAATATAACATTATTTATTTCTTAAGAACGCATAATTCCTTTTCAAAATTCATTAAATAAATATTTTATGAACAAATCATAAAATATTTATTTTCATAATAATAATACTCAAAATACAATAAATACTTTCAAAACCAACGTTACCATTTTTGAATTTTTACTCTCAAATTTGGTAGACCTTTTTGGAATTTTTAGAATGGTAGGCTTTAGATAATTTTTGTAAGATTGAGAAAATATATTACTTTTGAAATAGTTTTTATTGTAAAAACTACTATTTATACAACATAAAGAAAATATAACAGCGCACAAAAACCAAATCTTAACTTATTAGAATCTTCGAGTTCACTGGAGGAGACATACATATGTATGTATATTTCTTAAGTTAGTTCTAAAGAATTCCAGTCAGAAAGTTAATGTTTACCATATTGATATTTAAAATTCTATCTTTTAACCAATTTGAGTAATTAAACAAAATATAATTTGGTCATTAGTAACAATACTGAAATTGATTAAAAAATCAAAAATTGCCACATAGATGTCTTTTGGCTTAAAATCCAAAATATGCATTGATAAAAATTTTAATTCGAAGAAATTTTTGTATGAAATTAAAAATATTAAACCTTGTATTGTATGAACTAACCAAAATTACTCTAAATTCGATTTTATTAATAAAGATGGCAAACTTTTACAGATAATTACGTTTTCCATAGTAATTTCTATAGCCAGTTCTAGTTTAAATATTTTGTAACCTTTACAATTTTGCTTCCAATTTTTTCTAATAAAATCATACTTTTACTAATTGCATGTGTATGCATTCAGATAGCTTACAAATTTGTTGTAAAGGATTATAGTAGATTAAAAAAAATGGTAGAATAAAAACTTTTAGCAATGGCAACGTTGTACAGAATAATAAAATGAAATTGAATCATGCATGGGAAGTAGTAATTACAAATATAGTAAAAAATAATTTTTACACAATTTGTAATTTTAACATAGATGGAATAAATTTACTGTGTAAAAGTACTATAAATATTTATCATTAAATATAAAATAAAACAAAGGCACCGATGATTACATATTACGAAGATTTTCATAATTTATTCAAATAAAAAACTTAGTCCCAGGTATGATCTCGATACAATACTTTTAATAAATATGAAAAGAATTTTTATATTCAAAACAAATTTTTCAAAGCAAATTACCAACAACAAACATAAACTATTGTAAAATGATAACGGGGGCTTGTGAATTGAACAATAGTAATTCAAACAGATTACTATTGGTAAAGCATATCCATTTAGCATATAAAATACTAAATAAAATACTAAAATAACATAATATATAATTTTTAAAATTATAACTGTCTATATATATAATAAAACTGTAACAGGATAATTTCTGACTATATAATTTTTTGACTATATTGTTGATGGTACAAATAGTAATTGCAATGAAATACATAACACCAATTATTGGAATTCTTGTCTGTCTGAGTTGACATCACGTAAAAGCTACTAAATGAATTTTAATAAAATTTTGCAAGGGGGTATCATCGTATCGCAGTTCAAAAAAATTTAATTAAAATTTAATTATCACATTCGAAACAAGGCAATGCTTTTTTCATCTTTAGCTGGCGTTTTTTTTACATGTGAAGCATAAATTTATATTTTTTTTTATTTTTTTGAAGCATAATTTTCCTAAAGAGAACAACTTAAGCAATATTAATGAGTATAATTAATAATTAAACGGAATACGACGATCGTTGTCAATGTAATAAATTAATTTCTCGTATTTCGTTTCCCTATAAATGTTGTTAAAATAGTAAAATTATTACAATTGAAACTACCTTGCAGATAGATATGAAGAATGCTGAAGAAAGATGTAGCGATTAAGAATTTGATTTACCTTCTGCTGGTAGTTAATTTGTCTTTATCTCTTTATCATAATGAACATAAGTCTGAAAAATTATTAATTCATTTAAAATTATGTTATATAAAAAACTGTTAAAATATAGAATGCTGTTAAAATCTATAGGTCAATGATTCTTAGCCGATATTCTTAAATATAAACTAAAGAAATTATTTGTAATCAATCTTAAAAAAAAAATTTAAACCGAAAAAGTTATGGGAAAATTACGATTACAAACAGGGGTTCCTCTAAAATCTGTTTACATAAACCTAACTATAGTGAACCCAAAATTTACCTAAATACTGTAAATGTCAAATCTATATATGGTTGTGTAAAACAAATAATTTAAAATAATAAATATAATTGAAAAAAATTTTTATATTTATAAAACCTAAAATCAAGTAGCTACACTTTTTTCCATTTTATAGGAGAGGAAAGAAGCTTAATGAAATATTTATGTAAGCAATCTGAAAAAAAACTCGTTAAAACTTGCATAAAATTATGGGACACCGATATTTTGAAAAATATTAATGCCCAAATTTATAAAAATTAAAAGTAAAGTATTCTTTATGAGAAATATTATAAGAAAATTTCTCATAAAGTATGCCTAAAGTTTATTTTTTTATGAATAAGGGCATAACTGTGTAGTGCAACCTGCATATTCACATGGTTGTGTACTGATAATATGATATTCAAAAATAATAATTTTTTTCAATAATAAAGTAAAAAATTTAGTAAAATAAACAAAAATTACGTCGAATCAACAAATAAGTTATTCACATTAACTTCTTTTAGTTGTGTAAATTTAACTAATTTTATGGGTCAAATTTCTACTGTTTTCATAGAAAAAATTTTTGCACCAATTAAAGGTTTTCTTTTGGTTTCAGATTCAACTTTAATTTAATTTTTATTTAATTTAATTATTTATATAATTGAAAATAATTTTTATTTAAACTTAGTTAAATTTATAATGGATTCAATTAAAATATTTTTTTTTTTTTGATTTCATATTTATTTATTGTACCTTCAATATGTCTGAACTAACAATAATTACTCGTATCTTAAGTCTAAAATAAAATATACTTTTCAAGTCCAGCCAGTGCAAGACAAAAATAATGTTTGTTTCACGGATTTTGCATTCATTTGCGGATCATCCCTTTAATGTACGGCAAAGAAAAGCCGTATCTTTTCTTTTTAGTCGAATGTAACCAGGAGCATTAAGAATGTTACGCGCCAATGGATTTGGATGAGGTTCAAGCTTTCTCAAATACGTTACCGCATGTGATCATTCGAAGAATCTTATTTTGGCGCCTTTGAATTTTTTCAACTTTGCTAGCTGAGGCAGTGCCCCATAATTGTATCCCATAGCAACAAATTGGTTTAAGTATCGACTTGTACAGTAGTAAATTGCAATCTAAGCTGAGGGTAGAGTTACTGCCAATAAGCCAGTTTAGTTGGAATGCTTTTAACTTCATTTGTGTCAACTTGGATTCTATGTGGCTTTTCCAAGTAAGGCTCCGGTCAAGATGTATACCGAGGTATTTGACGTCTGAAAGGTGGGGTATCATTTGATTATTTATACGCAGTGTGAAAGTTATATGAGTGCATTTTTGTTCATTCACCTTAATTCTCCATTTCTTCAACCATTTTTCCAATATGAGTACGTGATCTTGTAAATCTTGTGATGCTACTTGCGCGCTTATATGAATACCTAAAAAAGCTGTGTCATCAGCAAATGTTGATGTCTGCACTTGATTGCTAATTGGCATATCGGATGTATACAGCAAGTATAAAATGGGTCCCAAAATACTACCCTGTGTAACTCTGGCTTTAATAAGCTGAGGTGAGCTTAAGAAATCTCCTTCTTTTAGTGTGAACTTTCGATCAGTTAAATAATTTTTTATGAGCTTATAGAAGTTTTAACTTATATATAAGGCTTTAACTTATATATAAGGCCTTCGTGTCATACCTTGTCAAATGCTTGAGAAACATCGATAAAAAGTGCAGAACAGTATTTTTTTTTCTTCAAAGGTCTTTTTAATTACATTTACTCATCTGTGTGTTTATTGGATCGTACTATGTTGTTTTCTGAAGCCAAATTGATGGTTCGGAATACATCCTTTGGCGCTCAGAATTGGGTTCAACTTAATTATTAATATTTTTTCGAACAGCTTTGATATATTTGATAATCGGCTTATAGGTCTGTATGATTCAACCTTGGTGTTATCTTTTCCAGGCTTAGGTATCATAGTAATCAAAGAAATTTTCCACTTTGTAGGAAAGAACTCAAGACGTAAAATGGCATTAAAAACAAAAAGAATGATTTTTTGGCTATACGGGGCAATTCAAATAACATCTTGTTACTGATTTTATCAATGCCAGGTGCTTTCTTAGAGTTTAAATCAGTTATTGCCTTTTCAATATCTCGTAGCTCGAAGTTTAGGGTAACTGCCGGAGAAACATCGATAGATGGGAGCTCACCTATATCAGTCGAGACAATTGGTGTTAACACGTTTTTTAAATGATCAACAAACACATTACCTTTTTCGGTATCATTTCCTGCCCAGCCTCCACAACAAGTTCGCAATGGAGGCTTACGAGGTTTCGACATGCACATCATAATGAATAATCTGATTGGGATTGGAGTTGGGTCCAGATCTTCCAAGTAATTTTTCAGAGATGCTACCCTTTGAGATTCTAGTAGGTCTCTTAGCCGCTTCGTGCAATCTTTAAGTCTAGTTTTAAGTTGAGGAGATCTATACGTTTGCCACTCTCTACGAATTTATAACAAAATTGAAATTTATTTGTTGGGGGAAAAGCTAGTTCCCATACATATTTTAACGTATTACCCCAGATTTTTTGTAATATGCATAAGGGCATTAATATTAAAATTTCCATCATTTTGTAAACAAGAAACTTAATATGGAATAATTTGAGAACGAGAACTGTTTGCATGAATGTCAAATTATAAGACTTTTGGCTAAAAATCATTACAAATTAAATTACTTACAACCTAATTATTTTCTTATCAGCTACATAAAAATTATATAATTTCTACATTTTTATTATAATTTACGAGACAAGGTGTGAAGTACACGTTTTTATTATTATGATATTATTACAGGTAAGTCTTTATTTTAACAAAGATTGCAACAAATGATAATACAATAATAAACTTCTTAAAACAAGTTAAGACTCAAAACATTTGGTGGGAAATTAATTTATTATTTTTTAAGTGCCACTGACAATTTGTTTTTTTTTTTTTTTTTTTTAACTTGGTGTTACACAAAGAATGAATTTTATAAGATATATAATTAAAATTAAGATAATAATTAATCACGTTACCAGGTTCTTATTATGCTTCATACTCTTTTTTATTATTAATGAACATCAAAAAGGTGGTTGGTTCGTTGAACAAAAAAAAATCCCCAATTAGCGTATTACAATGTTATATTTTTAGTTGTTTTCCTAATGATAATGTAAGATAAAAATTTCACAAACTACTGTAAAATTTTATAATTATAGACTTCAGTTATGTTCTTTTATAGTTTCCTTTTTATCTGTAATAATGTGTAACAACTGTTATTTTTTAAGAAAAAGACGAACCAACTAAATTAAATTCAGACTTTTTTAAATTAGAACTATTTTTTTAAGGTTACTAAATAACAATTGAACATACAAAAAGCTATATCAGTTTTGGTTAAAATATTCAGTGAATCAGAGCTTTATTTACACTTACATATTTTAGTAAAAGCTAGATTAGTTGTTGTGATTATGTGGTGATTTGTTACGCATTTATTTTCATTACATTTTGATCATCTAAATTTAAAACAAAGATTTGAATTGTTATTTTACTTATAGCCTATAGTGTAACTCTTACTGTTTTAAAGTCATATACACGCTACTTACAATAAAAAAAGTCCCTTTACATAGTTTTGTTCTGACCTTTTGCGCCTCTAGCGTAAATCACAAAAATATTCAGTCAATTGTAATTAATTTCCTTAAGTGTAGAATTTAGACATGATATGAAACAAGAGGCTGATTTATTGAAAAAGCTTTACGGTCATTTGCTAAGATAGCCATATATCTCCTATTTAAACAAAAGACATGATTGCGATATCTTAGAAAATATAAATCTTGTTTATAAAAACAACGTGATAATCATAAGATGCATTACATTATAGCAATGTTTAGGACAACAAAACTTTTTTGTTTAAAAATAATATCCTTCTTTCAAAAATAAGGTTTTTATAAAAAAAAGTACGATCTAAGTATTATTTCGAATAACAAAATTAAAAATAACACGCTGTCCATCACCTGAATGCTGATTAATAAATGAGTAACTTTATTAAAATATACCAAAACAACGCAATACCTACTAACCTATAAATTTAATGAAGCTTTAACTGTAATTTGAATTTTTTTTCTTTTTCGTATACAACTTTATAAAAAAAAAACAAAGAGGTGTTTAGAAATGACCAGAGATCTATAATCATCACCATATCTTCGTCGTCATTACTCCTTAATGCTTAAGAAGATTTATTACAACTAAATTTTAATTTGTGCGGCTTATAAAATAAATTTTGTGTAATTTTGTAATAAAATAATTCTGTTTATTTAATTAACGTGCAGGTAACTTTAGTAAAGCTGTGTTGTGTCCATGGCATATAATTAGTTTTTCTTCTTTATGTTTCATTTTTGTTGATATGGATACTTTTTGTATTTGTACCCTGTAATTAGTATTGTTGTTGTTGGTATACTTCCATATTTTTTTTCTTTGTTTCTTATCTTGGTTCTTGAGTTGTGGTTTTTTATTATATCATTAATACCTTAAATATGACATAATTTATATTCAACTTTTGTGTTATCTTGAAGATATTTGTTATTTTGGTTGTTGCTTTATTGGTTTTTACTAGGTTTTCCCTTGCCATTTTAGGTGAAGTTTATTTTCACTAATTTTAAATTAGAAGTAATTGTACTGTTTCATATAATTTTTATGTGAAACTCTCATTTAAGATTTAAATTTATATTAAAACGTCTCACAATGCTTTAAAATATGCGCTCAGCTAGTAAGAAGAAATTCTTTAGAAGATATTGCTTTATTTTGCTACGTACATGGTTAGCATTTAACATTTGAAAATTCCTTTTTAAATAGTTTACTCAAGTTCATACTGAAGTTCATTAAAAATTTTCAATAAGAAATACCATATAACAGCTTAACTTTATGACTTTTATAGACCAGTTGATTTATAAAAATTATAAAGTTCAGGTTTTAAATTTGGCCGTTTAATCTTGCTAAATCTTTATTGGAAAGAAGACACTTGGATTTTAAAACGTTCGGTTGTTACGCTAAATGTGTGGCAATTTCTTTTTTCTGCTCAGGTCAATATTTAGTATAATGGTACAATCTTTAGGCATCCAATTTTGCAAATGTCAAATATAAAACACTGTCTGAAATTAAGAAAAAATGTAATGGAAAGAAAGAAAGACGGTGTTCGAAGACATTAAATTTAAATTTGCATATATTAAAAATGAAAGGAAAAACCTCTGTGAGGTCTTGATGCGATATACAATGTCTATGGCTAAGAAAAAGTTACCTTTAGAGGTCAGCGGATTACGGATTACATTGGATGATAAGCCCTTGATGGAGAGAGCATCATGCGCAAAAATATAGAAATATACAAACATACTCTAGTATATTAACCTTCCTGACCATTTCGTCGGTCTGTGAGACCGATAAATTACTTTTGTGTTAATTTCGCGAAAACAAAAAATGGCAGCTCCATCATTCTCTCAGTATCTTCATTATTTCTCATTATACAACCTTTAGTGTAACAAGTGCGTTTGAGGTAAAGTGTTGTACCGGTGATTGCTAATCAGACGGTCTTATAGACCGACTTATAGTTGTGTCACATTTTCGACAGGTAAGTTGGTTTTGCTAAATTGGAAATTTTTAGATGAAAATGGACAATTAGCGATCAGTTTATATGATTTAAAAAAAGAATTGTGTTTAAAGTTAATTATCGTGAGATTTTCTTTAGATATGGCAGATATTGAGCGCATAAGAGCTATTCTGAATGAAATCGATTCAGATCTAGATTCTGATGTGGAAAGTGGTACTGAATACGAATATAATATTGATGTGTATGAAGCAAACACTGATACTGAACAAGAAGACTCCGAGGAAAGTAATATTGAAGATTTACATTACGTTGAATCGAACCACAAGCTCTAACGACTGATTGAAATTTACAAAGACGAACCTCATAATGAGGCATATATTTTAAGCATTTTGAAATTAATTTTTTTAGTGTTCCTGTTTTTTCTTGAATTCATTTTATATTTTTGTTTACTTCTAAAATTTATATTAATAGAAAAACAACATTTTATAAATGTTGTGTTTTGTGAATGATTTTTTTTTTTTTATTTTTATATTAGGTCTAGGATCAAAAATGCTAAATTATTGTGATGAAATATAAATTGATGCTGTGAGCAAAAAAAGCTTAATTTTGTTTTTTTTTTTCTTACTTTAGTTATTTCAGATTAGTTTGTAAAATATGTCCACTGCACAGGTTTTGAAAATTTTAGAATAGTTTTGAGATACCGAGAAATACTTGAAATCGTCTGAGAGACCGAGAAATGCGAATGTGTCGCACAAAAATGAAAATAGTCAGGAAGGTTAAGTATAAAACAATCAAACAATATAAATCCCATAACTACAGCTCAAGCAGCATCTTACGACGATTTTGTCATAACTCCATTCAGAGTTAATTTTAAACAGGATAAAATTAAAATTTCATCAATTATTGATTATTAATTTTTAATTTTAAATCTTATTTTATATTCGAAAATATTATAAGTTTAATTAAGTCCTTCTAATAATTATCATTAAAAAAATACGTATTTCTTTATTGTTTTATTCTTCTACTTTAACAAATTAATTTTTATTACTAGTATCTTTCATACTTTATTAGCATTAAAAATAGTCATGTAGAAGAACTAGCCTTCGAAACAACTGATTGTGTGGCATACAGTTTTGTACTCTCCATTTTTTATGCAGTTAACTTTAGTTACTGTATAAGTAGAAAATTTAAATAATCAGTGACCATTAAGCATGAACACAAAAAAATGCCAGTTATTGTGCTGTAACCCAAAAACCTAATGGCAGGCTAATTTATCACAAAATGGACATACAAACTAGCCGCTAAAAGATACAATGTCAAAGCGAACTAAAACACCATCAGCAGCAAGCGGTTTTATGTGCTTGTACGTGAACACAGTTGTTGCTAGTGAGAGAGAGAGAGAGAGAGGGAAAGGGAGATGGAGATTAACAATTTGTACATCCTATACAATCATTTTAATTTACTACCAACCATAAAGATGGTTGTACAAATTTAACCCTTTTACGATTGGCTCCGTCCTTATTAAATGTATCGAATTTTGATCCTTGTAATAGGATTAGACCGTTCATAGTTAAATTATTGCTAAAAAATAAAATACTAAACTTGGAAATCAGCTTTGACTTAGTGGGTTAAGTATTGTAAATATATGTTCTAATGGCCAGTATGGTAATATGAACAGAACATCTCTCAAGTTATCCCATGTACAGAAGTTATTCACTTGCATATTTCTCTTTTATTATATTTTTTCTTTCAAGCATACAAGCACATAGATATTTTTTAAGGCCACAGAAAATAATTTGAAAACTTGTATCCAAAGTTGACTGCATGGTATTTTTTTCTATAAATATATTTCTTCGCTTAACACCGCTAGACGAATGTTACGGTATATAGAGTTGGTGGTTTTATGCGATGATGACCTGCTTTAAACAATTGTATCCGTTGTGTTGCCGCTTTTTTTTTCTTCTACAATTTTTGCTTCAAATTGATATTAATGCATTTGGAATATTTTCTTAGATGGTTGAAAATAAAAAAAAAACAATAGAAAACAACAAATAGAACACATTTCTCTAACTTAAAAAAAGAAATTTAGAAATGAGCATTTTTTTGCAAAACAAAAGAATGGAATATTTGTGGTTAATTTCTAGTATAAGGTGCTAAATTGGTCAATAAAAGAAAATAATATTTTAAACGTAACTCTTTTTTTTTGCCATAAACCAGTTAAAAAAAGAAAATTTTGTTATTTTGTAATGAAAATGCTGGATAGTTTCATAAATTCGTTACAAAGAAAACAAAAGACTTAAGCAGCAAACTATATTTTTATTATTTTTCTGTTGTTTTACATTTTGAAGTCAATGTACTAGCAAAGTTTAAATTGATTTGTAAATTATATAGATTTATATTTGCACACTTACATCCACACCTTTTAGCTTGCTCTGATATAATATTTTTAATTGAAAAATTATTACTTTTTTCTTTTCATTTTGCCAATATTACTTAACATTTTCCACATCACGTACAACTTGTTATTCTTATTTCTGTGCGATTACGGTTTGATGTAATGATCAAATCTAGTTTATCTCTCGACTTTGAAGTTGCAGAAATTATAATAGTTTTTGAAATTGATTGTTTGCGAACACAAAACGTTAGAATTGTATTGAATTCAATGCCGACAAAATGTACGTGTGTGATATATAGCAATGGATTGATTTTTGATATCATA
The DNA here is from genome assembly GCA_949628195.1 of Phasia obesa. NCBI lineage: Eukaryota > Metazoa > Arthropoda > Insecta > Diptera > Tachinidae > Phasia > Phasia obesa. Next base: position 91,147,230 of record OX451215.1, read on the forward strand.
AATCTTTTCCTTCTTAAGGCTTTCTTCATTTTTGTTGTGTGTAGAAATTTTAACAGTAATTTTATTAGTATATTAACATTTGAACCCACTTGCATCAGTTAGTCTTTAATTATGGCTGCCATGATTTTAGGTGTTGGATATAAATTATCTTTTGGAATGTAGCTTAACACAAGTAAAGGTATTGTTAATCTGAAGAGTTCTTTATAACAGTTATAATCAGTTATAATCAGCTATATTTAGTATCAGGGAAGACAAATTGATTTTAATGCATAATTAGTTTAGTTTAATCCATATTTTTATTTGTTAAAAAGATATCACAGTTTAAAAACTACTGATAGAGGGCCATATTCATAAAAAATGTTTTTCGAATATGAATATGGCCCTTTATCAGTAGTTTTTAAACTATGATATTTTTAACAAACAAAAATATGGACTAAACTAAACTAAACTAAACTAAAAAAAACATTTTTAGACATAAAACTTTTGTAATAAAATTAGGCCCATTATTATAACTTGCCAATAGCTAAAGTTAGGATTTTGTTGGAGCGATAAATAGTGTTTCGTTATTATAAGTAAGCTAAAAACGACCTTTAACTATCACCTACTTTAAAGACAAGTTATAGTAATAAGCATTATCCTCGTTATTATTACGAAAAACTACTTATCGCTCCTTTAGCCATTAGCTAAAATTAGGATTTTATCAGGGAGATAAGTAGTTTTTCCTTATTATAAATATACTTTAAGCTTGAAGTTACAAATAGACTAAAGGGAAGAACATCTTGCCTTTAACTTTTAACATTAGATATAAGAGTTTAAAGTTGCCATGTTTTGTCATCTACAAAGTTGCCGTATTTTCTAATCTATTAAGAAAAATAAATTCATATTTATTTAATTTGGCATTGAAAAATAAAAATAGAAAACAGATTGCGTTTGTTGTATATAAAATATTTTCGTTTGTTTGTTGCACAGATAACTAATTTGTGGTTTGTTGAAAGTAAACAAATAAATTAGAGGTATGGCGTTGCCACTACGTTTTTAAGAACCAATTTATTTTGTCAGAAGCAGTCGGTGTTTCCGCTTGAACTACCATATTTTAAAAAATAATAATTTTATTTTACAAAGAAGTTGTAATAACGAAAAATAGTTATTCTTCAGTTTATCGCTCACTTGTTCAAAAGTGAACATTAACTAAAACGTACTTAAAAGGCAAGTTATAATAATGGACCTTATAGTGAGTTTAAATTTCTGCTCAAAGTCTTATAATTTTTTAACGAGGTGAAGTTCATTTTAAAAGACTCACCGCTTGATGCAGAACTTAACATCAAGCGGTGAGTCTTTTTGTTGCACTATTGTAAGAGACAAATTATTATAGATTGCAAAATTTCTCCACGGACGACTTGTTAATCGAAAAATATAGGGATACCAGTTCCAGAAAAAAAGGGACAGTTTTTACAGATTTTTGTCCAATTAGAACATATCAACATTATTGATATCAATCCATAAACCACAAAACACAAATATCATGATATTTATGTTTTCGGTTAGTTTCGAATTTTAAAAACTAGGGCTATTAGTAATAAGATACAAAATTAAAAATAGTTATTATATCTTTTACAAAAGTCCCCTATAAGTAAATTAATCAGTTTGATTAATGATCTTACGAAATACATAAATAGATTAATAACCAATTTAACTCAGTTTTTGAATAGTTGATATCCATACCTACATACATTCATACTTTAATACAAGTATGTAGGAAATAACTAGAATGCCTGCCAGATCTTTCTAGGATAAAAATAGAATGCGTAATTGCCAGCGGTCCTGCAGTATTATTATGAACTTTAAGTACGCTTTTTTTTTGTGCAGATAAAAGTTGTACTAAGCAATGACAGTTTACAGTGCTGAATAGACGTGACACTAAAGTAAAATTATAAAATTTTATATTGAAATTAAAAGAACCCAACAAAGTAATAAAACGAGTTTTTATAAGTAGATAAGACGTTTTACAGATTATCGACTATCCGTGTTTGGATTTACATTGATTTCCTGGGAATATAAAGAAAATTAGTCGAAAGTCGAAAATTTAGTATAACAAAATAATAATTTTTTAGAAAAGTTTATACTTCACAAAAAATATAATTGAGTATTTAATTTAGTTAAATTAGTCAAAGTTTTTATTAACACATAAATAAATTTTTAAATTTGGGATTAAGTTATTTTAGTCTCTCTCACGACTAATAGTAGTTGATGAATATTTTTGTACAAAAAATTAGGAAAAATTTAACTAGACACTAGCAGAATGGAATGCATTTTCTAGACGGCTACATCCGGCAGCAGCATTCTTCGCACCTATCTACTTTGGGTACTGTTAAATAAAAATCATCTATTTAATAAACCAAACTTAGATAAAGGAATATGGGGAAACTGTATTCATTAATCTGTTGGTGAAAACGAATACGACCTAGAGCTTCCCTCTTGTTCGATTTTTTTTTTTTTATTATTATTTACCACCTTATATTTGTTGTTACCTCAGCCAAACCTCGGTTAGCAATGAGAGCAACTTTTTTGTTTATTATTATATTTTCGCGGTGTCTAGAGATTTTAATATTGAATATTTAATTTAATTAAATTAGTCGAACTTTTTACACAGAAAAACATTTTTGCTCCTATTTTTTTAATTTTTAATTAGAAAAGAACAAAATAAATTTCTTATTAAATAATAATTGAATCAATAAAACATTGAATGAAATCTGTATTTGAAAGCAATTGAAACCTTTAATTGGAGCAAAAATTGTTTTCTGTGTATTAACATATAAATGAATTTTGACAGTTAGGCTTAAGTTCTTTTGTTTTCTCGGATTACTTATAGGAGTTGAAGAATATCATTTTTGAAAAAAAAAGACTGTAGATTAATATCCTTTCAGATCAATATTCACGATAAAAAGAAATACTGCTTTGCTGTATTCGTAATTCGTCGTAACTTCTCTTAAATTTAAATTTTTTAACTGTGCCTTGTGTTTTTTAGTATGCACTACTGTAAGGGGAAATGTAAAAAGTCTTAAAGGATATTGAAAAAGTTTAATAATTTAGTTCCATGTCGTGTTTCCCAGTAAAAGGAAACACTAGCCAAATAACCTAAAAAAATTGTGTCTGAACAGTTTTAACAGAATTCTTGATAAACGGTAAAGGAGTCCCCATACAAGAGATCTATGCTCCATAATAGGCCTCACTAAGGATGCGTTACAGGCTCCGAAAAGGTCTAAGATCATTAGACTAGAGAGCTTTTATTGTTAAAAATAATGTTGTCAAAAATCCCAAGATTTTTCAAAAATTTTCAAATGTTTTAAAAACCTCAAAAAAAACTATTTTATTTCACCATATAATCAAATTTTTCCTATGAAACACAAGCAACATAAAGTTAGTGACACTTATAATCAAAGGCCTCCAACTAAAAAAGTGGTTAACACAAACCGACCTTGTTGAAAGCTGGTATGGATTTAACATTTTTACGTGTTTTGTTCTCTGTGAGATTCTTGTTGAGATTGTGTATGTGCTCACAGACCCTTAGGGGTTTGCGTGGGGGCTCTTGCTTATAATTTATAATCTACATACATATATAAAAGTTAATAAATTTAAATAATGTAAATAAAACTTTGCTATAATAATTAATATTCATTCATTCCATTTTTAGGACCATTTTTGGTCCAGATTTATCGCTATAAGAAAACTTTGTTTAAAAATACCAAAAATCAAACATATTCCAATCCATTTAAGCTTAACTGCGATCTAAAACTGAAGAAAGAGAACTGCTGGTGAATATATTACCGATATTAATATTAGACCTAGGAATAACATTTCCAAAAAAAATAGTTGGTAGTTTTGTAAAACTTTATAGTAAACATAAGGGTATTATCTAAATTCAACACACATTCGTTTAAAAACTATAACGTGATGTTTCGTTATACTTTTCAATTTTGATTTTTTTTTTATTTAAAATTTATTTTCAATTAAGGCCCATTATTATAACTTGCCAATAGCTAAAGTAAGGATTTTTTCGGAGCGATAAGTAGTTTTTCTTTATTTTGAATAAGTTGTAAAATAACATTTAACTGTCACAAGCTATAGTATCCTCTTCTTATTACGAAACACTAGTTTTCGCTTAGACAAAAGCCTAACTTTAGCTAATGGCAAGTTACAATATTGAACCTAAATGTATTTTAAATTGTATTATTTGTTGACATTTCTTGTGTATTTTTTTTTTATTTTTAAAATATTTTATTTTGCTTTTGTTAATGAAAATTCTCAGTATGTTGGTTATGGTATGTATGTTATGGTATGTTGGGTACATACCAAATGACTTGTTAAAAATATTTTAAAAAGCTTATAAATATCGATACTTTCCCATAAGAATGTATTAAGCGCCATTTCTAAAATTATTTAGGAAACGAAAAAAAACGTTTCATTTAGTTATTTATTTGTGTATTTTATTGAAAGGAACATAATATGTGTTCAGAAAATCGAATACAAAATATGACATAATAAAAATTTCAAGGAGCAACATTATTCCAGTGAGAAAACTTGGCGGTTGATACAATTTTATTTTCTCTCTAGTTTCCTTTGCATCCATAATAGAGGGCAGCGAAACCCAGGCCAAAATGTTGCGCTTAACTTCTAGTATAGTTCCACATCAAAAAGTAGTTTTCGAAAAAAGTGTCGCTTAATACATTCTTACGGGAAGGTATCGATATAAACCTTAAGCTTGAAAAAGTTTTTAGAATATAATAAAATAAAAATGATATCATATCGATAATAAAAATGATATCGTAACAATTGTGGAAAAATCAAAACAGAACATTTATGAAAATAAAATATACACATGATTTATATAAGCTTATATTTGTAATTATAGAATAAGCTTACAGAAACAATATTTTATTAATTTTTGTATAGAAAAGCTTATTCGTCTGAATATTTTTATAACCTTCTTTATATACTTGTAGACTAATTATATTTTCAAATAATGTATACTTGTATGTATATGTAATTTGTGGCTAATTTCCATAAAAATATTCAACTAAAGAAATATGAAGAGCAATGGAGCACATAAACCAGTTTTCTCAGATCTCATAATCCCTCCTTATTATATATGTATGTACATCTTTCCTGAATAGTCAATGCAAAATTTAGCACACAATACAACTACGAAGGAGCACTGCCTAGGAGAGCTTGATCACATATACTAACTATTAACTACATCTTTTAAGATTGCCCCAGAAGTGTCACAAATGAGATGCCAAAGAGATCCTATACTGCAAGAACTCAGCATTAAATAGTATTCTTAGATCCGCCAATCAAATTTAAACTATTCATTTGTGGTATAGTGGCCTAATAGCCCAAAACATTCATTTCTCTATTTTGTACATTTATTTTTAGTTTTCAGAAAAATTTTTTTAGAACAAAATATGTTAAGAAAGAAAACGAATTGTATGTTGGAAATTCTTAGTTTCGGACAATGACAAAGAAACTTTCACCTTCCTGACTATTTTCTTTTTTGTGTGACACATTCACATTTCTCGGTCTCTCAGACCGATTTCAAGTATTTCTCGGTATCTCAAAACTATTCTAAAGTTTTCAAAACCTGTGCAGTGGTCATATTTAACAAACTAATCTGAAATAACTGAAGTAAGAAAAAAAAACAAAGTTAAGCTTATTTAGGTCACAGCATCAATTTATATTTCATCACAATAATTTGGCATTTTTGATCCTAGACCTAAGATAAAAATAAAAAAAAATTCATTCACAAAACACAACATTTATAAAATGTTGTTTTTCTATTAACATATATTTTAGAAGTAAACAAAAAAATAAAATGACTTAAAAAAAACAGGAACACTAAAAAAAAAATAATTTCAAAATGCTTAAAATATTTGCCTCATTATGAGGTTCGTCTTTGTAAATTTCAATCAGTCGTTAGAGCTTGTGGCTCGATTCAGCGTCCTGTAAATCTTTAACAACACTTTCCTCTGAGTCAGTATCAGTGTTTGCTTCATACACATCAATATTATCTTCGTATTCAGTACCACTTTTCACATCAGAATCTAGATCTGAATCGATTTCATTCAGAATAGCTCTTATGCGCTCAATATCTGCCATATCTAACGAAAATCTCACGATAATTAACTTTGAACATAATTCTTTTATTAAATCGTATAAACTGATCTCTAATTGTCCATTTTCATCTAATAATTTCCAATTTAGCAAAACCAGCTTACCTATCGAAAATGTGACACTTAACTATAAGTCGGTCTCACAGACCGTCTGATTAGCAATCACCGGTACAACACTTTAACTCAAACGCACTTGTTACACTAAACGTTGTATAATGAGAAATAATGAAGATACTGAGAGAATGATGGTGTTGCAATTTGTTGTTTTCGTGAAATTAACACAAAAGTGATTCATCGGTCTCACAGACCGACGAAATGGTCAGGAAGGTTAAAAATAACACCTAAAAAATATTATAAAAAAATTATTCACTTTTGGCACTGTGGTGGAAGTTTTTGAGCACCAACGCTTATAAAAAATTTTACCACAGATTTCAATTGGGTTTCTATGTACAACCTTTAAGGTAAATGAATTCTCCATTTTTAATTATTTTTATTTACTTCTAGGTTTTTAATTTAATTATTTAATATATTAATTTAATATATTATTTTTAAATTTTGTTTTTATTTCAAATATTCAAAAACATTATGATGTGAATTTTGGTAGTTATTTTGTAAAATCGTTTAATAAAAAAGAGGCACACATACACAATTGTTAACACTTTCTAATTAAAAATCTGAATAGCTTTAAATGATTTTGTTAGCGCTTATTTAATTGGGTTAGATATTGCTTAATTTGAAACTATTTAATTGCAAGATACTATTTAGTTTTATGTGCTTCAGACATAAAAAAAATCTATCTAGTGTTAACAACGAATATATTAGGATTTTAGACGAAAAAGCCAAACTAGATAACAAATGCTTTATCTATGCTTCTACTAACAAGATAACAATTTCGTGAAAGTAAATTAAATACATCGTAAAAATGTCTATAGTTATTTCTAGTGATGATGGTGAGGCACTGCAGTAATAATTCAATTAGTATTCAAACAAAATACCATAAATATGCATTCCAAAAAGCTTTAATGAAATTGTTAGACAGTTAAATTACTTTCAATTTGAAAACAAAAATAAAAGTTAAAATATTTATATGTTTCAAGCAAGTTTGTTGTTTAAGTCTTTTGTTGTATGTATGTAGCTAAAAATTTCCCTTTTGAAATCATTTTGTCTTGTTAAATGTAATTGGATGTGTTACATTCCGTCACACTTTTTAAGTACAATTTAAACATTCTTGGTTTTATTTCGAAGAACAAGTTTATCTTTTTTAAACATGTGTTCATGCCATTTTTTTTTTGCTTTTAAAAAACATTTATAACTTTAATGGTTATATTAATGGTTAATCTGGTTTAGGTACGATTAATTGTTTATGGACAACAAGAATTTTATTTAAAGAAAGTCTTTTTTTTTTTTTTTTGTTTGTTTGTCAACAATTTGTCTAGGGTTTGCATGAATTAACACTTTCTTTTTTGCTTTTATTAGCTTTATTTCTTTTTATAATGCTTAATGGTTTTTCTATTTGTTAACTGTAGTCAACGTAAATTATATTGAGAATTGCGCGTGTTTACCTTCACTTCAATATAAATTGTTGTAATTTATTCTAGACATACTTTTTGTAAATAAAAATTTCAAATCATTTCAACTTTTTCTAGATTGTGTCCCCAATGTCACATTAAGTGTGTTTTTTATTTTTGCATAAATTTCTTATTCTTAATGTCTTTATTATTTTTATTATTGCAAGTTTTCTGTGGTATTTTGTGCACGATTGAAAGTTTAATTAAATACAATTAGTCAAAGAGAAATTCATGTTATTGGGTCTTTTCTTTATTATTATAACGATTAATAATAATGTGCTGTGTTTGGGGTCTTTGTGTGGTTTTGCATAGAAATGGCCATTTTTATTAGTGATTTTTGTTTTCCAAACTGTTATCAAAAATGACTAAAGTGATAAAAATACTATGTCTATGGGTTTGTTTGGGTAGGCTGTCTTTTAGATTTGTGTCAAAACTAAGAAATAAAATGTTTGCAGATAAAAAGTGAATGACAAAAGCTGGTAGAAAAACTTACTTTAACGATCGTTTATTGTTGTATTGATCTGAAAGCATACAAAAGCGATAGAAAATCGAATATAAAAATGTAAAATTTTATAACTTTTATGCAAAATGTTATAATGCTCTATTATATACGGACTATTTAATGGCAATTTAGCAAGTCATGTTAGAAGCCTTTGTTACTCTTTTTTTTTTTTTTGTTCTGTCGAAAACTATTATTGTTACTAAAATGTGTTTATGGAGAGTGGTTTATGTTCTGCCCACCACTGCTGTGCCTGCCACTTCACCAGCGCCCTTGCAATATTTTGTTCGATTTTGCTTTTATCCATCCCTGGATAAAATTCTAAAATTTATATAAAATTTTAAAATTCTAAAAATTATTGTAAACCTCCGTAAAAGGTGTTTAATTAAAATAATTTAATAACAATGTAATTCCACAAATTAAAAATACAAATCAAATACAATTTGGCAATAAGTGTTTCATATTTTGTCACTATGTATTTTGAAACAGCGTCATCTCTGTTTGACATATCCCACTTTCAAAAATAAAAGGTGCCCTACTAAGCAATAGTTTTAAACCGGAAATTGCGTACTTTCACTGCCTCTTCTCCACTTTCTTTTGGAAATGAGATATATTTAATATTTTTTACGTGATGCGAACACAAGCAGACAGACAGGAAATGAGTTACCGTTTTATTATATGTATATGCATAGATATGTATTTATGTATTTTATTAGATTGACTTTTTGCAGGATGCTTAACTTACTATTTTATACTTTTCGATGCTAGTTTAACTGTTCGTGTTTAAAGAGGGTTTCATAAAATTTACTCTCCAAAAAACCAAAAGGAAAAATTTGTAATAAATTAATTATTTTTAATAAAAAATAGCAAGTTTAAAAAAAGCAACTTCTAATAAAGCGATTTTTTAAATGAATATTGATTTAAGAGAAGCTTCCCAAAGGCGCAAATACGAAAATACGAAAATGCGAAAATACGAATTGAACAAGAAAATCTGGGAGATACGGGTATTTTATTTTTGGACGTAGATTCCGAATATATAGGTGTGCAAAAGTTTATAGAACGCTGCAATAAAATGTGGCATAAGATCAACATTTTGTATTAAAAACACCATTTGTTGTATTTATGTTAGAAAAATTATATATAAAGGGTGGTTAAATTTGAAAGGGCCGATGTTGATTTTGAATAAAACAACAATTGTTTAGGAAATTATTGTCATTTCTTTTTATTTTAATAATATTACTATGGTTCAATTATGTATGGAACAAAATGTCGGACAAATGGCCGCAGTGACCTCGGCGGCATACCTCCATCCGATTTTTGAGTACGCTGAGGCATAATTAAGGTTCTATGCCGTAAATGTGCCGAATTATCTCATCCTTTAGCTCTTGAGTTGTCGCTGGCTTATCGATGTACACAAATTTTCTTTCAAATAATCCCAAAAAAGAAGTCCAACGGTATGAAATAACATGCTCTTGGCGGCCAATTGACATCACCACCACGTGAGATAACACGGCTATTGAATTTGTCGCACAAAAGAGCCATTGTTTCGTTAGCTGTGTGGCAAGAGGCATCGTTATTTTGAAACCACATATCGCCTACATCCATATCTTCCAATTTGGGCCATAAAAAGTTCGTTAACAGCTCATGATAGCTAACACCATTCACAGTAACTGCCTGATCGAAATCATTTTGGAAAAAATAGGCCCGATGATTCCGCCAGCCCATAAATCGCAAACAGTCACTCTGGGTGGATTGTTTTTTCGACAATCACTCTTGGATTATCACTTGCCCAAATGCGGCAATTCTGCTTATTGACGAATCCACTGAGGTGAAAATATGCCTCATCACTGAAGATGATTTTCTTAGAAAATTGATCATCCAATGTTGCCACTTCTTACCACAATTCTGACCATTGCTCGATGGTACAAATTGAGTTTGTCTGAAATTGTCAAAATGTCCAATTAAATGCAGAACAACATTGGCCCTTAAAATTTAATCACCCGATATTTTCACAATAAATGGTCAAAATATGTGTCAAAGCTATGTAACCAAAAACTTACGTTATAGACAATATCAAACATATTTTATCGCGATTATGCGCTCATATTTCTACCATTTCAAAATGGTTTTTATTGTTTTTACTTGACGTAAAAAACTAAGGATCGAATTCATAAAACATATCTTCAGTTTGTTTAGTAAACAAATTTTGTAAGGCATCCTACCATAAAATATTGCTGCACCGTATGCAGGTTTGTGAGGGATTGACATGACCTGCTTACGTATGACATTATATTTGATCGCGGTGTCTTACTTCCCTTGAAGCGATTATTTCAGCGCAGTGTAGATGTCCTAAAATCATGCAGTATTAAGTTCGTAACTCCTCGGAAATTAAAATTTTTCTATCTCTGCCTTAAAGTTGTGCTTTTTTTTGCAAACTTTACTTTTTATGTCATACAATATTAGACAATATTATGTGCTTACTAATAATAGGTTTTATATTGCCGGAAAATAATGTACTGCGATAAAATTCATACAAAAGATGCCATAAATATTATGCATTCATTAAAAAAATACTTATTATGCAAATTATATTAAAAATCTAAACTTTCTTGGTTTTCAACATTAAAAACTCATAATTTTTATTTAAGCGTTTACCACAAAGTTAAGAAAATTATATTTAATACGTCAGTAAAAAAAACTCTTTTATGTACTCATTGTCTTATTGGTGATTGTTTTATTTGTCTATTGCCATATTTTATGCATAATAATATAAAACTAAAAGAAAACTGACAAAATAAGCCATTTAAGAAATGGCAATAAAGTAAGCGGAGTTTTAAAAGACCTCATTTTTGGCTTAAGTTGTAAGTAGAATAATTAAAAGCTCAGTGTATAAAACTAGACGGAATAATATTTGAAAAAAATAAAATTTGCCAAATAACACCAACAACTAACACTACCCCAGCCACCTCCAATACTGCCTTAAAGAAGTGTCTTCAACCTTCTCAAATTTCATTTAATCTACATTACCAACTATACAACAAGTTATAATTGTTGATGTTTGCAATTTTATGTACGAATATTATGTGCAGTATATATTTCACATATTCATTTCACGTCTAGGTTATAAATCGTATGAAAAGAAGAAAATAAAAAGAATCCACTTTATTTACAAATATGAAAAAAAGATGAATTTAAAATTAATCAAATAATAGCAATGATGTAAGAATGTGGTTGTTGGCTTTTGAAACAAAAACATGTTACGAGAAATCTGTGTGTTTTTTCCCCCGTGAACATCTGAGAATTTCAGCTAGCAATTTCTTAGTCTGCCACAGAAAGCAGTAGAGAAGGAAATATAACATTTGCTAATAATTGGCTTTATGTAAGTATATAAGCAGAAAGTAGAGTTTTAAATGGTAAATGATGTTGTACATGTTGCTGTAGAAACCATTGATGAAATTAGTTATTTCTTGTGTTTCTAATGTCTCGAATAATGAGCATGCTGTTGTTGACAATGATCATTATTATCATCAACAGCAATTGTTATGCTACAACAGACATAAAAGAGTATTAAGAAGAAACAAGCTATTAACCTATATTTGCAGTGCATTAAAAAAGTTACGGTTTTACGTTTAGATTTTCTTTTTTGCAATAAAATTAAATAAAAAATTCATGTTTTTGATTGTAGTTAAGTTATCTCTACACTATCTGAATTCTTATCTTATTCGAACACTTAGAAGTTTAATTTAAAACCATCATGAAGTAAATAAAACAAATTTAGTTTAGACGCACTTACAGATGTGGTCTAGAGTAACTTTTTAGATGAAATAATGAAAATATTTTCCCCAGGATTTTTCGAAGTTGAACTCTGATGAAAATTCAGATAGTGTAAAGACGGCTTCAGCTATATTGGTCTAATAAAATGATCTTGAGTTTAGATGTTTTTAATTAAGTCATGTTTGCTTTAAAGTATTTTTGTTTTTTGCTTTTTCTTTTTGACGGCTAAGGTTGGTAAATAAATTATGGGATTTTCAAAATTTTTTATATGGTTATTATTACCCATAAATTTTAAGTTATTTAAATATCTATTATTTTCCAATGTGTCACTTGTGCTTACGCCAGTCAAAAGGTAATAAAAATTGTTGAAAATTCAGTTAATTGAAAAGAAAGAAACACTTTTACTTTGGAAAGTTTTTTTTCACTAAAAGCCAAATATTTTTAATTAGTAAGTGACTTAAGTGATTTGTGGTGAAGGCATATGAACTCAATATAAAAAACTTGCAAATGAAATCTAAAACAAAAAAAAAATAAAATAAATCATTCAATCACCCATTGTAGTACAGAACTAATTTATTGTAAATTTACCACGTTTCAAAAAAAAAAATATATATATATATGAATAGTAGTAGCAGAAGGTGATAAAATAAAAATAAAAGCCTGTTAGTAAAAATATCTTAAGCATGCCAACAAAATGAAAATTAATTTAACTGACTAGAAGCAAAAAATAAATGAAGATATAGATGTTCAAAAACAAAAAAATAATTCCATAACCAAAGCAAGATTAGCATTTGGAGGAAAAAAGAAATTTTAAAAGAAATAATGTCGTGACGGTAAGTTAGATCCTCGATGATTTGGGATGCGATCATCACTTACTATAAATTGGAAAAACTATGTGTAGTTATAAGACCGACTTCAAAAAAAGAAGGAGGTTATCAATTCGTCTGTGTGTTGCTTTTTTTTTTTTGTATGTTTGTGCCTTCAGAACTCGGTCTTTACTGAACCGATTTTAAAAATTATTACCCTATTAGATAGGTTATGGCTACAGATTGGTCCCATTTTAGAAGAATTTCAAAATTTTAAAAATTAAAGGGTGTCCCCAGACAACATACATGTGTTTTACGTGTATTATGAACTTTATAATTAAAAAAAGTGCGTATCACTATAGCTCCCAATAACAAAAAGTAATTAAAACATAAAATTAAAAATTAAAGGGTGACCCCATAGGTGACGTAATTTTACTTTTATTCTCCTATCTTTTGAATCGTTATAGACAAACACTTGAAAGTTGCACAGAATATTCGTTACTGTATCTGTTATAATAAGTATAAATATTATAATAAGTATAAATATTATAATAAGTATAGAAATTAAAGGGTGTCCCATTAGTTGGTTTATTTTGATATATATATGGCCGAACTTTTGAACCGTTATAGACAGACAGTTGAAACTTACAAAGAACTTGCATTGCTAAGTCCGCTAAAATAACAAGGTTAAAATATGAATTTGGAAATTAAAGGGTGTCCCAATAGTTAATGTAAAAGTAATATATATGGCAAAACTTTTCAACTGTTATAGATAGACAGTTGAAATTTACAAAGAACCTATATTGCTTACTCCGCTATTACAACAAGTATAAAATTTGGATCAATAAATTAAAGGGTGTCCCCATTATTGATGTAATTTGACCATTATGCCCTCATCTTTGGAACCGTTATAGACAAACACTTGAAAAATAGACAGTTATATTCACTACTATGTCTGGTATAATAACAAGTATAAATATTTAAAATTGGAAAATAAAGGGTGTCCCAATAGTTGATGTCATTTGATGTATATGGACAGAAAGTTAAAATTTAAAAAGAATCTATATGACAGAGTCCTCTTTAAAAAGTATTTATATTAAAATTTGAATTTAAAGGGTGTCCCAATAGTTGACGTCATTTGATATATATGACCCTATCTTTTAAACAGTTACTGATAAACACTTAACAATTAGGCAGAATGTCCATTACTATATCTGTTATAATAAGTATAAATATTTAAAATTGTAAGTTATAGGTTGTCGCAATAGTTTATGTAATTTGAAGTATATGACCAAACTTTTAAACCGTTACAGACAGACGGTTGAAATTTTCAATGAACCTGTATTGCTACGACCGCTAAACCTAGTATAAAATTTGAATTCGGAAATTACAGGGTGTCGCAATAGTTACCGCCTTAAAGAAACATGATTTTAAGTTTGTCTGCTTTGAAGTCGGTTTTTTTTTGCAAAAATTATTTTTTCTGTTTTTACACGGTTTTGATTTAACACGGTTTAAAAATAAAAATAAAATCATTTTTTTGTCTTATTTAATTTTTGCGAAATACGTTCACAAATTAAGGGGAATTCCGCTTTTGTGGATACAAGCAAATTTACTAGTAAGAGGAATTGTAAATATCACAAATTTAGGGATATTCACTTTTTGTGAACTGCTGGTTGATGCTGATTCTATAGAAAACAGTGATAGAGTGAAGAACCTGTTGAACTTACTTTAAACTTAATTCAAGAAGGATCGTTACAAATGATCCCAATGTGGAAAGAGCTGCACAATTCCATAGTGAGCTGAATTCTTGTAGGTCTCTTAACAACAACTCTTGCCGAACAACTGCACATAACAGAGTCCACTGCACATAACAGAGTTGAACGAGCAAAGTCTAGTCCAAAATTATTCCAGCGATGATAGTGATTTTATACGAATTCGAAGCAAGCGAATGTGTGTAACTGATGATTACAGCAATTGCATTTTTGCTTTACCTTAAAAATTAAATAACCTATTCTTTTTGTTAATATGTTATTAAGTTGTTTTAAGTTTCCGAACTTGTCATACATTTAATTTACATTACTTTAATAACTATGATAGTGCAAATACACATTATATATGTATAGATATGTAATTTATTTAAATAAACATTTTTCACTAATTATAATAGGTTTTAGAGATACGATCAATGTCTTTTTACACGGTTCTTTCGGGAACTAATCTACCGTGTAAAAACAGCATTAGGTGTAGTTAGCCTAAACAGGTTATGCAAATAATTTTCAACAAGAAGTGCACTAACATATGCAGTAAGAATATAGAAACTTTCAATTGGCTAATATTAAACTAAATATTAGGGTGTACCCATTACTTTGTTCTATCTTTCACTGAACCAAATTTCGTAGGAAATATTAACAAAGCAATTAGTTGAACTTTAACGAAAAAAATAGTTAAATCAGTTTAATTTTTATTGAAATCTATGTACGATTTATTCACATAAATTAATTTTGTTTAAACTAACAGCATTCTTGATATTTCAATAAACCTTTATAAAAATCATATATAAATTTAAATAAAATTCTGTTAAATAAACACAAATTAAAAGAAAAAATATAAAATTAGACAAATTAGCATCCCTAAAATAAATTAATGCGAATAATTACTGACTTAATTCTAGTTTTTTTTTATTAAAGGCATGTAGAAAAGAAGAAATTTTCGTTAAATTTAACTTCAGTAAAATTATTTGACTTGACTTGAAGCATTTGTGAATTGGTTGGGGTCAATTTCGACAATTTTGAAACGAATAGCTATTTCGGGCAAATCTTAAACTATTACCGATTAGGAACAGCATTATTTTTGAGGACAATTTGAAAAACGCGAAACCAAATTGCCTCAATGGGAATTGAAAGCTTTATTCGTTTTATTCTTCTTATAAGAAAGATGAATAAAGCTAATAAACCATTAATGTTATGCAATTTTGTTTTCAAATTATGTTGCAGAATTTTATCTAATGATGTTCTTTTCAATTCTACACAGTATTTGGGTAAATTTTTGGTGTTCAATAGAGATTACTACTACCATACAACAAACTTCAAAGTGGTAGTTTTCAATCACTTTTTTTTCAAGTCAACATGAAGAATATTGCAATGCAACAAGGCTTCAAAATTGTAGAAATCAGTTCGGTGCTTGACGAACTTTTAGAACACTTCGTAGACTTTAAGGTGGAAATTCAACGGATTATTGAAAAATTTCGCACGCCTTATCTACTACATAACATTAAGCCATTAACAGGGCAAGAAAATATTTATTTATTCATTTGTTGAATGTAGTTATGAATATTACATAACAACAAGAATTAATCTTATTTAACAGAACTGCTGAGATAATGGCAGGTACAAAATGTAACAAATAATAACAATAAGGTTTATTAAATAAACATTTAAAACAATAAATAGGAAAACAGTAAAAAGGAAATAACAATTTTATTTAATTAAAATGGGAAAATATTGCAAAATTACAGTACTTAGCATGGCTTAAAATATGTATATTAGGTAGAAGTGTCTTTCAGATATTAACTTTCGGTACCGAATGGAATTTATTCTTTTGCCCCTACTCGAATCTCGAAAATTGTAGAGATACTCAGGTTGTTTGCTGCAGATAATTTTGTATAAGAACAGTAGTGTGCGGCATTTTAGCAGATTTTCAAAAGATACTTTATAAATTTTGTAAGCCAACTGTGAGATACTACTATATCTGTTACGACCATAGATATAACTTGCAATATTATTAAATGTTACGATGAGCTTATTTTGGTATATTGAAGCCCATCTATATACGTCATCAAGATAATGATTTAATTTTCGAATGGATTCATTAATTTTGTTTAGGAGACAACATCATGATATCAGTCTACATGGGTATTCCTCAGTAACTGAGTCTAGATGGCAGGTCGTTAGAATAAATTATATACAACAATGTACCAGTGAAAGGTATGAAGAAATCAAATTTACAGCAGTGTTTGAGATATGGCACATGTATTATAATTTTTGACAAAGTATAGTGTGTTCGACAGTATCAAATATCTTGGAGTGACAGAGTAAAATTAGAAATGATATCATATCACTGAAGAAATTAAATGAAGTGATTTTTGGTTGCAATTTAGATTGTTCAAAAATTAAATCCTAATGACTATCAGTTGCTTCATACATTTCTTGATTGTTCTAATTTATAATTGGTTAATGATACAATTTTTTTACCGGTCATTTGCAGAGTAAATTGTGGCAACTTTGCATCTCAAAAATTGGCTGTTGGTGTCAGTTGTCAGTCAGTGGCATCGACGGTCTATTTTTTAAACCTTCTATTTAAACAAAAAGATTATGCAAAATATAAAAGAGCAGCACAACTTATAACAATTAAATAAAAAAAAAAAAAGAAAACGATAAAGAAATAAACCAAAACAAACAACAACAATCGATCATTTCAAATTGCTTAATTCTAAACAAATGGAGAACTGATAGTTTCTTTGATTGTTTTGAGCAAACGCTGAATTTGAAATATTTTTTTTAAATAATTTATATTTATTATAAGGAGCTAAAACAACTTTAACTAAAATAAACAAAAAGGAAATTAAACTTAATAATGCTAAGAATTTGAGTAACTGAAAGCAGTTACTCAAATTCTCAAAATCTTAGCATTATTATTGAACAATTTTTTTGTTTTTTTCCTATTCTCCAGTATTTCTTTTTCACCTATAAAATAATTTTTTTCTCTTCATCTTTGAATTTTCCATAATGAATACAATGTTTAAAGCAATAGCGTGTGGTTTTTCAATTTCGTTGGGTGTTTTAAGATCATAAATCATTTATACATAGAATTTTTGTTCATGTTCTCATTCTAGACTAGAATTTTTTTATTTTTTTCTTTGTTTAGAACGTAGAGCATTAAAACGTTGTTTTGGCATAATTTAAAGTGTGTTGAAGTATGAAAAACGTATTTATTGTACAATTATTTTTCCAGCATTTTCTTAGAAATTTTTTGTGTTAATGTTTTTATTTCATCTACTTCTAAATTCCATTATTCTGCTCTCAGCAATATTAAATTATAAATAAAGCCAAGAAAATTATAAGAAAAATTATTTAAACTTAAATATTTATGCATGTTATGGTTAATTTATGTTTGTAAAAGATGATGCCAAGAATAACTACAAAAAAAAAGTAGGAAAATTATATATCGTATTTAGGCTTTTAGACTAAGTGTTAATTGCTTGGTGTAACGTTTGTAAAATGCGGTGTGAAACTTAAGCTTGATTAAATGAGTCTGTAAGTTATTTTTAGGTTAAAAAAAAAAACAAAAATAAAAATACTTTTTTTGCATATAAATTATAGTTTGAAAAATATTTAAGCCAACAATTTTTAAGACAAAAAGCTAAAAAAAATTAAAAATAGCAGTTTGTAGCCACAAATAAGAATTGTGTTGAAAATTGCTTTAAATTTTATTTGCTTTTATGATGCCAATCAATGCTGGCTAACTATTTTAGAAGCGAAAACAGAACATGAATACGTAAGTTTTCTGTGAGCGAGGAAGAAAAAACTGCTGCTGGAATTATATCAAATTTGTTATGAATTATTAACGGGTGGATTTGAAGAAACCTGTATTGAATGGAATATAATGGAATAAGGGGAATTTCACACTGGTACTAAAGAAGTCGGGAAGTTTAGGTACAATAAATATCTGCATAATTAATAGTGAGGCCACTTATCGATTACTGTAACGTAAATTCATATATTATTGTTGCGATTCTAATATGCTATTGCATAGTTGCCTGAGCCGGCAAAAGCTCAAGCGCTAAAGCCTAATGACAAACACTTACCCAAAATATCTGTCGAATACACACTGTCGAATACACATAAGATCAGAATTAGTGAACAACACAAATATTATTTTTAATTTTGTAAACACTCTAAAAGATACATAAAAAAGATATAAGGATTACAAATATGTACCAATCATTTAATTACAAATGGTATCAGAAAGCTTAACAAATTATTGGGAATTGCTTAATTTTAGCTTTTCATTTCTCATACCAGAAGAATATACTGCTACAAGGTTTTCTTACCCGGTGTGTCAAATTCTCTTGAAACGCAGATACAATTTTTCGCTGCTTTTGGAAAAAGAAAAACTTGGGACAGTCAACTTTCACCATAAAACAATGGCTTTTCGAAGTAAAAGCCGTTATTATTTTCTTCGAAGAAAATCCACTGTGTATAAAAGCCACAAAAACTCTAAGATTAATTATTAAGTACCATGGTCGATGGACTTAAGGTGTTCTTGTAAAAATGTTGCAGGTAGTTCAGCAACAATTTAAGAGGTTATAAAGCACTTGGATCCAAGCAAGCACAACTCGAGCCACATGAACTGAAGCCAAGAGATATCGAAAGATTATTTTAAATATCTAAAGGGCTACTTCAGCATTACAAAACGAAGTCTTTTCTACATTAAACTGACTATTTTTTAACAAAACTATAAATTAATTGAGAAATTATCATGGGAAATAATTAGACTAATAACTATATTTTTATTCTTGTTTCTTTTTCTATTATACTTTTGATCTTTTATTGTTTTCCTTTTGATTTAGGTTTTTTTTTTTAATTATACATGATAAATAGTGACTTTTCATTTATTTCATTTAATTGTTGAATTAAACTTATCTAATACTAGCTGTATCTGCCACTTCGTAAGCGTCCTTACAATATGTTATTCGATTTTGCCGTAAAAGTAATCCATACCAAATTTTAAGAGTCTTACTTCTATAGAGCTTCAGTTATGCTTTAAGTATTTACTTTATATAGAGCTACTCAATCCTGGATGAATTCCTTAAATTTTTATATTATTTTAAAATCATTGTAGAGTTCTGTAAATAGTTTTTAAAATATCCCGCTGACAAAACAAAGAGGTGCGTCAGTTTTGCAGTAACTTTTAATCATTAAAATTGCCTACTTTTACTAGTTCTTGCCTATTTTCTCTTGGTAAGGAAATAATTTTGTGGAAAGTAATATATATTTGAACCAAGATATTCACCAAATTTTATTAAGTTTCATTTAATAGATTTTACGTGATACAGCTGCAGACAGACAGACAGAAAAAAATACTGTTTTATTATATGTATATAATAAATTAGCTGTTCCCGTTTTTTTATTTTGTCTGATAATTATTTAACTTTAAAAGAATTGTATTTTTTATTGATCTGATAAAGAAAAGCAAACAAAAGAATATATAAATAAATCAACAGCGCTCACAGGCAAAATATCAATGTCAAAGGTTTTATTTAGTCTCAGATACATATTTAAATAAATTTTTAGTTGATTTAATTATTTGTTAAATAAAAATAGTAGATTTTTCTTTTTCGATTAAGTTTATAATTGAATTAATTAAATTTGTATCTCAAACTAATTAAATCCTTTAAGCTACACTTTTTTTCTGTGCAAGAAATTTTATGTGAAGTGCAGTAAGGCCATACGAAACATCGATTCCAAAGCTTAGTTAGCTTTAAGGCTCTAGAGTATATTTAGTGGGAAAAAAGGGTGTCACCTATTATGGCGAAATAGCTATGGTAGAGCTGACACAATTGGTCCGTTGCAAAAGACATAAGATGTCCAGATTATATGTAAAGACATGAGTTTATAATTTTTCCATTATAATGGCAACTACTTAGAGTCTATTTGAAATAGAGTTAATGAAAAGCTCTGTACCATCCACCTTGTAGTCCAGACGTATAACCCCTTCTGACAACCATTTGTATCATACAATGCAAATGCCGTAGGTGGAACACGATTGACTTCAGGAAAAGGTATTAAAGAGTGGTTTGATTAGTTTTTGACTTCAGTAGATAAGAAGTGGTCTTACGATAGAATCCATAAATTGTCCATATAGTAGCTTTTGATTGAAAATATTCCTAATAAAATACATTATACCTTCATCTTGAATTTATTTTTCATAAAACACCATGGAAACTAATGCATTTATCAAATAAATAGAAAAAAAGATTTTTTTCCTAGATGTATTTTGCAATGAAACATAAATTTTATAAATTAGTATATTTGGTAACATTGGCTAAAAAATTTAATTAATAACGACCAAATTTAATTTAAAAACTAATTACCGTTTTTCCTTTGTTATTAGTTGTGGGTTGTTAACATAGAACACTAACTTCAATTAACCTCCCTACAAGCAATATGGTAGTCGACTACGAAATTAATATACTTTATGTTAACTTTTATGGCCTACCTATAAACTGACTGTAATTTAAATACACAGCCTCCGCAAAATCAAAAATAAAATAAAATTATTTTTGACAATTTTGTTTTCAATTATTTCATTTCTTTTTTCAAATTATAAAATTAAAATTTATGTCACATCCCTTGCGTTCTTTTATGCTTTTAAGTTATGATTATATTTTAATTTTATTTGGTAGCAAATATCTTACTGACCATTGAGCATTTCGTGTATTTTTAATAAAGAAGAAAAGCCGTAAATTAAAAACAAATTACATTGATGCAGGATATACTAAACAGGGAAAAATTTTATTGCATATTTTCACAAAGTCTCTTTAATGATATACATATGTACATACATACATACTAAACGTGAGCATAAAACGTCTTGTTAGACTAACTTCATAATGTTCAATAATGAATTGGTCTCTTTTTTCTTGCACTTGATTTCATGTGTATACAAATATTGTTGTGCTCTTAAATAAAAACATACAATAGCATTTGCTCTTCTTCCAACCAATGTTGTTGTTTGAAATAAAATTTCAGTAGTGAATATTTTGTTTCAATAGTGTCTCTTGATATGAAATACTGTTATAGCAGACAACATGTATGTAAATGTATGATGTTAAAAGCAAGGGTTTGTACTTTGTATTTTAAATATTTTATATTAATTTGCGCGTTGAGTGGTTGAAAATAGTAGTAGCTTGAATTTTTTAAACTTTTATTGATGAATAATAAAATCTAATTTAATTTTTTCTCTCAAAAATCAGAGAAAAGAAAGAAGAAAATTTAAGTAAAATGAACTAGTGAACAATATGAAATGATCAGCATATTTATTGCACACTTGATAAAACTGTCCGGACAAATCAGGTGCACTGATTTTTGCACTGTTTGCTCTTTTGTTCTCTGTAGTTACTGTTTAGTAATATTCCACTACACATACAATCAATATTTGCGTTTCAAAAACATGCAATACTGTACACTTTTTAACATCTTGCGCTCACGTTTAATACATACACATGTATGTATATTCAGTTTATAGCTAACTACGAATTGACTAACTTTAAGCTAACTTTTGAGTATTCAGTAAGACAACTGGCTTCACCCTAGGTCATCACAATGTTAAAAATGCAGTTGATTTAAATAAAAATAATCTAAGTATCAACTACCTCCAGTTGAAAAGTAGCTAGTTAAAAGTGCATTAAAAAATTAGTTGAGTTGCTTATAGGTCTGTTTAAATAAACCTCATTGGATCAATTCTATACACCGAAACAAAAGCGTACATTAGTAAGAATTTTCTCTTGCTATAATTGATTTATTGTTATTATTTTTGTTAAATATTTATCATTTGTAGCGCCCATAGTAATAAAACTCGTGTGAACATTTCAGGGTTTTTCCTGTTACGATGCAAGAGATATTACTTTGTATGACACTAGATGTGACGTACTGACATCCGCTATTAAAAAGGTGCTGTTTTGACCTTTGGGTAAGAAATCACAAAAATGCTGAATTATGTTTATTTTTGCCATTTTAAAGATTTTGTATGGCAATATTAGAAACACAAACAATTAAATATACCTCCCCTAGTTAAGGAACTCAAAACACACTTATTTTTACAATTGTGACAGGCAATAAAGATAGTAAAACTTAAAACTCCATCATACGACTGCCATATATAAAACTGTGTAGTGCTAAGAATATTACTTGCATTTATTTAAGCAATTTGTGGCAATTAATTTTATTTTTATTTAAAAACTAATTTTTGAACTAGAATTTTGACTTGCAATATTTTCATTTCCTTTTGAGTGAAAAACACGCAATGTTTTTCTTATAAGTCTGCTATTTTTATTTAGATAGTTAATTAAGAGATATTTTTCTCATCTTCATCTGCTTAGCAAAGACATGAACAGTTTCCTTTACTGACATGACAGTAACTGCTAAATATGTCTTGAAGAAAAAAATAAATAATAATACTTAGAACGTGTATAAACTAATAGAGACCAGCTAAACAACTTTTTTTTTTAACAAAAGAATGAAGTTACAATGTAGTGCAAAGTAAAAAATATGAAAATTTAATTGGGAGTCTGACACAAATGAGGCCGGATTAAAAATGGTTAAGAAGTCTAGTTAATAAATTGTTATAAATACTTGGGTGCTTAAGAAAGTAAAAGGCTAGAAATGATATTTATAAGGAAGTAAATAATAACTTACTATATAAAAAAAAAAAATAATTTCAATTGGTAAGAAAAGTGGGAAAGGAGATAGGGTCTTAGAGAGTTAATTTTACACATTGATTTAAGAGCCTCAATAAAAAGTTTTAGAGAGTTAATTTTACTCATTGATTATCATCATTATGAAGAGCATCTATTAATATAAAGCAGTTCCTTATCTCACCTACAGTTTATTTTACAAAGCCAAACACATTAAATTAAATTGAAATTAAATTAAATGCATGCAAATTTTTAATTTGCTGTTCAAATTTTTTCAAACAGTTACGTACAAATTTTAATTAGTTTTTAAAACAATTTCATACATAGTTTTAAACAATTGGCTACGTTTCGTTATGCATTAAGTATTAATTTTTATTTTAACAATTAAAAATTCATTAAAATTTTCTGAATTTATCTTCTTCTGTCTCTATTTCAAACAGACAAAAAAAAAAAACATTTTTTTGTGTTGAAAATCCATTTCTTGTCTATGCAAAATAAAAACGGGCAATTATTATGACATTTTCCAGCACAAAATAAAAAGCCGTACGATTGTGAATATAAAATAAAAAATTAAATTCACACAATTTTCATTCTCTTAAAACACTCAAGGCACTTAGGTGACTAGAGGCTGAATGTTGGTTGTTCGCTGTTGATGTTGTCTTAAAACTAACACTTTAATGACAAAAGTTGTTGTTAATGTTAGATATCATTTAATCACAGACACTATCAAGGTGAAATTTAGCAACTTTTTTGTTGTGCTAAAAACTGCAAAAAAAAAAAAAACATGAAAATATTATTATAAAAGCCAAAAGAAATTTTACAAAAGCGCATATCTTTAAGGAAAAGAAAATTTTATTCTGTGGATTAGTTACCATTAAGCGTATAATAACAGCTCAAGTAGCGTTGACAGTTTTTGGTGGATTTTTTTTAATTACCATAATTCAGAAATTAATATTTCAATAGACAACACGAACAATGTCAATATACGAGTAAATTTTAATTCAGTCATGGTAAATGCTTGATTGGATGTGTTGTTTGTTTCATGGATTTAATTTATAAATTAACACGGACATGCAAATCTGATTTTAAATTAAAATGTTTATGCAAACTAATGAATGACTTGGTAGTTAATGACTGATAGTTAAAAATTACTGATTATTGAAAATTATTATGGAATTTGTTGACAATTTTTTACTTGCATGAATAAAAAATTTAAGTTTGTCTTTATGACTAAGTGTTAAAAAATTATTTTTACATGTATTTATGGTGGCTACAGTCTGCAGGAGCAATATGCAATTTTGAGGCAATATTCGAGTTTTAGAGTTTATATTATTATTATAACGAGTGATTTTTTAAGAGCTTGAGAACTTTTTTTTTTAAAAAAACGCATAAAATTTGCAAAATCTCATCGGTTCTTTATTTGAAACGTTAGATTCGTCCATGACATTTACTTTTTGAAGATAATTTCATTTAAATGTTGACCGCGGCTGCGTCTTAGGTGGTCCATTCGGAAAGTCCAATTTTGGGCAACTTTTTCGAGCATTTCTGCCGGAATAGCCCGAATTTCTTCGGAAATGTTGTCTTCCAAAGCTGGAATAGTTGCTGGCTTATTTCTGTAGACTTTAGACTTGACGTAGCCCCACAAAAAATAGTCTAAAGGCGTCAAATCGCATGATCTTGGTGGCCAACTTACCGGTCCATTTCTTGAGATGAATTGTTCTCCGAAGTTTTCCCTCAAAATGGCCATAGAATCGCGAGCTGTGTGGCATGTAGCGCCATCTTGTTGAAACTACATGTCAACCAAGTTCAGTTGTTCCATTTTTGGCAACAAAAAGTTTGTTAGCATCGAACGATAGCGATCGCCATTCACCGTAACGTTGCGTCCAACAGCATCTTTGAAAAAATACGGTCCAATGATTCCACCAGCGTACAAACCACACCAAACAGTGCATTTTTCGGGATACATGGGCAGTTCTTGAACGGCTTCTGGTTGCTCTTCACTCCAAATGCGGCAATTTTGCTTATTTACGTAGCCATTCAACCAGAAATGAGCCTCATCGCTGAACAAAATTTGTCGATAAAACACATTTCGAACCGAACACTGATTTTGGTAATAAAATTCAATGATTTGCAAGCGTTGCTCGTTAGTAAGTCTATTCATGATGAAATGTCAAAGCATACTGAGCATCTTTCTCTTTGGCACCATGTCTGAAATCTCACGTGATCTGTCAAATACTAATGCATGAAAATCCTAACCCCAAAAAAATCACCCATTATTAGAAAATATTTGCTCCATGTCTGACTCAAAACTTACGTTTAGACTTAGTTTTTTAGTGCTCTAAGTATAAGTTTATGTAGGAAATTCAAAAAAAAAAAATAATAATTACACAGTTTTGCTGCCACTTCATTATTTAGTTCTGATTATCGAATGGAGAATGTACAATATCTGAAAAAGTCTTATGCATTAGTTAGATTATTCATGACCACATGTTGTCTAACTCAATATCAAATAATTTTGCAGAAACAAGCAATGGATGATTTGCACAAAAAATATATATAACTCTAGAGTTACCCCCAATTTCTGCTATGTAAAAGAAAGAATTGTTAAAAAAGTTACTGAGTCAGAAGTTATATGAAAATAAGAAAAATAGAGAAGTCAATTTTTCATCTTTTTGGCTTTATTTCTTTTTTTTATTTGTTCAAAATATGTTACCAAAAATAAAAAGCGAGTATATTTTTTAAGAAGTATTTTTGTATAAAATATAATACAGAAAAATTCAATCAAAAATTTGTGGTACGACCAGAACCACAGACTTCCAAAATAGAATTATTTTTAATAAAAATATCAAGTGTAAGCAAAATTTTTTCTAAACGCAATGTTAATAAGGAAAATTGAACTCACCTTATGATAGCTTAAAAAAATTTCTTGTCCGATCAGATTTGTGGTATTAAGTTTTCGGAAATATACAATATTTATTAATACTTTGGAGTTTCCTAACCCTCAAAATATTAGCATGATTAATAGCTTCCGCTGCTCATTCATTTCCTCTAGATTACAAACTTCATATGCATCAAAACAAATTAATGAAATTGTTTCATTTCTTCAAGCCTTACTATCATCAATAAATATCAAAGTTTATGTATTCTTGATATAAAATGCATTTTTAATGTTAAAAAAAAAAATTAAACAAATGATTAAAAATAATTTTTTTTAATTATTTAATATTATGCTAATTACCCATAACGTTTTATAATAAAAAGGCAATTTATTTGTTGGGGGAAAAGAGCTAGTTCCTATACGTATTTCAATGGTTTTATTATAAGACGTTATGGGTAATTAGCATAATTTTTTATTTTTTATATTTAAATTCCCGAAAATTTTATAAATAAATTGTTTCTTTGTTTTGCTGCCAACAAACAGAAAGACTAACTGAGAAAACTTTATTTTAACTCAAGAACTCAGCTGACGGCATTAAATAAAGAAAAATTCAAAACTTTATATTCCTATTCAGTATTTATGTAAAAGATATTAGCCCTTGACACATGTAAATTTCCTACTTCACGGTTATAGGCTTTACCCGCTAAAGTTACATATGTTTGTGATCCATTATTTATTGAATTCCAGTGAGGGAAGATGTATTAATTATTTCTTAAATCAGATAAAGCCAAAAAAATAGCAATTATTTTCGAATTTACATGGTCCCAGTTTCCTACTTTAAGAATTCATAACGCCACTTCTGAGTAGTCTGGTAGGTTTAGAATTAAAACTTAAAATCGATCAATATGCCAGTTTTTGTTTCTATCAGAGTATCGAATTGACAGATTAATTTACAATGGATAAATTAATAAATTAAGTCACAGGAATAAGGTATAAATTTCAAAGAAGGTACAACTTTATTCATAAAGTATTGACTAGTAAATGTCACAAGGGATATCCTGTCGCATTAGCTATCATTCTATCCCCCATTTTATTAAATCATGGTTAGAACCAATTAAAACTTTCTTTGTAATATAAACATTATAAAATAGAAATATTTGCAAACAAATTTATTCAAAAACCCTAACTTTTATAGTTACATAGTTCTTGACACATATTTTATTCGTTTAAGATGAAAACAAATGTTTTTTTTTTTTTTTTAATGCAAATAATTTGTTTTTATATCCATTCAAAAATATTTTATATATTGGGTGGTTAAATTTTAAGGGCCGATGTTGAATGTGAACCATACCTCAACGTCAAGTTTTTTCTGCAGTTAATTTGACATTTCTCAATTTCAGACAAACTCAATTTGAACTATGGAAAGATATACAATCGAGCAACGCGTTAAAGATATTCAGACTTATTACGAAAACGGGCGTTCTAATCAAAATGCATATTGTGCACTTGGTGATTTTTTCGGTGAATTTAATCGTCCAAATGTGCGTACAATCGGAAAAATCGTGCAAAAGTTTGAGCAAACCGGGTCTGTAGGAGATGTGAAAACACAAGTGCATGCTCGTACAGCTCGTACTGCAGAAAATATTGCTGCTGTTTGCGATAGTGTGTCTGAAGTGCCGTCCACCACAACTCAACGTCGTGCTCAACAATTGCACCCCTCACGCTCGTCGTTGATGAACATTATGCCTAAAGACTTGCATTTACACGCTTAAAACTGGGTGCAAATGACTCAAGAACTAAAACCTCTTGATCATTCTAAACGTCGTTAATGGCCAGAATGGTGGCATAAAATGGCAACAGTGGATAACCAGTTTTCGAAGAAAATCATCTTCACTGATAGGCACATTTTCAACTCAGTAGATTCGTCAATACGCAAAATTGCCGCATTTGAGCGAATGTTAAGCGAATCACTCTGATTGTCTAAAAAACAATGCACCTACAAAGAGTGACTGTTTGATGCGGTTTATGGGCTGGCGGCATTATCGGGCCGTATTTTTTCCAAAATGAGGCCGGTCAGGCAGTTACTGTGAATGGTGTTCGCTATCGTGGGATGATAACGAACTTTTTATGGCCCGAATTGGAAGATATAGACGTGGACGATATGTGGTTTCAACGGACGGTGTCACTTGCCACACAGCTAATGAAACAATTTGTGGAACAAGATTGACGTGAGTACCTGCCTACTCGGCCTAACCTCACGGTGGTCTTACCACCAAGTGAAACTTAGGCGTAGACTAGCGCCCCCATTGTGTAGTATAACAACACTTTACGATTGCCACCAATGGCTTTTTGTGTGTGATACAGTCACAATGAGTAGCAATTTATATAATATGGCAAGCCTTTCCAAGGCAAGCCTAGATCCACATTATAACCTCTTGCTTAGGGGCTTGGAGACTATCCAAACTCCGTCTGTTGAGAGTGCAACAGCACACTTGATCGACCTTGCACCTTACCTACTTAATTGATCTTAAACCACAACCACCACGTGTACCCCCGAAGGGGACCTCACCAATAACCGGTCACAGAGAGGATAGGCTCTCTGTGGGGCCACCGATTTCCGTGGTACCAGTCCTTTGGGCACTGGTCGGGCCTCGAAGAGAACCCGTGATTTTACTCACAGACCTTTTCTTCCAGATTTAGGCTCTAGGAACCCTAGCGTCTGGTGCCCCTATTTTCTCCGATTGGACCGCGTCAAAGCATTTGCTATATTCCTGCAGTGACAATTGGAACCCCCGGGGGTAAGCTAATGAAACAATGAGATAATTCGGCACATTAACGGCATAGAACCTCAATTGTACCTCAGCATCATCGAAAATTTGAGGCATTGGATGGAGGTGTGCCGCCGGGATCGCGGCGTACATTTTGACCGATATTTTGTTTCATACTTAATTGAACCATACCAATATTATTAAAATAAAAAGAAATGACAATAATTTCCTAATAATTTGTGTTTTATTCAAAATCAACATTGGCCCTTAAAATTTCACCATCTTTTACGTAAACTTGAATTGTTACAGTTTGTCGCGAGACTTCAATAGCTAACAAGAACTCTACTTTAAGGTCTTCTGCTCTTAACTGCTCTGAATTTCGCCCTAGCCCAGATATTTACACAATTTTAACAAAAAGTGCACATATCCCACTGGTTTCATAAATACAAATTATTAAAAGTCTCAAACGTTTATAACAATAATTTATTTAAGCTTCCTACTCTTTCTTCAACAATTATCATCAAACTTATTACGATTCTTAAATGCACGTTTTCATTTAGAAAACTTTCTTTAGAAAACTTTTTTCTCTTAAACACGTTGACCATTATGTTAATAGTGCATAACTACATCGTTAATTTAATCTAGTTATTATTAAAACTTGAAGAAATTTATAAACGTGATTACTTTAATTGCTTAACAACTCCATATAAATAAAAAATAAATAATTGGTCGCTAACGTCAGCAGTTAGTAAGCAAAAAATGTCTTAGCATTTTCTTTTTAAATTTTATTAAAGCCAATCCAAAAAAAAAAAGAAAGAAAAAAACATACGTATAATGCCTTATTTTCGAATATTTTTAAGAATTTAGACTTAAAATCTGATAAAATTTTCAAAGCACGCATAAAGAATAAAATCAGGCTGGCAGGCAGTCAGGTATAAAGTGGGCAATCATGCGTGTAAACATAACAAGCTCAAACGTGATTTATATTTTAAACTTAAAGGAAAAAAAAACGACAAAAGGTATTTCCAAAAAAAAAAACAACTTAATAAAAACAATGTGGCCCATTCAAGAAGAAAACTAAAACAAAGGTAAACTGTAAAATTTTTTTGTAATGGGCTTCTAAACTTACATACATTATTACGCTGATATATGTACATCGCAGTTACTGTACTAGCTTTATATACATACATACATACATACATACATATATAGTTTTCTTACAAACATTTATTTATATACGAGAGCACGACATGCAAGCAATAGCAAAATGCGGCAGTTTAGGCAAAACCACGTTGTATATTTGAAATCAAAGACCTCGTTGTCAACTTGTTTCAGTGCTAACAATTTATTTCCACATATACATTTGAATGCATATATCTCTGAATCTCGGGGTTCTAATCACTGTCCCTTTTTCTAGTGCAGTATTATTTTCGAATACGGAACACTTGCGGGATGAAAATTTGGTCCTTGAAGTGCCAGAAGTCTATGTTCTCAAGGATTTATGAAAGCAATAGCTCATAAAGAAAAATTTAGATACAGGATTTGAAGATTTTCTTCCTTACATTCATTCCTTCACTCAAAATAGATTTAAATTAAAAATTCAATATGTGGTAAAGATATAGATAAGTACCTCCTGCTTTTTATGCCTTAACTTGATGGTAGTATTAGCTTCTGGTGACCACCAACGCCCGTATTACTTTTAAATAGCGATGTAATCAGTAGCAATTTGAGAATTTTCCTTGCAAACCCTTGTTGCAATATTAAAGGCCATATGAACTCCAGAGAGCTTTTGACAACCTTTTTTTATGAAACACCATGCATTACGACTATTCTTCGCAATT
Source organism: Phasia obesa (assembly GCA_949628195.1). Lineage (NCBI taxonomy): Eukaryota > Metazoa > Arthropoda > Insecta > Diptera > Tachinidae > Phasia > Phasia obesa. The sequence goes on from OX451215.1 coordinate 91,178,005, forward strand.
TGCCCCCACTTCATGGCCACTTGTAAGGTTAAGGTAGTTGATAGCTATGCCGAGAACGTGAATGGGTAGTTAGTGGTTAAAGAGGAATAGTCGTTTATAGATCCCCTAGTTCACGGTAGAAGAGCATGTGAACTTTGGATACCGGTCGATCTCCAGTTTCAATGTAGAGTTACGCACGCATAAGGAACTCTATAGGATGAACATCGTTTTCTCCAATAAAGGCCTTGGGAAGAATTCAGAAAGGCTGGACAGGAACGCCTTGCAAGGGGTGAACATGTTAAACTATAAAGGTTCTCCTATGACGTTGAACCGGGATATTTCAATAGGCATGGATAAGGAAGCCTCGGTAGAGTAGGAGAGGTTAATCCCTTTAGTCATTCCGGTTGCCACTGGTCAAGGGAGGATATCGAAAGAAAATGACAAGGAAACCTCGCAAGGGGTGAACTGGTCAACTGAAGATACTCCTGCGGCTATGGAGGTAAATGTGAATGAATTGGACGTACCTGGACCTTCGGGCTTAGGTAAATCCCTTTCGGAAGCAGGCATCTCAAAACGTTCATTCAACGTCGAATTGGAGTCTCTAAAGCTCATGCCAGAAGTGAGAGGCAGGGGCAGAAGAGGACACGGGGAAAGGAAAGAGGCTGAAACTGCAGCGCACATTGTGTGTGAATGTCCAGCATTCCCTATTACAAGACTCAGGACCACTGGTAGAAGCCTGTTAAATGTGGATGCCATGGGGGACCTGAACCTTCAACAAATGCTAGCAATTACTAAAGACTGCGTGATGAAAAAGAAGGCCGACAGTTACCAGTCGACAGTCTGAAATCAGTAAAGTCAAGATTAAAGGCTGGTTGTAGCACGTGACTTCATGTAAGTAGGTTGCCATAAATTACATTTCGGTTGCCTGTAAGCATAGTGGTCGGAAGGGGGTCGAAAAGGGACCCATTATGGAAGTGGTCTGCTTCGATATTTCACCTAGATTAACATTAACATTAACAGCATCATCGACATGGTCATCTTTAAGGCATACATGGCTTGTAAATACTGGTAAAGATCAGTACGCAGGATTTAGTATTAATATGTCAATTTTTTCTTGTTCACGTAAATGGTGCAGAGAAAAATATTTTTCAATTTATATTTTTTATTTTAATAATTTGTGTCAAAATCAAATGCTTTCAAAGAGAATCAAAAGCCTTATACGTTTTATTCATCTTATAAGAGAAAATTAGCGTGGCCAGCACAGTATTCTATCAGCAAAAGCAGCTTATCCCTGTCGTAACGCATCGCAAAGTAACGTGGATTGCCTAAAAATAATAATGTTTGCAATGTTACTATATATAGTCTATTTAGTAAAATCAATGCTATTCGACCAGTAGTATGTAATACAGTTTTATTAAATTTAGATAACAAGAAGATATAGTTGTAAATTGCATAAAAAATACTTAAGTTATTCTCAAGGTACTGGCTGACAAAAATTTTTAGAAACCTGTGCAGTGGCCTAATTTGATTTGGGTATAATGTGGTTTCCTATTAGAATCCAAGTGTGTGAATCATACGGATGGTTGTTCTATCATTATGGCTGTGAATTTCAACCCTAAATTCTTGGCTGCCGTAAAATTTGCAATTCTCTGTAAGTTCTCATTGCAGGATCTCGTGGTTCCCATATTCCTAATGGGATAATTCACGGATTGTGTGGTGCAAAGTCTTTAGTTTAATTTTTAAACACTACACAATCCAAACCGACTCTTTTCCTTATATAGCAATTTATAAAGGTGTCTAAAATCATGAGTTAAAAGGTAAACAATGGAGTTCAATTCAATATGTCAAAACCAAAATAGTGTAGAAAATTACCTCGAAATTGAAATAAACACTGCAACTAATTTATAAAATATTCTGTTCAAAAATAAATAGTTTTTCTTCTACCTGAGCAATTCTGACAGTATCCTCGTATACTTTTTATATAACTATTTTTTATTTATTTTATTTTTAAAACATTGGCTAGTTTTAAGCAAATTGTTACAACTTTCCTATTGTTTTTAATCTGTTATAATTGATTACCATATAAAAAATATGGGTCTTAAACAAAAGACGATACCGTCTAACTTCTGTTTTTTTTTTGTTTAACTTTGTATTGTCTAAAGGCTAAAACGGTACTGGTATTTGGAATTAGTAAATAAGTCATATGACAATTTTCCTAATTTTTTCTGCTTTTGTTTTCTCTTGAGAGCTCATGTTTTTATTTTTTCTTTCATATTACTGCTGACCATTATTAGAAATGCCCGAGTGCATTCAAAACATTATAATGCAATCCATTATATAGGAAAACAAGCCATTGTTTGGTAATTTTTTGTTTTTTATTACATTTTTATGTAGAGTAATTTTATTGTTATTGTTTCAAAGCTAAGAAGTGGTCAGTAGGCAAGTGGTAAAAAACTTAAATCGATGAATGAAAGAGAGAAATTAAAAAAAAAAAGATTAATTGTTTCTACTTTTAATCAGGTTATGTTTAGGGGTGACAAATTGAAGGGGAAAACTAATTGTCTTAAAATAAAATTATTTGGAAATTGGTTTCATGAAATTGGAACTTTGCTTTACTCTTTCCTACGATTTCTCATCAGATTTGTTTTTAGTTATCTAAACTGGTCAACAAATTTAAAGTTAAAAAAAAATTGTACACATTCCTAGACGTATTTGACAGACATTTATGAGCTTAAGCTTCCATGTTCAAATCATTTTATTTTGTCAATGTATGAATTTATGTTAGCGTCGGTCGATTTGTATGAATGCGAAAAACCGATAAAAAATAGTAGGAAGGAAATAATTCTCCTAAGCAATTTTGCGCTAGAAATCATATTTCTAAAATAGATAGGGAGCTGGCTTAAACTCTGCAATATAGTGTCAGCAGGGCAATATCAGTATAAAATTGACGGTAACAATTAAGTATTGTTAACCAGAAAAATAACAACAAAAGTATTAACTGAACAAACTGACACTGTATTTATGGAATTCTTGTAAACAAACTGAAATTTTTCATATTATGCGACAAGCATTGATAATGGGAAACTGCTAAATATATTTATTCATTTGCAAACGCAAATGAGTGGTATTAGGAACTGATTACCTTTTTTACAATATTCATCATCAACACTCTTATTAAGGCTAGCTAAAGTTTAAGATGTGTATCAAATATATATTCTTTCTAAATCCATAGAAATCCAATATGAGTAGTATAGAGGGTAAACATCGATATGGCAAACAACTTCCGTTGGAAGTGACTTGAAGTTAGGGAAAATAAAAAAATAAATACGATGAAAGAAAGGATGCACGAAAAAACGTGCGCACCTTAACAATCATACATTGTTACCTTACAAAAGATAAAATTCGAATAAAATAACCAAAATTACATTTGAAAGATATAATTAAATAGCTACAAATAGTGTATCCCTCTTGTTACTAAACGCTTAAAATTAACATCAAAACATGATCCAATAGTAAACACTCGTACTCGTACTGGATTTTTACAAACAGAAATTTTAACCTTCCTATGGCTGACACGGTCCATATGGATCTTTCTTGTTTCCGAAACTACAGTATTTCAAGATGACTTGTTAGAATTCCATAAGATTCCATGACATCTACTTTTTATATGTTTTTTAAGTTTCAAGATAGGTTTTAGATATTTATAGAGGATTAAAAACGTTTACTACGCGCATAACCAACAAGGACCAAGAGGACCTGTATTATAAAGCGGACAATTTGGTTGACAACTTTGAACTTAGCTTTAATTTTAATAGCCAAGGCTTAGCTTTTGTTGAGACTGTTCGTAGTAATAAAGAATTTGTTTCTATCGAATTTTTGTTATCATTATAATCGTATGTTCCTAAAAAGAACAGAGCTGTTTTAGTGCTATTAACTTTGCATTACAGAAAGAGAATGGATGTAAGTAATATGAAATATTTTCATACTGATTATAAATGGAACAAATGTGGTGTTAATATAATGGATCAAATGTTTGGATCTTACACCTAGAAACACGGAACAAACCGACGGCCATGAGCACTGTTCCACAATATGATTGATATCGCTGCTTTAACATCATTTTTAATCCACGATGAAATTCTAACACTGTATCAGATAATTGACGTTAATTAAATAAAAAAAATAATAAAACAGGTAGTCATATGTAATATACAGGAATAGGCGATTAATACCCACTTTACTAGTCATCCAGTGACACGTATGGCTATGAAGTCAATTGGAGTTGCCGTAAGTTGTTATGGGGGAAAAAATTAAACAACTAACTGTTTTCGATTGCGCAGTGCAGAATCTTATATCCAACGGAACCTTTCATACAAGTGCTTCGTTTGCCCACACGCAAAGAAAAAACATGGTCAGAGGAATCACATTATGTTCGCTGTAACAATATATGATTGGGATGAACAAATTTTGGTTATTTGTAACATTACTTTGGTCCCGGTAAAAAAGTTTTATTTTAAATTTTGATCATTAAATGGTTACTACGTACAAAAATTCAACATGGTTGGTTTTAACTATTTAATGTTTACTCCACAACCAAAGTTTTTTCGTAGGTAACCAAAAAATTATTATTAATATAAAATAAAAATTATTTGTTTGTTTATGTCATCGGAGTTTATTGGTTTGTGCTTTAAAAAAATAATAAAAAATGTATAAACAATTGTTTCGGCAAATTCAATTTAAAATTAAATATTTAATTATTTCTTTTTTGCTGTTGAATTAAGCGCGTTGCAACCATTTTTTCCGGATACCCGAAATTCTAGTCCTCTCGGTGTGAGACTGTAATTTATTTTTAATTTTTAGACCAGAAAAATTAGTAAGACCTCAAAATCATGAAAATCATGATGATGAAATGTTTGCAGATACAAAACGAAATTGGTAGGTGATGTAATTTACCAGGTGACATTAGAAGTGAAGATTTCTATACCTGAGCTGAAGAAGCTGATAAGGATACAAACTCAACCGTTGAGACCGGCGTTGATGTTGTTCTCAATCACAGTTTACAAGAATGCTTTCCGAGACAAGAATGACTTTACTTTGTACTTGAAAGAAATTGATGTCTTCAAGAACAATTCTTTACTGGTAAATCCATGTACTGCGATGGTATGGGCCATGTGCGAATGTCGTTAAATCGATGGCCAAAGTGTTTCCTCTCTTATATCCTTGAAACACGGTTTGAAAGAAGAAATATGCTAATTAAATTTTTACATCTATGTATTAATAAAATCATCTATTTTTTATACAAAACCATTAATAAAAAATAATAAATAATTTTGTATTTTAAAATATGACATTTCATATTTTTTAACCATACTATAATCGTTAATTTAACCATAATATTATTGTGTTCAACAATTTCATTGACTGAACTCGAACAGAATGAAGTTAAAATTCTGTCTGAAACTGGCTCTAGCATCAAAGCAATATCAGTAAGGATCAAAATACATAGAAATACTATATCAAATTATTTGAAAAATCCAAACAATTATGGTTGTACGAAACGTAAAGGTCGCAAGACAATTGTCAACGATAGGTGCAAACGTGAAATTAGATGCTTAGCTGCTTCAAAATTCATGAGTGCAGGACAAATAAAACACCAACTGGTTTTAAATGTCACCAAGAGAAGAGTTCAGCAAATATTATGCACCAGTGAACATCTTCAATATCGAAAACGTTTGCCGAACCGAAGCTGTTGGATAGGCACAAAGTTTGTAGAATGGAATTCTCAGAAACACATAAATTCTGGGACGAAGAGTGGCAGTCCGTTATTTTTTCAGATGAGAAAAAATTTAATTTTGATGGCCCTGATGGTTACCAAATGAGCTGGCAAGACTTAAGGCTTCCACGTCAAACACGTTTCACAAGAAACTTTCAAGGAGGATCACTTATGTTATGGGCGACATTTGGTTATCGCGGGAAGAGTAACATTTGCTTTATTTCGAGCAGAATGAATTCCGAACAATATGTAGAACTGCTTGATTCTGAGCTCATTGAATTTGCAGGTGATAAATATGGCGATAATTGGATATTTCAACAGGATAATGCACCCATACATAATGCAAGACGCACAAGGCAATTTTTTGAAGAGAGAAATATCCCCGTATTAAAGTGGTCTGCTGTCAGTCGGGACCTAAATCCGATAGAAAATTTGTGGGGCATATTGTCGAATAAAGTTTATAAAAATGGAAGGCAATTTGAAAATCTCAAGTCACTTAAAACGGCCATTCAAGAAGAATGGGAGAGATTGGATGATGTTATCCTGCACCGCCTAGTTGATTCAATGCCACGACGGATGGCTAGTGCACAAATAAATAGAGGAGGCCACACTGAGTATTAGTTTATAAATAAGAATTAGGTTTTTATTGAAATTGAATTGAAATAAATTAGAACTTTATTTTGCACATATATGTAATTGTTTCCTTTGACAAAAAAGTAATGACAATGAACATATGCTAATAACGGTACTATTGAAAAGTAAATTTAAAAAATAATTTAACAAAATAAAGTGTAAAGAATTTGTCATTAGTTTTGTATACTAAAATGTTATTGTTAGATGGTTCTTTAAAGTATAGAGAGCACAACATGTAAAATCATCATATGCACATATAGTTGTTTCGCTCACTGTATAAGAACTTATAAAATCATGAAGATTAATTTGCTTTTGTAATATGTACTTGACTTTGCTTATTTATTTAGTCAGGTTTTTAAACTTTTATCAAAAATATTGTTTGCCTTAAAATATGTAAGTGCGTGTGTCTTAAGTCTTTCGTTTTCTTCATATGACTAATCATAAATGTTCCGCAGCTTTAAAACTAATTTAAACTTTGATTCCAGTTTAAAATTCTACTTTTGTTACTTCTTTTAAAGTGAAACTTTCTATAAATGGTTAAAAATGAAACAGAAACAAACTTACCTTTTAAGAAAAGATATAAAATGTTGAGGTGGGTTTTATAAGGCTGATTAAAGAAACTGAAAGTAAAAGAGAAAAAAGTAATAAATTTTAAATTAGATCGACAAGAACATAAAAATTATACAAAACGAGTTTTCTTTAAACAAATTAATTAAGAAAAAATGTGCTCTTATAGAACTCTAGTACCTTTATGATTTTTCTATTAACCGTAAATTAGATTTAAATAAACAATTGTTAGTTTTTTATAAGCTGTGCTTGTTTTCAGTCTCTCATTTAGGTTGTCTAGTTTTTGCAAATGTCTAGTTTGACTTTTGACAACAGAAAAAATGTATTTGTGTTGTTGTTGTTGTTCATAAAAGTTGATTTTTTACAAAAAAAAAAAAAAAACGGACAGATGACAATACCAAATTTGTCAAATAACTTAAAAATGGAATTCATAGTGATTTGGTTACAAGAAAAAAAATATATTTTTCATCTCAATTTATCAAACGCTTTTTCAACCATTTACAGTAACTGATATTTATGTAAATTATTATTAGACTTTGAAAAATTGCATTAAGCTGTTACTAAGTCTAGCTAGAAAAAGTTTAGTATTTATTTAGTACGTTATGGGGAAATTTTTTCTATAATTTTAGATTTTTATTTTCTGGTTACTTGGTTTTGGTAACTGTCTTTTTATTTGACTGCCCCACAACTCTGGGTCAACTTTCGCTTTATGTTAAAGACAACAACAACAAAAAAGTTATTATAGTGTCTGCCTTGGTTTACAGGCCGTTTAACAAAAAACAACTTGCAATTGTTTTTTTTTTGTGTTAGTCGTATTTTATAAGAGCTACTTGTTTTTATATTTATTTATTTTTTCTTGCTTTTATATAATTTTCCACTTTTTACAGTATCATCATGTTTGATTTTTTTATTTTTTTTTGTTATTTAAGATTATAGAGTTTTTTGTAAGAACTAGCGACCATTTATTATATACTAAATTATTGATAATAACCCAGAAAATGGAAAATGTAGTATGAGAAAATCGAAAATAAGATATAAGAAAACCCAAACAAAAGCAGCATCGTGATTAAGGACAGCGCTTAATAAATTTAAAAATTTTCTATGAATTTTATAAAAAGAAAACAAAATCTTTGTTCTAATTCTTTTGTTTTTGCTAAGTAATAAAAAATAAAATAACAAGATTTATTAAAAAAAAAATAATCCGGTACTTCGAATTTAGGTGCCATACCACTTAATATTTCACCACTAACTGAGCAATATTCTTTATGAATGCTAGTGAAGAAACATTCCTAATTTACTTAGCAATCAGGTGATATATGTTAAGAAGCCTACTTCTTATCAGATTATCAGCAATGGAATCACAAAAAGTTTAAGCTGTTTCTTCATTTTCTTCTACGCAGAATAAATAAGCAGGATATTTCAGTCAGATCCATTTCCCCATATGATCATTTATTTCGAAATGTCTGAGCGAAAACCCAGTATAAAAACGTCAGTCACCTATATTTAATGCCAAAGATTATTGTACGAAACGATTTCTTCTGACAGTTTATATTGAAATATTTTCGTGGAGTTTTTCCAGATATTTCTGATAGTATGCAACTCGTTCTCCTTGATATGGTAAACGATCTGCTTTCGTATTGCCAACTATTTCACTATACCTCGAAATCTACTAAAAATGCACCTGGTTCCTACCAGCTTGTTCTTTTTACACAATAAAATAATTATTTTCAATGTGGAAGTAAAACTTGAACATTAAATTTTGCTTCATAAAATTGTTTGCAAAATGTTTTTTCTTAAATTAATCAGAATCAAGCTATATGTACAGCAGGAATCTAAAAATTTCTCTTCTAAGTCTTCCTTTCTTGCTTAGTAATTCTTCGTTCTTAAGTAAACCAATGTGTGCCGCTATTAGTAACTTATAATATCGGTTTTAAATATTGCTGGCTATTGATTGATATTTATCGACCACCGATTTCATAACTGAATGTCTCCTTCCTTAATGGCTTCGTCTAGCCAATTAGTAATTTAATACTACTTTGTTGTCATTGAGTAATAACTCTCGACTGGAGATATTTCAAACCGTCGATATTCTTTCTCATCAAAGAGTCTGTCGTCGTAATTGCTCACATTTGTAAACGGCTAACGTCCTCAATAACATACAAATTCGATATGAGTTTGCCCATAAATCTAACGATAGTCAGTAATGGAGATTCAAGGCACAGTCTTCGATTGTCAATTGCCATACAATGTTTTTTTCAGACTACTGCTTTTCGCCAACAATACAGGACTGTTCAAATCAACCATATTTATTCCGATCTTGTCCATCCTTTATTATATTTCTGCAGGGTTAGCAATCTTCTGGTATTGTTTGTAATTAACAAAGTGAAAGTGTGTAGACGCTGGTCTATCAGTTTGGAGTTGGAGTTGGACGATATGGATATTTTATTCAGATAAACCAACAGCTTAAAGAGTATTATTGTCTTTAAGAATAAAATCTTCAATGATGTTCTATAATATCATTTTTATAAATATAATTTTTATATAAACAATTTTCATGGCTTTTCTGCTACAATATACTTTTTAATGTTTTTCAAACAAAATCATAACTTTCATTTCTGAATATTTCCTAGAAATGCAAAATGGTTAAAAAACATTGGTTTTTCCAACAAGGATCTAAGCATTTGACAAGCCACATGCTCAGATTTTTTTTTTAAACATAAAGTGTCTTAAAAGATGAGATTTTGGTCCTAATTTTAAATTAAAAAGCTGAATTCGTTTATTAATTAAATTTCGGCAGCAGACACTTAAATATTATAAGATCTAACCTAGAGATCTACTTAGACTGCAGTATAATAAGTAAATTTAATTTTCTTGTTTCTTCTTTAATATACAAATAATTTCTACTAAATATTAGAAAACTCGCGTTATAAACTTTAAAAGAAAATCCCAGAATTGTAGATACAAGTGCTTGCCTAAATAAAGCTTAGCAAATAATCTTGTTAGTAACATGATAACAATATTCTTTTTCTCTTATTCCACTCATTCCTATCACTTAAATTCCACAGCTAATTTATCAAATCTATAACCTTTAGGTAAACTCTCTTACTTTACGCTTGCATTGGCAGCATAAATTCATTAACAGTATTGTTCTTTGAGGCCTGTTTTTGTTTGCTTGTTGTTTTTTTTTGTTCGCTGTTCGTGATCGTGTTACTTTGAAGTGTAAAAACTTTAAATATTTGCAGTAAATAAATTTGTTACATTGTACCTGAATATCTTTCATTTATTTTTGTTTGTTTTTATTCACTGGTTGTTGTTGTCGGTTTTAGTTAAAGTACACACACATGTATTCAATGTCTGGCCTGAATAGAAAGTGGGGCTTCAGTTCAATGTCTTTTTTTGAGCAAACTTTTTTTTAATTTCTTTATTTTGCACATTTTTATACAGTGCACAATTCGCGTTAAGAAGACAATAAATGCATGCAAAATAATTAATGAAAAAAATTATATGAAAACAAATTGCAATTATTTTAGCTTAAACAGTATTATATAGAAATTAATAAATAGTAGGAGAGACCTGCAGATAGAAAAGGTTTCCTGTAGCTAGATATTTCTACAATGTAAGCAAATTGTTTCAAACAAAATGTATAAGGTTATAAAAAAAATTTCATTAAAGCTGTTTTTGCATAATTTATTTATTGTATCCTCAATATTTTTGAACTAACAATAATTACTCATAATTATTTAGTCTAAAATAAAAATATATTTTTTAAGTCCAACCAGTGCTAGACAAAAATAATGTTTGTTTCACCATGAAACAATCATTAAAGCCTCTAAACCCAATTAAAAATGTTTGTGTCTTAAATCTTTTGTTATAAAATCTTTTAATATTTGATTTTCGGCCTTAAAACTTATTTTGTAATTTTAGCAAATTTTTTGTGTTATAAAGTTGCTCCAATTATTAGCATTTTTTATTTAATTAACTTGTGTCTATTCAAACCAGTTTTTAATCGCTAAAGTCTTCCTTGTCTAGTTTCCTCTATTTATTGTTTCCATTAAGTTCACCTACATTTCCACTAATTTGTTACACTTTTCTTATCATTTCATTCCTTTTTCATTTTTTCAACATACATTTTTTTTATAAATTGATACGCCTCTGGCTTTTGTAAGCGGCATAATATACGAAGAAAAAAACTCACAAGACGACATTGTTTTAAAATATTTTAATACTTAACTACCACGTAAAAGAAAGAAAAGTAGCTTGAATCAAAAAACAAATTTTAGTTGCACATAAAAAAATATTTTTTTTAAAATCATTAACTTTTTAATACACTTGTATGCCTTAAAAAAAGTAATACATTTGTTTATAAACATTTAGAGATCTGTTTTTTATTCAACGACTAGTTCTCATGAAGACATAAATATTTTTTGTTTGTTTAAGTATTCAAAGAAACGAAAACAAAAACAATTTCACTTTTCTTTCAGCAAATTAACTATAATGGCAATCACTTCTAACAAAAGATAAAACAACAAATTAAATCATGTTAAATTTAAATAGCGTAAAAGAGAAATTAAACAAATTGATTTCAATTGATTTGAGACTTTATAACTTCTTGAAGATGATGGCATGTAAATTTCTATTAAGCTTTAGCTTAAGCTCAAAGTGTAGAAATATCATGTTTTTAACTCTTTATCTGTGAATATGAAAAATTGGAAGTAGTACAGTATTTTTTTAATAGCTCTTAGTCCAGCAGCTCTGGTACAATATTTACTATTAACAATTTTGTGTAGAAAGAATCATCTTATACAATGACCTTGGCTACTGTTTCAATGACTTTTAACTTACGTTCGTTTTCTAAAGGACACTTTTCAAATTTTTATTAGCTGGTTTTGAATATATATTTATTTCATTGTTGATATTTCTTTGTAGGTTATACAAATCGAACTTGTTCTTCTAAAGACAGTGAACTCAAAATTTTTAAATTTTCACTTTTGGCAAGAAATCAATGTACAGTAGTCATGTCTATGTACTGGAAAATCTTTAGATAATTTTTTCTGCTCTTCTGCCAAAAAAATACAGTTTAATCACTCTTCTTGATACGAAAGAATATTAAAAGAAGCTTTTTGCTTTTACTGAAAAGTTTTAAATATTCAGTTGACTCTCTTTAGAGGAACAAGTATGAAATGATTTCTACTCCTTTTGTTGAATTTCAAATTTTAACAAATGTCATTGATCTTCAAAATTTTGCACTGAAAAGCCTTTTGCTTTTATTTTTGAAAAGTTGTCGCTTAAAGGCGTTCGAAAGGTCAGTATTTTTAAAGCTTTTGATAAAATACTATGGTTATGGTATGGTCACAGGAACCACATTATGTTCTCTGTAACTATATATGGTTGTGATCGACAAATTACAAGTTGTTTGTTACATTACCTTGAGCGCCTTGCAACCATCTTCTCTGGATTTCCGCATTTTCACAAAAAGTAATAAAACCTCAATATCATGAAAATCAACAGGAATATCATTACTAATGATGAAATGTTCGAGAAAAAATCGAAATTTTTCGATGAGATAATTTACGAGGTGACATTAAAATTGAAGGTTTAAATCCCTCAGCTGAAAAAGCTGATGAGGTTACACACTCAACCGTTGAGACCGGCGTTGATAAAGTTCTCAATCACCCTTTACCACCGGAGACAAGAAAGACTTCACTTGTACTTGAAAAACTACATGAAAAAGATGTTGGCTAAATTGGAAAAGAGATCCCCCGATCAAATTTATGTCTTAAAAAAGCACATGAACAAAGTAATGAAAGAAATCTTGAGCCGTTTTAAGGATTTCAAATTCTTTACTAGTGAATGGGCCATGTCCGAAGGCTGCGAAAACGATTTCCAAAGTGATCTTGAAAGTTATGTTCTTGAAACACCGTTAAATTAAATTTGTTTATGTATGTATTAATAAAGTCATCTATATTTTATACAAAATCATTAATAAAAAAATAATAAATAATTTTCTATTTTAAAATATAAAAAAAACTAAAAAAACTGGCATATCTGTTTCATATGTATATTATAACCATACTATAATCGTTAATCTATATATCTATATATATAATAAAGTAGTAACTCATTTCCGTCTGTCTGTCTGCTTTTCGTTTGTGTTCGCATAACGTAAAAACTACTGCATGGAATATAAGAAAATTTTGTGAGGAGGTACCTAGGTATCCTGGTACCAATATAGGATACTTTTTTTTCTGCAAAAATATCTTACTTTCAAGAGAAAACAGTACGGCACGGCAGCTTTAATTTTTAAGAGTGAGATATTTTAAAACACAGATAGTTTTAACTTTTTAGTACGGCACGGCACCTTTTATATTTGAAAGTGGGATATTTTAAACACAAAGTGTGGCTATAATATTCTGTTATTGTTAGTTTCTTCTTAGTTTAGTTGCCTATACAAGTAATGGTCTTACAATTGGTGTGGAATACTTTCAAAGCAAAATCGAGCAAAACATTGTCAGGATGCCCACGACGTGGCGGGAACAGCAAGTTTAGCCATTATATTATAATATTCAACAATAATATGGTTTCTCTACAGCCATATAATATAATCATAATATGTTGTTCTTAGATTATGATTACCTCAACCATGTTTTTGCTTTGCTTTTTTTATAAAACTATAATTTCATTAAAATTACTATTATTCGGTGTTAATTTATTATAGTGTGTCTGTTATTTATTTCTATAAAAAATCTATTACCACAATGTTTCTCCTGATACCATGCGTACTTGTTTAAAACATTTTTTTTAACTTTAAACTTTATAAAAATACAGAAAACAGTATTTTAACTATTAAGGTTAATTGAATGCCATTTCTTCTCACACAAAAAATAACAACACTAACTAAATACAAATAATGCTTCTTTTGTATATAGAAAATAAAACTCAATATATAAATGATGTTAATTAAAAAAAAAACCTTTATTTAAAGGTTCAAACAAAATAAATTTTTTGCTTGATGTTAAACACTTGTCTCTATAAGGCAAACGAATTAAGAAAGAAGAAAAATTAAACACCTTGTTGCCATTTATTATCATGTTGCCAACATCTGCCTCCAAAATCTTTCTCAATTTCCTTTTCAAAGTGTCAAAGTTTATTTAAACACATTCTCTTTAAATAGCAATAAGTTTGTTACTTAGATTTTTCTTTTAAATAAATGAAATTTTGGTTTTTGTTTTTGTTTTTATGTGCTTTAAATGTATTACCACCACTATTAAAGTATCAACATTGAAATTATTTATAACCCATAAATTCTGCTAGCACCGCTTGTTGCCACCATGGCTATTAAGTACTTGTACTGTGGCAGTTTTATGAAGACGATGTTATTGGTTGCAGTTGTAGTTATAGTTGCAGTAGTGTTGGTGGTAACATTTGTTTAATAGCAACAGCCTCACGTTTGTGGTGAAATCATCTTTTATTTACTTTTTTTTTTTTTGCTTGTTGCCGACTCCCTTGTTGTTATGTTTGTATAGCTTTTTCATTACCTTGCTTTATTTGTAATTTATTATTTAAATTTTACAGTCTTTTTATAAAAGTAAAACTACATTGTTTTTTTCTCAATTTTCGCTAAAGTTTATTGATTACTAAACAGTTGTTGCATGAAGGCAAAACGGTTTCAAATAAAAGTGAAATTTGTGTTATAAGTTATAGATTGGGCAAAGGAAAAATTACAGGACATACACATGAAAGAAAATGGGATATTGGCAAGGAAAGTTGAATTGAATTCATTGAACAAAGCGATATGACGACAGTTCATTGTTATGAAACTCTTTTTTATAAAATTTATTCAAAAAAGTAAAACTGGTTAAGAAATTTAGAAGCACGTGAATTATATATGTTTCGCAAATTCGTAGAAACCTACTTTGTTTTCACTTACTTTCTCGTATTAAAATCAATCGTCTTACAAAATGTTTAATAAAATTTTGTTTCGTCTTAAATTTCTTCATTCAAAGGTTAATTCTAAACTTTTGTTACATCTGTTGTCAATTGCCTAGAGCTTTTGAAATAGTAAAGTATATGACTGTTATTTTGGAATTAATGTGTTCTGCCACCAATAAACGAAACTGGATTCATATCAATAGAAAACATCATTCGATCGCAATTTTTGTGTATTACCTGCCGAAGCGTTGAACATTTCTTTACCAAAATAACTGGTTATTCGGTGCTTCCTTTTTAGGGTTCCGTACACAAAGTGTAAAAACGAAACCCTATTGTTTTCGCTACAATGTCTGTCCGTCTGTCCGTCTGTCCGTCTGTCCGTCTGTCAGCGCCTTTTATCTCTGCAACCGTAAGAGGTAGACTCTTGAAATTTTCACAGATGATGTATAGTTGTTGCCGCTATAGCAACAAATACTAAAACTTATAGGGTGTTCCAATAGAGAGGTGTTATTTACGAAAATGTGTTTATTTCTTGAACTGTAGGAGGGATACAGTTGAAATTTACAAACAGTTATTAAAACTTAGTTCACTATATAAACAAGTATAAAAAAATAAAACTAAAAATTAAAGGGTGTTCCGATAGTGGTGTGAAATGCATTTATAAGGCATAAGTTTTGAACCATAATAGGTAGACTCTTGAAATTTTCACAGAAGGTGTATAGCAATGGCCGCTAAAACAACAAATATTAAAACTTATAGGGTGTTCCGATAGAGAGGTGTTATTCACGAATATGTGTTTATTTCTAGAACTGTAGGAGGCATACACTAAAAATTTACAAACTGTAATAAAACGTAGTTCGCCTTATATACAAGTCTAAAAAATAAACCTAAAATTAAAGGGTGTTCCGATAGTGGTGTTATTTTGATTTATAAGGCCTAAGTTTTGAATCATAATAGGTAGAATCTTGAAATTTTTACAGAAGGTGTATAATTTTGGCCGCTATAGCAACAAATATTAAAATTTATAGGGTGTTCCGATAGAGAGGTGTTATTCAAAAATATGTGTTTATTTCTTGACCTGTAGGAGGCATACACTAAAAATATGTAAGCAGTATTTAAAACTTAGTTCGCTATATAAACAAGTATAAAAAAATAAACCTAAAAATTAAAGGGTGTTCCGATAGTAGTGTGATTTGCATTTATAAGTCCTAAGTTTTGAACCGTAATAGATAGGCGCTTGAAATTTTCACAGAAAGTATATAACTGTGACCGCTATACTAGCAAATACTAAAACTTATAGGGTGTTCCGATAGAGAGGTGTTATTCACGAATATGTGCTTATTTCTTGAACTGTAGGAGGAATTCACTAAAAATATGCAAGCACTAAATTAAAATTAGTTCGCTATATAAACAAGTCTGAAAAAATAAACCTAAAAATTAAAGGGTGTTCCGCTAGTGGAGTGATTTGCATGTATAAGGCCTAAGTTTTGAACCATAATAGGTAGACTCTTGAAAATTTTACCAAAGGTGTATAACTATGGCCGCTATAGCAAAAAAAACTTATAGGGTGTTCCGATAGAGAGGTGTTATTTACGAATATGTGTTTATTTCTTACAAACAGTAATTAAAACTTAGTTCCCTTTATAAACAAGTCTAAAAAATAAACCTTTAAATTAAAGGGTGTTCCGATAGTGGTGTGCATTGTATGTGTAAGGCCTAAGTTTTGAACCATAATAGGTAGACATTTGAAAATTTTACCAAAAGTGTATAACTGCGGCCACAATAGCAAAAAATACTAAAACGTAGGGTGTTCCAAAAGAGACGTGCTATTTACGTTTATGTCTTTTGTTTTGAGCTGTAAGAGGAAACCACTTACAATTTGCAGACTGTAATTAAAACTATGTTTGTTTTATAAACAAGTATACAAAATTGAACTTAAATATTAAAGGGTGTTCCAATAGTGACGTGATTTGCATGTGTATATCCTAAGTTTTGAATGAATAGGTGGAATCTTGAAATTTTTACAGGAGGTGTATAACTATGTCCACTATAACAAATAATAAAAATTAAAGGGTTTTCCGCAAGTGACGTGATTTGCATGTATAAAGCCTCATTTCTTGAACCGTAAGAGGTAGACTCTTGAAATTTTGTACAGAAGATGTGTTACCATGGCCGATATGACAATTACTAAAAATTAAAGGGTGTTCCGATAGTGACATGTTTTTCACTTATAGTGTCTTATTTTTAATCGCAATAAGTAGACTCTTAATATATTTATAGAAAGGAAGTTGCCATTGCCACTATAATGAATAATAAAATTAAAGGGTGTTCCGACAGTGACATGATTTTATAAAGCGTAATAGATACCCTCTTGAAATGTTTACAGTAGATGTGTTACTTCGGCCGCTATAACAAATACTTAAAATTGAAGTGTGTCCATTAGTAACGTGTTTTTCACGAATATTACCTTATTTTTTCAACCGCAATAGGTAGGCTCCTGATATTTTAATAGAAAATGTATTACCATGGCCGCTATGAAATGAATTACATATTAAAATTTAAAGGGTGTTCTAATTACGATGCAATTTTCGCAAATATTACTTTACTTTTAAAATTTAAGGGTGTCCAATAAGACATAAAGAAATAAACAACTGGAATTTTTAAATTATACTGAACATAGTACGGAACCCTACGTGTGTGAGTCTAACTCGCACTTGACTAATTTATTTTATTTATTTTACATACACCCCGGCATATTTTACTTCTCTTGTTCCTCATATTCCAACAAGTGAGTCAAGAGCCTTACATGTATTTTGCCAAACATAATATGTAGAACACAAGCAAAGAAAAAACATTATTGTGGTAACAATAATCTAAGCGCAAGATATTATGATTGAAGTATATGGTGTTAGTCAAACCATATTATTATTACCGTAATAATAATATTGTTATATTAGAACCATGTTATTGTCCAACTTAAAAATAATATTGTAAAATATATAGTTTTATTATGAAATAAATTAATAAATATAATGAGATATATAAATATAAAAATATACGCTATTTGTTTATATAAACATACTTTATGATAACACACACAACTATCTATTGGTTTGTTTGTTAAGCATTCGGTATGAGAAATACATCAATTAATAAATTATTAGCTTTTGAAAGAAAGCCGTAAAATAAGATTCCAATAGTTTTAAAAACTAAACAAAAAACTTCAAAAAAACCAAACATTACATACGAGCAAATGTATCATAATTTTTTTTACTAATAATATTTCATGGTTATAAATACAATATTATTTTGGAACACTAATAAAACTTTGGTAGTGGTTTGAAAATTGTATAGTTCATACCAACCATATTGCATTTTTTGGGTGTAGTAACCATTTAATGATCAAATGCTAACACAAACTAGTTTGCCGTGACCATAGTAATGATTAAAACAACTATAAGTTGTTACTTGCAACCAAATATTGTTAAATAGAACATAGTATGGTCCTTATGACCTTGCATACTGTCCAGCTTCTGATGAGTGAGTTTTTCAAAAATTTTTGGCCTTCGGATAATAGATGATTATTTAGCTAGGTATTCCCAAATAATTGTATTACGCCATTTTGCAGCGTTAAGCTTAATATCCCACCACGGCCTTAATTTTCGCTTTCCGTGTTTTAATGTATCATTGAAACAGCTTGGTTTCAATCTATTGCTGACTGCAACTAAACTATTCCTTTTCTTAAAAATTATGAATATAATAAACCCTATGACAACACAGTTTAACTTCAAAAGGTTTCAACCCCATATCAACTCAATATACCACTTTAGCTACAGGCCTATACTATCCTATACTTTTATATTACATATATCATTAATTGTCAAAAAATTGTTGTAGGAATGGAATAGAGAGACTTATGTACCAAATATTCTCCCAAAACATTCACACTGCGCAAAAGCTCATGACCTCTCATAAATCAGCAAGATATCTCACTACTCATAAGAAAATTTTTTACGATCTCAATTTAGCTTTATTTAAGGCTAAACTAATAGTGATAAACTGTTTGATCCTTTCGTAAGTCTTCTTAAAATCTAAGCTTTATTATTTCGATTCTTAATTTTTTTAACTCTAGGTGTTAGTATTCTGATCCAGCTAAATACTCGTTGCCTTACCTGAGTTAAAGTGTTAAACCAGTGCCTGCTTAGGGTTCGTTTCCAGATTAATTTTATTGTTCTTTGCTTGCTTTAGAATAATTTTTATTTTATTTTCAAACTAAAAACTAAATTTATGGGTGTTATATTAGTCCTTAAGTTTGTAGCTTATCTTTAATAGCTTCAAACTAGTAAGTGATAAACCTTTATGTTCATAATTACTACAAGGCTTGTAAGGCAATAATGTTAACCAGCAAGTTAGCCTAAGTCGTTCCTTACATATATCCTACATATTTTAATAAACCTATATTTTTATGATCTAGTAGTATTATTCATTTACTACCACAAATTAAAAACAAACGCCTTTAGTTAAACATTTTGCAGAATCTTATACAGTTCACATGTTTGAACTAAGCCATACTCATCATTAAATAAATATTGTTTTCAGTTTCTTTTTCGATTATAGGGAAACAATGAAAGTAGATGTATTTCTACAACTATACATCCCAGTAAAAAGAGGCTTAAACCTAAGCATACATAAACCAAATAGGATTTTTTATATGTATGTCGTTTTATTACATTTGCTGGAGATGGTTTGAACATTAACTGTCAATACCAGTTGAGCATGGCAAGACGGTTTTATTTTATTTCCCATATTTTGTTTCTGTTTAGGATTCCGTTTTTTATTTATTTTTTTTTTTTTTTTTTTTTTTAATTTTACAACCACAGTGTTTAAGGTCAGCTGAAGGCAAATAACATGAGTTATTTTTTGTCTTAAAAAAACCGATATGCTTTATAAAAACGTATAAAAAATCAATATCGTTAATGATTTTTCTTTGGTTAATTTGATGCGCATCTTATTTGATTTTTTATTTCATTAGAATTGAAATATTATTAGTTGTATACAGAAATTATGTTAGAGAAAAAGTTCATTTATATTATAGTTGAACCAAGTAGACGTTTTTGTCACGATTTGTTTAATTCCGATGGTTTTTTCATATCTTCTATTCAATGGTTGTCGAAATAATGTTTATTTAAAAAAAAAAAAAAAATAAATAACTTTTTTACATTTATTTCATGTTATTTTTGTGAGTTCCAAGAAAAAAGTTTTGTTTTATATTTTTATAATAGCTTTAAAAATGCAATTAAAGTTTGCAAAAACAATATAGTTAACAATCGTAATAGTTTTATAATTTTAAGAGTTTTTGTCTTCTTCTTAATGATATTTGACACCTGCTTGTTGGCTGTAAAATGATTTAATTTTGTGCTAAAATAAATGTTGGTCAAAAAGAAAGTAAAAGTTGAAATGTAATTTTAATTTGGTATAATTGGAATAAAAATTTCGGATTGATTGTGGTGATGAGTAATTAAATACGTATTTTTTTTTAATTTTTGCAAAAATTTTGTTTTTATGGATCTCTTTTGTTTGGCAACATTTTGTGTTTTTTGGTGAATACTGAAAATTGCAATAAATTAATATTATTCAAAAAATAAATATATTATTCGGTAATATGCTAATAGATACGGGTTAATATTATTCGAATAAGAGTTTTTAATTCAGAAAGACAAAGCAGAATTGTATTCAAACTCTAAACACTCAACCGTCTAAAGTAAAAAACATCGGCAATAATTTTCTTTAAAACGGAACATTTGTATGTGATCTTATTTTAATATTTCATCGCGATGTACTTTTTATCGGCGGATTATTATTTTGAGATAAAATTTACTATAAAACAAAATCAAGTTTTATCCAGATAAACCTAATTCGGTTTTTACACGGTAGATTGGTTCCAGAGAAAAATGTGAAAAAAAGACATTGATCGTATGCAAAAATAGGTGATTGGTTCCTTATCTCTGAAAACTTATAAAAATGAGTGAAAAACAAGGATTTTTTAAGAACAAGAATTTATATATATTTTATTAAATCACATTCATATACATACATATGTGCATATAACGTGCATCTCTAGTGTATGATGAAGACTTATTAGATAGTTTCGTTCCACGAATCTCCGTTGCCTAATTGAAATTAAAATTTTTACAAATCTTACTGCGGCTTCGTTTAAGCCGAAGATTTTGCCATGAAATGTTGAGCCTTCTTCATTTCGAAGGCGATATAAAATTTCAATTCTGGTATTCTAAAGAAATGGCAACGTTTTAGTATTTGTATTTGTAGTTTTCACGTTTTCTTTTAGGAATGTATTGACAGTTAACAAAATATTAACACATTTCAATTGTTCTGACATGTAAATTTGCTTGAATGCAAAAAAGGGAATTCCCCATAATTTGTGAATTGAACATATATCGCAAAAATATAATTTGACAAAAAATTATAAGTCCTAAAGATTTTGAATCGTGCTAAATACAATAAAATCGTGCAAAAAAAATATCTTTTTTTATTTAAAACCGTGTTAAATCAAAACGGTCTAAAAAATGCCTTTTTACTGGGTTTGTCACCAAAAATACAAAATAGCATAATACGGACGGCCGCAAATGCTAAAAATAATTTTCCAAGATAAGTTTCTTATAAATTCTTTTGAGGAAATTTGAAAAAGTATGAAATCCCGTATTTTCAAGTTTACCCACACTAGAGTAGAACTTCTTTACTGCCATTCGAAAATAACTCCGCTTTATCCTTATGTAATTTTATTATACTATTTTTAGCTGAGTTATTTTCGAAATATAAAATTTTTATACCACTGTGTGTTGCAGAAAAAGATTTCTAAAAATAAAATTTAAATTAAGGTCAACCTATTGCTTTATGAAAGCAAAGTTCGGCATCATTGATGATTTGAGCGGCGTTAAACAAGACATAAAGTTTAACCAACAAATCTACCGGAAAACGATGTCTTAACATGCCAGAGGAACAAGGCTTGTGAGATCCAATAGTTTTTACAAAAAAAAAAAAAAAAACTTCACGGCTTTATTTCGTCAGAACAATATTCATCACATTTTCCATATATTCGTCTCTAGAGCCCAAAATATATATCAGATTACAAAAAAAAAAAATACGAAACTTCAAAGCCAAAATATTGACTTGGCCAATAATGGCGCAAAATAACATCAGGGCGCATTCATGCATCGTCTGAATCATTAAAAACAGAGATGTTTTAAAATTTTTAAATAAGAAAACAATTGTGCAAAAAAATAGCATTTTATATAGTCGATGGTGGATTTAAGACTCCATTAAGACAATTATTTTTTAGTGCAAAATATACTTATTTTTCGTAGGGCTTTTTAAACTTATCCCGAGTCTTACAAAAGAAAGGAATCTAGAAAGACTCTTAAATTTAACTTCTGAGATAATTTGAAATCCTTAAAAGGCCCTTAATTAAAGCCAAAATTATATAGATAATTGATAGATACACAATAGAGAATAAATGCACGCCATAAATTTAACTTCTATTGAAATTCATCAGGACATTTTTCAGCCATCTTTTATTTCCAATGAAAGCTACAAACAAGTATTCATATTTACGTCTTTTCATCAGTTCTTATTTATTTGTTCAAGAAACCAACACTGACACTCCATTTTAATTTGTATTTTAAGATACCATACCGCACACTTATTTACAAATAAGAACGTAGCATACCTTTAATTTTATAATGAGGCCACACGAAATTACACCATAAAAGCTAAACTTAGACTTTGATGTCAAAAGTCATATCACCAAAACTACTGAAATAAGATTACTGATATATATATGCACGATTTAAGATGAACCAGGCTATAGTCTAGTCCAACAAGTCAAACTGTGGCTATAGAAAAATACATGGGATTCAATTTCAATCATAAGACAAATAAATTTAAGGTCTTTTCTGATACAACTGAATACAGATCTCTAAGGACCATGAATTTAAGTCAAACACAGCCTATTTTGTGTAAAAAACGTAATGCTTAGTAAGTAAAAAATGTTTAATGGAAGTAATACATGCTTAAACACAAGAAATGACATGTCTTGCAGTTTTTTCCTCTTCGAACTCAAAAAAAGCTTTTGATTTAATTTCACTTTCCTGAGACATTTTGACTTTCAGGTCAATCATAAGCTTAATGTATTTTCTAAGGTTTCAAATGACATACTGAAAGTCTTTAACAAACTACAAAATGAAGATCATGCAACATAAATGAAAATGAAAAAGATTTTATTCAGTTGCTCGTTTCGTTGGCCTTCATAAAGAACATGATATGTCACATGCAATAAATATGAGGTTGCAATGTGAAAAAAATAATAATAAAAGCATGAACATGGACATGAACAACAATAAGACAAGAGACACAAATGCATTTCTCTTTCATTTGACCGCAGTGACCAAAGTCAACCAGCAGCTCCAATAAATGTTTGTAAATTTTCGCTTGTTTGTTTAATTTTTATTTTTTCTTTCTTCTTAACCAAACAACAGCAACAGCAGCCTGCTAAAGATGATCTTTGAATAATAATAGAAAAACTGAATAAGAAGAGGATGTTCAAATAATAAACCAGGCATTTGGTTTTTACAAAGCTTTCACAGGAGAAATTTTTTTGTATAAAACAATTTATAAGGAAAATCTAACAGCCAGTAAAACAATATATTGCAACGTTTTATCTTTTATAAAATCTTTGAAATAATTGTAAGCAAAAATTTATATTAGCATAAGTTTTTTTCTAGCAGTTTTTATTAAAGCTAAAAGAAATTTGAAATGTCACTAGAGAAAAATAAGACAAAGAAAATTTTTCTATATTTATTTTTTCTTTTATAAACATTTATTGAAGCAAAAAATTACTAGGCAAATGAAAGAATGCAAAAAGTTTACCAAATTCATTTAAATTAATTTTCAAGTGTAATCACACAATTTTAGGCAATTTTCACAATTCATGAATGAATTTGAATAAATTAAACAAATAAAATTCCTTTTAATTTCCACAGTTTAAGAAAGAAAGTTTTTCTGATTTTTTTCTGCCACAGCAAGCAACAATGAAACCTTAACGAGCAAGTTTAACCATAAAAAACAAACGAAATGAAAAAAATATTTATCTAAAAGTTAAGTCAACAAATATATTTATTTTTTTCATTTTCTGGCCAAAAAGAAGCAGAAATTTTTTTTTAAATATTCCAAAAAACTACATCCTTGTGGTATAATGTAAGTGTGTTTATTGAAGCTGAATAAGAAAAGCAACTACGACAAGCTGAACTGAAAAATAAGTTGTTTGAGATGTTGCATACATTGAGATATTTGATTGCTTATACATTGAACTTTAGTATACATATACATATGTGTATAGATATAAATACGAAATGCGCAAAAGCCATTAGCAATAATAGTAAAAAAGAAATGGAAATCATTGAATTTCAGCACAGACTCTGATAATCGTACTGTAGACATTTTAAAATTGCTCTACTGGGTTTTTGTTGGAGGTGTATTTAAATATTTACATGCACACATTTTTTTTGAAAATTATTCATTATTTTTATTACATTTTTCTTGTAAGGCCAGTTTTTTAAGAAAAAACTAATTTGAGGTCATTTGGTTTTTTTTTTTATATAAAATAATAAAAATCTCTTAATGTTTATTAATTTATTTACTTTTTATTACGAGGTGGTCTTTTAGTTAAGGAGCCGATATTAAAATTTTGCCGCATATAGCCAAAGAGTGTGATCATCATCATTATGTTTATCAATTGCTGGGTATACATTGTGTGTGTAGTATCATTTATGCACATTCTCGTTATTTCTGCCATAATACATGTAATAGACTTAAAAAAAGCAAATCAAACACCAGGTGTTACTTGTGCTTTTTTCTACTTTAATTTTAGTTTCATTGGTATGACTTGTTGTTGTAAATGTTTAAAATTTGATGGATAATTTACGTGTTTTAACAAAACCATTGAGAAAGTTTTTGTCTTTAGTACATTTTTGGGGTAAATTTTTTATTTTTTTTTTTTTTTATAAACCCCAAAAACGTTTAAGAGTTTTGTTTAGTTAAACAACTACGAAATAAAAAATATTAAAGACTAAAAACTAGCTGTTGTACAATTTATTATATAATTTTTTAACAACTATTTAAAGTTTGTGGCTTAAGTCTTTTGTTTTGCTTTTGTTTAAACAAACTGTAAAATGATATAATTTTGCAAATACTTTTCTTAAATGAATAGATTGATTAAGCTTCTTTTGTTGATTTTTTTATTACTTCATTCATTGTAGAAACGAATTAAGAAATAAATTTATCAACAATTTGTATTTAAACCATTCTTTATTTCACAGCCTTCAATTTAGACTGAAAAAAATGAATTTAAGACTGAAATATTAAAAACATTAAAGCATCAATAGGACTATAAGAAGACGTATAATTTAATTCTAGCTATGACTATAAAAAACTCACATTAAAAGTTTGAATAAAACCAATCGATACTTTAGTTTTAAATTAACTTGCACTATATAAGATCTAGTCTTCATGTAGACCTGTTATGTTGAACCTAAAAAACGGCTTAAACGACACAACAAAATTTTTACTGCTGAAGGTAAAATGAAACTAATTCTAACTGAAATGTCATAAAATGCTTACATTGAAGCAATAAATGGCCTATAACTAAACCAAAACATTCATTTTTAATGAACCAAGTGAATTAAAATTAATGTGACTTAATATATACTGATGCCATACCATTAACTGTTCTAAAACTGACACCGTGTACACGAGATAGAGAACATGGAATGTACAGAAAATTTCAACTAGAAGAAGCTTTTTAATTCAAATTAACTCTAATCATAAAAAATCTTTCTTGAAATAGCTAAACTATGGTCACTAAAATTTTTACAGCTAAACATGCAATATAAAAAAAAACTTTTTTATAAAATACTAGCTGTGCCCGCCCATCGTAGGCGTCGTGACAATATTTTGTTAGATTTTGCTTTTAAAGGAAAACACACCAAATTTGAAGACACTTGCTTTTATAGTGCTTTAGTTATAGTTTATGTATTTACTTAATGTAGAGATATACATCCCTGGTTAACTACTCAGGAACATTGGCTTTATATATAATTCTAAAATTTACATATGTATATTTATATATGTTGGGAAAAACAAATAAATAAAAAGTAGCTTTCATTGCTAATCAATCAGATTGGTTTAAGCAACAACAAATATAAGGTGGTAAATATATAAAGTAAAAATATAAAGTAAAAATATTTAACAAGAGGGAAGTTTGAGGTGGTGGTAGGCTTCGTTATCACCAACTGACGATTGATGATTAAGTACAGTTTTTCTCGTATTCCTTTATCTGAGTTTGGTTGGTTAACTAAACCCTACCCAAAGTAGATAGCTACGAAGGGTACTGATGACGGACTTAGCTGTCTAGAAAATGCATTCCATTCTGCTGGTGTCTAAAATGAAAATTTTCCAATTTTTCTTTAATATAAATCTCCTAATTTGTAATTTAAATTATTATTTCCTAGAGAAAATAAAACGATCTTAAGCTTGACTTCAAATTTCATCTGAATTTAATGTAAATGTATGGTATAAATGGTGTTCTAAAGATCCCGCTTTCAAAAATAAAAGGTGCTAGTCAAGTTTGCAGGTAATATTGCATACTTTCACTAATTTTTCTTGGACATGAGATACTTTGCGGAAAAAAATATTCTATATTTGAACCGTGATACTAAGGTACCTTCTCATAATTTTTTTTTATTTCATCCTGTAGTTTTTATGTGCTGCGAACACAGATAGACAGACAGACTGAAAGACATATACACAGGCAGACAATAATTTTAAAAATTGCTCTTTGTATGTCAATTCAATTACTATCTATTATATGTGTATATAGCTCAATGTAAAGATCAAATTTTTTTGCCATATAAAAAATTAAGCTACAAATATTTCGACACTCAGAATGACTATTAAGAGCACTATCCAGATATCCATATTAAGATACGAATTAATATTTTTAACTCAAGACAAACTTAGGACAATAGCTTTTAAGCCCTTCAAATCTATATACTGGATGATTTTCAAAAATATATTTGACTGGAAATAATAAAGAAGTTTAGGTAAAGTTTTTCATTCGATTCTAAGTGACATTATAATGTAGCTCAGGCAAGATTATTTTAAAAGCCCAAAGACTAAAAGACATGATAGAGCATCATATTTTATATTTAACTTTTAAAATTATTAGTCGAACCATTTATTGACATTTGAATGTAATGTGAAGTAAGGCACAAATACGTTTATTCTCTCTATCTACTCAATAGGGTTCAAAAACAATATTTTAAAGTCTTCGCCAGTCTGCTATTTTAAGGTGTTTTTGCTTTTAAGTGAGAACGTTTAAGTAAAGCTTGAAATTATTTTTAAAAATAGCAAAAGCTTACTATACTTTAATCCTATGTGTATCTTTATATTTTTCAAAATGTGTACATATATAATCAGAAAAAATGAAAACAGCTTAAAATCGACAAATTTTGACAACAGCTTCAAGACAATTCATTAGTGATTAAATTTGTTTATCCAAACTATAAATAAATTTTCTATATAGTTTTTTTTTTTCTAGTATAAAACATATTTGAAGTACATTTTTTTTAAATTTCAAAGCTTTTTTTTGCTCTCGGTAACCAAAATATATCAAATTAACGCAAAAGAAAAGTGTTAGCAAATAAAAGCTTAATCAACCAGAGGTTTTAAGGAAAAAAATGGAAAAAAATATGAAAAATAAAATATGTATTTGGCCCACACTAAACATAAAAACTACCACTAATAAGACAATTAACGTGCCAACAATTAGCAGCATCATAAATTTTATAAGAAATTTGAAATCTTACATATGTTTCATATTTATGTTTCATACTTAAGTATCATAAATTTTTGTTTCTCTACTTTTTGTTAACTAAACTTAGCCTAACTATTGTTTAGTTTATTACAAGTTTTTTTTGTTTATTTTTGAATTTTTATTATTGTTTAAATATATTTTTTTCTAATTTTGTGTTAACAGTTATGTTTTGTTTATACTTTATTGCCATTTAAGTGCTTAAATACATTAAATTGTTTTTCTTTTTTGGTGCGTTTTAAATCTCTAAACAATTCATTGCGGTAATTTGTTTTGGTATTATAATTTAATGATTTAACGACCATAGTGATAAATGTTTATGCAAAAGTTTGATGCGTTGTCAAGTGATACAGTTTAAACACTATTATTTGGAAATTATTACATTTAATAAGTATTGATCGTAAAATTTAAGTTTAGTTGAAAATTTTTACTTGTATGTATATAAAACAATTTATGGATAAATTCAACGAAACTGATTGCCAAAACGGTATGCTACGTCATAAACTCAGCTCATTAGAGTAATTAAAAATATTTTTTAACTCTTTGACTAAAGTGGAAATAAGGAAGTCAGTTGCTTGAAGTTTTAATTCAAGGAATAGTGCTGAATACTGAATGAATAGTAAATAAGTCTACCTAAAAACTTTAATAATTAAAAATAAGATACTTTGAACAACATAGTGGACATGAAACTTCTAAATATTTTATATTTTTAGAAGTAAAAAACCTAAAGGAGATTAGTGACAACTAAGCAAATATTTTAAAATTAGCCACCTAAAATATTTGTGTATGAAAAATCTACAGAAATGAGTACACATACACCTAATTCTGTTTTTACACGGTAGATTGGTTCCAGAGAAATCTGTGTAAAAAAAGATATTGATCATATACAAAAATAGGTGATTGGTTCCTTAACTCTAAAAAATCTTAAGAGAATTTTTTTAAGAACAAGAAATCATGTTTATTTTACTAAATCATATAGGTATTGTGTATTTGCACCGTTTATTTGCATCTTTAGTGTATGATAAGAGACTTAACAGATGATTTTGTTCTAAAAATCAACGATTGCCTAATTGAATTTTAGTTTTTATATAGTTCTTACTGTAGCTTCGTTTAAACCGAACATTTTGCCAAGAAATGTTGAGCCTTTTCCATTTCGAAGGCAATCTAAAATTTCAAATTTGTTTTCTAAACAAATGGCTTTACGTTGTAGTTTTTGACGTCTTCTTTTAGAGATGCATTGATAGTTCACAAAATATTAACACATTTCAATTGCTCTAACAAGTAAAAATGCTTGTGTGCACAAAAAAGGGAATTCCCCGAAATTTTTGATATGAAAATATTTCGCAAAACTTAAGTTTTACAAATAAATGATTTTGAATCGTGCTAAATGGAATAAAATCGTGAAAAAAAATAATTTTTTTATTTTCAAACCGTGTTAAATCAAAACCGTGTAAAAACAGAATTGGGTGTACTCGTATGGTCAAGATTTTTGTTTTTATTTTTGAAATTCTTCAAACAAAAATTCCTAAAACAATAATTTTACTATGACCCTAATTACAAATAATATATGAAGATGTACTTTGTTATTATTTACAAAATTTTTGGGAATTTAATTATTAATTATATTAATTATTTAATATTATGCTAATATTATTATTTGCTGGGGAAACTTGCAATAAAAATGCAAATAAATCGCATTTTTATTATAAAACGTTATGGTAATTAGCATAATATTAAATAATTAGTATTTTGTTTTTGTTTTTTTAATGTTTTTTTATTTGCAATCTGTCTACTTAAGGACATTAATCAAATGATATAATTAATACATTAAATAACAGGAGTTATGTAGCTTCAAAAAACTACATAACTATATAAAACGAACTTATAATAAATAATTATATTAACAAATCACATTATAATTGATTAGCTTCCAAAAAGCAAGTCCAATAAATGTGTACGTAAAAGTCTTCTAGTTTCAGAGCTATTATCTTACTAAAAAGATTAAGTAATCACCGGAATGTACTTTATGTGAAAAAATAAGTAATGACACCATATTATCACGTGAAAAAATATGCAAAATGATTTCGTAGCACCTGAGATTTTTTATTTAAAATTTAGAAACGAGACCATGTAGTACCGCTAATATAGATTTTTGTAGTTTACAAGAAGAAACAAAAAAAAATTTGTGGATAACTAAATAATCAAATGTATATTTTTTTTATCTATTTGACTATAGCTTTAATATCTGCCAATTGTTTTTAAACAATTTTTCCATACAATTAAACATAAAGTGTCTATATATTTCATTTGAAGCACGTATTTTTAATATCAAATTTATTTATTGTTTATAACAGTTTAAATTTACATTATTGCCAATCAATAAATGAAAAAAATTCCCATGAACGGCCCTCTACAATGAAACGACAGGTATTTGTCATAATGAAAATAAACTAGGAAGAAATATAATTTGCTCTTAAAATTTTTTTTTGAACACCAACCAACGTGTTCAGGATGGAATTGCTTTTAGCAATGACCCTTTAATGGTTAGGTTTAATGAAGAGAAGCAAAGATAAGATAAGTATATCAATATATGAGAATATGTAAGAAATCTCTTCCTATCAATTCCACATTATTTGCTGTTTAATTAAAAAAAATTGCTAACACAAAAAATAAAACAAAATGTGATATTTTTGTACGAATTTTTAGAATTCTAGCGATAGCTTTAGCACCTGTTCTTTGTAAAGGTAAAATGTTTGATTTTTTAAGGAAAGGAATTCTTGTTTTTTAAACAAAAGCAGCAAATTTGTTTTATTTTATATAGTTTTTAAAATCGAATTTAGTAAATTATTTTTATCATACTTACTTCCAAGGCAATAGTGAAAATGGTGAAAAATGATAACATTTCCAAAAAAATAAAAACGCATAATCGAAATGGTGGAATTTTATCTGCTAATAATTTTTCTTAATAATAAAAATTTATTTTTTAAAGAATAAAGCTCCCATGAATTAATCCATATTTTGCCTATCGTTTAACCCAAGGTGCGGTGGTTTGTAATAATTCTACTGTATAAATTGGGCTAAATGTGAGCAATGGTCGACTTTTGTTTATTAGCACATGCAAATCCTGCTCTTCATGAAAAAAAATAACTATAACTGAAAGTTGTGTATGCAGAAGTCAAATTTAGCGTTTGATGTGTGCCGTTTACTGTATGGCGTGTAACTTTGTCTATCACTGGTTGTCATTTGATGTATCTCTTAAAATTGAAGCTGAAAACTTCCTTAATATTATTTTAATGAAAGTAAAGTCCGCCAACCTAAAATTCTTTGTTTATGCATTGCTATCTGTACCTCGTTTCTATAACTAAAGTGAGAAACTTTTAACATGAAAATATAATAGGCATCCTAAGCTTTTTAAAATCAAGTAATGGGAAAGTTTTTTATCATTTCTAGCTCACCCTGTTTAAAACAAGATGACTATAATTATTTCATGTGAAAAGTTTCTGACATAAGTTACAGAAACGAGGCACTAGTGAAATTTGTGTTAGTTGCCGTTGCCCCACCTACGAAAATTTGGTTAGCATTACCTAGAAGTAAAATGTTTTCGCACGAAATATTTGCGTTTATAAACAGCCATTTTTAAAATTATTTTCTATTTTTAAAACGTGATGTTTGATAGCTTTAATTTCACTTGAAAGAATTATATGTATATAGCATAATTCCATGTCAAACCACCATTTTCTTCAAATTTACCACTCCCGATTTTTTTTTTGTACATATATTCGTTGACTCCCTGAATCCAAATAAAATTTTTAAAAAATTTTAAGCTATGCACTCATCAATATATGACAATATTGCTTTTTGGATATGCGCTCGAGAATGAAAGACATTATACTTCCAGTTCCATAAGCCCTCATTTTAAAGGGGATTTCATAAGCTTTAATGTGATACTAACCATAAATATAATTTTTTTTTAAACAAATTTTTTTCTTTAATTTAAATTATTTTTTTTTTAATTTTTTGATATAGTATTTTTTATTTTTTTTTTTTAATTACATATGTTTTTTAATGTAGCTAAGTGAGTACACCATTAAAATTAGAAATTGGGACCATGGTGGGATCAGAAATTATCTTTAAAAATCCTCCTTTTGATTAATTACAAACTCAAAAAAACAAAATTTTTTATACTTGGTAATAAAGGTAAAAAGTATTCGTTGAAACTGAAAAATAAGTTATTTTTTTAACATAACTTTTGATTCCACTAAATTAAAAAAAATACTATCTCTAAAATTTTAATTATTTTTTTTTTTTTTTTTAATATGAGAAAAAAATTAGTTTTTTCATAATTGAAATCAAATTATGATATCAATCATGAAATGAATTATCCTTAAAAATAAGTTACTATTGACCTACCTATGGCTTATGGAACTGGAATTAGAATATCTTTAATCCTCGAGCACATATATTCCTCTATTTTTATAAGGTTATGGCCAAAAAACAGTTAGAGATAAAAATGTTTTAAATTATATTTGGATTTAGGAAGTCAAGGAGTATAAATACAAAAAGTTTCAAAAAAATCTAAAGTAGTCATTTTGAGTGCCTTGTTGATTTAACATGGAATGGCTCTATAAGTAAATTCTAAAAAATAGTGTTTTGTTAAATTTTAATTTTCTATTTTAAATTTAATTTCTTAAACTTCCGATCTATTTTTAAATTATCAAAAATAGGCTGATAAATTCTATAGGTATCAATGTTTTAATTTGATTATGCTAATCGGACATTTAAAAAAATTTACAAATTTTCTGAGTACTTTCTCAAAGAAAATTACACTGTCATTATAAATTAACCACTAAAACTGCACAAATGATGTATTTAGTATAAGAATACCACGTAGAATAACAATACAAATTGAGAAAAAAAAACAGTTTTCATCTTCATTTATTTTTTCCACTTATTTTTATACAAACATTAGCCAACTGACCTAATTCTTTTGGTTTTTGTTTTTTTTTTTTTTTTGTTTTGTTTGTTATTCAGAATGAAGATGAAAAACAAGACCGCTACTTTTTCTATAAATATTTTTTTCCTTTTAAGTTCGCTCTACAAGCTAAAAGATATATATTATTTTCTATTAAGTTGTTGCTATTGTTGATAATGTGGCTTGAGCCGATAACGATGATGATGATGATGATGATGATGGTGAAGGTGATTTTTTGCTCGATTTTTCCTGTTTTAAACTGCTAATGTTGGACATTTAGGAGCAAAAAAGTAGAAAGATTAGCATTAAAGTTAATTGTTGTCGGTGTATGTTATTGTTTTTATTATTGCTGGTGTTTTTTATTGTATATAAACTTGATGATTTTATAGCAATTGTTTTTTTTTTTTAGTTTTCTTTTGGTTGCTTTATATTTATGGTATTTTGAGTTTTTTGACAGAGGAAAAAAATTAAAGCACTTATTTTGCTTTTGCATAAAATAATACATTAGGGCTTTATCGTTAAAAATGTTAGTTATTAGAGATAATTGTATTAGCAGTAAAGGCGTAGAAAGTGAAGAGAACATTATAAGGGGGCAATACAAATTCTAAAATATTAATTTAATATTATTAGGTTTATTCGAACTTAGTTTAGTCGAAAGTTTAGTCTTGTATATTTAATGCCTTATGCTAATGAAATAAAGTTTACCTGAAGTGTACGTTAAGATAAAATTTACATAAACATTTTTTTTTTGGATAAGGGCATAAATCTTATATTTTTAAAGCCTTTTCTAGTAGATGAATATTTTTTTTGATTACTTCATAACAAAAAAAGGTCGACTAATAAAGAATAAAATCATTTTCTATAATTAAAAAAATTTTAGGATTTTGTTTTATTTCAAAATAATAAAGTACAAAAAGAAAAGACTTAAGCTACAAGCGTGGGTTTAAAGTGTCACTGCCAGTTTGTATTTTAGTTTTTTTTACATACTTTAAGAGGGTTTCAGAAATATTTTAATTTTAATATTTTAAACAAAACCTAAATGTTAAAATTATGTACAAATTATCAAAATTTCTTTGTCCTTTTAATTTCGGCAAAAAAAGGACAAGAAACGCCCACGTTTCTTTATATTTCTTCTAACTTCTAATGATTAACTTTTTTCCAAAAGCATAACTTTCTATAATAGTTTGCTTTATAACTTCAATTATTTCTTGTATTATATTTACCCTGTCAATTTATTGAGTTATTTTACTAACTTTCATAGAATATTTCCGTAAAATAACCGCTAATTATTCTTCCAAAAATAAACTCATTAAAATAAAACCACAATTATTATTGTTAAAGTAGATAAAGAAAATAAAAACAGCTAGTTTCTTAAGTCTAGTTATGAGGTTAATTAACCATCGATTAATAAAAAAAAATATAGAAAATAATTATGGTTATTGTTTCCCTTTGTTAAATATTTACATCTAAATAAATATAATATATTTGCAGATAACATAATGTATAAAAATTTAGTTAGTATTAGTTATGTTGATAAATTTGAGGTTTGGTTTTGTTCCCTGAGGCGTTAAGTTTCAATGAGTTAAGTGAGATCTTTAACTGTGTTGTGGAGTACTTTTCAGGCAGCCTTAGACTTGTTAGCAGTGCTAACATTAAATTAATTTTCTTGTAATTAAGAATTTGTATTTATTGTTGTTTGCTTAGTAATCTTTCACAAGTTTTAAAGATATTAATTTTTGTGCTGTTGTGCACTTAATGGAGAAAAATTGGTGCTTTATAAATTTTGATTTTATAGGAAATATTTGTATTGTCTCTTGAGTATACTTTTTTGCCTCTAGCATACATAAATACTGCTTAGAGATTTTTTACAAGCCATAACAACATCATAATTTAATTGCAAGTACTTATTTTTTAATGTTAGAATTACGGCCACTTAATTCAATTCTGTTTTGAAATAAGTTTGAAATGCCTTAATATCAACTGTACACTTTTATCTTTTTAATAAAGGAAGTTGTTTAAAATAATACTCTCTAATAAAAGAAATTGTATTAAAAGTTATAAAATATTTATCTTGTAATAATTTTCTCAACGCATAATCCGAATTTATTGTCTTTCTTTCGTCCTAAATTGCATTTAGTACTTGCGTTGTATAAAGCTATAAAAAAAGTTTATAAATTTTTATTTTTTAGAAGAGAACAATAGTTTGGTAATCATAAACCACCACTGATTTAACACATATAAATAGTCCCACAATAATTTTTTTATTCTTTCTTTTTTATTGAAATCTTATCTTTATGTCTTCGAAATTTCTCTCTTTAAATTTTAGTTGGCTGTAACCTTTACAATATGTTATATAAGAATCATTTAAATGGCACATTTCCTTTCAATAAATTCTTTTTTCGTATTTGAATAATAATTCGTAACAAGCATCCAGCTATTATAATCCATTGACAGGTTTAACAGTTAAAAAATTTCTATTGAATTGCAAAAAAAAAAATAGTTATATAATCAACTACTTAAATATATATGACAGCTTAGCAAAATTCAAGGCTTGTTTGAACAACATTCTGAGACGACAAATTATATTTATACCTTAAACCAACACAATATGTATCCTCATAAGCTTCTTCTTACTTGGTTTTATTTTCATTTGTATAACAACATAAATCTTATCACTTCAATAACTTTTAAAATAAGCAACAAGTAAGAAGAAAAAAACATATTTAATAGTTCTTAACATCTAACGTCGTTGGACTTTTACTCTTAAATTGATCTAAACTTAACTCCCTGCTACATCAGTAGTACCAATAGAATAAACGTTTTTCTTTATAAGCAGCAATGTAACGAATGTGTTTGTCTACAATTTCTTGTTGTTAAAAGTAAACAATATAAATAACAGCATCTGTTATTCAAAAGCAATAAAAGCAACGGCAACAGCAACAGCAATAGCAATAGCAATAGCAACTCAACAAACGTCGTAAGACGTCTCGTCTACTGAAAGACAAATCAAATTATATGGCAAGCATACAATCACGTGCCACAAGCACTTCCTGTAAAATGTCTTTTATATTATTCTTAACAATTTTTCTTACTTTACAGCACAAGTATGGGTTAAGAGATACAGATACATACTGCCCTGTAGTACAAGAAACTGGTGGTAGCACGAACAATATGAATAGAGTTCCTAACTTTACTAGTGATAAAACTTAATACCATATATGGATTCATTTATATGAATTTCATTTTCTAGACCCTGACTATTTTTGTTCCCTTAATTTTTTTAAAGCCAAATACTATATTTCCTTTTCTAATATTCCCTCTTCTAGGCCCTTTTTTATCTTCTTTTCTTTGACTCTATATTACATTTGTTGAGTAAGCTTAGCGCTATATTAAACATTGAACACAATTAAGTCTATAAACCAGTAAATAAGTAAAAACCCATATCATATTATTTTTTTATTTTTAGTGCTGCTATTTGATTATCCTAAAACCGTTTTAGGAAATTAGATGAAAATAATAAATAAAACACAAATAATATTAATTTAGTTGAAAAACTTTTAGATAAAGACCTTTATTGGTTACCTTTTCTGATGGTTGCTGAAAGAACAACAAGATTGATTTACTTGTTAAGCATGTTTTTAACAATCCCTTTTCACATGGCATGAAAGAGAGATAGAACGAAATTTTAATATAAATACTTGTTAAAGAGAACTTTGTCATACAGATTCTTTGTAAAATTTAACTTTGTGTCCATATACATCAAATTACATCAACTATTGGGACACACTTTAATTTCCAATTACAAATATTTATACTTGTTGTTATACCAGACATAGTAGTGAACACTCTGTCTATTTTTCAAGTGTTTGTCTATAACGGTTCCAAAGATGAGGACATAATGGTCAAATTACATCAATAATTGGGACACCCTTTAATTTATCAAAATTTTATACTTGTTGTATTAGCGGACTAAGCAATATAGGTTCTTTGTACATTTCAACTGTCTATCTATAACAGTTGAAAAGTTTGGCCATATATATCACTTTTACATTAACTATTGGGACACCCTTTAATTTCCAAATTCATATTTTACACTTGTTATTTTAGCGGACTTAGCAATACAAGTTCTTTGTAAATTTCAACTTTCTGTCTATAACGGTTCAAAAGTTTGGCCATATATATATCAAAATAAACCAACTAATGGGACACCCTTTAATTTTTAATTTTAAATATTTATACTTATTATAACAGACATAGTAACGAACATTCTGTGCAACTTTCAAGTGTTTGTCTATAACGGTTCAAAAGATAGGACCATAAAGGTGAAATTACGTCACCTATGGGGTCACCCTTTAATTTTTAATTTTATTTTTTAATTACTTTTTGTTATTGGGAACTATAGTGATACGCACTTTTTTCTAATTTTAAATGGGTGACCTACAAATTTCATAATACACGTAAAAAACGTGTATGTTGTATGGGGACACCCTTTAATTTTTAAACTTTTAAACTGTTTTTAAAATGGGACCAATCTGTGGAAATAACCTTTCTAATGGCGCAAAAATTTTTAAAATCGGTTCAGAAATGACCGAGTTCTGAAGGCACAAACATAAAAAAAAAAGCAACATTCTTTTTTTGAAGTCGGTTAATAAAAAGTTTATGGTAAAATCAAATAAGCTCTTCCGCTGTTAAGTGCTACAAGCAAACAGTAATGTGGCAACTTAAGGATGATAGCAGAGCTACTGAGAATACTTACGGGGAGCGTAAAATCCATAGCCGCCCTATAAGAATAATTATCTTACATATGAAGTAGGTGACTCTGCCTCTGGATCTGACAGGAGCACCAGCCTCTCAATTTCAATACAAGCCTTGCACATAATGCGCAAAGGGATTAGCCTTGGTTTTTCACTCACTTCCCAATGGCAAACGTTGATTTCGCGTACAATTTCTTTCATTTCACCAATGTTTTTTCGCTCTTATCTCGGTTTATTCGGCTTTATTGATCTTAAAATCATATTACCGCCTGACTGAACTGAACTTTGGTGTTCCATGTCTATACACAAAAAAAAAACTACAAGTAGGTGACACTTGAGATTTCTGTTAATTAAAAAATATAAATAAAATTGGATGCGTTAGTAAATAATTTTACATTGTTCATTTACTTATTTTACTTTAAGAGCAGCTGGTGCATTACTATCAAGTTAACTACCGGGTATTGTCGTCTCTTTATAAGAGTGCGTTTATTTATACAAATATGTTTTTCCTATTGCTTATTGTAACAAATTATATGAAATGTTTTGAACATTAAAATGGATAATTTTCGTTGAGTAACTGTGTTGAGTTGTAATACCTTCTACATATTCTACGTATACTACAAATCTTCAGAGCCACATTTCTTTAGCTAAATCATTTTTTTTTAATTCTGCGACAAGTATGTAATAACGAACGGTCAGCGTGTGCACGGCAATCAGTCCGAAGTCTTAAAGCTTCTGCTAAGAAATTGTTGTGTCATTGTAATGCAGCAAAATTTAACATGTGTCATGTTTCATGTTTTCTTTTTCTCTTCACCTTCATAAACATGGTGAAATTATAAAAATTTACATTTTTTTTATAGCACTTAAGAAATGTATAACAATTTACTATAGGCAGCAGCATGCTTAATTTAAAACAGTAGGCTACTTTTGTCAAAGCTGAAAAACATGATCCAAAGTAATTAAAAAAACTTGGTAGATTTTAAAATTGAATTCCATCAGAAAATAAACTAATTTTTTACGTAACTTTTATATTAAATTATGGTTTCAGTACACTTACTAATACTTTGGAAATGTTTTTATTACTTTTATATTAAATTATGGTTTCAGTACAATTACTAATACTTTGGAAATATTTTTATTACTGCCTTTCTTAATTCATCATTTGAAGCAAGTGAAATTTTAACCTTTTTAACTTGTTTTTTTTTTTGAATATGCTGCAGAAAAAGTAAAACTTTTTACAAACAGTTGCTCTTGTTTTCACTTTAAACTTTATGGTAAAGTTCATTGCTAAAGGCTTAAAACTTAGAGTGTTAAATAAAACAAAAGACTTAAGGCAAAAACTTAATTTTACACTTAGAGGTATTTAAGGTGGTAATTTCATTTGTTATGGTAAGAAATAATAATATTTTCATAAACATTAAGGTAAATTAACACTTTGCATAACAGAAATTATAGTTAAAAAAATAGGAATTTTTTAAATTAATTTTAAAACAAAAAAATACAAATCTTTTAGGGCAATTTATCGCTTTTTTAATAACTTTTTTTAAATTACATTCTTTAAAAACTGTAAATTGTTTTCATATATGAAAAGCAAAATTTAAATAAAATGAATTTTATATTTATTACTAACGAGAATTTGATTTATTGTATATTAAATAATATATTATAATATTTAAAATTTAGCCAACGTTTAACATCAAATGTGCAAATAATTATTATTCTTTTCTTATTTAAACACAGTACTCTTTGGATTGTAATGTCTCAATTATATAAAACAAAAGCGACAAAATTAAGTTTTTCTACAAAGTTGTACTATTATCTGCTAAATCCAATGAATTGCTTTAAGTTTGAGATTAAGTCACCCACAGCATACCGAGGCTACTGATGCAAGTATCCACTAATATATTTAAAATAAGACATGGTTACATTATAGGCTTTCAAAGTCATAGCAAATTAACAAAAGTGTGATATGAGTTAGAAGAATCCTTAAGTATAAAATGAATTTAGTAAACAGAAGTGGTGTGATGATAAAAAAGCAAGATAAGATGTATAAGAAAATAGTGAATTGTCAGATTTAGGAAAAAAAATAATAAAAAATGAAGGTGGTATCAATTAAAATCAAGCAGGATTTTTAATGAGAACTAAACTCCTGGACGTTGAGCGGAAGGAAATCGAGCAGCACCTTTTGAACAAATGTTATTTTGTCTTGAGGGAATTTGGATCTAACGTTTAGGAACAAAAAGCAAGCAGAACTTTTTCATGTGAATTGAAACTACTGGACGTTAAGAAACGATTTTGGTACTAAAGCGGAAGAAACGAAATGAATATTTGCACTAAATTGTTAAATTCATAGAAAAATCATAAAAAAAAAATTATTGACTAACAATTATAAAACCTGTAAAAATTTCGAGCACAACACCACCTGAATGAAATACGGTGCTCCAGTGGAAGAAGATCTACTCGAAGTTTACTACTAAATGGTCTTTGGACATTGGAAAGGCTAGGCGTTATTGCATGTCCAATTAACATGGCACTCAAAATAACCACTTCATTGAAACTTAGTTTATTTAAATCCAAATATATAAAAAAATCTATCTCTTATCTAGCTATACAGATATAAAAACGGAAAATATCTCTTTTTTGAAGAAATTATATAATTACTTAGGCTTAAGTTCTTAATTATAAAGAGATAAAAAAATTAGCATTTCTGATATCCTATTTCTTTTATTAGTTTATTTAAATAGAACATTAATAACAATTGAAACTACCTTGTAGATAGATACGAAGAGTGATGATGACGGACGTAGCTATCTAGAAAATGCATTCCATTCTGCTGGTGTCTCATTTTTCTTTATCTTTTAATAATTAAGAACTTAAGCCTAAATAATTAATTTATTCATTTAAAAATAGTTCCAATAAAATTAAGAATTCATATTATTTTTTTTTCTATATACGCTTTAAGCTGAAATATATTCTAATTCCAATTTTATGAGTCATAGTCAAGTCTGTTCTGAAAATTAACAGATTTTTTATTACTTGTGCGATTCTTAATTTAAATTTTTTGTGTGTGTTCTAAGACCGTGGGAAAAAAATTAAGTTTAATTTTGTATTACATACTTATAGTTAAACCAAATGGAAAGGGCCGAAGCTTCATTGTTAGATCGAAAATATGAAAAAATCAGTGTAAAAAATTGGCCTGTTTACAAGATATTTTGTGGTCCACAGGCCACAAGTGTTTGGCAAGCGTTGACGCGTATTCTAAACACATTAGTTTAAAAGAAAGGAAAAATTATTAAATAAAAAAACTTTAAGATTGTGATTTTCGGATATTTTTCTATAAAAAAATAGTAATAAAAGCAACAACAAAGATCTTTTAAAAAATAAACAATTAGTCGAACTATACTTATTACCATACAAGTGAATTTTTAAAGTTAGACTAATTTTGTTATACAATCCATAAGTTAAAGGATATTAATTACAAATTAGGTGATTAATTTTAGAGAGAAAATGAGAAAATTTTATTTTTAGACACTATTTTTAGAAGCAATTGATTTTAAAATATGTTCACTTAACTAACCGATTTAAAATCACGTGATTTTAAAAATTTTTGTGTAAAAAATACTTGTTATAGAAAAGGATTTCTTAGAATTAGCTTGGTATTAATGTATACTTTTTATCTTTTATATATTTTTCGTTACCTGATTTCTAAAATTATTTTTCTTTGTGTTTAAGTTTTATAAACTCATATTTTTATATTTTGTTTGTTTTAAAGTAAAATACTTAATTTCTTAAGGAACTGATTTTTTCCCAGGAAGCCCAGGTCTTCTTGCAAATGAAATTATTTGTTTCTCCTTTCCCGGAAAGTGAAAAGTCCGGGAAATCCAAAACCTTGCCACTAGCTCATTCGGTCCACATAAACATTGAAAAATTATTTAATTTCCATCGAAATTGACTTGAAATTAAGTAGTAACTTCCCATCATTTTTTGTCATATTCAAAATTAAGATATTTTGCTTAATTTCGACTAAATTAACTAAAAATATTCACTGTACACCTACGATCCTCATTATTATTTTATCACGTACAGCGTATTTACAACCATGATCAAAGACAAATGTATTTATAGGCAAATATATTATGTATTTATAATTTGCAGTTTAAGCAAATAAGGTTTATTTCGGTTTTAAATAAAAGAAATTTTAAATTTAATTTTAAAAAATTATATTCAGAATTTTGTAATACAACTTGATTTATTTCTAAACACGCATAATTCATTGAAAAAATATATTAATTAAATAGTTTATGCAATAATCATAATATATTTATTTTCAAAAAATATTAAATATAATGGGGAAACCATATCCATATACGTAGCTGTTTCAAATTAAATAATTAATAGATATTTGAAATTAAAAAATAAATGTTTCTCCTACTTATTCGCATTTTATTAAAAAGTTGCGAACATCTCTTAAAAAACTTCAGCTTTAAACTGTTTGTCCCTTAGCAAAAATGAATACAGGAAAAAACAATTTTAACAAATAAGAATTTTAATTGGCTAAATATACAACTGGATTCAATTATTTAAATATTTTAAATCTTTATAAAGAAATATATGTTTTCCTTTCTTTCCAAGTTAATTATGTTGTTTTTGTTTATTATTAAATTTTTAATATAAAATAATTTAAACGGTTATAGTGTGCAAACAAATTTCTGTATAATTTTATTAGCTTAGTACCTCTGAGCGATAGCTATCGCCATAATTTTCCTCTAAACAAAAAATTTTATTTTTTATATTATTAAATTTGCTGCACAACTAATTAAAGTGACAAAAATTAATCTTAAACTTTTGATGAATTTTTTTTTTTGATTTTGGCTTTGTTTTAACCTCTTCTAATAATGTAAAACTAAAAATAAAATTTAATTTTTTTTTTTTTAGATAGTAGCAGACTTTGTTCTTACCAACTAATGATGGGTATGTCATCATTTTGTTTTCCTTTACCTTAATTTGCCTTAATTGGTTGGTATAAACTACCTTATACCAAAGAAAATAGATACGAGTAATGATAATAATCATATCTAATGATCATATCTAAAATTTGATTTCGTTTCTCTGAGTTTTAAAAATATATTCTTTTAATTCATTCTTCTAAGTAATTAGAGAATATAAAAACTCGAGGCTATTAGGAACAATTCGTTATATTTAAGTTAATGAAATAATCTATACATATGATAATATAGTGAACTCATTTCCGTCTGTCTGTTTTTCCATCACGTAAAAACTACTCGACGGATTTTAACAAAATTTTGTGAGCCTCATCCTGATTCTTATATAGGATACTTTTTTCCCAAAAAAAAACCAAGAGGTAAAAAAGATAAAAAACAGTAATAGTACGCCGACTTTTTTTTTTACCGATTTAAAGGTACTGCATACTTTAAGGCACCTTTTATTTAAAAAAAACGGGATATTTTAAACGCGGTTGCACAACTGTTGGCGCTGTTTTAAAATAATTACAAAATATTAATTACTTACTGTCAAAGAGCCAATTTTATTTGTGTTTTTACTTTATGGAATTATAACGTTATTAAAATATTTTCAACACCTTTGCAATAACTTTTAGAATTTTTTATAAATTTTATCCCGGGTACCCATACCTTTTTATATAGTAAATACATAAACCATAACTGAACCACTATAAAAGTAAGAATCTTACAATTGGTGTGGAATACTTTCAAAGCAAAATCGAGCAAAATATTGTCAGGACGCCCACGACATGGCGGGCATAGCTAGTCTTGAAGAAAATTCCGTATATGCATAGATTTGTTTAGTTCTAATTCAATTACCAAAAAATATCTTTTATACAAAATGGCAAGGAATTGCCAAATTTTTCTCTCAATTACTAATATTAAAATAAATTAATTTAAGGCTCAAACTTGAATACCTAATTTTCTATAGAATCAAAAGAATATTTTACGAATTTTTAAAGAAAAACTAAAAATTTACATCAGCAGTATTTCAGAATTACTAGGTCTCTTAACGTTGGGATGTGATGAATAGTGCTACCTAACCAACTAAATTAAGATAAACGAATACAATATTTGTAATTCTGATGTCAGTCTTCTTTTTATGTTTTTTTTTATTGAAATTTTATAGTTTTCTTCTAAAATTATTTACCCACTTTAATCAACTTTATAAATTAGTTAATTAAAATTTAATTTAATTAAGTGTCGAATTTAAAAAGGCAATAATATTCAAATCTGAAATCGTAAAACACGTTGTTAACATTTTAGATTTTTTATTGAACTGTAATTACTTTAGAAGAATGTTATGGTAATTAATCTACCTTAGAAAAAAACTGCAGTTTAAAGAACTTTTAATAAAATAGTTGATATTATCACCAAATTAAGTAAGGTATTGCAGTCATTTAATACTTCTTTAAAAATACATTGTTTTTTAAAAACTATTTCAAAACGAATGTTTTGAAATTTGTAGTTTTGCATAACATAAAATTCAAAAAAA
The DNA here is from genome assembly GCA_949628195.1 of Phasia obesa. Classification (NCBI taxonomy): domain Eukaryota; kingdom Metazoa; phylum Arthropoda; class Insecta; order Diptera; family Tachinidae; genus Phasia; species Phasia obesa. The sequence continues at coordinate 91,222,071 of OX451215.1, forward strand.
AAAATATTTTTTCTAGCAACAGAATGATTACAAAAATTATTTTAATTTCTGTTTAAGGTTTGTGTTAAAAATTTTATAATTTTTTCCTTGCATTATTTAGCAGAAGCCAATTTTAAAAATTACTCCTATTGCTAAAGTATGTTAAAAAAAATTTCATTCATTCGAAATAATAACAAAAAATTTTAAAATCTTTCTGTAGTCCTCAAGGAAGAATACACTTTAAGATTGAAATTGTTTATTGTTAAAATTTTTTTATCAAAATCAATTTTTTTTATATGTTGCTGATGCTATTGCTTTTATTAAGAAAATATTTTTCCATTTTTTTTTTAATTTTATTAATTATGAAAAATGTAATTTTAAAATGTAATTTTTTATATTATTGGAAAAAAAGGAAACTCTAGTTTTTAAAACACTCATACGCCCTGGTACAAAAACTTGTGAACACTGATTTAAAATTAATAAGTTTCTGGTTTATTGAAATTTAAGCACTTTTCGTTTAATCAGTTTCTTTAAGTAATGACATGAAATTATTTAATATTTATTTTTCAAACACTCACTTTTTGCAATTCCTTTAAAAACTTTCCAGTAATTTTTTGTGTGTTGAAGTAAAGTTATAATATATCGTTGTAAAAATAATTAAATCCTTTGCAGCACCATTAGATCATAAAGTTGTTTGAGTTAAAACAATTATTGCACTATTTTAAATATGTTCACTACTTAAAAGTTTAATTTAGCAAAAAAAATAACACATTACTTAATCTTTTTTGCTTTTTATAACAAGCATTTGTTTTTTATTTCTAATTGGAATTCATTTCTTGTAACAATTTTGTTTAAATTGGGGATATTAAATTCCTTGGTATTTTATATTAAACGCTTTGTAATTAATTTTTATGTGGCTTTTCTTTAAAAAACATTTATTTCCAGAAACCAAAAAGTTTTTTCCAATTATGGTTTTTTTTCTTTTTCAGTTTTTGTTGATTGGAAGGAAAGCGAACTTGACCGTAGGAAGGTGACCGTATAACTAAAGTGTTCTTTAAGCTTATATGTAGTTATATAAGTAATACTTTTTCTCAAAGAAAAAAAGAAAGACTTTTTATTATGTTCGTGGGCTTAAACGATTAGTTGCTCGGTTGCTCACTAGCTTGATCGAGAGAATTTTTTTGTGGTTGACAGTGCGGCCGTCGTTAGAGATGTAACTGCGAAAAAATCGTATTGCAGAGTCAAGGTAAATTGAAGATGCCGCTTTGTTACAAATGTATTTATGTTTGCCACCAAATAGTTGCTGCTGCTGTTGCTTGGAACGAATTTAATTTAAAAAATAAGTTGTAGTTACTACTTGCTGTGATGCGCGTTGTCTGTGCTATCACCTTGGCATTGGCAATGCTTGTGAATGCCAAAACATACATAAAACGCTTAACCGCAACTAACAACTTCAGAAAGAAGAAAAAAAGCACAAAGCACGAAGAAAGTCAACAAGTAAAGCTACAAGAATAACATCAACAACTAGCAATACTACCACAAGTGCATGACCAGCTATAAGCTCAAATCAAACAACAAGAAATAAAAAACAGAAGATTCAAAAAAAAAACCAGAGTTCGTTCGTTTAGACTTAAAAGAATTTACAAACAATTGTTTATTGCTTGTAGCAGTTGTAAACCGAACCATCAACATCACTAGTAACAGCAACAATACACAAATTACATCAACAACATTATATACCATTTGGCTGAAAATTATACCCTCCATCAGCCCGTCTTTCTTTTCATTCATTCATTTCGAGCATCAATAAGAAATAGTGTGTTTAACAAATACCACTCAAGAGAGACTTGGTTAGAAATAAGAGCACTGAAGATAGAGAGAGTGAGAGCTGTATGCAATATCGTACAAAGAGAGGGTAATTGCCTTTTTTAATTTTCACTAAAATTATATTTTTTTTTAGTAAGAACATTGATTTCAGAAGCAACAATTTTTTTAGTTTGAATTTATTATGGGGTCATGTAGTAGTAGATTTTAATTTTTTATAACTAATTTTTGCAATAAAAAAAGAATTTATGTTTGAGTTATTGAATAGTTTTAATAGTTTCTTAGTTTTCACTTAATGCACTTAAAAAATTAAAATACAAAATTATTGTTTATAATAATAAAGAAACCTTATTTTTAAAGTAAATAGGTTTGTTGTCTTTTTTATAAAAATAAATATATATTTAAGACTACATTTATATTAAAAAAGTTTTATTTATATGTAACTTCAATATAAAAGAAATAATAAAAAAATACAAAAACAAAACAGAAGATAAACAAGTTTATTGACCCAAGGACTAGTTTCATGTAAAATGTGAAATATAAAAATTTAAATTATTATAAAACATATATTTTCTTGTAAATTTTTTTTATTGTGCAAAAAGCTTTCTCCAGTCATTCATAAAAAATTTCGTGTAGTTCACGACTCGTTTGTGGTTTGGGTGACAGGCAGTAGTACAAACTGAAGTTTCGTATTTCAAAGTGCTTAGTTTTATAAAGTACGGGTACCTCAACCCTCTGCACACATACATTTACACACTGTAGCACTATCGGGGAGCTCAATCTTTGGTCTAACTTTTGTGATTTGCCTTAGTTGTCATTCCTATCAACTTGCTATACCCAATGCGCAACTCAATTTGGGAGTCATCGCTAATAACTCTAGAGTCCTACTATATCTGGTTTATTATGTGTTTAAATTTTAAACCGTAAAATTAAAAATTACAGGGTGCCCCATGAAAGACGTGGACAAATTTATATCTTTACTTTATATTGAACTAGCTGTGCCCACTCACGTTGTGTGCGTCCTAAAAATATTTTGTTCGATTTTGCTTTGTAAGTAATACACAAAAAAAAGGTTAAGACTCTTACGTATTTACCATCCCTGGATGAAATTCGAAAATTCTTAAATTCTATAAAATTGTACAATTTAAAAAAATTTTCTAAAGCTCTGTAAAAGCTGTTTAAAATATTTTAATAACAATATATTTCCAGAAATTAAAAATAAAATTTTTTTTCAATTGGCTATTTGGCAGTAAGTTATTCATGTTTTGTAATTTTTTTAAAACAGCGCCATCTGTTGCACAACCATGTTTTAAATATCCCGCTTTCAAAAATAAAAGGTGTCTTAAAGTATGCAGTACCTTTAAATGCTATTTCTCCACTTTCTCTTATAAATAAGACAGTTTTGCGAAAAAAAAAACATTCTTTATTGGAATCAGGATATTAGGGTTTCTACTCACAAAACATTTTTAAAATCCATCCATTAGTTTTTACGTGATGCGAACACAAAAAAGAAAGAGTTTTTTTCTTGTGCTTCCCTTCACAAGATATGTTTTTACTGAAATCGTCTATGTTATCTATGTTGAAATTTTGGGGATCACGCCTAATAACTTCAAAAGGTCGTGTTTTGTTTGATACAATTTCAAAAATGCGTCTGAATGTAATATCGAGTGGACAACCCACCTATTGGCACACTGATCGGCAAAAACTACCGGATTTTATTGATTTTGGCGTGATTAAGGGTATTCCGAGAGAAATGCTTAAAGTTGAAGCGTCATTTGAATTATCCTCAGATCATTTACCCACTATTGTCTATATATCAAACCAGCAAAATATTGTGTCGCCAAGAACTTGGTTGAAATATAGAAAGTATCTCAGTACTCATTGTTCGGATAACATACCGCTAAGAACACCAGAAGACGTGAAATAGAGTCTAATTTATTTTGATCAACAATAATAATAAATCAGCTGCACAACATGCGACAGTAACGCGACAATCAGCTAGATACAATAAAATTTATTCTGTAGATGTCGAGCGGCTATTGGTTGAAAAAAGAAAAATTCGAAGAGAGTGGCAATCACACAGATCTCCTGAATTCAAATCGAAACTTAAAGATTGCACGAAACGGCTAAGACAGCTACTAGAGTCTCGAAGAGTAGCATATCTAAGAAATTACTTAGAAGACCTTGACGCAACTGCAAAATTAGGTTATTCATTATGGCGTGCATGCGAACTTCTTGTGGAGACTTGGCAAGAAATGATACCGAAAAAGGCAATTTATTTGTTGAACATTTGAAAAAGGTTTTTACTCCAATTATGTGTACTGATATAGTTGAGTTGCCACCAGTAGAGACTAGTGCCGAAGTACCCCTAAGATTTGAATTTAGCGATATTGAACGGGCAATAACTGATTTAAATACCAAAAAAGCCCTGGTGTTGATAAAACAAGTAACAAGATGTTAGTTGAGTTGCCCCGTATAGGTCGCAGAATTATTCTGTTTGTTTTTAATGTAATATTATGTCTTAACTACTTAACTACAGAGTGGAAGGTCTCCTTGATTACTATGAATCCTAACGCAGGAAAAGACCACACAAAAGTAGAATCATACAGACCTATAAGCATTTGATCAAAGTTGTTTGAGAGAATTTTAATAACTAAGCTGAATCCAATTCTCAGCGCGAAAGGATGTATTCCGCACCATCAATTCGGCTTTAGAAAAAAAACATAGTACGATCCAACAAACACACAGATTAGTATATGTAATTAAAAAGACCTTTGAAGAAAAAAAATACTGTTCTGCACTTATTATCGACGTTTCTCAAGCATTCGATAAGGTTTGGCACGAAGGCCTAATATTTAAGTTAAAGCTCAACTTGCCCGAAAATTTATATAAGCTCTTAAAAGATTATTTAACGAATCGCAAGTTTTTACTAAAAGAAGGTGATTTTTTAAGCTTGCCACAGATCATTGAAGCCAAAGTTCCCCAAGGTAGTATTTTGGGACCAATTTTATATTTACTGTTCACATCAGATATGCCAATTAGCACCCTAGTCCATACATCAACATTTGCAGATGACACAGCTTTTTTAAGTATTCATGTAAGTGCCCAAGTATCATCTCAACTTTTACAAGACCATGTCCTCAATTTGGAAAAATGGTTAGAAAAATGGAGAATAAAAGGAATTAACAAAAATGTACTCACATAACTTTCACACTGCGTAGGGACTCATGCCCTCCTATTCGCATAAATAACCAAATGATACCACAGCTTTCAGACGTTAAATATCTGGGTATACATCTTGACCGTCGCCTTACATAAATGCAACTAAAAGCAGTACAACTAAATTGGCTTATTGGCAGAAACTCCACCCTGAGCTTGGATTGTAAACATCTACTGTACAAGTCGATCCACAAACCAATTTAATGTTATGGGATTCAGTTATGGGGCACTGCCTCAGTTAGCAATGTAGAAAAAATTCAAAGGCGCCAAAATAAAATTCTTCGTATAATTACATCTGCTCCCTGGTATATAAAAAATTCGAACATTCACAAAGACCTAAGTTACATTCGACTAAAAAGAAGAGATACTGCTTTTCTTGGCCGTACATTAGAGGGATGACCAGCAAATGATTGCAAAATCCAACAACCATTATTTTTGTCTAGCAATGGCTGGACTTAAAACGTATATTTTTATTTTAGACTTAAGATACAAGTAATTATTGTTAGTTCAAAAATATTGAAGATACAATAAATAAATTAAGCAAAAAAAAAAAATGTTGTCAAACCCTCGTCACTGATTTTCATGTCAACACTGGAGTAACGAAGAGTTTTACTTATTCCTACAACAAGCAACAACACGATTAATCCACACAAGACCTCGTTTTTTTTTGATACAGCTAAAGAATGAATGTTAATTATATATGAGAAGTTCAAAGCGTACTGATTATTTAATTGCTACATAATATTTTAAAATCTTAGGGAATATGATTTTTCAGATATTCGATCATCAATACATAATAAGCTGATATTTTAGGGAGATTGATATTTGTATAATAAAAATTTGTTATTTACCTTTTAGTTTTTTATGTCTTTTTTATGCATAAAATGGCAATTGAAATGGCTTTCAGAGTGTTGTTAAAGAAAGATTTCATATTTGTTTTTTACACATTCAGGCCAGAGCACTTCCGACTTCAACTGATATCAACGTAACGACGGAAGAGATTGACAAAAGAGGACTTTGTTGACGGATATTAAATACGGAAACACTTTGTTCTCCATTATACTTTTTTATTTATTTATTTTTATTTATTAAAAGTAAATAAATTTACAAATTAATAATTACAATTATAGGAACTTTTGAATTTATTTATTTTTTGTATTTTGTTTTATTTTTATTGCCACTCAACACAAAACTTTAATCAAAACAAAGAGAAAACTAAACTGCTCAACGTACGTCAAAATTTAAAAGTTTCCCAACATACGTACTTTGCGCGAAGACGTACTTACGAGGACACCGCTCATAAGAAAACATGTATTTCTACTTACTTGTCCGTTGGAGAAAATTATGAAACCGTATGACAGATTCTACCTGCCCTAGCCTTTATTGAGTATACAAATTTCGCTCTGCCCTCTACATGATTTTACCAGTAGCACATTTTTTAAGAGTTTTCTAAAGAGAATTGATAATAAATTCATGCAAAACCAAGTATCCAACAGAGGCAGTTTTGTGCAATATTCATAGATGGTTCGAAGATCAATAAGGTGGTGTCTACTTTAGGCTTTGAATAGATTACAGGGTGTTTTAGGCTGTGATTATCAAGTAGATATAGTATTAATTTTTAGCTGAAAGTCTTGTATAAAAAGAGCCTTGATGCTCTTTTTATACAAGAACTCAAGGTTATGTTATATGCTGATTTATTGCGGCCTCGAGGGGAATGAGATTGCTGACAAATTGGCGAAAATGTGTTCTGCGGTGAACTTTGAGTTGTAAGAAAGAACAGTGCAACCGCCGATCAGCATATTCATGGAAAAACATCATAGAATAAACAGGAAAACATTTTACTATACCCTTGATAAAGCCAACAAATAATTGACGAAACGTCGGGAAAAATGTAAAATACATTGTTTTATTTACATAAAAGAAGTCAGGCCATATTATTAAATAAAGAAATCATAGAATAATGTTTTCTTTGCAAAGAATAGTCTTCATTAGAAGGGAATTACAATTATCGAATAAGTCTCCTGCTATCTATCTATGGGGCTATCTAGTATTGTTATAGCGACCTATAAGATTGAAAATAATGTAACAAGAATATCATTTTTTAGGGTTCCTAACCCAAAGTGTGAAAAGGTAAATCTAATGTTTTTGATATAATGTCAGTCCATCTGTCCCTCCGTCTGTCAGCGGCTTTTATCTCGGGAATCGCAATAGGTAGACTCTTGAAATTTTCACAGAAGGTGTATAACTGTTGCCGCTATAGCAACAAATAAACACGGGTATGTGTTTATTTCTTAATCTGTAAGAGGATTACTATTAAAATTTACAAACTGCAATTAAAACTTTATTCGCTATATAAACAAATATAAAAAATAAACCTAAAAATTAAAGGGTGTTCCGATAGTGGCGTGATTTTCATGTATATGACCTAAGTTTTGAACCATAATAGGAAGACTCTTAAAATTTTCACAGAAGATGTATAAGTGTGCGCGCTATAGCAACAAATACTAAAACTTATAGGGTGTTCCGAAAGTGTAATTATTTCTTTATTATATAAAATTAATTAAATTAATTAACTTAATTAAATTTTATGTAGCGAACACAAAAAGTATACAAAATAAACCTGAAAATTAAATTTAAAATTTACACAGAATATATTTTACAATATCAATATGAAGTTACGAAAATAAATTTAATTAAAATAAAAGGGCATGCCCTAAATGTTTCTAATTTGAGGAATTTGGCCTTCTCTTCTAAACGTTTTAGACAGACACGTGATATTTGGACAAGGTATATTGTACTATGCTCTAGTTGAAATTATAAATAAAAATTAAAGGGTGTTCCCTAAGACGTGAACAAACTAACAACTTGTATTTTAAAAGTTATACTGAACATAGTACGGAACCCTGCATATGTGAATCTGACTCGCACTTGACTGATTTATTTTCTTTTTCTTGTGATAAATACGCCATTGACCTTGCTCTCTGGTAATATTTTATAAAGTCATTTTCTGTATACTGGTATAAGGTATAATAAGCATTTTCCATTTTGCTTTGCTCTTATTCTGACAATTGTTTTACTGTCCGTCCAGATGTGTCTGTATTGTTTTAATATCACTACAATGTAATATTAATAAGCATGTTTCTGCATAAATATATTAAAGGGGAGAATTTGCAAAGATTTCTTTCTTTGTTACGTATATTGTATATTTTTATGTTCAATCATAAATTAGTATTTTATGATTTTATTATTTATGCAAGTATGTAGCAACAGTTGCTTTAATAATAATGATTAAACGGATTACATGTATTTTTAATGCCGCTGTTTTATAGGTACTCGAGTGTGGAAAATTCGTTGATTAAATAACTGTTGAAGGGAAGATATTTTTCCTATGTTTTCTTTTTTTAATCTTTAAGTGTAAATATTTTTTATGCTTGTTTAAAACGAAATGCTTTAATTTTATACGCAGAAAATAAACCCGTGATAAAATCAACATAAAAATTTCGGTCTTAAATCATTGTAAATTTTAAAAAAAAAAATTCTTTGCAAATTTGTCAATTTTTAATTAAATCAAAAAGTAGCCATGTTTGCCAGTACGTACTCCAACGATCAATTTAATGATAAAAATGAATATCCATACATTAGCCATTCTAACAACAACATTTGTCTTCCAACATTAAATTTGACTGAAGTTGTATATAACTTGAAGAAATTGAAGATGTCATTTAACCATGGTCCTGATGGTGTAACATTTTTATTCAATATTTCTATTATAAATGGTTATTTTCCTAAGTTTTGGAGAGAATCTTTTATTATCCCATTATACAAATCTGGTAATAAGTCTGAAATCACTAACTACAGGGGAATAGCTAAACTAAGTGCCATTCCAAAATTGTTGCTGATTACTTCTGTCATCAATATTCTTCTATTTTATCATCCAATCAACACGGCTTCAGAAAGGGTTGTTCAACTACTACAAATGTTCTTCAACTAACCTCCTTAATTAACTCTGCTTTTATTGAAAAGAAACAAACTGATGCTGTATATACAGATTTTAGCAAAGCATTTGATAAAGTCAATCACATGCTTCTCCTGATGAAACTAAACATGCTTGGTGTTACCCGCATTAGCCTTAATTGGTTGCAGTCGTATTTAACATGCCGTAGTCAAACTGTTCGTTTTAATAATCGTTAATCAAAATGTATAGCTGTTTTGTCCGGTGTTCCCCAGGGAAGTCACCTGGGACCTATTCTTTTTTCCATTTTTATTAATGATCTTCCCAGTGTTATAAACTCCACACATGTATTAATGTATGCTGATGATGTCAAAATCTTTTATAGCTTCAAGCATTATGCAGATCATATAAATTTGCAGAGTGACCTCAACAATCTTGTTTTATGGTGTAGACACACCGTGATGGTTTTAAATATTAAAAAATGTAAATGCATGAGATTTTCAAGGTGTGATTTTATAGTTTTAACTACTTCTTAGGAAAACATGAGTAGGAGGTAGTTGATTCATTTTTGGACCTTGGAATTTTGCTGGATCCTAAACTTAATTTTATATCTCATATTACAATGACTGTCAACAATGCTCGAGGTGTTCTTACATTTATTAAGCGCATTTATTAAGCGTCAAAGGAATTTTCCGACCCTTACAACACAAAAGAGTTATTTGTGGCTCTGGTTAGACCTATCCTGGAATATGGGTCAGTAATATGGGATCCTTATTATAACGTACATTGCCAACTTGAATCTGTTCAAAAACAATTTTTTCTGTTCTGCTTACGTGGTTTAAATTGGCGTGACGATGTGAGGTTTCCTTCATATACTAGTAGGCTTGCTTTAATTAAACTTCATATCTAAAAAGTCGTCGTATTATGTTAAATGTTTCTTTTATGTTAAGTACTATCAATGGTAATACTTGTTGTGAATATCTGTTGGCCAATATTAAATTTAATGTTCCATGTCGTAATATGCCTAACTTTATGCCTCTTTTGCCCAAAATTGTAGTACGAATTACGCTATGGCGATTATGCAATCAATTCAATAATTTTATTAAGTTTTATAATAAATTTATTAAGTTTTGTTAATTTCTCCAACAAAGAACATTATTGAACTTATGCCTCATTTATTGCGTAGTTTCGTTAAACATTTTTTTCTTCTAAAAAATTAAGTATGTATAGATAAACAAATGTTAAGTCAAATGTTAATTCCAGAAAAAAAATTACGTATTGGGAAGAAATCAAGTAATATTTCAGCTTTTAAGAAATCGATTTTTAAGCGATTATAATTATACTGTAGTCATAGCTTTCGGTGAAGACCGTCGTCACTGGCTGTTGCTTTGGTACGTTTGGCGAGCACTCTCGATGTAAAGACATAATTTTTAAGCCGCTTTTAAAGTAGTTCTGAAGAGTTAGTATAATAATTGTAATCTATTTAGTAGGGATCTTAATATTGCCATAATGATTTCTTTGAATTTTTTTTAAATAAAAAATTATTTTTTATTAAAAAAATTTGAAATTTTAAATGAAGTAAAATCCTTATCAAAAAAAAAAGTTTTATTAATCTTACAATAATCTTTTTCTATGTGAACAGTTAAAACAAATTATATAAATTTAATCATAATTCAAAATTATTTCCGATTGCTTTATTCTTTCCTTAAAGAAATTTGCTAAGTACTTATCGACTTTAGTAAGTTTGTTGTTATTTATTAACATAAAACTTCGTATGCTATTATTGCTTACTATTTATTAGCAGAAACTCTAGTGAATTTTACATATGATTGTCCCACTAAAAGGCCATAAATTTTTCACAAATATCTATAAACAAATCGTAAAATAAAATTAAAGAAAAATGGCAAAAAATTGTTTATGTCTTAAGCAAGTCAATTTATGAATAAAAAACCTAAATTGAATTATTACTAAAGTAATAACTTTTTCTCTAAATAATAAAATTAAAGTAGAATTAATTCATGTTAAAATTATTACTAAAAAAAAGTTTCCCTCTTAAGTCTTTTGATTTCTTATTTGTTATTATTTCTTGTGAGCCAAATTTAAGGCTATTATTTTATAATCTAATTAACATGATTTTCATGATGCTTAATCAATATAATTTGATAAAAATGTTCTTTTCTTTATTTTGTTTTTTATGTGTAATAGTTATTTACAAAATTGTATAAACACTAAAACAAATTTCATGACCAAAACAAATATAATTTTCAACGTATTTTGCTTTTATTAATATAATTAGACACAACAAAAAAACAAATAAATAGAAGCCAGTTAAAATGTATGAAATATTTTTCTTTTTGCCGAAAAATTTTTATATAAAATTTCACTTAAACCAAGTTTTATTTTGAGGTTATTAGAATGCTGGTGTTAAGAATGCAATTGCTAAGTAGGCTTCGACTAGAAACAGAAAAACAGCAAAACTTTTAGACCACCTTATAATCGTTGATGGTCACGATTGTCGATCGGTGGTAAACTAAAGTAGTCAAAAATTGAAGAAAATGAATAGAAGATACTTTTTTTGCTTTGTAATCATCCATCCATCCATCTATCCATCCATCCATCTATCTTGGCACACAGCTAGTCATCTAACTTTTTTTATTCATACATTCATTTGTTTGCTTATTTTTATTATACCATCTGCTGAATTGAGGATGATAAGTGCAATGGTCCACAAAATTTGTAGTCGTTGTAAAGCAGTAAAATCATATACACACAACAATTGGTGTGATTCTTTTTTCTCTTTTTGTTTTAAGTTATATTACTTATCAAAGATTTAAAATATATTACACTGCACAATTTTTTAAAAGGATTAACTTTACTATTTTATTTAATATTAGCATGTGTGCTGTAATCAAGTTCATCCTGAAAGACATATAAAAAGTATAAATTTAAAAGAAAATAGTTATTTATGTTTCTATATAGTAATTTTGAAACTTTTATAAATTGTATTTATTGAAATAGGTGTGGTAAAATAAATCGACGTAAGGCCTAAGGTCGCTAATCTAACTCCTACTAATACTAATATTAATCACAATAATAGCTGAAAATTCATTAACGCACATCACACCCGTCCATCGACATACTTGGTGTTTCGGATTTTCCATTATCGTGGTATGCCGACTAAAAAAACTAGATTTTTTTTCCATTGAAAATGATGTTTAAAAACAAAAAAATGGTTTTAATTTTTTCAAGATGGTTGTATGTCTTCGTGTGTCCAAGTTTCATATTTTTTAACAAGATCTTGATTTTAGTTCATCGGGATACTTCTTCGTAATATGCTTGCTATAGCATTGACTGGCAATAATTTTTCGACAAGGTCTTCTTCGCTTGTGCTTTTAGCCTTTCTCTTTTTTATTTATCCAGAGATTATTTTATAAAATATTAAGTTTCCCAACTAGCCCAAATTAGCTGTGGACACAATATTTGCAGTGTTTTTAAAAATTAATTTATTTCTTACAAAAAAAAACCTTCCTTTGAAAATTTAAATATAAAAATACTTTAATCATATGGCAGCCAGCACAAGCGCCAAAAAATGGATTTTTATGTCTTATCGGTTTTCTTCCAAAATCAAGAGTCTAGTTTAACTTGTAATTGTGATATAACAATATGAACCACCTTAATTTTTATACCCGTAAAATACTTTATATACTTTAAAAGTAAACACTTAATTTGTAAAAAATATTCTTTCAAGGCTGTAAAGTTATTAGAGGGAATAAACGAACTTAAGCCTGACTTAACAATTCATTTGTTTGATAATAAATACTTACTTACTTATGTGGCTATTACAGAACATTTGTTCCTGTAGCCGAACGTAAAATAGATTTCCAAGCGCCTCGATCTTCTGCGCTTCTTCTCCAGTTTCTGACACCAAGTTTCGAGATGTCTTCCTCAACTTGATCTTTCCATCGAAGTTTCGGTCTTCCCCTTCTGCGTGAACCGTCACCAGGTTCGTATTCAAATGACTTTCTAGCTGGAGCATCTTCATTCATTCTCACAACATGACCTAGCCAACGCAATCGTTGTAATTTGATAGGTTTGACTATGTCTATGTCGGCATACAGCTCATACAGCTCATGGTTCATACGACACCCATATTCTCCGCCAACGCAGATTGGTCCATAGATTTTTCGAAGAATTTTTCTCTCAAACAATCCAAGCACAGCATCATCTGCTTTCGCAAGTACCCATGCTTCGGAACCATATAATAGCACGGGTAGTATCAGTGTCTTGTAGAGAGTGATTTTTGTCTGTCGAAAGGTGGCCTTGTTTTTAAACTGCTTACCTAGTCCAAAGTAGCATCTATTGGCCAGTATTATTCTTCTCTTTATCTCAAAACTGATGTTGTTTGTTTTGTTGATGGCGGTACCGAGGTAGATAAAATCGCTAACTACCTCAAAGTTGTAGTTTTCAACTTCCACTGTCTGCCCGAGTCTACTGGACGTCTTGTGCGTTGATACCATCAACTTGGTTTTATCGCCGTTTACTGCCAGACCCACTTTGGAAGATTCTTTTTCGATTTTTTCAAAGGCGGCAGTTATCGCTCGCAATGTTCGACCCATGATGTCTATATCGTCAGCGTAAGCGAGTAACATGTGTTGTTTAGTGTATAGCGTGCCAGATCTATTCACATTCGCATCCCGTATAACCTTTTCTAGCAGGATATTAAAAAGGTCACACGATAGACTATCGCCTTGTCTGAAACCTCGTTTGGTACTAAATGGCTCGGAGAGGTTTTTTCCTATTTTAACTGAAGATCGCGTATCAGTTAAGGTCATCCTGCACAGCCGTATTAATTTTGTAGGGATACCAAACTCAGACATGGCTTGAAACACCTTTGAACGAATGGGGCTGTCAAAAGCAGCCTTGTAGTCGACAAATAGATGGTAGGTGTCGATCTGTTTTTCTTGGGTCTTTTCCAGGATTTGACGTAAGGTGAAAATCTGGTCGGTGGTGGATTTACCAGGTCTAAAGCCACATTGATATGGCCCATAATAAATAGTTGGACTAAAAATCTAAATGTGGAAACTAAGACCACCAGGCCAACATGTTTACGTAACAAAATTGGCTTTCATACTAAACAAATATTTATTAAAGTATAATGTTAGGGCAAAAACAAAAAAAAAAGTTGCTTTCGCTGCTTAAAAAAGGTTGGAGTAACAACAATTATAAGTTGTTAAATATTTAAGAAAACGACATGAACAGGAGGAAAGCTTTAGGTGGTGATAGAATTCATTCTATTTAAGTGACGATGGATGATTGCAATAAAATTTTTCGTATTTTATTATCAGAGTTTGGTTGATTAAATAAATTATGTATAGAACTAAACACTACCCAAAGTTGAGATACATATATGAAGAATGAATATATTTAAATTGTTAAGTACCTACCTAAATGTTATTGTAAAATACCTACCTAAATGTAATACTTACCTAAAATAAGTCCAATTGAATTGTAAATTATCTACACACTTACTATCAATTAGCTTGAACTTGTTAATTGAAGAATTACTGAGTTCCTCATTTATTAAGAACAATCTTAAGCAGGTGATCATTAAGACACTAATTAAATTAATAACCTGATTCTCAAATAACTACAATCGGGTTTTTTTATAAGTTCTTAATGATCAATTACAACACAAAATTTTTTTAGAGATAGGTTCCTCACTGATAAGAAGTCCTTCTCTCAGCCTTATTTCTAAGAGATTAAATAAGATGTAATCATCTGAATTATATTCAATATGAACAAACAGATTTTATATAGAATTTTTAAACTTAACAGATTTGTAAGTGAGAAAAAATTAATATAGAACAAAAGGCTTAAAAGGCCTTTAGAAGTTTCGAGTTAAATTTTTATTTTACATTTATATCCATACTGCAAAGTTCTTCCTTATTTAAATACTGTACAGTGCACTTCAAATACGAAATCATTTATCGCGAGCACCCAGTAAATGAATTAACTGTTACGCTATTAATATCTACTTAAAATTCCCCCTTTTCCTAATTTAGAAACAACAAAAATATCAAATGACCGCCTCTTACCAACAATTCAAAAAGCATAAAAATCACGAAACAACTAAAATGTATACCCACATAATAATAAAACAAATTCTTATAGATCCTTGGTGGCTCACACACCGACTGACTGGCAAATGAATAAACTACAAATTAAAGCGCCAAACGAAACTCATTCATGATTATAGTGAGGCCATAACGCAACACACAAATATATGTACATACAGCTACTAATAATCAACAATATTAAATTTTTCGAACTTAACAAACTGATGATCCAAAAAAGTTAAAGTTAAGGCCGGCTTAAAGAATGGGATATAAAGAAAAATGAAAGAGGCTGCATAAGAGCACACAATAGAGAAAAGAGAAAAACGTTGAGCTTTAATTTAAGTAAGAAAACTTGGAGTTAACTCAAAAAGAAAGCTGGTAACATTTTCACTCAAAACTCTCTCTTTTATACTCTTTTTCTCTAAAAATGTATTTCAAAATTGAGCAAAATTTGTGTAAAAGAATTGGGTTTGTTTGTTCAAAAGTGTTTAAACTACACCTGTGCGTTACATTAAATCACCTGGGTTTCTCTTATTTTATATTTGTTTTCTTCTTTCAAGGTAGCAATAAATTTGGTTAGTTTTTGTAGTTTTGTAGTTTAATCATTTACTGAGCTTCGTATGGTTAGAGTTGGTTTTTATTTGAATGTGTTGATAGTAGACGACCAACGACTATCAAAAATGTGAACAATTTTGGTATTAATTATTGCACGTTCGGTATTTAAGTGTGTTATACGAGTATGATGTACCTTTTAAAATTCAAGTCTCTTTTTTTTTGTAACATTCTTTAACAAACAAAGTTTCAAACATGCCAGACATTCATGTACTGCATGTAGGCTCTTAGTTGGTTTAAATAACAATATTGAAGCAGCAGTATCCGCAGAATTTCTTTTTTATAATACTGCAGGTATATTTCTATTGATGACATTTTTGGATTTGTTGCTGTACAAATGCAGACACACTTAATATTAGAAGCAGTTGCTCGTTCTTTAGTTTCATGCTGTTCGATTCATATTTTTTATATTTATTTTTTTATATTTATATTTATTTACATTTTTTTATATTTCTTTTAAACTTGAAAGCAGTCAAAATTAAAATTTAAAATATTTCAGCAGGCTTTTTTAGTTCATAGCAAAAACCAACCCAGGTCTTAGTGCCATGTGCACTACTTTTAAATTTTGTTCAACTGCCCTGCACAAAATTAATTAAATGAACTTCAACTGATTACCATGAAATTTTGCACTGAACCAAATTTTGTAGCTAATATTAACGAAAAAAATTTGTTAAAATTTAACGACAAAAATTAGTAAAATCAATTTAATTTATATTCCAATCTATATACGATTTATTCATTTAAAATAATTTTATTCAAATAAACAATAAAAATATATTTCAATAAAACGTTTTAAAAAATTATAAAAATTTAAATAGAATTCTTTTAAATGATCAAAAAATTTGTTAAAACAGCAGTAAAATATCCTAAGAAAAACAACGCATAAAATTAGTTAAATTTATATCTCTAAAAGAAGGTAATGTGAATAATTTATCCATTGATTTGACTTGATTTTCGTTTGTTTTTTTTTTTTATTTCATTAAAGGCATGTAGAACAGAAAGAAATTTCTTAAAGTTAAATTCAGTAATTTTATTTGATTTGACAAGAAAAATTTTAAAGTTTTTATACATACATATAAGTATTAATTGCGCAATTGTTTGCGGTCAATTTCGGCTTGGAGTTAAAACAAACCAAATGAATAACTTTTTCGTTTAAACATTCAACTATTAGCAATGAGGAACAGAATTATTTGGAAGACAATTTGAAAAAAACCTTTAAACCAAAATTAAATGGCCGCAACGGGAAAGGAAATATAAAGCTTATAGGATTTAATGCTTGCAATTTTGTTTTCAGTTTATACTGCAGAATTTTATTTAATGATGATAAGGATCGTATAAATATAAAAATTTTATAAAAAAAATTAACTAATAGTTTTAGTTATTTAATTTTTTTTTTTTATATTAAAACCCTATCAAAAAAAAAGAAAAGAAAATGAATTGAAGAAATTTCTGCAATACAAGGAATTTAATAATATTATTTTTTTGTCGTTTGTTATGTGTATAATAACATACTTTTCTTAAATTCTACACCCCATTTTACAGATAAACTTATGTTTAAAAAGTGTATAAGAATTTTATAAGAGAAAATTAAAATTTTAAGAAAACTTTGAATATTACCTGTAAAGATTTTATTAATAAATACAGATATATTGTATCTGGGACCGCCACGACGCGGGCGTCCTTACAATATTTTGCTTCAGTTATGGCTTATGTATTTACTTTATATAAAGGTACCCATCCCTGAATGAAATTCTAAAATTTAAAAAAATTCTAAAAGTTATTGTAAAGCTCTGTAAGAGGCTATTAAAATGTTCTAATAACAATATAATTCTACAAAGTAAAAATACAAACCAAAGAAAAATTTTATTCATCTGTTGCGCAATTTTGTTTAAAATATCCCACTTTCAAAAACAAAAGGTACGCAACCATGTTTAACACATTCCAGTTTTTAAAATATCCCACTTTCAAAAATAAAAGGTGCGTAACATTGCTTCAAATATTCCAGTTTTAAACGAAAAATTTCAGTACCTTTATACCGGAAATTGCGTACTTTACTGCTTTTTCTCCACTTTCTCTTGGAAATAAAACATTTTTGGGGAAATAAGCATCCTATATTGGAATCAGGATGCTAAGGTACCTCCTCACAAAAATTAGTTAAAATCCATCTAGTAGTTTTTACTTTAAAATTAATCAGCGAATTTGTAAAAATATTATTCTTTTAAGTCTTCAAAAATTAATTCTTAAACTTTAAAATATTTGAGAAAAAATCATAAGATTTTGTAAATAAGTTTCCAACAATTAATTGTTTTCAAATAAACTACGTCGAATGGCTGGTGATAAAAGCCTTATGAAACTAACTTCGAGATAAACAATTTTAATCAAAATTTATAGGTTTAACGCCATTAATTAAATAAATAAAATTGATCAAGCGGTCCACAAAACATCGCAAAAGTAAGAACATATCTTGCCTATTGCAATTTTCTATGACAATATCATTTTTTTATAGTTCCCTTAACAGTAGGGTAGCACGACTGTAAGATAGAAATACAACAATTTCAAATTTACGACCAGTTACGAACAAAAATGAAATGCCATATTTTAGTACACCTCCGCTGTCGCTCAAAAGACAGTAGTGTTAAGTGCCACATCGCTAAGAAATGTCATGGCATACGTCAGCAGGTTTGTTAGCGATAACAACTCTACATTTCCTTATAAACTAGCATAAGGCGAATCAGTATTTTTTTGTGAAAGTCATCGTATTTGGAGGCACCTTTTGAAGGGTATGATAAAGACTGAAAATTAATAATTATAGGCTTTACTCTATCAAGCTTGTGTGAAAGAAAGACTCGCACAATGAGTAAAAAAAAGATAGCAACCATTTTCATACTTTCTCAGGCACTTGGCTTCATCCAAAATCAAGAAAAATTTTGTGACAAATAAACTAAAGTCAAAAGATGCTTCTATCGAGGATTTTGGTCAAAAAATCATTTTAAAAGCGAGACAACCAGTAATACCGAAACAAAAGCCAAAAATATAAGGCGCCACACAAATATGATTTATTTCAAGGCCTCAAAATACGATAGGCAAATGTTTTTATCCTCTTAAAAAATACTATTAAAATTAATGTTTGACAGAAAAATTTATTAGGGGAATTAAAAAGGGAAACAGAAAATAGGATATAGTCTTGGTGCGTCCCTAAATTAATCAGGAAACAAATGCAAAAAATACTACACACCAAGAAATTTGGAAGAACCTAAAAAATGCGGTGACATGATCAGAACTATATTGAACACAATTGATGCATTCGAATAGAGCATTGAAAGTAACATTAAAAATATGCAACCAAACATTAATTTATCACTTTCCATCATGACAAGTTAACTGAAAATATTAAAACAATTTTTTATTGAATAGACATTATACGAGAATCCTCAATATGCGATAGACAAATTCTTTCATCTTAAAAAATACTATTAAATTGAAAATTTGATGAAGAAGTTTATTGAGGAAATAAGTAATGAAGCCGAAAAGAGGATAAAGTATGGTACAGCCCTAAATTAATCACGAAATATTTTTATGAGTTGTCATATTTACGACTACTATAACCCACATCAAAAGCAATAACTTTGGATAGAAGTTTGTAAAAGTTTGTAAAAAATACAAAAGCAAAACTAGCACAAGTCAAAAATTTGTAAAAAAAAAGTTAAAAAAATACGTGAACTAATAGTCGACATATAGTGGTTTAAATACTTTTTATTTTGGAAATAATTCGGTAGCTTGTGAACTAACGATTTCATAATCACAATTTTCACTAATTAAAAGTATCGGATATAAATTTAATTAAAATTTTAATTGATTCAATTATGTATTTAATTAATAATAAATAAAATAATATTTTAATTAAAAAATATATTAATTAGTTAAAAATTAAATTAAAGTTGTGTCTGAAATTAATTAAAACATTTAAATAAACATTTAATGCTTTTTGGCTTAAAATAAATAAAATTAATTTTTTTGTTTACATAGATTAAATTTATTCGGTAGTATAAAATTTGTTTAAGCTATTTAGAAGACAAACAATTTATAAAAAGTTCAGAAGGCCCTTATTCTAGCACTATCCACATTTGTTTCATTTGGGATTTATTATAGCGGAGTGTAGTATTTGAAGCAAATTGTGTTGAAAAGTGCAAAATATCATAGCTTTTTTTTTTAATTCAAAATCAATAATTTTTTTTAATTCGAATTTTAGCAAGACCATTCGCTAGTAAAGGGATTGTTTAAACATTATCTCTTAATTACACAGCTAAGAAAAAATTTTTGAATTTATTAAAAGCAAACGCAGTAGTTACTTTTGTAAAAAATTCCTATTTTTTTTTTGTATTGTCTAGATAATTGTGCGTGACTTCATCAGTTTTCTTCTTTTTAGTGAAAATTGTGTAATTAGGAAATAAGCAATCAACAGGTTAAAATTAATTGGATAATAATTGCTACACATATCGTACTTAACCATCTCAATTATCTGTCAAAATTCCACTTTCCTCCCAATTTTTTTTTATAATACATTTTATTTTTGTATAAAAAATTTATTAAAAATTAAATCATTTCGAAACTACTTTTAAATGAATTTCTAAAAGCGTTCATTTGACCATCGTTAGCTTCTTTCACACTTCTATTATGTTCTAGGCAAAGAAGAGTAAGACATTAAAAATTATATTTTACCTTGATGGAGCAGCATTAGCCGAAGGATTTTAAAAAAGATGAGATTCATCTGCTTGCCCTTCAGGGGTACAAACTGTCACTGCAGCATTCCTACAGCTTTGACAAAATGCTCTCGTGGAAAATAGGGGCACCAGACGCCAGGGCTTCCTGGAACTACTATCTGGAAGAACAGCTCGCTATTATTATGGGTCCTTTTATAGGCCTGACCAGTGTCAAAATGACTAGTACTACGGTACTGGTACCCTCTCTGGTTGACTGACTGGTTGATGGAGAGGTCATTTTGGGTTCACGTGGTGGTTGTGGTTTGGATCGATGTATGCAGTGATGGTGCATGTTGATCAAGTGTGCTGTTGAACTCTCAACAGAAAGGAGTTTGGATAGTCTCCAAACCCCTAAGAGGTTAGAGCATGTGTCCAAGGTAGTCTACACTTTATTTTCACTCGATGGTAACACTACCGTCGGATAAGAGCCAACACGGCTAGATGCCAACGTAAATCTGGACCACATCTGCTTGTCCAGAAGAGTGAACCAAACGACGCGGACTTCTAAAACTCGTAAGTGGTGAAAAATTATACCTGTGTGAAAACCATAAAAACTTTAATCTAGTTCAACAATAAAAAAGGAAAAATCCGAGAGCTTGAACATTGATTTGTTCTCGGCTCTATTTACCAATACAAATCAAGTAAGTACTTGTCTATTAACTTTTTCGTGCCTTACTTTGATTACTTTAATGTCGCAGGCAAGAGATCTTAGTACTGCGGCATCGCATGTCTCAAGGTTGGCAAATAAAAGAATTTACTAAAAGAAACAAGTGACCTCATTGTGCCACGTGAATGGACCAGAGTAATATAAAACTTAAATTTCCAGGCGTGCATTCTGAAAAAATTTTCTGGTTTTATTTAAAACTTAAGTTTACGTCTTCAAAAAAAAAAAAAATACCCTTTATTATGGATTTTTAAAAATATTTAAATCACACTTTAATAATGTTTATGAACTCAAAAAATTTAACTAAAAAAAATGAAATCAGAACTTATTTAAACAATGACCAAATATTTTAAGATTTTTTAGTACTCGTAAGGAAACTAACTAGCAGCGAAAATAAAACTAAGAAAATTAGTTTCAGAAAATCTAAGAGAGTAATTCTGCAATCATAGAATGTTAGGAGATTTTCTTTATTTTAGACTTAAGCAACAAATAATTTTAATTATAAAATTATTTATTTCATTTAACTACAAGGTTAACTTTAGAAAATTTTTAAAAATTTAATAAATTTAATTAATAAATTTTAGTTCAAGTTATTTGTGATCTCCATCTTTAAAAACACTTCATTTTCAACTTGTTGTGCGTAGACTGATCAATCATAAGTTTATCTTTCTTTGTGTGTATCCATTTGATTTATAGTTTATGTCTTTCTGTATGTTTAAAAAATATACTATTATTGTTCATGATTATCTCTAAAGTGATTTAAAATTTTTAATTAAGGTTTGTATTGATATATTTAGAAACCTTGTTGGACCTTTTAAAAAGTTGCTGTCGAAACAACTTTAAATAACAATGAGACTCATAATCAAGATAAATAATTTTTGAAGTTTTGAAAATGTATCTTTAAAATTTCTTATTCAAGAAGATTTATTTAATGGTTTAAAAAATAAAAGTTACCATCCGCTTGCCAAATTTCTCTCTACTCAGTATAATTTGCTTTTACACTAATCTATTTTTCTCATTCTATAAAATTTATGACAAATCTAATTATAAGTGGGACAATGCAAAACAATTTTTAGAAGACAAGAACCAGCAACAACCTGCGACAAAGTCTTAAGATATCGGTAGAAACAACCGACAAATTTAGAACTACTGAAGTATAGATACTTACTTGCACCTGCAGCCATATATACTATATATGAACTGGACGAATATTAAACAAATTTTACGGAGACATTATTAACGAACAGGTATACATATATAACCTCAGACACAACTTTTACACCACTTTCTACCTGTACCCACCACTTTTTATACTAAAAACACCAAAGACGTGACTTGATAATGATGTTCTCATATCCCAGGCACCCACTAACCGTACCAAACAAACAGCCAGTGACAACTGTCTGCAACGGAAGGTATGATAGCGGTATTAAAGGTACTGCCAAAACAAATCCAATATACCTAATACCACACAATTACCTATTGGAAAATTTCATTTTTTCACCGGATTCCATTCCCGCTAAAGACACCCAGTCTTTATAGGGTGTTTTCTTTAGACAAGCCCGGCAGGAGCTATCAGCTAGTGCTGTCATCGTAACAATAAAATTCATATAAAGAAAATAACTTAATAACTTCTAAAACATTTTTCTAAAGAAATTTATGCTAATTTATATTCGAAGAAAGTTGTTTTCTTTTGTTTCTAAATTAAACAAAAAAATAATATTTATAAAACTAGACATTTTGAAGAGAATAAACAAATAGTTATACTGTTAATATAATAAAAGAGAAAAAATATTAAATAAAAAGTGAAACAATAATCATCAATTTTTGTCACTTTAAATCGCACCTCAAAAATTATAATTCCCTCAAAGTTTTTATTATTTTTTTTTAATATTTCTATTTAAATTTCTTATGCTGTTAAATTCTATTGTTTTTTTTTTTTAATTTTTTGTATAACAAATTTCCGGTATGTAAAAGTTTGTCTCTGTGTTAACTGTGTGAATGTAAACGACTTTTTTATCGGATTACTTTTCTTGTCTTTATTTTGTTTGTCTTTTTCTCTCATTTACATTTTTATTATTTTTACAATTGTATGCAAATTTTGCATTTCTTCCAATTTTTATTGATTTTATTTGACATGTATTTTTCAGTGACACACTCTGAAATGAGAAAAAGCACATTCAGTTTCAGTTTCAGTTACACAATTAACAAAAAGTTACTATAAAACCTTCTCAATAAATAAGTTTTAATTGAACTTCTTTTGATTTCATTGTTAAGTGAAAGATATTTTCTTTTGTAGAGGTTTCTAAATAGATTGCGCTTTCACTTTCGTTGGGTTAAAAGTAAAATCCATAAAACAAGAGTATAAAAATTGGCCTTTCTCTATTTTTTTTATAAGGAACATTAGCGAATAAAAACAATTATGTCTAAATATTTTTGACTCTAAAATAAATAGGGTTTTGGCAGGAAGTCCACTAAGTTGCTTGAATAAAACCATAAATTAAGCTGATAATTGCGTTAGTGAAATGCCATGAAACCTATAAATATAATCTGGCCAAGATACTTGCAGAGTACGTTGCTTGCAAAAATATCCAGTTCTGGCCAGCATAAAGCTTAGAACCTCAAGCAGACATATGTAAGTTAAATGTAAATTAATCTAAGTCTTAGAGAAATGCTGACATTTATAAGAGGAAGCTGGTTGTTGTCAACAGTAAAGGCTAGTTGTAGGACGAGAAGTACTATTAAGTTAGCGATTTGCTTCGCTGTGCCTGCTGTGTCTGCTTCGCTGTGCCTCCCCAAAAAATTGAATATACACAAAGAGTACAGCAGATAAGTTTCTCAACTTTTTATAAGTGTTGTTATTGTTTTGAAATAAAGTAAAAATCATGAAGACAGTTTATATATGCTCAAAGGTTTGAAAAGAGGTTGTTAGTAAAAACAAAGATTTAGGGAATAATACCGCTTTAAATAGGTAGTGCCCAAAGCTAGGCTTTGGTAATTTCAATGATGAGTATAAGGCAATACATTTTTTTGGTGCCCAAAACTTAGCTTGAACTTATAAAATTTTTACACACGGAAAAATGTTTTCCCTCCTGGAAATTTTTTTATATGAGATACTAAGACATGTACAAAAAAGTCTTCTGGTCCCATAAATTTACGTCGGGCCCCTAGGTTGGATGAACAATCCGACCGCTCATTACAAACGGAACCCTCATTCCTCGAAATCGAGAAAATAGGGTCTAGCAAGCCGTCCCCCGTGTCACCATTTTCCTGTTTGGAGTTGTCAGTAAACCAACCAACCTGGTAAACGTACCAACCAACATCGTGCTGTCAAGTTTCGTTTGTCTGTGCAACAAAAGGCTGGGTTAAATGTCACACTATGGTATCTGATTTTGCTGACGAAATATCCGATAGTCGAAAAGTGCTTTTACACACTTCTATTTTCGTTGTTATGCAGAGTGACGGTATGTGTAGCGCCTAGTGCGTTGTTCCAACGTAGCATCCGGTCAAGAAATATTCAAAGATAAATAACATAATCCAAGAGCTTAATAGTAACGCCGTTTAAAGTGCGCTTGATGAGTCTAAGAATTCCAGTTTTGTAAATGGTACCAGAGTAATTTTTGCATAGTTAATGGACAACTCCCGGGACTTACACCACTTGGAAGTTAGATCCAGAACCTGCTGCATCCTATAAGATATGGCTTCATCATTGTTAGCGAAATCATATGAAAACCGACTGAAGCAGGCCACCTTGTGGATAGCCTCCGGTTGTCGTTAAGTTTTTCGACTTAACTCAGAAAAAAAAATTTAGATGTAAGCATCTCTACGGTCCAGTTCCTAAACAATGTCGGAACATGAATTATTTGCTTTGCTAATCTCGTCATATAGCATGTTATCAAAGGCTCCCTCAATGTCTATAAAAGCGCACAAGGCAATTTGATTTGAATCAGGAGCCTTTTTAACAACTATCGTTAGATAATAAACAGAGCTTATATATAGTCGGCTTTCTAGTCTGAAGAATATCATTAAAATTTTATTATTTCGATTTCGATTTATTCACCTCCTAGATTTCAAATATCAGAGTCAATATAGCGACTTCTGCAAATCACTAGGTCTCTGTTTCATAGCATCACGGGACTACAACGCTAAAAATACGTTTTGGGGATCAAGACTAATTACTCCAAAAGGTCGTGTTTTGTTTGACAAAATTTCAAAAATGCGTCTGAATGTGATGTCCAGTGGACAACCCACCTATTGGCTTACTGATCGACAAAAAATACCGGCTGTTATTGATTTTGGCGTGATTAAGGATATTCCTAGAGAAATGATTAAAGCTGAAGCGTCACTTGAATTATCCTCAGATCATTCACCCACTATCGTCTATATATGGAACCAGCCAAATAGTATGTCATCAACAGCCAGCACAAGCATTAATTAGTTGAAATATAGAAAGTATTTACCGCTATCACCGCTCCGCTAAGAACACCTGAAGACGTAGAATGGAGTCTTATTGATTTTGATCGAAATTTTAAATCAGCTGCCCAACATGCAACAGTAACCCGATAACCAGCTAGATACAATTATATTTATACTGCAGATATCGAACGGCTCTTGGCTGAAAAAAGAAAAATTTGAAAAGTGGCAATCACACAGATCTCCTCAACTTAAATCTAGACATAAAGATTGCACGATACGGCTAAGACAGCTACTAGGATATCGAAGAGTGTGGAAAAATTACTTAGAAAAATTACTTAGAATAAATCGACGCAATTGCACAATGAGATTATTATGGCATGCATATAGAAACCTTAAAGTACCAGTCGTACGTAAGCCTCCCTTGCGAACTTCTGGTGGAGACTGTACAAGAAATGATACCAAACAAAGCAATTTATTTGTTGTATATTTGAAAAGGGTTTTCACTCCAAATATATGTACTGATACAGTGGAGTTTCCACCAGTAGAACCTAGTGCCGAAGTACCCTTAAGATGTGAATTTAGTAATATTGAAAGGGCAATAGCGGATTTAAACACAAAAAAGGCCCCTGGCATTGATAAATCAAGTAATAAGATGTTATTTTAGTTGCCCCGTATAGGTCACAGAATTATTCTTTTTGGTTTTAATGCCATCTTACGTCTTGAGTACTTTCTCACAGAGTGGAAGGTCCTTTTGATTACTATGATTCCTAAACCAGGAAAATACCACACAAAAGTAGATCTATACAGACCTATAAGCCTTTTATCAAACATATTAATTACTAAGTTGATTCCAATTCTTAGCGCGAAAGGATGATTCCGAACCAACACACACAGATTAGAAAATGTTATTAAAAAGATATTTTTATCAACGTTTCTCAAGCATTCGATAAAGTTTGGCACGAAGGCGTAATATATAGGTTAAGGCTGAACTTGGCCGAAAACTTCTATAAGCTCTTGAAAAAATTATATAACGGATCGAAAACTTTACTGAAGAGAGTTTTTTTAAGCTCAACTCAGCTCATTGAAGCCGGAGTTAGCCAATATAGTATTTTGGAACCCATTTTATATTTAGTGTACTAATCATAAGTATTGCCAATTAGCACCCGAATCCATACATCAGCATTTGATGACATAGCATTTTTAAGTATTCATGAAAGCGCCCAAATAGCGTCACAATATTTACAAAACCACATATTCAAATTGGAAATATCGTTGAAGAATTGGAGAATAAAGGTGAGTGAACAAAAATGCACTCATATAACTTTCACACTGCATAGGGACTCATGCTCTCCTATTCGCATAAATAACCAAATAATACAGCAGCTTTCAGACGTTAAATACCTTTTTATACACACAGAAAAAATTATTACCAAAATATTTCCAAACAAATGGTTTTTTTTTTAAATGTTTATTGATTTTCAAAAACTTTTTTGTTTGAATCTAATAAAACTTTTGTTTGATTTTTATTTTGCTTATTTATTACTATGGAAATGTTGTGATTCTGTAAAAATTATATTTAAAAAATCTTTAAATTTTGAATAGCCTCTAATTATATTTTAGTAGGGGAACTACGTCCTTTTAGACAACCTTATGAAATTAAAAAGCACAAAAGTATATACATTTTTTTTCTTAACAAAATTTAAGTTTGGTATTTACATATAGACAGAAAAATATTTTCCCACTGCTATTTAAAACGGTTTTATACAAAACAAAGTTATTTTGAACAGCCAAATAAACAAACTTATTAAGATTAAAACTAAAAACCATTTTGAAGTTTTCGAATGTGTTTTTGTTAAATCCTTTATTGTTTGTGTTGGACTTCTTAAAAAGTTATCATTATTTTAATAAATAATTTTCTCTATTCTTAAATTGTGGTTAAAACTTTCCTTGCTTGAGCAACTAGTGAAATATTTTTAAATAATAAATAATAATAATAGGTTAATAGCATTATATTATTAAAATAAAAGTTGATTTTCCAAAACATTAAATTTCAATGATTGCTATTATTATAGCACACACTGCAATACAAATAATATATAATTTTTAAGTGCCTATCTCTATATATCAAAAGATAAGCAGGTATACGTCAAATTAAGTCATCAATGAGAACAATATTTAATTTTAAGTTTTATTTAATATTTCGGATATAGCATTATGAAGGCTGCGTAAATATGAAGTGTCTGACTATAACGATACATAAAATAACATCACCTATCGGGACACTGTTTAATTTCTAATTTGAAATATTTAAAATTCTTATGGTCATAACAGACTATCTGAAATTATACCTAAGTTCCAAGTTACATCAACCATAAGGACACTAATCTGTAAGGTAATTTTGTTATTAGTGTGTAAAAAAATTTTAAGTGGTGCACTTTAGGTTTAAAAAGACACTAAAAAACATATATATTTTTCTCGATGCACAACCTTTAATTTTTAAAATTAAGAAATTTTTTGAATGGAAATAATCTATTAGCATAACCTTTCAAATAAAAATAAATATAAATCGGTTCAGAATTAAATGATTTCTCGGAGTTAACGCAGACGTCTTGATAACCTTCACCTTATCTGAAGTCGGTTAATTACACGACAATTTTTCAGATATTATCCAAGAAATTTTATTTTGGCACATTTATTAACAATTACTCGTTCGCAAAAAACGGCAACACTTTCATGTCATGTATTGAAAAAATAACAAAAAAAATTATATTGATTTTTTCAAGCCTTCAATAAGGAAATTTATTTTAATAAACAATTATTTAATGCCCAAATATTGAAACTTTTAAAAGCCATTAGCTGCAGAGGAAAAGGTAAAAATATACAAATTTTTTATTGAAGATATTGCTACATATTCATATACATATATTTAAATTTATGATTTTTATTCACAGTTTTTCAGTTGGGGGCAATGGCCAACTTTATGTAAATATGTATGACATATGCTTCTGACCAGCAAACAATTCCCATATCAATAATTTAGATGAATCAAAAACAAGGTTTTACCCCAATTGTGCTCAAGAGGAAACACTTTGTGCCTAAAATGTATAAGTAACTAGTCGCTAAAATTTGACCAAAGTAAAAAGAAAAAGGGAGATACATTATTTTCACTGTTGCTCAAGATGTCAAATTCCATATATAGATAACATTTTTTAATATATACAGCCACGTCACAGAGTTAATTCTGTTCGGAAGTGGAATTGATTACGTACTTTGCTTCTCTAGAAAACGTAAAACGAAAAAAATTTCGGAATGAAACCTCTTGCAATTTTCTATGTGGAACTGATATTTTTTTATCGTTTTTAAGCCGTTTAAACTATTCAGGACATCATTTTATTAAAATTCTGCGACGTATTTTATCAATTTACTGCTTTTATTAAAGATCTTTCGGGCTTTTTGTTATGGTATTTCTGTCTTAACAACACAAATATTTTTTTGACTTTAAAAAAATTAATTTATTCAATCATTTCAGACATTTCGTTCGGAATTGAAATGATTTCGTAGTTATCATTTCGATCGGAATGGTGTTAGCTACTATAGATTCCGTTCGGTTTTAGTAAATGGAAAAAAAAGCAAAAACACTTTTTATGTATTACATATTGAAACATAAGAACGAATGTTACAAAACAAAAAATAGATGCTTTGAAAGATAATAAATAGTTAAGAAATACATCTATCACCACCTTGTAGTCCAAACCCTTGCCTTAACTCATATATTCCATTGTATATGAGCCGCGTTGCGACCGTGGGCACCAGAACCATTTTTCTGACCCAAGGTCCAATATTTTCTGCACAAATTAATGAATAGACTGTTTTTGTAAAATCAATTATTTTCTGAACAGCTTTGCCCACAAAACCGTCTGGAAAATTTAACAAGGTATAGAAATAGTACATTTTGGACCATCTTACTGGTATTTATTTTCAATAGAGTAATATAACTTGGAAATCGGTAACCATAACCCCTTCTCAAAATATGTACCACAGTGCGGGGCCAATGTTTAGCATTTTTGACATATTTCTCCATAACTTTTTTTTATCGGTCGATTTATTAAAGACCAAAGTCTTATCTACACAACAGAAAAAACGACGTATAAAAATTCGAATCCTATAAAAAGTTAT
The DNA here is from genome assembly GCA_949628195.1 of Phasia obesa. Lineage (NCBI taxonomy): Eukaryota > Metazoa > Arthropoda > Insecta > Diptera > Tachinidae > Phasia > Phasia obesa. Next base: position 91,251,789 of record OX451215.1, read on the forward strand.
GGAATTTTGACCACTGTGCTTCGTAGAGTTTTAAGGTATTGTCCAGAATAATATCCATTACTAAAAGATGTTCTAAATTGTTTAAATGGCTATAAATTGCTTAAAATATCAATTCCACATAGCAAATTGAAAGTGGTTTTATTCCGAAAAAATTTTTCGTTTTAGGTTTTCTATAGAAGCAAAATACGGAATCAATTCCACTTCAGAAAGAATTATAGCTCTGGAATATGGGTGATTGTTTTCTAAATTCATTCTTATGTTGGCACATTGAAAGTGGTTTTGTATTTTTTTGTTTTAATGAAACTGAAGAGAATCTATAGCAGCTAAAACCATTCCGATCGGAATGGTTACTACAGAATAATTTCAATTCCGAACGGAATTTGTGACATGCTTGATAGAATTTGATATTTTAAGAAACAGCGAAATTGAACGAATTTGCAATTGCCATCCTGTAAAGTGATTCGTCTTGGCCTTTTTTTTAGATTTTGTTATTTTTTAGTAAACATTTTTGTCTGATTCAGGCAAATTTTTTGTTTGAATTTTTTTTTTTTCAGGCAATAAATTTTTTTTACCAAATATCATAATTAATTGTTTGAAAAAATCGTGGTTAATATTCTCAATAAACTTATTTTAAAGTTAATTGTTTGAATTTACAAATTTGTTTATAGGACCATATTCAAACAAAAAATTATAAATTAATTGTTTGAATCTGAAAAATTATTTTTTCTGTGCATCTTGATCGGCGCCTTACTTGGAAAAAACACATAGATTTCAAGTTTACACAAATGAAATTAAAAGCATTACAACTAAATTGGCTTATTGGCAGAAACTCTATCCTGAGCTTAGATTGTAAGAAGTCGATCCTCAAACCAATTTGGTTTTATGGAATTCAATTATGGAGCACCGCCTCAGCTAGCAATGTAGAAAAAATTTAAAGGCGCCAAAATATGATTCTACGTATGATTACGGGTACGCACTTTTTTAAAGGTTAACTGATTTGGCATCGTGTGCACCAAACAAAATATTTAAATTCAAAATAAAAATCAAAATCATGCAAACAGAACAGTATTTGTGGTGGCTATTTAAATTGACACAATTTGTTAGCCTTAGGCTTCTTAAAAACACCTGGTCTAATGTGAAAAAATTTAAGACCTACCGGAAAAAAGGTTGAAACCACTAACTTAGCGTTTAATGAATAGCGTAATTGATGTATGTTTGTGGCGTGTGTGTATAGCTTCTGCTGCGGTCAGAAATTATTTTGTTTTTATGCGTTTTCCGTTGTTTTCAAACATTATAATCAATTTACTGATGCTGCTGTTTGTTTATAAAAAATCTTTTATGCTTTTTTTTATTTTGTATTTGTATGTTTACAATTATTATTATTTTTTATGGTTTACTAGCTTGTAGCTACAATCCGAAGCGTTGTTCCCATTGTTAAAAAAGTTACTTCTTTTTCATTTCTAACATAAATAACATGCAATTTGATTTATGAAATTAAAGTTTAAAACTGTTAAAACTCAATTCAACCTGAAAACACAAATTTTGTTAGTTTCATAAAAATGATAAAAAATAATTTCAGTCGAAATAAACCCGCCAATATACACAAATTTTGTTCATACGTAAATGAAAGTAATTTTTACATCAACTTAGCGGAATGCCGGCTAGATCACTAACATAACTTCCACATCTAGCAAATTCCTCCGTAATTTCATTTTAGGGCACTCTTGTGTACCCCGGTACCCAAAAGAGTTCCAGATTGGAATGTTTCGAAATTTTATCTACTTATAGGGAGTGAGCAATATACCGATTGGTAGCGCGCTAGTCTATCAGTCTGGAGGTTGCGGGTTCGATTCCCTCCAAAGACTCAGGGTGTTTTCTGCAGACAAGCAAAAAATTTCGCAGAGGTTGTGTTGGCTTTACAAAAAAAATATCCGGCATTCGCGAAGCAAAATTAATGTTGTGTAGATGCCGGATAAGGAGTTTATCATAGCTTTGCTGTCGGTACAGGTCTGGATATCTTTGCCATATATCCTATGGAACCTTAGCCAGCTTGGCGCTCTTTTTATGGCTGAAATTTCGGCCTGAACAGTACAGCCTAAAATTTATCCTTGTTTAGAATCCAGTGATGAAGACGCCTCCCCCACTCTATTGTCCGTTTTAGATCCATCTGTATACACTTGAAGCACGTCTTCGTGGTGGCGTTTGACATTGATACTCCGAATTTTCTTGCCGGCATATCTGAGAGTGAAAAGTAATCAATATTGTTGATACACAACACAAAATAGTCGAATGGCCGAAACCCGTCGATTTCCATGCTCAGGTTGCACTATTCCTTATTGCCGAGTTCATGGCCAGTTGTTTGGCCATTAGGTCGGCCAATGCAACATTGTAAATAGAGCCTTTGATATCGTAGTGCACATGCCATCCGTGATCATCAAGGCTGAGGTGCGTTGTACTTTGTCAACTATACTACAATATGTAGGGTAGTCTACTACAGGCAACCATACAAGCGCTCCATACATTAGTATTTTTTTTTTTTTCTTAAAGAGAAGTAACACTCACGTTATGATTACTTTTAGAACAGTCTTGCAGCGCCTCTGGTGTTATTTAGGCATATTGGTTTGAAGCTATCATAGCCAATTTGTAACTATTTTACTCTACCGGCGAAGAAGGGCGCTTTGGATATGCACTATTATGAAGAGAATTAATACACATCAGAAAAATTGATATCACCACGGCTGAGTATTGAACTCGTGATCATGCTTTAGTAGTCAACGTGCTAACTACTTGAGCTACAGCACCCTCAAATACATACACTAGTATGGGCTTTAGCACTCTATTAAAAAGCCAGTAGGAAACAGTGATAAATCGATAATTATTTTAGAGTTTCGAAATTTGATATATTTTAACTCTAGTTTTTTATCTTGTGTTACTAGTTTTAAAAATTTACCTATAAATAAGCATTCTTGAAAAATATATCGAATTATTGAAATATCAAAATATCGATACTAATATTATATCGATACTGTAAAAAATATTGATGCCATATATTCGTATATATCGATATATTTTTTTATTTGTCCATCCCTATTTTAAATTATAATTATTTTCACTAAAGATTTCCGTTTTCACAGGCATTTTTTTTTTTTCGTCTTTACAACAACAAAAAGAAAGACGTTTTAAATTAAATTTTACTACAACAAAAAACACACATCTATCATAAATGCATGTTGAAGTTAATAATCCAAAATATATTTAAAAGTATTTGTTAAGCTTTTAGGCTTTTATTGAAAATTTGTTAGGCAAATAACGAACTTTATATTTTTTCTTTTCATGGTGATTAATACAGGTATTTTTTTTAAACCGCCTGGCTTCCATTAAAAAGTGATTAAAGAAAAAAAATTAGTTTTGAGCTGTAATATTTTGACTGCTGGCCTATGTAATTATACTGATACTGGTCGCTATTAAATAATGATTTTTACATATTTTTTCTTTTATTTTATTTCTAGTCTTCAAATGAATCAAGCATTTCTATTGTGAAATTAATCAAGCATTCAATAATTAAAATATGCCGCTTGTTGTAGATCTATCACAAGATCTTTTCTTGATCTGAGGATTGCTTAATTTGAATAGCATTTAAAGGAGGCTCCTTGAACGAAAGGCGGTTAATTTTCAAAGCGAAACTTGTTTTTGTTTTCTTTTTTCTTAAAAGCTTATTCGTTCTTAGATATTTATTTCAGGCTTGTTTTCATTTTTTAATGAAGGCCTTTTCTTAAAAAATATTAATGAATAAACTGTAATTTGTGCTGGAAAATATTCCAATTTGAATTATTTCTTTTTTAATTAATTAATTTTGCAATTAAATTATGGGAAACTTATTTTCTTTTATTTTAATTTCTAATGACTTATGTCATGCACGTTTGAATTTCTTGCAAACACTAAAACATTCAAAGACAATGCCATCTTGTAGAATTTTATGGTTTTTTTAATTAACAGATGGTTTTGTTAAACTTGTCGTCGTAAAACAAATTACGATATGACGTTTTTAGTATCAAGGCAAAAATAATGTAAACATTATGCCAGGTTGTACCTAGTAAATTAGGTAGGTTGTAAAGTAATTTTATTTTATAATCTTAAATATTTTGAAATCATCCCAAGATATCTTGAAAGTATTCATCAGACCGTAGTTTATAGCAATAAAAAAAACATTAAAATATCTAAGAAGACATGAAAAATATCTATATTTAAGCAATGTGCGTTTACCCTCTTGTGAACGAAATAAGAACTAATGAGTTGCTTTGTAAGTCAAAAAGAAAAACAAGGCTAAGTAATTCGTTGAATATGTGAGACAAGCTAGATTCTTTTCAATGACATTACTTGCAAAATATGATATGTTTCGAAAGGCCAATACAGTTTTGTAAAAGGGCGCTCACGAGAGGGATTATTCCTTTTTTTAAGCAACCCCAAAATAATAGCTTCAAATCGCTTTTGCAAAGTGTTCTGATATCTGCTGTATGAAACGAACTAACATCTTGTAAGAAATAAGTGAAGTACACAGTGGTTAAAACACTTTTTAACTTTTTATAGGAATACTATCATTTTTGGGAACCATTTCAAAATGACGATTTCAAAAATTTGGCGCAAGTTTGTATATTCTTTCTAACTACTAGAGTGTTGAGTGGTGATTAATATGGATTCCATAGTGACAACTCCAGTTCCAGCATCGGATGCAGAAGCCCAATCAGCTGATCGTCTTATAAACAAATAATTACCGAAACCTCAAAGCAAATACTTAATATTCATGTTGCTCCAACATAGGCAACTGATGCACTGCTGAGATTGCTGCTTTAGGACTTATATATTAGGTCAACGGCTGCGATGTCAGCTTTGCTAATGAAGATCAATGTAATTTTGAGTAACTTTGGGCTGAACATCAGGCATAACATTAAGGAGGCGAGGGAAGATCAAATGCAGATGGAACACATGAGACATTCATTGCACAATGAGTGTAACGAGAAAGACGTCAGCGTTTTTACTGATGGCTCTCTTATGGACGGTAGAGCTGGAGCAGGTATATACTTAGCTGCGTTGAACCTGTTATGTAATCTGCGTATGGGGGAGAACATCTCTGTTTGCTAGGCAGAATTATTTGGGCTGCTGCATGCGTTGGATCACCAGCTTGAATGTCGTGTAAATAGATGAATGGTCCTCATTGCACTTGACAACCATTCGTTTATGAAACACATAAAGCAGGTGAACGTATTCTCTAAACAAGTGCTGAAATGTATTTTAAAAGTTAATAAATGTGCCTCGGTTAATGAGGTAACATTGATGTGGGTTAAGGTATACATAGTCACAGCCTGGAATGAAGCAGCATACCAAATAATAAAAGGGAGATCTGTTGTAAATTTCAGAGTAGCGCTGAGTAATGGAATACATCGAGAGAAGGCTGAAGGTGGAATCGAATTCCGCTCAAAGAGCCCCTCGAGAGGAAGGCTGGTAAGGTATAATAGAAAATATAATACTTCTATTATATTTTCCATTTCCAATAAGCGGTTATCCAGCGTTGGTGACAGATCAAGTATTATCTAGCCAAGATGAAGGAAGTTGATAATTGCCTGGAAGAAGATGAGGTGGAATCGTACATTGTGTTTGAATGTTTTTTCGACCCCATTCCATCCTCTATGATTACAGGCAACAGAAATGTAATTAAAGGCAACCTACTTATATTGAGTCACGTGCGACAACCAGCCTTTAATCTTGACTTTAGTGATTACAGACTGTCGATTGGTAACTGTCGGCTAGTATTTGTTTAAGACTCACCCACACAGAGCTCCTTATGCGTGGGTAAGTCAACATTCAAAGTGGAGGTCGAACGCTATCCAGAGTTCGCATACGAAAGGCCAAGCACTCTCTTGACCACGCATCCTTGGCGTATGCTGTTCCACCGTGGATTAGGGGAGCTGTCCTCTTTAACCACTTAGTAACCATTCAGGTTCTCGGCACAGCTGCTAACCACCTTTAAACTTACAAGTGGCTCGTCCTACATTAATATATAATTACTTCGAACTACAAGACTTGTATTTGTCTTCTAAATTTGAAAAAGTCCAATGAAAAATAAAACCATTTAATATAGGAAGATAGTAATGATCGTTGCCATACACTGTTATCATAAAGTTCAATCATATGATGATTTACATTTATTATGAGAAAAATAAAAAAATAAAAAAAGCGAAAGACTAACGATAGAAAAAGTCGATTAGAACTGCGAATATCTAATTGTTTTGTTGTTACAGAATTTTTCGTGAAATATTTAATTAATTCGTCGAGTTTGTTTTTTAAGTCTTTTGATTTACATCAACTATTAGATAATTGTTTTTATTTGGTATTATCTTTAATAAATAATTTTCCAGACATAAAATATAAAAATTCTGTCAAATAAGAAAATATGAATGGTGAGTTTGGGCTACCACATGAAATTATTTATCTGTAAATTATTTATCACAAAATCTCTTTTGAATTTGGTACAATCAAGCTTCATAGAATGATGTAATGCGTATGTCATAAATTTCTATTGAGTTCTTTTAAAGCAGAGGTATTATATCATTATTTTTCGTTGCATCTCTATTTCCGTTAAAGATTCATATTCGGCTTGCCGTAGTTACTCTACTCTACCAACTAGCATTGAAGAAGGAAATAAAGAGGTGTAAAATCATGATTTCTGTCGGCATAAAAAATGTAATATAAATTTTTATATAGAAAGGCAGTTAACCCTCGCAAAGCTCCATATTCCGCAGGTTAATCTATATTAAAATGGTATGTAGAAGTTGAACTTCTGAAATAATTGCCTGCTTTTCATAATAAATTGTTTATGTTAACACGATTAGTTGTTATTGATTTAAGCTCCCAGTTCTCGTATTGATTTTTATATATTATTTTAATCCTATATTAAGTCCTACAAAACTAGTCCCACTAGTTTTGTTGTTTCTATTTCCGCCTTTTAAGACCAAAAACTTTAAAGAACTTTATGCGTCCACTAAGGCAATTTTTATATTCGTAAATTTCCAATGCATTGACATTTCTGACTCTGAAAATTCTAAAATCCAAGTTAAAGCTTACAAAATGTTTTTATAAAATTTCTACTTTAATTTTAAAGTTTTTAATACAGGTTACGTTTAAGCATTAGATTAATGATAAAAATTCTCTAGCTAAAATCTAGCTAAGCTAAAATTAATTTGCTAGATTGGTGTTAGTAATTAGTGAGTTTAAAAAACTTCTGTTTTAAATGCCTACTTTATTTCAGATGTGTCTAACAGATCTATTTGTAATAAATATACCGTTTATTATGTTACTGTCATTAAATATTTTTAAAAAACTTAAGATTGATATCTTAAAGTATTGGCTAATTCTCACAGCATTATAAAGAACAGAATTTTGGATAATTCCCCAAAGATAGCATTTTTTACTCAAATAAACTAACTGGTTTGAAAATATTTAACAAATGCTTTATTTGAATAGAGTTCGACTTGAGGTTTTTATATTCCTCTATAAGATTAATGATTTAATTGTGTTTTGTGTTTGGAAGTATTTTAGTTAATATTCTTTATTTTGTTACTGATTAACAGCGCATATATTGATGGGAATTTTTTTTTTTCTTAACTTGGTTTGAAAGTGGCACTGATGTCACGTCATTATGTAATCAAATATAATTTCTTCTGAGAAGAAAAGTTTTCTAAGACAATGTCATCTATTAAAAATTTAATAATTTTATTTTTTTTACCTGACGGATATGTTAAGCTTACCATTGTAAAACAAATTGCTATACTACGTTTGCAGTATGCAAGCTACAAGAATGCAGGTATGTAGTTGGTACACTCAAAATATTATGTAGGTAAATTGAAATGAAAAGTCACAATAACTGCTATTTCATCTAATATTTCGTTTAAATTAAATTAATTTTTGAATGTTGATTTATAAGTGTCGAAATACGAAAAAACAAATAATTTTTCTTTATTTCAACCAACAAAAAAACACAAGTTACAAAACATTAAAAAATAACGTTCCAAAACAGTAAAAACTACTGATTATTTATTTTTTATTTGATGATAAAGAGTAGTAGTAATAATAATATTTATAATAATAAACGCCACACACTAATTATATTTAAATTTAACAATTAATAAACACACTACAATTTTTACGATAAATTAATTTAAAAATTATTAAATACTCAATACGTATTCATTTTAAGAACTTTTACAACCCACCTTGTTTAACTTTAAAAACGTTGAAGATCACAGCATTTATTTTGTTTATTCTATAGCTATAATAACTTACATAATTTTTTTAAACTTAATGCAAAATTTATGTTTTCCCTTAACATTTTTTATACTAATTAGCCTTTTATTATTTTTATAAATTTTATTTTTTAAATCTATTGAATGATAGTATTTTTCTACTGACTTACTTTTTAAATATTTAAGTATAACTGAAGCTAAAAGTTAACTGTTAATATTTATTTCCTACAACAACATGTATAGCATATACAGTGTGTATATCCGATTTTATCTTATCAATTCACAGTAATGTAGAATTTAAATATTTTGGAAATAACTCAGCCTTTTATAAAGCGCTACGCCGATTGATCCAAAATTTTATATGAGCTTAGCGGAGGAGCATCTGAGCTCAATTTTTGACGGTAGGCACCATACACTTGCCATTAGTGGCGCTTTGTGGTCTCAAAGCTGGGTACCTCGCACCTGTAAATTCTTTTAGAGCTTAGAATTTCTTCAATTTTTGATTGATTTTCAAAAAACGTGGTCTTAAAGGCCTTGTTAATACCTACAAAATTATAATTTAATCTATTATTTTTTAAAATCAGCAAGTTACAAGCATTTTAAACTTGAAAATTCTGATTTTTCGATACCTTGGTCCAGTATTTTTAAAATATTGAGTACAATTTTCAAACAATTTTTTTTAACTTTTTTCTTAGTTAGCAAGTCCACATACTATATCCTTTTCGGATCCAAGCTTAGAGATATAAGAACATAAAGGGTAAATTAAAAATTTCGATGTAAAATAGGTCAAATTAAATGACCACCTTCGTCTATAAGAATGATCAATTTTACACCAAATTTGGATTGATTATCTTGGTTGATTATATTTGATTTTATTTTCTTACATAATAATTTAAAATTTTTATATATTTCCTCAGAAAAATTGTTTTTATTAAAAAACAAAATTGATGTTTTTTTTTTGGGCTAAAATGCAATAATTTTTAATTTATTTGGAATTTAAAATTTGAAATTTTACCACAATTTGGTGATGATTGTACACAATATTTTGAAAAAAAAACTCGACCAGGGTATCGAAAAATCAAAAATTTTAAATTAAAATTGCTTATAACTCGTTTATTTTATAATTAATTTATAGACAAAAGCATCATTTTATAGTTATTAACTAGACCTTTAAAATCATGTTTACAAATTAAACAATTTTGAGGCCACATTGAGCTATCCCTGTTAAGTGGATGGTGCCCAGCGTCAAAATTTAAGCTTAGATGCTCCTCTGCTTTGCTCTTGTAAAATTTTGGATGGATCGGCCTAGCGCTTTACAAATGGCTGAGTTATTTCCAAAGTATTATAATTATTCCATCCTGTGCAATGGTACAATTAAAATTTAACTTAACAAAAGCTGTGTTCTACACATATTTTTAAAACGTACAAATCGGGTAAGACATAACTTCAAACTTAGTTTTGACACCATATTGCAAACAGAAATTTAAGCCTTTAGTCAATCAGTATCAGAAATTTAAAATCAAGGAATGAGTCTTGTAGCAAACTGAACATACAACTTCGGGGAAATCTTGCTACTTATGCTAACGCGATCAAGCTCAGAATATTCGTTCTTGTCTCCTAAGAATTGAATACGCTACGTACATAAATAAAAAATTTCATACCTATTATTATTTCGATCATAAAAATCAAAAATATAATAAAATAAAATATAACCCTATTCGACAAAGCCTGCGCTAGACTAGGACAAGATGTAAATTCCTTTTAAAATGTCCTAATTCTTCCCTAAGAACCCATTACATACTGGCCTATTGCAAATTAATGCATCTTTACAAGACACAGTGGGACAGAATCAATATATTTTGGAAATAACTCAGCCATTTGTAAAGGGCTAGGCCGACTGATCAAAAATTTTATATTAGCAGAGGAGTATGAGAGCTTATGTTTTGATGCTGGGTAACACCGCTATGTGGTCTAAAAGTTTATATATATTTTATACTTTTGTGCAAACTATCAATATATGCGTACGTTTAAACCAAATTTCGTGTAAAATTGATCGTCCTTGTGGAAGGACGGATCTTTAATCCGACCTGTTTAAAACCAAATTTTGACTTTAACCCTTATGTTCTAAAATCCTAAAGCTGAGATCGGAAAAAAGATTGGTGTAATAAAGCTATGTATACTATGAGCCCTAGTCAATATGTGGACTTTATGGACAAAATACTAAAAATTTCAATTTTGGGATTTTTGGACTTTTTTTTTGGCAATTTCCTTTACCTGCTCTCACTATTTTGAAAAGACTGGACCAGGGTGCCAAAATTAAAAAAAATTAATTTTATGTATGTTCTAAAATCCCAAAGCTTGTTTTTAACAAATACGATTGCTGTAATAAGGCTGTGTATACTTCCAATTATTGCTGAGTGTATTTTATGAGCCCTAGTCAATATGTGGACTTTATAGACAAAATACTGAAATAAAAATTTTGGGATTTTTGCCAATTCTTTATTTTAGCAATTGTTGGATTTCCTTTACCTGAACTCACAATTTTGAAAAAAAAAACTGAACCAGGGTACCAAAATATGAAAAAAAAGAATAATTTTAAATTGCTTATAACTTGCTCAGTTTTAAACATAATTTATTTTGTTGGTGTTAACTATACCTTTAAGACCATGTAAAATTTTTAAAAATAAGATAAATTTAGAAGAAGAAGTTGCAGGAGTGAGGTACCCAACTTTGAGACCACATAGCGCCACCCCTGGAAAGTCGATGGTACCTGGTATCAAAACTTAAGTTCTGATGGTCCTCTGTAACGTAAATTCCTTTTAAAATGTCCCAATTCTTCCCTAAGAACCCATTACATACTGACCTAATGTACACAACGGCGTTCAAAGGGTTATAATATAAGAGGAGATTAACAATTCATATTAATTTCTGACACAGCTTTCTTTACTATTCATGAAAGCGCCCAAGTTGCATCATAACATTTACAAGACCACATAATCAATTTGGAAAAATGGTTGAAGAAATAGAGAATTAACGTGAATGAACAAAAATGTACTCACGTAACTTTCACAGTGATACCTCAGTCTTCGGACGTCAAATACCTCGGTATAGATCTTGATCGGCGCCTTACTTGGAAAATACACATTGAATCCAAATTAACACATGCTCATAGGAAGAAATTCTACTCTCGCCTTAGATTGCAAACTTTTTTCTACAAACTAATTTGGTGTTATGGCAGAAAAAATCCAAAGGCTCCAAAATAAAATTCTACGGATGATCACAGTTGCGCCCCCTAGTACATAAAAAAACTCGAACATTTACAAAGATGTAAACGTGCCATCAGTTAAATCAGAAATAGCGAAACCTGCCATAAGGCATGTAAAGTAGCTTGAAACACATCCAAATCCACTGGCTCGTAACTCGTAACTAAATGAACGTGCTTACATTCGTCTAAGAAGAAGGTTCATTGCTTCTCTCGCCCAATCATCAGAGGGATGACCCGCAAATTTTTGTATAGCACTGGCTAGCACTGGCTGGACTTGTTAAGTCCATATCCAGTGCTGGATATTGAAGATACAATAAATAAATTATGAATAAACAAAACAAAAATGTAATCAGAAAAGTGGAAGTGAAAAGGGTATTTAAATTTATTTTCAATTTCCATCTTCTATAATTTTTTTAATAATAACAAATATTTGCCTTTTATTGCACTTTTTTATTTACAGCCACAAGATAGATTTTCCTTAAGTTTATTATTTGAATACACACCACTTGAAAATATTTACATTACAATACCAAAGAGTAAAAATAATTCACTTCCTTACAAAATAGCATTTCCCTATATTTCTCTGAACACACGAGGTGATAAGCAGAATTATATTCGGGTCCTTATTCTGGTATACTTAGATTCATTACTATTGAAAATAAACAAACGAAGAACAAGCGTATTAGATCAGGTTAATTTTTCACTTATGAGCCATAATTAGAATAAAACCTATAAAAAATTGTTATTCTTCTTTAAAGCGACACTTGTAGGGACTTTAAGTTATGTTTTTGCTACTTGACAAAAGTAGCAAAGAACAGGGTTAATTTACTATTCACTAAAAATTCCTTAATAAGAAATAAATTCTGGGGAGGGCTAACTAAATTTAAATCTAGGAATGATTTAGTCTTCCATAGACAGACTATGCTAATTATCATATCAATCAGTGATTGGTAATTTTTTGAAAAGCTACAACAAACTTCAGTAAATCTTCAAAATATTTATTTTCAGATGGATTGAAATTAATGTAATTTAATTAACGTAATGTTATAAAAGATAAACAATGTACACCTTAAAAATACATTCGAATTGGATCAATCCAATTTCATTCGCTTTAATAATAACCATAAGATTTAATTTTTAAACTATTAAAATCAATGTGCATTAAGAAAAATTTGGTTTAAGTACTATTAACAGAATAATTGTTAGTAAAGACGCCCTAAATATAAATTACTTTTTCTTAATTTCTATTTACACGCAATTTATAGTTTAATTTTTAATTTTCCTTGAATTATATTTATTTTAAAACCTCTAAAGAGCTACTTATTTACGGGTATATGCTGTATGAAAAATGTTATTACGTGTTATTGTAATAATGATAATGATGTTGTTCTGTTTTTCTTTATGCATTTTAAATTGTGTGTCAGTTTTATTTATTCATGAATGAATGTTGATGTGTTCTGTCGCAGTTTTATATAAATGTGACATGAGTAGGAAAAAAGAACGAGTACTAAAAAACTGCATACCCTACAATATGTATTACAGAAAAATTAAACAGAATATGAATTATGTGTTGCAAATTTAGTGCATCATTACAAGCCACAGTGGGACAGAATCAATATATTTTGGCAATAACTCAGCCATTTGTAAAGGGCTAGGCCGACTGATCAAAAATTTTATATTAGCAGAGGAGTATGAGAGCTTATGTTTTGATGCTGGGTAACATCGCTATGTGGTCTAAAAGTTTGTATATATTTTATATTTTTGTGTAAACTATCAATATATGCGTACGTTTAAACCAAATTTCGTGTAAAATTGATTGTCCTTGTGGAAGATGGAGGATTTAATCCGACCTATTTAAAACCAAATTTTGACTTTAGCCCTTATGTTCTAAAATCCTAAAGCTGGGATCGGAAAAAAAGATTGGTGTAATAAAGCTATGTATACTTCCAATTATTGACAAGAGTATTCTATGAGCCCTAGTTAATATGTGGACTTTATGGCCAAAATACTAAAAATTCCAATTTTGGTATTTTTGGACTTTTTTTTTGGCCATTTCCTTTACCTGCTCTCACTATTTTGAAAAGGTGCCAAAAATAAAAAAAAATTAATTTTATGTAAGTTAAATATTGTCATAAAAATTGTTATAACACTATGCGTTCCTGTACTCTAATTATAAGACTAGATCTTGTTGTACAGGAAATGAAAATAAATAAATATTATTATTATTATTATTATTATTATTATTATTATTATTATTATTATTATTATTATTATTATTATTATTATTTTGTATGTTCTAAAATCCCAAAGCTTTTTTTTTGAAAAAGAGGACTGCTGTAATAAAGCTGTGTATACTTCCAATTATTGCTGAAAGTATTTTATGAGCCCTAGTCAATATGTAGACTCTATGGACAAAATACTAAAAATTCCAATTTTGGGATTTTTGGACTTTTTTTTGGCAATTTCCTTTACCTGCTCTCAATATTTTGAAAAGACTGGACCAGGGTGCCAAAAATAAAAAACCTTAATTTTATGTATGTTCTAAGATCCCAAAGCTTGTTTTTAACAAAGAGGACAGCTGTAATAAAGCTGTGTATACCACAGTGCAACACGGAAAAAAATAACCATATACGGACACCTTTGCAAACCATTTGAAATTTTGATATACTCTCTGAGGCAAAGTTGTAGCTCTTGTCATAAAGAACAAAAATTGTGAACAAATTTTCGGGAAAATTTTTACTTTTGCGGCTACCTAAGCGCTACCTAAACGGTGTTAAGAATCATTCCTAGGAAGTTCATATATTCTAGAGTTGTTTATTGGGATCTTAGATTCATTTTTGTAGTTGACTGTTTTCTTGAATTTTGAACGGTTTGCTACCTATGGACCTGAAAAGGGAAAAAAAGGTAAACAAAATTTAATTTTTTAAGTTTTTTGCGATTTTGACCTTGAAGATGAAGTTTTTTTGATTTTATATGTTCACAATTTTTGTTCTTTATGACAAGAGCTAAAACTTTATTTCAGAGAGTATATCAAAATTTCAAACGGTTTGCAAAATATGAGCTTGAGGAAATGATCATTTTTTGCAAAAATGACATCGAGGACCCACATCTTTGAGGGCCCATAAAAAAAACCTGGAGGACTTTGGGCAAAACTGGGAGACAGGGGTCTTTTTTTTTGGTCTTTTATGACGCAGTGGTGTCCGTATATGGTTGTTTTGCCATGACTTAAAAAATTACACAGTGTGTACTTCCAATTATTGCTGAAAGTATTTTATAAGCCCTAGTCAATATGTGGACTTTATAGACAAAATACTGAAAATGAAAATTTTGCGATTTTTGGCAATTCTTTATTTTAGCAATTGTTGGATTTCCTTTACCTGAACTCACTATTTTGAAAAAAAAAACTGAACCAGGGTACCAAAATATGAAAAAAAAAGAATAATTTTAAATTGCTTATAACTTGCTCAGTTTTAAACATAATTTATTTTGTTGGTGTTAACTATACCTTTAAGACCATGTAAAATTTTTAAAAATAAGATAAAATTAGAAGAAGAAGTTGTAGGTGCGAGGTACCCAACTGTGAAACCACATAGCGCCACCCTTGGCAAGTCGATGGTACCTAGCATCAAAACTTAAGTTCTGATGGACCTCTGATATGCTCATGACAATTTTGGTATCAGTCGGCCTAGCCCATTACAAATGGCTCAGTTATTTCCAAATATTTTGATTCTGCCCACTGTGAAGTGGTTATTAAGAAGTTTTTTTATAAGCTACCGGAATAGATTATTTATTTGGTATCTTAACGTATTATATCAAAACATTCAAGGACCATAAAACATTAATAAATAATATCCTTAGCAAAATAAGTTCTTTTTAAATATAACCATTTCCGGAACTGTCGTCCTTTGACAAGGACAGAATTTTGTAACCCTGTTTATAGAAAGTAGGCCAAAGTAAAAAAAAAATCTTTAGAATACATAAAATAATTCGCTATGTCTTTGAATATCCATATTTACACTCGCACTTTTTTGTTATTGCTCATTTATTAAAAAAACAAACAGAATTTCTTGAAGTTGAGAGTTGATTACACTTAAGTAGAAAATAAGCGTCTATGTCGAATTCTTTTATTAACAACAGCTTAAATTTAGGGTAAAAAGTCTGTACTTATTATTCAACTTGTTCGTAGTAAAACTGTACATCAATCGTATTCAAAACTCCAAGGGTGATTTTGGCAAAAACAAAATTAGGCGGAGAAAATTGTTATAACATTTTAATTAATTAAAGCATAATTTTTTATTTAAGTATAATTTTGCTATAAACTTTTATAATTTCGAATGTGGCACTTGTATGTACCTCTTTGTAAAATCGACGTAAGCCAAACATAAATAACTACATATGTTTCATTCATCTAGAACTCCAACCGCCTACACATAACATTTACATTATTAAGCTGATGATATGCCATAAAACGTATCCATTTGTCTGTCTACATGACAGTCGTTTTATCAAAACTGAAACGAATATTCAAACAGTATAAAATAGGTTTATTTATACTGAATGTTAGCATGAAGAAATGTTTTTAGACATTTAAGTATTTATTATTGGTGTACTTGTACGTTATTATAACATTTCTGCATGAATTATTATGAATTTTAGTAAAATTGTTCTAGTAAGTATAGCTGAAATTAAATACATTAACATTTAAATTTTAGTATATATTTAATTTTATATGAATGTCTTATAGCTGCAGCAATTTTAATATATATTGCTTAATTTGAAGGGAAAATTTAGTACACATGTTTTAAAATTTTGAGGTCAGTCTTTTTCAAAAGATATATTTATTATAATATAATAATATTGTTAAGAGCATAACTTACACTTATGCTTTTGATTATTTTGATTTTGGTTAGTTATTTTCTTAAGTTTGATATTTCTTAAATTAGTTTATACAGGTTGTCCTCTTGGAAACATAAACTGGCTTACTTAATCTATACTGTCTTGTAGATATTGGAAAAAATATTTTAAATTTAAATATAACATTTTGAGCAGTGAAATTTTTAGTCAAGCTTGATTTCGTTATTGACTACAAATTTCATTGTTTGTAGTATAAATAAAGTGTGATTTTTTAAGAGCTTGAGAACTTTTTTTTAAAAAAAAAAACGCATAAAATTTGCAAAATCTCATCGGTTCTTTATTTGAAACGTTAGATTGGTCCATGACATTTACTTTTTGAAGATAATTTCATTTAAATGTTGACCGCGGCTGCGTCTTAGGTGGTCCATTCGGAAAGTCCAATTTTGGGCAACTTTTTCGAGCATTTCGGCCGGAATAGCCCGAATTTCTTCGGAAATGTTGTCTTCCAAAGCTGAAATAGTTGCTGGCTTATTTCTGTAGACTTTAGACTTGACGTAGCCCCACAAAAAATAGTCTAAAGGCGTCAAATCGCATGATCTTGGTGGCCAACTTACCGGTCCATTTCTTGAGATGAATTGTTCTCCGAAGTTTTCCCTCAAAATGGCCGTAGAATCGCGAGCTGTGTGGCATGTAGCGCCATCTTGTTGAAACCACATGTCAACCAAGTTCAGTTGTTCCATTTTTGGCAACAAAAAGTTTGTTAGCATCGAACGATAGCGATCGCCATTCACCGTAACGTTGCGTCCAACAGCATCTTTGAAAAAATACGGTCCAATGATTCCACCAGCGTACAAACCACACCAAACAGTGCATTTTTCGGGATGCATGGGCAGTTCTTGAACGGCTTCTGGTTGCTCTTCACTCCAAATGAGGCAATTTTGCTTATTTACGTAGCCATTCAACCAGAAATGAGCCTCATCGCTGAACAAAATTTGTCGATAAAACACATTTCGAACCGAACACTGATTTTGGTAATAAAATTCAATGATTTGCAAGCGTTGCTCGTTAGTAAGTCTTTTCATGATGAAATGTCAAAGCATACTGAGCATCTTTCTCTTTGGCACCATGTCTGAAATCTCACGTGATCTGTCAAATACTAATGCATGAAAATCCTAACCTCAAAAAAATCACCCATTAGTTCGACTCATAAAATTCCAAATTTTTAAAAATAACATCATTTTGCATTGAATTGCTAAATCAAACCAAAAGTCATTATTAGATTTTATGCGTGAACCATAATGCCTTTGAAAATACTTTCTACAAATAGTTCGGCTATATAGTCTGTCCACAGTTTTTAAAATTTTCAAATATTAACCTCGACTTTTGTGTAATAAAAATACTTTATATACAATGAAATTTTATAATCAAGCTTAAGTTCGTTTTTATTCTCTCTAAGAAAGAATTAATTAAATTACAAATTAGGTGATAACATTAAAGAAAAATTGGGAAAATTTTATTTTTAGACACCAGCAGTATCTAATCTACTTAGGGTATTGTTTTAGTTGTAAACAGCATCTATTTTACCAACCAAACCCAGATAAAGGAATACGATAAAACTTGTATTCAATTATTAATCGTCAGTTGGTGAGAACGAAGTCTACCACTACCTTAAGCTTCCCTCTTGTTGAATATTTTTTACTTTTAATACTTACCTCCTTATACGTATGTTGTTATTCCTTCAGTTCCTTAAATTTTCAAAAAAATTTGTAGGTTTCAAGAGATTGTAGTAGATTTAAAAAAAAAAATTGGTAAAATACAAAATTTTTCAGTCGAAAGATTGCACGAGAACATTTTAAAACGAAAAGAAAAATATATCAATTTAATTTTTATTAAAAACTGTGGGAAATATAAAATATCTTCACAGCACCAGTGCTTTCCAACAGACACAGCGGAACCTGTAAACATCGATACACATGAGGAAACATAGTGTTAAGAAACATTAAATTTTTTTTTTCATAATTTATTTATTGTATCTTCAATATTTTTGAACTAACAATAATTACTCGTATCTTAAGTCTAAAATAAAATATTCTTTTTAAGTCCAGCCAGTGCTAGACAAAAATAATGTTTGTTTCACGGATTTTGCAATCATTTGCGGGTCATCCCTCTAATGTACGGCCAAGAAAAGCAGTATCTCTTCTTTTTAGTCGAATATAACCAGGTTCATTCAGCATGTTACGCGCCATAGGGTTTAGATGATATTCAAGCCTCTTTAGATATGTGACTGCATGTTTCGCTATTTCTGCTTTAACTGATGGCATGTTTAGGTCTTTGTGGATGTTCGAATTTTGTATATACCAGGGAGCAGATGTAATCATACGTAGTATCTTATTTTGGCACCTTTGAATTTTTTCTACATTGCTAGCTGAGGCAGTGCCCCATAACTGAATCCCATAACACCAAATTGGTTTGAGGACCGACTTGTACAGTAGAAGTTTACAATCTAAGCTCAAGGTGGAGTTTCTGCCAATAAGCCAATTTAGTTGTACTGCTTTTAGTTTCATTTGTGTTAACGTGAAATCAATGTGGCTTTTCCAAGTAAGGCGACGGTCAAGATGTATACCCAGGTATTTAACGTCTGAAAGCTGTGGTATCATTTGGTTATTTATGCCAATAGGAGGGCATGAGTCCCTACGCAGTGTGAAAGTAATGTGAGTACATTTTTGTTCATTCGCTTTTATACTCCATTTTTCTAGCCATTTTTCCAAATTGAGTATGTAAAAGTTGTGATGCTTCTTGGGCACTTTCATGAATACTTAAAAAAGCTGTGTCATCTGCAAATGTTGATGTATGGACTAGGGTGCTAATTGTCATATCTGATGTGAACAGTAAATATAAAATTGGTCCCAAAATACTACCTTGGGGAACTTTGGCTTCAATGATCTGTGGCGAGCTTAAAAAAAACACCTTCTTTTAGTAAAAACTTGCGATTCGTTAAATAATCTTTTAAGAGCTTATAAAAGTTTTCGGGCAAGTTCAGCTTTAGCTTAAATATTAGGCCTTCGTGCCAAACCTTATCGAATGCTTGAGAAACGTCGATAAAGAGCGCAGAACAGTATTTTTTTTCTTCAAAGGTTGTTTTAATTACATTTATTAATCTGTGTGTTTGTTGGATCGTACTATGTTGTTTTCTGAAGCCGAATTGATGGTTCGGAATGCTTCCTTTCGCGCTAAGAATTGGATTCGGCTTAGTTATTAATATTCTCTCAAATAACTTTGACTCGTTAGATAAAAGGCTTATAGGTCTGTATGATTCTACTTTTGTGTGGTCTTTTCCTGGTTTAGGAATCATAGTTATCAAAGAGACCTTCCACTCTGTGGGAAAGTACTCAAGACGTAAGATGGCATTAAAAACAAACAGGATAATTCTGCGACCTATACGGGGCAACTCAAATAACATCTTGTTACTTGTTTTATCAATGTCAGGGGCTTTTTTGGTGTTTAAATTTGCTATTGCCCTTTCAATATCGCTAAATTCAATTCTCTACTGATGGCAACTCAGCTATATCAGTACATACATTTGGGGTGAAAACCTTCTTCAAATGTCCAACGAACAAATTGCCTTTTTCGGTATCATTCCTTGCCCAGTCTCCACAAAAAGTTCGCAAGGGAGGCTTACGTACGACCGGTCTTTTAAGGTTCCTACATGCACGCCATAATGAATAATCTGATTGTGCAGTTGCGTCGAGGTCTTCCAAGTAATTTTTCAGAGATGCTACTCTTCGAGATTCTAGCACCTGTCTTAGCCGTTTCGTGCAATCTTTAAGTCTTTAAGTGCTTGCCACTCTCTTCTAATTTTTCTTTTTTCAGCCAAAAGCCGCTCGACATCTACAAAATAAATTTGATTGTATCTAGCTGGTTGTCTGGTTTCTGTCGCATGTTGGGCAGCTGATTTAAGGTTTTGATCAAAATAAATTATACTCTGGTCCACATCTTCTGTTGTTCTTAGCGGTATGTTTTCTGAACAGTGAGTTCTGAGATACTTTCTATATTTCAACCAATTAATGCTTGTGCAAGTTGTTGGCGACACGATAGTTTGCTGATTCCATATATAGACAATAGTGGGTGAATGATCTGAGGATAATTCGAGTGACGCTTCAACCTTAATCATTTCTCTCGAAATACCTTTAGTCACGCCAAAATCAATAACATCAGGTGGGTTGTCCACTTGATATCACATTCAGATGCATTTTTGAAATTGTATCAAACAAAACACGACCTTTTGGAGTTATTAATCGTAAAACATTAAATGACAAAAACAAATTTTACATTTAAAAATAATAAGAGTTTACATTAATTAAAATAAAAAATAACTCCACACGAGATAACATTAACATGTTGATACTTCCCTTGATGTTCGCTCGTTTATATCTAGCATAGGTTTTCCCTAAAAATGAAGTATTAGGTTTTCATATAAAAGTTATATTAATTAATGATTTCTAGAATTAATCACAGGTATTGGTCCTTTTGCAAATTTACTTTTTATGAGTTTCATTTGTGATCACAGACTTTTGTGCTTTTGCTCAAATACTTTAGTTTTCCTAAAGCATTACCTATTAATTTTTCATATAAAATCTTCATTTTTCCAACAAAAATCGATTTTATAAGTATGATACCAGTGATTAGAGACGTTCATACTATGACCTGTAGAACGCTTTACTTCCCTAATATATTAGTTTTTGCTGTCTTATCTCCTTCTCTTTTATGGAAAACTGAATCTCCCTGCGTATACACAAACGATTCAGTGCTCTGTCAGTACAGAGTTACGGTCTTTCCAACACCAATATCTTTCACACGTTTTAGCACTTTATCTATTTTGGTCAGAAATCATCAAAACCATCAGAGTTAAACACTTAACTAATTAATTATTTTAGGCATATAAATAATTGTTTATGGCTTCCGATATCATTGTATTCTCAAAAATGTATGGTGTGTGTTCCGATCGTACAATACTATATAATAATATAATAATATAGTAACTCTTTTCCTGTCTGCCTGTCTGTAATTTTTGTGTTCGCATCACTTAAAAACTACTGGAAGGAATTTAACAAAATTTTGTCAGGAGGTACCTTTGTATTCTGATTCCAATATAGGATACTTTTTTTCCGCAAAAATATCTTAATTCCAAAAGAAAGTGTAGAAGAAGCAATGAAAGTACACCGATATTTTTTTACCAATTTAAAGGTACTACATACTTTAAGGATTCTTTTATTTTTTAAAGCCTTATATATTTTAATTACGGTTGCGCAACAGATATCGCTATTTAAAATAATAACAAAATGAGTTGAAAGCGGGATATTTTAAACACGGTTGCGCAATAGATGGCGCTGTTTTAAAATAATCACAAATTATTAATTAGTTACTGCCAAATAGCCAACTGAATAAAACTTGTATTTGAGTTGTATTTTTACGATATGGAATTACATTGTTATTAATATATTTTAAACCTTTTCAGAGCTTTACATTAATTTTTGGAATTTCAGAATTTTACATAAATTTTAGAATATTATTCAGGGACGAGTACCTTTTTGCAAAGTAAATATGAAATTTGGTGTCGATTACTTTCAAAGCAAAAAATATTGTCAGGACGCACACAACGTGTGTGGGACAGCTAGTATTAAAACAAAACACATTTTTGACTGCGTACGGCGCCGCTCAAAAGTCAGGGAAACCCATAATTTATATGAAAATAAAAATATGTGGTGGTTGGTATGTTTAGATTTATGTACGTTTTTTTAATTGATTTAATTAATTTTTTAAGTAGGAATTTGTTTGTTCTGTTTTAATCAAATATATATTTGAATCAACTAAAAAAATAATTGAACTTTAAATTAAAACTGATTAAAACCTTTAATAGGAAATTTTTTTTTTTCAGTGTGTGTATTGAGATTTTTATTCAGTATGTGTATTGTTTTGAAGTTTGGATATTATTTGAGACTCATCTTTCTGATGATTTCTATAATTTCGGCAAAGCAAATCTCTATGCATTTAATGTAACTACGGATGTTTATGTGTGTGTTTGGGAGAGAATGATTATTCATTTTAACGGTGGTTAGGCTAAAAGTTGACCGAGGTAACGATGGAAAATAATAAATTAATAAATTCATCACACCTTACGTCTGCATTCAGTGATGGCAAAAAACCATCCAATTGTAGAAGAACAGTAAGGAAAAATAAAAACGTGGTTTGTTTGTTGGTGCTTTGTTGAAGCTTTAACATTATGTAATATTATTCTATTAACATGCATAATTCTCATTGTGTTTTGTAGAATTTTATTACTTATAGAGTATTTTTGGCTTCTCTAAAATTAGGAAAAAGGTTTCCTGATGATCTGGCCTGAGCAACCAGTGAAATACGTATAGGGACTAGCTCTTTCCCCCAACAAATAAATTGCATTTTTATTAAAAAACGTTATGGGTAATTAGCATAATATTAAATAATTAATTTTTGAATTCCCAAAAATTTTATTAATATTAATAAATTATTTAGTTTAGTTTCATTAAGAAGGTTATTTCAAGTAATTACAACTGAATTGACTGCGATTAAAATTACAAACAGGTTATATTTCCCGACAACAATCGGAGGCAAATTTGAAACACACCATTAGACTGACTAATTTACCACCCAAGTTTATTCAGGTTGTTGATTTTTTTTCCTAATAACTCAATATACCTACATGGCAACTATATTAAATATTTCTTTCTTCAATTTGTTTATGTCAGTGAGTTGTTCGAAAATTTTAGCTCCAAAAAAACTAGTCATAGCAAAACTTGTACAGCAGGTGTCTCATGATATTTATTTTACAATCAACAGCAAAAGCAATAGACAACCAAATACTATTTCATTGTCTAAGATCGTAACAAATAAAAAAGTTTAATAAAAATAAAATCTTCTTAATCTTCATTTCTTTCTTTTCGATTCATTCCATTGTGTACGCATTCACATGTGCCACAATAAAAACTCAACCGCACAGCTCTGATAATTTTCTTAAACATTTTTTCTTTTTATTGTATGTAGTGATTGTCATTAATCGAAAAGAAAGTTGTTGTCACCATATTTGTAATCCGTAGTTTCTGTTCAAATGTTGAACATTTTTTTCTTTCAGTTGAGTAAATGTCAAATAATGATCTAGCAAGAAAACTAAATCGATACAAGATACAAAATACAACTAAAAAATTCTTAAAGAGATAAGAAGACAACAAAATAATGTTTAGTCCTATTGAACTAGAAATAGTTTATTTGTTTTCAAATAATAGATAAATATTTATTTTATATTTAGCTCAAATTGGTTAAGATTTTGTCGTTCTTTTATCTATTTGCTTATTTACTTATTCCAATAAAATAACAATATGAATTTTAACTTATTTTACCGTTACCCCTAGCACACTATAACTTACTACAATGGCCATATAAAGTATTTATTTATTTATTTATTTATTTATTTATTTATTTATTTTATTATTAATAATTTTTAACATTACTGTTTTTAAGCACATTGTTTTGCTTCTATTTTTAGTTTGCTTAAATGTTAACCGCAACGAAGACAAATATTTCGTTAATAATACAAAAGTCACGTTTTTAATTTTTCTCTATTTAGTTGAAAAAATTAACTATAGTATTCCTGCTACTTTTTGGCATTTTCAGCAATTTTGATTAAATTCCTTTTTTCAGGGCTTCATGACATTATTAAAAAAAAAGTGCAGGTAAAATTTAACTATGGGACAGACTGTGTAGAAATTGAAAGATTTCGAATTTAAATTTCCTATTAGCAAAACACAGGACAGATAGATTTGACTCCTAATCAGACGCGGCTGACTTAGCAGTTTCTTATCTTGTAAGTCCAGTTTTCCAATACTTTGTTGACGGTTTCTAGTTTTATAGCCCAAGTGGCTCGGACAATATTAACATTAATGGTGTGGATCGTTTCTGTTCGTAAATCATCAGTCTTTAACGGCACCTCACAACAAAAAATATAAAGTTGTCTTTTCGCATTTCCTAAGTATCCAATTTATGTCGTCAAGACAGTTGATACCACGATTACCAAATCGCTCGAACAATATTAGATTTAGGGTATGGATCTTTTCTGGACTATTCGTATAGCATCGGTCTTTAATGGCACCTCACAGCAAACAAAAAACTTGAGTGGCCTACACTCAACTTTAACATACGCAATGGTAACAGATATGGATATATTACATAAAGAATATAAATTCAAAGTATAATCGAATCGAAAAATTATTTATTTTCGATTTAGGGTATTAAGAAAATTACCCCTTTCCTATTCCCGGTTATGCCGAAAATTTATACAGCTCTTCATCTCTATAAAACAAACTGAATTTCATTTTAATATGTCATACGGTATGACCTGTAGAGCGTTCACAAAATTTGGGGGTAAGGAAACTATCCCTTTCCCCCTCCCTATTATGACCAAAAGCTATACAGCTCTTTATCTCCATATACCAAATGCACGTACTAAATTTCATTTTGATATGTCAAACGGTATGACCTCTACAAACTCCACAAAAATAGAACGGCACCTCACTAGAAAACATCTTAAGGTTCAAATCGCATCTCACAAATACCCAAGTGATGTCGCCATGACAGCTGATAACACGATTGCAGAATTTAGTACACAAAAGATCAATTGTTTGACGAGCTGTTTAACAAAGTAACTGATTATCCAACATAATTTTAGGTCATAAAAAGTTCTTAGTCATGGAAAGTGCAGAACTCGGAGCACTTTTGAAAAGGTGAGCTAGTTATTCCACCAATCCAAAATCCTTTCCACACCGTTACTGAAACTATGCATTGAATTTTTCGACCAGGACGTGCGGGTTTCCGATCTCCAGTTGCGACAATTTTGTTTGCTGACATAGCGGCCGATATAAAAATGCGCTTGGTTTGAAAATATGCATCTTGAGCCAAATTCGATGTGCGATTATAGCTTTCGTAAAGCCCAAACTAAGGCAGAGAGCGTCAATTTTAGTCTCCAGGGATATGATAAAGGCTGATAGCCAATATTTTGGACTGAAAATATCTATCAGTGCCAAGTAACATGTGTTTAAAAATATACCTATATTTGGCCCACCCGTTATGGTACCCTATCATTTTCTATTATCAACAAAAGAAATTCAGAAAGAAGTATTTTCACCTATGCAATATTCACTTGTGACCCTTTAAAATTGTATCACTGTTGACATGTACGAAAATAGTTGTAACTGACAACATTTGTGCACGGTGAATAACAGCTGCCCCTACAGGTATTTATAGTAAACTCTCTACCAATTAATGGTTTTAATTAGTTCCAGATACAAATTTAATAAAATTTTCAATTGATTCAAATATTTTCTGGTTTGAAAGATTATTGTTTTCTTTTTAAATTAAGAATATAATTAAACCCATTAAAAATTAATTACATTTTTTTCGGAAACTAATTAAAACCATTAATAGGGGAAAATATTTTTTTGTAATACTCCAGTACTATCCAAGACGTGACTTGATAAGTATGTTCTGACATCAAAAGAGCTAAACAAACGTTCCACACAAACCGCTAATGATGACGGTCTTTAACGAAAATTATGACAACAATATTTCATTTACTGGCGGAACAAATCCAATTAACTCATTCATTCAGCGTGTCAACAGAATACTTTTTTGATAACTCTACCATTGGTCTTAAAATATATTGGTTTATATGTATCGGGCTGTTAAATTTTAAGACCCCATGTTGAAAGTGAACCACACCTAACGTCAAGTTTTTTTCTGCATTTAATTTGACATTTCTCAATTTGAACCATGGAATCGTCATTGGTGAGAATGGTGGCAAGAAATAGAAACGTTGGATGATCAATTATGAAAGATAATCAGCTTCAGTGATGAGGCATATGTTCACCTCAGCGGATTTCACAATAAGCAGAATTGCCGCATTTGACCGAATGATAATCCAATGCACCCACAAAACCAATGTCGAAAAACCAATGCACCCACAAAGAGTGACTGTTTGGTGCGGTTTATGGACTGGCGGTATCATCGGACCGTATTTTTTCCAAAATCAAGCCGGTCAGGCAGTTGCTGTGAATGGTGTTCGCTATTGTGAGATGATAACGAACTTTTTATGGCCCGAATTGGATAGATATGGATGTGGACGATATGTGGTTTTAATAGGACGGTGCCACTTGCCACACAGCTAACGAAACAATTGCTCTTTTGCGCGACAAATTTAATGGCCGTGTTATCTCACGTGGTGGCGATGTCAATTGGCTGCCAAGATTGTGTGATTTGACACCGTTGGACTTCTTTCTTTGGGGTTACTTGAAAGAAAAGGTGTACGTAGACAAGCCAGCAAACATTCAAAAGCTAAAGGATGAGATAATTCGGCACATTAACGGCGTAGAACCTCAATGATGCCTCATCGTCATCGAAAATTTGGAGCATCAGATGGAGGTGTACCGACGAGGTCGCGGCGGCCATTTAGCCGATATTTTGTTTCATACATAATTGAACCATACTAATATTATCAAAATAAAAAGAAATGACAATGATTTTTTAAATAATTTGTGTTTTATTCAAAATCAACATTGGCCCTTACAAATTTAACCACATAAGTACACATTTCACAGTTTTCTACTCGTCGCGTAAACTGGGGTTAACGCTCGATATGTTACTAATGAAAAATTATTTAATTTTGCCAACTTATTTAAAAACTTCAGAATATCATTGTTCACAGTTCAATGTAGTCACCTTAAGACACGGTAGTGTCTATTAGGAAAGCTTACAAGCTCTCTAGTAATGTGGACTGATGCTTTTTGTCCAATTCTCGGAAAAGATAAATATTTAAACATTATTTTGTTAATGATACCATTGGATTTAGGTCCAGATTTTAGGTGCTCAATACAGAAACATCGGTCAGTTCTAGGAAAGAACATAGTTTGGTGTAGAGCGGAGTAAAGTAGCGTGAATTGGAGTGGAGTTAAGCAGAGTAGAAAAGTAGGTCCAAGTAGAGCGGAGCATAGTAGAATAGAGTACTGTTGCGTAGAGTATAGTTATATTACGGAGACGGAAGTAATATCCGTCCGTATCCGTATAGCAGTGAAATAGATAGATGTATTGTGGTAGTGAAAAGAATATTAGAGTACATTGGAGTAGAGTAGATTAGAATATGGAAAATCAGAGTAAAGTACAGTGAAGATAAGTAGATGGAAAGAAATAGAGTGGGGGATAGTACAGCGAGGCAAAGCAATTAACTGAAGACTAAAGTAAAGAACAGCAAAGAGAAGCAAAGTAAAAAAGAGTCGAATCAAACAGACTAAACAAGA
The DNA here is from genome assembly GCA_949628195.1 of Phasia obesa. Lineage (NCBI taxonomy): Eukaryota > Metazoa > Arthropoda > Insecta > Diptera > Tachinidae > Phasia > Phasia obesa. Next base: position 91,279,580 of record OX451215.1, read on the forward strand.
GTTATTAACTGTGACGTCAAATAACATTTAGTTGAATAATTTATGGATATTTGATGCATAATCAAGTAAAACGCTATCTTTAGCTATTCAATATTATTACCAGTTGACGTAAATTAATAAACAGATTAAAGGATGTAAACCTAATCAGAAAATCAGAAAATCGGCAAATCGAGTTTTTCTCAAAATTGCCGATGACTATAACTTGAATATCGCTGTGGTCATCAAAAAGGTAGACTAACTTCCGAAGCTTATGAAATAAAAGCTTAATTGCATAGAAAAGAAAAGCAATTAAATAAAACAATTTTTTTTTTATTTTTATTCTAAAAATATAGATTTTTCAGACTGTTTTATATTTTTTTATTACTGGCTTATAAACAATTTTACAAAGTTTTTCAAACACTGCGCTTAAATTAATTTTTTAAATTGTACATGCTAAAGTTCATCTTACTTGGCACCTCCTTGATAACAGTGGCACTTTAATAAGCAGTTGATCCGTTTAATGAAATGGTTTTCTCTCAATTAAGAATATTTTTTCTTTAAGGGTTCCGTAACCAAAGGGTAAAAACCCAACCCTATTGTTTTTGCAAGAATGTCTGTCCATCCGTCTGTCAGCGCCTTCTATCTCTGGAACCATAATAGATACACTCTGTTAACTGTTGCCGCTATAGCAACAAATACTAAAACTTAAAGGGTGTTCCGAAAGTGACTTGTTATTTGCGATTATGTCTTTATTTCTTGAGCTGTAGGAGGTAACCACTTAAAATTTTCAGACAGTAATTAAAACTATGTTCGCTTTATAAACAAGTATACAAAACTAAACCTAAACATTAAAGAGTGTTTCGATAGTGACGTGATTTGCATGATATAACCTAAGTTTTTAACTTAGAATCTTGTAATTTTTATAGGAGGTGTATTCCTATGGCCATTAGAACAAATAGTAAAAATTATAGGGTGTTCCGACAGTGACGTGATTGGCATGAATATGGCCTAATTTTTTAACCGTAATAGGTAGACTCTTGTAATTTTGTATTGAAGATGTGTTGCCACGGCCGATATGACAATTAGTAAATGTTAAATGGTGTTCCGACAGTGACATGTTTTTCACGTATAGTGATTTATTTTTTTATTCGTAATAGGTAGACTCTTGATATATTTATAGAAAGGGAGTTGTCATGACAAATAATAAAATTAAAGGGTGTTCCGACAGTGACATAATTTTTACGTAAACAGCCTTATCTTATAAACCGTAAGAATGAGACTTTTGATATGTTTACAATAAATGTGGCACTTCGTCATTAGTGCCGTGTTTAGTGACATGTTTTTCACGAATATTACCTTATTTTTTTAACCGCAATAGGTAGGCTCCTGATATTTTTATATTAAGTGTATTAAAATTTAAAGGGTGTTCCAATAATTATGCAATTTGTGCGAATAATATTTTAATTTTAAAAGTTATACTGAACATAGTACGGCACCCTACGTGTGTGAGTCTAACTCGCACCTGACTGATTTATTGAGGGATACTAAGTGCTATAATTTGAAGATCAAACAATTTAAAAAAGTTTATAGTATAAAAATTGAGGGATTCTCGTTAGACTAGTAAGTAGTGTGCTTAAGAATGCTAGAGACTGTGGTCTGTTTCACTAAAGCGGGTTAAGTTATTCATTACTATGTAGTTAATGAAAAAGTTAACATATACTGGGTGGCGCAAAAGTAATCCTCCTATCAGAAAATGCTATAAATTTTGCGATTAGCCCCTAATGTCAATTCTGTTTTGACATTTGTGTAGTAAACACTTGCGAAATACACGTTAATAAACAATGTTACGCTACACTGCTACAGAACGCGGAATATTGGTGACTATTTATTTGACCAATAATCGGTCGGTGACTTTGGCACAACGTGAATTTCGTCGCAGATTTCCTGGCCGTCCAACGCCTCCTAGTGAAACACTGCGACGTTTAGCCGCTCGCCTCGAAGAGACTGGCACAACACGAGATGCTGCCAGGCGTGGCAGACCCCGGAGTAGCCGTTCTGCAAAGAATATTGCTGCTGTAGCCGAGGATGTCATGTTAGCGCCGTCAACATCGACCAGACGACGTGCCACGCAAATGGGTATCAGTCGACGGTCTTTACAGCGAATTTTGATAAAAGATTTGAAGATGTTTCCCTACAAAGTCCAGATGTTGCATCAGCTGTTAGCTGCTGACCGAATAAAAAGGGCTCAAATGACAATCAACTGTGGCATCACATCATATTCTCGACTTGATGTAAAAAAATTAAAAGACCAAATAAAAATAATCCACAAGAAGAATCAAAGTTTTTCATTTTTTTTTTTTTAAATTACAGCCAAAAAACCTCGGAAGGTTATTTTTGCGCCACCCTGTATGTATGTATCTTTCTGCTTGAGGTAATTTAGTGTTTCCTAGGTTAATAACACATTAGACATGGAAAGAAACTATATAGATTTTAAAAACATTTAAAATTAGTATCCAACATAAAAGAATATTTACTATTTTTTATTGGTAAACAACTATAAATTCTCTTATATTTACTTAGTTTCTATATATTGCTGTAGTTAGGCTTTCAAGGTCAAGAAAAAAAGAATATAATTATAATTAAATCATAAAACTATATTGTAAAAATATTTTGTATGATTTGTAAATTTAAAAAGTATTTTATTTTTATGTGTTCATTTTACGTGTCTTAAATGCTCCATAGTGCACTCGCTCTGATTGTTTTTGTAGCTTGTTATTTCTATGGCGAAGTATTTTAGCTGTGTGAAGCTTTTAATTCCTCCAGCATTGTTGACTACTGTTGTCATTTCTAATGCAAATAACCCTCCAGGGAAAATATCTAAGGCTTGTCTCACTTTTTTGCTTTCTTCTTTTTAGCAATCTATCCATCCATTCATTTGTCTTGTTTTATTTTTGCTGTATATCTGACAGTCGGTGTACTTAGTAGCTGTAATTTTGTTCTCGTCGTTTTTTGTTGTGGTTATTTTTGCAGTTTGTCAGTTTAAGTTGAGAATTAATGCATAACATGACATTACCTTGCATTGAATTATACAAAGGCGTTATCTAACTCACGTTTTAAACATTTTACTTCTTTTTTCCCTTATTCCATATTCATTGTCGCAAAATTTGCCTAAATTTTATAGGTTCATGTCTCCTTTTGATTAAGAATACGGAACGGAAGGCAGAAAGCAGCACTAAAAATTGTTTCTCCAAAATGTTAGTTTCATTGTTGTAGGTTTCTGTTTAGCTTTTGGTGTTGGCCAAGTTATTTGACTCATTTACGCTAATTAGGTGACACAATTCTCACTTAATGAACACTGATAGGTTCTACTTAACTTTTACATCATGTACTTTATTGTTTGTCTTGTGTTGTCTAAAGTATTTTGTTTGTTTTGTCGTTACATTTCGTAGTCTACATACATACATAAGGGGCTGGGGAACGTTAAAAAGGCAAATTCAAAAATATTCTTTTTTTTTTTTTGTTTTCTTCATCGCCTGCTTTGTCTTTGTGGAAATATATGTACATAGACGACAGTGGAATATTGACAAATGATTTTAGCGACTTTTAGAATAGGTATAGTTCACTGCATAATAATGACATTGTCATGAAATTGTAACTTGTGAAAATATTTTAAAGCAAATAATTATTTTCTGTTATTCACTCATACCAACGTGGCTTGTTGTCATGTATGTTTGCGGCAAATGTGTGAAAGAAAATAATTACCAAACAAGAACATTTTTGGTTTGTTGTTTGTTTTTTTTCGCTGCATAAGCTAACATTAGACCGTTCAGATATTTGACGAAATAAGTGTGACCACGTAATAACGAAACGAAAATTGTATGCTGCAGTATAGTCAAGGGAATTTATTTGATAAACAACGCTATTGTTAGCTGAATATTGTCTGATATCGTATTCAGTTCAAGTCCAACATTTAGCTTAAAAACGGTTGGAATTTTATACTTATTGAATACTTCCGATAGGAAAACTTGCCAACGAACCCACACATCCAATTGTTTTGATATTTAACCTTCCTGATGTTTTTCATTGTCTGTAAGATTGACGAGAACGATAATGCTACAAGAACTCTAACGAATAATAGAAAACAAAAAATACTTACCTCTAAAATAGGCATTTATTTTAGGGCATTTGAGATAAACGTTTCTTTTAGGGTTAATTTCTAGTATTGATTTAATTTTAGTTTTTTGTTTTTAGATATTAAGATTCAGAAAAACAACTTTTATTTTATTTTTTTTTTTAGAAAATATTTTTGTTTTTAATTTTTTATATTTATATATAAGAGGTTTTCACAATGGTTATAGTGAAAATTTGCAATTTTAAGTAGATCGTGAACGTACTTTTTAAATATACATATTGCATTATTGTGCAAAGTACTTAATTTTCTTTAAAAAATCTGGCAACTCATTAAAAAGTACAAAGGCAAATCGCACTTGATCAACAAGAGGGTATTAACTAAAAGTTTTAAAATTTAGAGTAGAGGTAAAAAACTGTTTGTGATTGATTACATTTTAAGATAATTTAAAAAGCCGAACATATTATAGTAAGCAAATTCCATTTAATAATATAAGGAGTGTTTTTTATAGAGGTATAGAACTTTAAGTTGGCATTACTTTTGAAGATGGCGACCGATTTAACAGCTGTTAAGAGAATTATTCTCAGTTTCATCATGAATAGAGTCACGCCTGAACAACGCTTGCAAATAATGCAATTTGGGCCCAAAACGAGATTACCGTTGTTCCCGATTGTCATAAGCGAATTTTGTTTAGCGATGAAGCGCACTTCTGGTTGAATGGCTACGTCAACAAACAAAACTGCCGCATTTGTAGTGAAGGTAATCCTCAAGTGTATGTCGAAACACCGTCACATCCAGAAAAACTGACTGTTTGGTGCGCTTTATGGGCTGGTGGAATCATTGGTCCGTACTTTTTCAAAAACGATGGTGGCCAGAAAGTTGCAGTCAATGGTGATCGGTATAGAGCCATGATTACTAACTTTTTCATTTCTGAATTGAATAACCATGATGTCCAGGAGATATGGTTTCAACAAGACGGCGCAACATGTCACACAGCTCGTGCCACAATAGATTTATTGAAAGACTCGTTTGGTGACCGCCTAATTTCACGTTTTGGACCTGTGAATTAGCCTCCAAGATCTTGTGATTTAACACCGCTAGACTACTTTCTGTGGAGCTATGTAAAGTCATTGGTCTATGCGGATAAGCCACAATCGCTTGACCATTTGGAAGACAACATTCGCCGTGTTATTGCCGATATACGGCCACAAATGTTGGAAAAAGTCATCGAAAATTGGACGTCCAGTTTGGACTAGATCAGCGCCAGCCGTGGCGGTCATATACCAGAAATCATATTTAAAATGTAATGCCACAAGATTATCTTTCGGATAAATAAAATTCATGTCAATCGAATAATCCATCGCTATTTTATTGCAACACAAATTTCTATGCCTCTATAAAAAACACCATGTATTTACACTGTGTTTCTTTTTTTTGCAACTATTATTTTTAAAAAAGTTAAAGTTGCTTGGTAATATAAGGATCAGAGAATTCTTTTGCCCACCTCTTTATAAATGCAAAAACACCTCTAGCCCTATTGACAGTCATAGTAATGTGTGCAACGAAGTTTAATTTAGAATCAAGTAAAATTCCAAGATCCACGAAAGTGTCGACTAAATCCAGCTGATGTCCTCCCAATGAGTAGTTAACAGTAGTTAACTATTTCAAAAAAATCGCATATATTTATATTTTTTTAGATTTAGCTTCATTAAATTATTTTTGCACCAAAAAAAAAGTTGTTAAGATTACTTTGAAGATATGCATGATCAACATATTGCTTGAAGCAATAAAAAATTTTTATATCGTCAGCATACATCAAAAACTGGGAAAAGTTGATAACTTTCAGAAGGTCATTTATAAACAGCAAAAAAAGAAAAGTTCCGAGATGACTACCTTGCGGAACACTGGATAGAACATCAATGTTCTTAGACGTACTCCTGTTGAATCGAACATTTTGTTTTCTACAGGTTAAATAAGACATTAGCCAGTTTAAACATCTTCGGAATACACCTAATTAATCCAATTTTGTTAATAGTAATTTATGATTGACTTTATCAAAAGCTTTACTAAAATTATAGCCAAATAAAAATAATAACTTTTTCTTGATATAAAGGTACTCAAGACACTATCATGAAAATGGGCTCATATGCGGGTTTCGAGATGAAAGAGTAATCAGAATTATTGATGTTGTTGGTTGAGTTCTTTGAGTGAAAATTTAAAACTTTTGAGTTCTTTTTCTTTTCTTTCTTTTAGTTTAAAGAGAAGTACCACTCAGGCAGTTAATGCCTACATTAACTGTGGTACTTCCTTTGGAAAGAGATAGTAGTAGATAAGACAGATGGTTAGTGATAGTAAAGTTTCGATTCTGGAAACACTGAAATTGCACGTTATGATTATTTTTAGAACAGTATTGCAGCGCCTCTGGTGTTATTTAGGCGAATTAGTTCGAAGCTATCATAGCCAATTTATAATTATTTTACTTCGCCGGCGATTTAGTGCTATGTGGTATTACCGGTGAAGGAGGGCGCTGTGATATGCATTATTATAAAGAAAAATTAATACATATCAGAAAAATTGATGTTCCCACGGCTGAGATTTGAACTCGTGACCATTGCTTAGTAGTCAACGTGCTAAGCACTTAAGCTACAGCACCCTCTTGTTGATTAAGTGCGAAATATAAAATGAAAATAAAAACACAAAAAGGAAAATATTAAATACAATTTTTTCTGACTTACAAACAATTGTATTTAATATTTTTCCTTTTTAAACGACTTCAAAAAAGAAGGAGGTTATCAATTCGTCTGAATGTTGCTTTTTTATGTTTGTGCCCGCAGAACTCAGTCATTTCTGAACCGATTTTAAAAACTTTTCCTTTATTAGAAAGGAAATGCTTACAGATTGGTCCCATTTTAAAAGAAGTTCAGAATTTTGAAAATTAAATGGTGTCTCCATACAACATATGTGTTTTTTACGTTTATTATGAACCGTAACGGCCACACTTTTAAAATTTTAAAAAACTGCATGTAATTATAGCTGTCAATAACAGAACTTAATAAAAAGATAAACTTAAAAATTAAAGGGTTTCCCCAAATGTCAATTTAAATATATGTACCTTTTGAACCATTGAAAATTGGACAGAATGTCCAATATTTATAATCAGAAATTAAATATTTATAATTAGAAGTTAAAGGGTGTCCCAATAGTTGATGTAATTTGATGTATATTGCAAAACTTTTGAACCGTAAAGGAGAGACGGTTGAAATTTACAAAGGACCTGTATATCTAAGTCCTTTATAACATCAAGTATATAATTTTAATTTGGAAACTAAAGGGTGTCCACATAATTCATATAATTTTACCTATCTAGCCCTATCTTTTGAACCGTTATAGACAACAAACACTTGAAAATTAGACAGAATCTCTACTACTATGTCCCGTATAATAACATTTATAAATATTTAAAATTATAAAGGGTGTCTTAATAGTTGATGTAAATTGATGCATATGGCCAAACTTTTAAACCATTTTAGACAGACATTTGAAATTTACAAAGAATCTGTCCTAATAAGTGTTTAATTTAAAATTGTACATTAAAGGGTGTCCCCTAGGTGACATTGTTTAATCTATATGGCTATATCTTTGGAACCGTTACTTTTTATTACTGTGTCAGTAATAATAAGTGCAAAAAAATAAAAGTGCAAAAAAATAAAGGATAGACATTTGAATGTACAGAACGTATATTACTATGTCCGTTAGAGCAACAAGTACAAAAGTATTTGATTTTCAATTTTTAGTTTAGAATTGATGCACATATATTTGTTTTATAGTCGGTTTTTTTTTTGCAAGAATTATTTTAGAAATATTTCAAAAATTGTTTATTTTATTTCCATCTGAGCAAATATGCGCAAATATTTTTGCTCAAGGTTTTTTTCAGTTCAAACGAAGCAAAAGGAAACAAATTTCAAGTAAGTATATTTTGTTATTGTGTTGATAAAAACGATGCATTTTTGCTCACGTTTGCATCGTGTTTCCACTACCCATCCTGAAAACCCCTATAATTTTTATATTTTTTTTTTGCTTTACAAAATTCGTTTTAATCTGCTAAACTTTTTATTTTGTTATACATATAACCGACTAGCTACCGACTGCTACCGAATTATATTGAAGACCGAATTATATTGAAGAAAGACATATTTTTCTTTAAAAAAAAAACGTTTTCAAAAAATACTTTTATCATATCAAAAAAACAAAAAGTTAATTTGGTCAAAACCTTTTGATTGTAAATGAATTTGTATGTATTTTTAATTTTGTGCCAATTTCTTCTGTTGAATAAAATAAAACTGTCGCAAAAAATATAGAAATTAGCCTAAGTTGGCTACAGCTACAAGATGGACGTAGTCAAAATAATCGTTTTTCTACAAACGTTTATAGTTTAATTTTGACAGTTTGAAGCCTGATGTTCTCCATGTGTTTAATGCATTACACAGCGTAGAGGCACATGTGCTCATATGATACTTCAATTGGTTGTCGAACATTTTGGGATACACCTTGACTACCTTCAAAAGATACATAGAAGCAGATGGTTAACAGAAATTTGGTATGGCTTCGGGCCGAACATTGTGCATAAGAGCATCCTGGACTTAGTTAATAGGGAGGTTAGGGAAGTTCAAATGCCGATGGAACACATGAGTAGAAGAAACATAGTCGAAAGACTGCATCGGACACTCATTGCTGAAGGCGTTATACACAATCAGTAGTATGGAGAACGATATTAGCATTTTTACTGTTGGTTCACTTATGGACGGTAGAGCAGGAACAGGTGTATACTCAGCTGAGCCGAACTTGTCCTGTAGTCTGCGCTTAGGGGAGTACGTGTCCGTTTACCAGGCAGAATTGCTTGGGCTGCTGCATGCGTTGGATCACCTGCTGAAATAACGGATGCAGGGAAGAAAGGTTATCATTGCACTTGACAACCAGTCGGTTATGAAACGTATGAGGTAGGTGAACTTGTACTCCAAACTACTGCTGGAATGTGTTTTGAAACTTAACAGATATGTGTCGCTGGATTAAGGGACACACGGGCACAGCTGAGAATGAAGCAAGGCCAACTAGCAAAAGGGGGATCTGCTGTGAATTTCTGTGGACCAGAACCCAGCTGGGTAGCGCTGGGTAATGGCATAATGCGAGCCAAGGTTCTACAGCGGGAGGACTCATTAATCGTCAAAAGATGGGAGCAGAACTCTACGTATAGGCAGGCTCGAATTATGCTCACAGCCAAGGGCAGGAAAGCTAGTACGGTACTCAGATACAATAGAAGTCCTCTAAACTGGTGAGAGGTCATGGGAACTCAAAGTAAAATTTTGACAAGATGGAGATCGAAGAAACTACTTGCTGACCGTACCTGGAGGAGGCAGAGATAGTAGCGCACATTGGCTAGCATGAGACTTAGGGCAACTGGCAGAAGCTTGTTAAATGTGGATGCCATGGAGGACCTGAGCCTTGAACATATACTAGCAGTAACTAGAGACTGCGTGATGAGAAAGAAGGCCGACAGTTACCAGTCAACAGTCTCAAATCACTAAAGTCAAGATTAAAAGCTGGTTGTAGCACGTGACTCTATGAGGGTTACATTTCGTTTGTCTATAATCATAGAGGACGGAAGGGCCTCGTTAAAGAAGTGGTCTGCTTCTACATTCTACATTCCGCCTACATATTAATATAAATATAAAAAATAATAACAGTCAATTTAAAAGAATATTATCACAAACTCTACCTTTATATTGAAAACTTCTGTTTTACAATTATTAATCATTCTTTATATAAAATACCGTAACTATATTTATGCTCTTGTGCAAAATATTTAAAGTCTACTTGAAGAGTACTACAAAATTTTCCTATTAAAATTTGTCATAAAGTAAACTTGAAGGAGACTTTATTTCTTTTGCATGAGGGCAATCATCTTTCATGAAAATCTAAATATGATATTAATTACAGCAGTAATCGCAAAATATGAGACAAGCAATTAAAAACGGCTTGAAACGGCTTGGTTTTCTTAACGAAACTTCAGAAATGTTAAACTCAAACTATAGCAGAAACCAAAAAAAGTGAACTTAATTTTCCGAATTTTTCTATAATACTATCACCTAATTTGTAATTTAAATAATTCTTTCTTAGAGAGAATAAAACGAACTTAAGCTTGACTATAAAATTCATATGTATGTAAATTTTTTTGTCTAGCACTGCCTGGTCTTAATTAACTATACTTTTTTTATAGTTAACAATAGGTAGTTAGGTAACTATAAAGACATACGGTAATATCAATGATATATAGGCAGCCGGATTGTAGCAGGCAGCTACAAGCATGCAGTGAGCAACATATATTGAGACTGTGCTAATTATCGGCTGAGCAGGTGCAGCAGGTTTATACATATGTGTCAGTTGCAAGGATATTTACTCCGGTGTTCACACTATGTGTGAGATAATAAGGAATAAAATATTTACAATTCGCTGTGAAAGCCCGGAATGCTCATAGTCATCATAAATTCATTAGCTCGTTTTTAGTCAAAATGTACAGAACTCTTAGTAAAAATGGGTTGAATAAGTACAACGCTATAGATAGTCAAGAAACATAAAGAATTTGCTGTGGGATAGACAGTCAATATTAGCTGGCTAAAATCGCAAAACATTTGATAAAGACTATGGCTAGACTTATATCGTCAAATATTTCCCCTTGCGACCTTATCTTTAGTATTTCATTTTGTTGTTGCTTCCACAATTTACAAACGAATACAAACAATCAGCCAACATACCAAACTGCTATAATTGAATATTTTCAAAGTCATATAATCGAATGGTCTACAATGTATTAGAAATGCATTTGATGAAGTGACTTTTAAATTCTTTGGTTTGAATTGCATTTCGTTATATAAAGAATTTAATGGAATGTGTGAATTAAAATCATTTTTAATGGCAATTGCTATTCATTATAGAAAATCCGATGTGCCAATTAACATTACGGTAAAGTCGGCCCTTTTAAGTTTTCTTTTTTTTTTTTTTTTTTCTTCTAAAAATGGCAAATTAAATTTACGTTCATATTTTGCCCTTTTTCAGTTTGTATAATCGAATTCAATTAAAAAATCTAGATTGCCATTCAGATAAGTCTTAATGGAAAAAGAGGTGGAAAAAACAAATATTTTCATAATTTCCGTTGTATCCTCAATTACAATTCACCCATAAGTTTGGCAATTAATGTAAAATGATTGTAATCAAATTGATTTGTAGCACACAATTTCACCCAAGAATCTCAACTTTTACCAAAATGTTTTTACTAAAAAACCTTAAGCTGCCAGTAGAGATGTCCTCTTCAAAACAGCCCATAAACACCAACAAATATTTTGCGGCATACGAAAACTAATTAATAACCAGCAAACCGAACTCAAAAAGCAGCGTAAAACAAAAAGAGCAAAAACAAGAACCAAAATGTTATTTATTATGTTAACCCTGCTGTTAGATTAGGACCATTTGGTCCAAATTTTTTTTTGTAACCTTAATAACTTTTGAGCGGTATAAAATATAATTTTGAGGTTCTGACTCACGTGTTGTATTTTTGTTACAATATTATTTTTAAAATATTAGGTATCTTAAGTAAAGCGGAACAAAAAAAAAATAAAAATCTACTGATCTTGTATCAGGGACCATTTGGTCCAGCGAATATATCACTTTGATGGAATATAAAAAATGAAGTTTTTGTTGCCTTTATTTACAAGAAAAATATTATTTTATTTAAATTGTTTTTCACTACATGCTAAACAAAAAATTTTCCTGTTTTTTTACAAATAAAACTTTCGCAAGTAAAGCATTTTATATCGGATTTACCCTTATAGCAATTACAGATTTCCCGCTTTCTCGCTCCGTCTTTAGAAGAACAATTTTTTGATGAGCACGCGGAAATTGAAGATGAGGTTTGTATATCCGTCAATAACTTCGCTGAAAACTGTTGTTGTGGTAGTCTTCTTCGTTTTATCATATGCGCATTTGCCAAAGAAAGTGCTAGTTTTCGTAAAAACTCTGGTCACCGACGATTTTGATCACCGGCTGCTCATGAAGCATCGATCTCACAAAAGAGTATATATGCGTTCAAGGCAGATATGTCAAGCATATTTGCAAATACAATATTTGGCAATCGATATGTTTTACGTTTTGTTGTGTAGGAACCAATCATTTGGTCAGCAGTATCTACTCCTCCTATAAGAAATAAATTATTAGAAGCTGCAGACGACAAGCTTCAAAGCATACCTTTTGTTGAATTGTAGTAGCAGACATATCCAGATTTTAAATCTACAACTAACCAACATTTCAAACCATATTTTGCAGGTTTTGAAGGCATAAATTGTCGGAAGGAACATCGTTCCCTGAAACCAACAAGTTGCTCGTCAATTGTGACATTCTCATGACAATTGTATAATGTTTGGAGAAGGACCTGCCAACGTTCCCAAACCTCACGAATAGGAGCAAACTTATCGCACTACGCATTTTTCGTCGACTTGCAACATTATCAAAGCGGAGCGCACTTGTAGTCATGTGAAATGTACCTTCAGACATTATTGCACGGGAAATTGGGCGACCAAAAGTAGCATCAAATAGGCCATGAACATCTTCGTTTTTTCCACTGCCATATATAAATTTTTCGTGTGAATCATGTTACTAAAATAATGAAACAAGAATATACATACCGATAAACTCCTGCAAGAATGAGAATAGCAATATAAGCACGGAATGTGTCTTCATCAATATCCGTCCATTTATCCCCGAATTTCACTTTACCATATATATTTGTATTTTCGACGATTATTCTTTCAATTGAAGGTGGAAAAAAACACAAAAAGCTGATAGTATATCACTGCATCTAGAGGTTGCAAATCTAATTGGTCCTGGTTGTACTGAAATAATATTCTGAGCAGAAGTTCCAATAGGTTGTTGTAATGGATTAGCACTCCATACCATTTGGTTTTTTGCTATAAAGAGTGGGTCAGCACCAATCGAAGCCGTTTCTGGTTCATTTTCTATTTCAAAATCACTTATATCATCATTTTCTGAAACATATTCAAACTCAGAATCTGAAATATCTGAGTCAGTTTCTGCATTCAGCAGTTCACAAATATCACCCTCATTCAAAAAACGTTGTCTTTCCATTTGCTCCAAATGTATAAAAACTTTTACGAGGTAAAATTACAAACTAGACTAAATAGTGTTCATAAGCATACATTCTCATAGGCAAATGAAAAGGGGAATCTCACAACTTTATACAAGTCGACCAAGAGAATTTACTTTACAAAGTGGCTGCGTTACAACAACAAGTACAATAACACAAACAACCTAGATGTTTGAGCTGTTAAAAAATATGACAGTGCATAAATAACCGGTATCCGGGTTGTAAGTTAAGTTATATGGTTTAGAATTACGTTTTTTATTTTCAGTATGGTAGTCTATCATATTACATGGGAAAATCGGATTAAATTTGTATATACTTAATTTAGACCAAATGGTCTCTTAATATAGGATTCGCATATATTTTTTAATCTAACAGCAGGGTTAATGGATAAATAACCATTCGAAAAAATTATACCATATTTAGCTTATTATGCCAAGGAGTCAGCATAAAGATTTTGTGTTTTATTTTCTTTGACAGCATCAAATTGTAAGGGCCAAAAGCAATCATAAGAGTTTTTGCGTAAAATTAAATAATTTCCTTTTTGCTGGTGTTATTTAAATGATTTTTAAGACACAGATTGCACAGGTAGATTACAATAAACGAACAAAAAAAAAGTATAAACGTACATAAATATTATTTAGCACACTTTTGAAAGAAAAAGTATTAAATTTGTTGTAAGCCAGCGGTATGTTTAATGATGTCCTACATACAAATTGAGTGAACTGAGCTCATATAAATATTTTAAAAGGGTTAACCCTTGATAATCAATTAATGGAATTAGTCGATTTTTTTAAGGATGCACTTTTCTAATCCTATTAAAACGATTGGCAGAAAAAATATTTAATTTTTTTTTTTGTGAGAAATAGATGTGTATGACGGCGCACAGTCAAAGGGACCTAAGTGTAGTGTGGCTAATTTTTTTTAAGTTGGAGGAAAATGGAGACTGCAAAATGTTTTAAGAAACACTCAAAATATTATGTAGGTAAATTTAAATGAAAAATTACTGTTAATAACTGTCTTTTCATTTAAAAAACGTTACAATAACATTTCATTTAAACTAAATCAACATTCTATATTGTTTTTGCATGTCGATTTTATAACTGGAGTAATACATATGTAAAAACAAATAATTTTTCGTTTATTTTATCTCCCAAAAAAATAACTTACCAGAACAGTAAAACGTACTGTTTTTTTTTCATTTATTTTAACTCACAAAAAATAATCTACAAAATATTAAAAATTACTGTTTTTCATTTATTTATTTTATTTATTTATTTCCTTTGAATTTAAAGCCTTAAAGGCCTAATTAATTCAAAATTACATATGGCAATAAAAATTATAAAGTATTTACATTAAAAACTAAGACTATGTTAAAAAATAATTGAGATTAAATTCTATTTTTATTTTTATTTTTCACCAATATTGAAGTTTATTTAAAATGATATTTGACGGTATTACGGCCATTGTGGCAACAGCCTCATAAGTATTTTTTCAAGGAATTTTTATTTATTTTAATTAAGAAAATTTAGGCCCATTATTATAACTTGCCTTTAGCTAAAGTTAGGATATTGTTGGAGCGATAAATAGTTTTGCGTTATTAAAAGTAAGCTAAAAACCACTCTTAACTATAACGTACTATAAGGACAAGTTATAGCAATGAGCATTATCCTCATTATTATAACGAAAAACTACTTATTGCTCCAACAAAATCCTAACAATAGCTAAAGGCAAGTTATAATAATGGGACTTAACATACTAAAACAATAAAATTTACCGATTTTTTCATTTATTTTAATTCCCCAAAAATAAGCTACCAAAACAGCAAAAACAACAGTATTTTTAGTAAAAACTCATGATTATTTATTTTAATACATATTTAATAATTTAAATAATAACAGAAACACATTATTCTTCTTACTCTCGCTCTATTAAATAGATCACCATCCATTTCCAATAGATTTCCGGATTATTCTTTGCTGAAAAAATAAATGTATTTTAAACATTTTTGAAAATTTTAAGTACTTACCACTCAATAGTTTTGATGATTTTAAATATATTTTGTATTAATTAAATTTTATTTTAACAAAATGACATTTTTTCAAAAATATCTGTTTAATTTATCATCACGTTCTAATATTTTACAATAGTTTAGAAATATTATTTTATTTGTTATCATGAGCTAATTGGGCCTAATGTTGCTTAATGTAAATAAAACAAATTTATTACATTTTTGGTGACTTTTTCCCTTGAAAAAAGTGACGAAACGTCGGGATAAGAAATGTAATAAATTTGTTTTATTTACATTAAGCAACATTAGGCCCAATTGGCTCATGATAACAAATAAGATAATAAAACATAGGATTGGCCAATAAACTAAAGATATTTAGAAATATTGTTGTTGTGCAATTTAAACAAAAAACGTCCTCAAATAATGCAATTTTTTGTTCTACATTGATTGTTTTGCCATAAAAGAAGAAGCCAGAGCTGCATGACCAAGCCGTCTTATTCAAGCCGCCTGTAATGTTTGGAAACTGCTGCAATTTATATGCAAGTCACATTTATCAGGTAGCCTAACTAAGGAGGGGAAATATTGGTTCGTTCGGAAAGTAATTTGGTTTTTTTTTCAGAGAGTTGTCGTTAGTTGCATTTCCCTATATCTTACCTTCCACTTAACCGCAAAATTATTTTACATTTTGGCAATTGATATTTCAAGCATCATTTGTACCTTATTTTGTTCCGATATGTTAAGTAGTTCTTTTTCTGGCATCGTTTCAAATGTGAAAAATTCAAGTGAGAATTTTCGTCATATTTACCTTTTTTATTACAAGTACAAGCGAGAAAAAAATTATGTGCCGTTTACGGAGTAGATGTGTTGAGTGAACGCCAATGTTAGAATTGGTTTTCACAGGACGGCAACAGCCCACAGGCTTTATGAGTTACCAAATATGCACAAACCTAAATAAGCGTTAAGGCCAATCTGTTCATCGATAAACTTACAAAAATATGGACTACATGTGCTGGCAAGCTAGTAGGTGCTGCTAGTCTATCAGTCTGGGTCTTGTGCCTATGACTCCCATTTGAGGCTATGAGTTTTTCATTACAAGTGAAGGTCTTCATTACTTTGCTCAATAAATTAAATTAAGTAGGTAATTTGTAATAGTATTGTTACATAAATAAATAAAATATATAAATTAAAACTTTATATCTACTTCACCATGTAGATTAATCAAAGCATGTAAGACTGGCCGTTATTGCATATATAATGGAGTTGATCGGACATGTAGGATGAAAAGACTATAAAATGACTAAGGAGAATCCCCATAAAGTATATAAAATAGTTAATAATATTCTTGGATTGCTGACAACAAGTATAAATTGGTTATGAAGAACAATAGTTCAACAAATTATTTAGCACAACTAAAGATACATAAATTGAAAGGAGGAGATAAATTATATGTGGTATAAACAATGGATATGAAATTAATATTTGTATAAATAAATATACACCTAATTCTGTTTTTACACAGTCTTTTTTACACTGTTTTGATTTAACACGGTTTTAATTTAGTTTTTACGAGATATGTTCATATCTTAAACTTAAAGGAATTTCCTTTTTATGCATACAAGGAAATTTACTTGATAGAGTAATTAAAATGTGTTAATATTTTGTGAATTATCAATGCATTCCTACATAGAAAAAAATATTTTCACTTATTATGGCGAAATGGTGGATTCCGCTATACGTCCTATTGCAATAGAATATGTTGGTGGTACAAATGTTCTTCCTTTATATGCTGTACGCAACATAGATGAACTGCTGTTCAAATTGTAGTTGGTAAAATGTTGTCGAACACAATGTTTCGTCCACTTCTAGCACAAAGGTTGACGTAAAAGTCCTTCAACACTTTTCTCCCCACGTTTTTTCCTGTTTGCTGGATGCCGCCATTGCCGTGCAGATTTTCCCCTTCAGCGTATAAGGCGAAATAAAGTCACGTACCCACCACACTTATGCTTCGTATTTGGCGGGTTTTGATCGTATAAATTGAATAAAAACAATACCACCACGGAAAGCATACAATTGTTCATCTAGTGACGTTGGCTCCTGCTGTAAAATTGCTACTTTGTTTATTGTACAGCATCAAAAATATGTCCGTTATTGCTGACGCTTTGTTTATTTACGTTGCGGGTATGTGTTTCCGTTGTCAAAAGTGAGTCTCCTTTACGCATAAAATACGCACTTTTTGCTATTCTTTTGGATTTATTTCCCGAATATTTATGTTGCACATTTCATCAGAAATTATGAATCTGAATGTTTTCAGAATGGATAACTCTTGTATACTTCGTCCAGATCTCAATATTTTGTTCGTAAAGCAAAAGGCAGTTTTTCGTGGCACAACAAATCAAATAGTTTCATATTTACCAGTATAATTTTCTGCATTGTCAGACGTTATTCGTTTTTTATACATAGAAAAAATCAAAAACATACTTAATAACAAAAAAATTTCAATATAAAAAGTACCTGTATACCCGGGTTTGCTGCTGTTGTCTTAAGGGTTAACGTCAGCACCAGCCATGATGACCTTATCTGACAGTGGTCTTACCGTACAACGAGTAGCAATTTATATAACATGGAAAGCATGGACCCACGTTGTAACTCCAATATAATATATTTCTTATAATTAGTATGTAGTTCTTGTAATAATTTTAGTTGTATTGAAAAAACATATTCAAAATTTGTTATATTTTGAATATGTTTTTTGACCAGTCTAGAAAAGAAAGTGTTTTGACTAAAAAATTAATTTTCAATTGATCAAAGAAATTGGAAATATAAGATTTTTGTTCATATCATTATTAATTATATGTTTAATATAATCATATCTGATAAGTCTAAGTAAGCATATATTAAGTCTAATATATTTCTTTCATGATTGGTGATATCATTTGGATACTATCTCTTTTACATTCGACCAGAAAAGCAATATCCTTTTCGTTTACTGGAACCACGATCATTTAAAATATTTCAAGATGGCGGCTTAGGATGTGTTCAAATCTTCTCTCAATGGCACGATTAGATATTTCTAAATGTAAAATGAATGTGAATATTTTAATATACCATGTAGCAGATGTAATTATTTTAGGGTATTTAATTTTTTTTTTAGTTTGAAGGTGACGCTTTATCCCATAACCAGCGGTGCATTATGACGTTCACCAGTCTCATTAAATAAAAGCTAAATCTACAGTGACAGGTATAAAAGCAAAAGTATAAGTAAGAAATAGGTAAAACTATTAGACTTTTCAACAATAGCCTGCAACAGAGCCAAACGCCCACGTCGTTACGAGAAAAATGTACTCCATATTTTTTGGTCCTACGTTCAATAGATTATTCCTTATGGGCTTTTCTAATGACCAAAGCAACATTAAACAACTTTATGTCAACGCTTTAAAGACCAAACGATTTATAAATTTTAAACTGTATAATAAGTGTTGCAATTATCTTAACTTAATGGGCAACATTTTATCGTGCAGATGGCGGCAGTTAAAAGTATAACGTAAATTTTGGAATACCTTTTATTTAAGAACGACAATTGAAAAACTTACTTACCTGCATTTTTATGCCAATAGTAAAATCTTTCAACAACATTTCTTTACCTGGAGATCACTTTAGAAAATTGAAAATCACCAAAAAAGTTGAATGTTATCATGAGTCGAACTTTATGTTCGTCAAACCAGTAAAGAAAACCAGTAGGTACTAAATTTAGTAAAATTTATTACCAAAGGTGTTAGGAATTACTATATTTATTGGTTGTTTTGTTATGCGCACTATTTAACGAAATAAACGAATTAAGCTGTTTCTTTTTTGTCAGACAAAATTTTTAAGTATTATTACAGAAATTAAGTAAAATTACTTAATTTTGTGAAAAATTCCAAGTATTTTATACACATTTCTCTTGAGAAATTTTATTAAGATTCTTTTTATCTTTACCTGTTAAGTGGTTTTTTAATATGAAGGGATCTTGTCCTATGTTTGTGACCTTAATTTTTGTTTTTTTTTACTTTCAAGAGTCGTCAATGATTATGTTGATGATCTTCATCGTGAATAATGCCCATCATAATTTCTACACTCTTTTAGTTCATTTAAGTGCTAAAACTTATAAAACGGTTAAAACAAATTTTCAAATTTTAATGACGTAAATCTTTTAAGCGGAAAGTGGATTTATGTTAAATTATTTGTGTTGGTTTTAGAGAAAATTATTATAATTTTTTGTTAATAATAAAGTAATAAAAATGCGATTAGAATATATTACTGTGGCAATAAGTGCCACAGTAATATATAAGTTAGTAGCACCTTTATAATCTCGGTACTCCAAAGTAGCCATGTGGAAAATTTCAATTATTTTGTACAATTTCAGACGGCGAATTTTTGCTTATCTTTTTTCAATGTCGAATCGCATTTGGAAAAAAGCTTAAAAAACTACAAGCTGTTTTTCCAAATCATAAATACCTCTTTCATATCCCGCCGGGGGTCCCAATTGTCACTGCAGAAGATTGCAAATGATCTGACGCTGTTCACTCGGGGAAAATAGGGACACCAGACGCTAGGGTTCCTAGAACCCAAATCTGGAAGAAAAGGTCTGTTGTTTTAATGCACGGGTCCTCTTCGAGGCCACACCAGTGCCCAAAGAACTGGTACCACGGGAATCGATAGCTCCATAGAGAGCCTATCCTCGCTGTGACCGGTTGTTGGTGAGGTCCCCTTCGGGGGTACACCTGGTGGTTGTGGTTTAAGATCGATTAATGTAGGTATAGTGCAAGGTCGATCAAGTGTGCTGTTGCACTCTCAACAGACGGAGTTTGGATAGTCCCTTAACCCCTAAGCAAGAGGCTATAATATGGAATCTAGGCTTGCCTTTTAGCCTTGCCATATTATATAAATTGCTACTCATTGTGACTGTATCCCACATAAATTGCAACGTCATATCGTGGAAGTATTGCTCTACTACACGCAAAGAAAAAACATGGTTATTGTATGGTCACGGCAACCACACTATGTTCTCTGTAACAATAGATGTTTGCTGTGAACAAATTATAGTTATTTAGAACAATACTTTGGTCATGATAAACAAGTTTTTTGTTAACAGTTAATCATTCAATGGTTATACGCACCAAAAAAGCAACATGGTTGATTTGAAACATATGAAAATTCAAACCACAACCAAATTACTTTTAATATTTAAAAATTGTAAACATAATATATTATTACTAAACATAGTATGTTAAGTTTGACTAAAAATAAACAAGTAATGTTTGGTTTTAAAAATACATATTTTGGTTTTGACATTTTTTCAGTTCAGAAATATGTGTGTAAGCTATCGGTTCATCTAAAACCGTAAAAACATTAAATACCCATTTGATGTCAACAAATAAATTTGTTTTTTATTATAAATGATAGTTTTAAATTAATAATATGAAACACATAAAAGGTAAGCAGAAAATATCAAAATATGTATGTAAGTCTAAATGGAAATATTCGTGTATTTGTTTTTTGTTATTTATAAATATATTCATATGTTGTCACATATAACCATTTACATGTTTTAAATTATATTATAGTATGTTTATATTATAAACATAACTATGGTTATATTTTACAATGTTATTTTTATGTTCCAACCTCAACAATATTATATTTATATATAGCCATATAACTCAACCATAACATGTTGTTCTTAGATTATGGTTACCTCAACCATGTTTTTCTTTGCGTGTACACAATGGGGGCGCTAGTCTACGCTTAAATTTCACTCGGTGGTAAGACCACCGTGGGATTAGGCCAACCGGCAGGTGCCCACGTTAATCTTGTTCCTCCTCTTTCACAACTTTTAATTGCAAAGCCTGCATATTTTTGGTAGATATAAGATGTTTTTCCTAAACACAAGTTTGACTCTCACATGTAAAGTTTAAAGATAAGCTATTTTTTAAAATTAATTTTAAAGTTTAAAATTGCTCTCCTAAAAACTTAAAAATCAGACTTTTTGCTCATTGCCACAGATTAAATAATGCACTATGCTAGTGGCTTCGTTAAAGAACAAATATTGTTATAAATATGTTAATTTATTGTCGTTTTTACAAAATATTTATTGCGCATTAATAATTAAATTTTATTTATTTATTTATTTATATTTATTAAAAGTAAATAAATTTACAAATTAATAAGTACAATTAATTAAATTTTATTCTAAACAAAATAGACGTTTCAAGCTTTTACAACTATTATGCGATAAGCTTCTTAAATACACTTCGAAATACACTACCAAGGCAAATTTATCAGGTAGCCTCACTATGGAGGGGAAATATTAAGGCTAAAATATCCAATTTTTTTATATGGATATTGACAGTTAAACTTACTATTTTTGCCCTTAAATCGAAGTTGAACTATCAAACTCCATATAAAAAAAAACTGAGAATTTTCACCTGCAGATTTCCCCTTCGTAGTGAGGTACCTGATGAATATGCCTTATACACTACTATACATTTTCTCCAGTTGTTTTATTTTATAACAGTTATAATAAGAAATAATAATAACTCTCGTTATTTTTCTATTACGTAAAAATTTTTTAAGGGACGTGGCAAATATTTGTCTCTTAATCAAGTCCCTTAAAACATCTCAAAGTTGTAGAAGACATTTTTAAAAGCATATTCTTATTAAGAACGTTAATGCTTTTCCATTTATCCCATTTTTCTTTTGCACAATAGTATAATTAGGATATTGAACAAACTAAAAGCTGAAATTAATGTACTTTTTGTGTATTACGTGCGAGCGATTTGTCTTGAAAATTTTATAAAAATTACTCAAAAAATTTCGCACCTTATTCTTTTTATTTAAAATCTTTTTTTAGCGTATATAAGAAAAATATGTATCTCTTCGATGCATCCACAAATAATGCGGATATTTGTAACTAGTGTCGCAAAGAGGCTGCACGAAAGTTGCCTGATGGCATTTTGTCCCATTCTCAGCGAAGAGCAATCTGTAAGAGTTAAATGTTTTTAGTCGAAAGTTTACCCTTAGGAAGGGCTATTTGCAAAAATCGTTTAAATTTATATTCAGGAAACGTACGGACCATTATTGTGTAGAAATGAAGCAGAGAACTCTTGTTTGTAAAAAATTGTACCACGTCTTGTTGATATCTGACAGTTTTTATAAATACTTTGCATGCTGAAACTAACAAAGCCTCTATCATTTTACGGTAGATTTAATTTTTTTCTGGTTTTCATAATTTATTTATTGTATCTTCAAAGTATTTGAACTAACAATAAGTGTTCACATCTTAAATCTAAGGTAAAATAAAATAAACTTGGTAAAGTCCAGCCAGTGCTAGACAATAAAACTGTTAGTTATACAATTACTGATATTATATGAGAGCTATTCATCTGATGTTCGGCTAAAAGAAACAAGATTTCTCCTTCTTAGTCGAATGTAACCACGATCGTTAAGGATGTTTCGAGCCGGTGGATTTGGGTGCGTTTCCAGCTTTTTCAGATACGTTACTACATGTTTCGCTATTTCATCAGTAACTAAAGGGATGTTTAGATCTTTATGAATGTTTGAGTTGTTTACATACCAGGGTGCAACTGTTATCATTCGTAAAATCCTATTTTGACGCCTTTGAATTTTTTCTAAGTTTGAAGCGGAGGCATTGCCCCATAATTGAATCCCGTAACACCATATAGGTTTGAGAATCTATTTATACAATAGAAGTTTACAATCCAGTCATAGGGTTGAGTTTTTACCAATCAGGCAATTAATTTATTCTGCTTATAGCTTCATCTGTGTCAATTTTGCTTCGATGTGTCTTTTCCAGGTTAAGAGTCGATCAAGATGAATACCAAGATATTTTACCTCTGAATGCTGGGGTATAACTTGGTTGTTTATGCGGATAGGAGGGCATGAATCTCTACGCAGTATAAAAGTTATGTGGATACATTTTTGTTCATTTATTTTTATTCTCCATTTTTTTTACCCACATCTCCAGGTGAACTATATGATCATGTAGATATTTGGAAGCTATATGGGGGCTTTCATGAACGCTTAGAAAAGCCGTATCATCCGCAAATGTCGATGTATGGACTCGGTTACTTGTGGGCATATCCCAAGTGTACAACAGGTATAACACGGGTCCCAAAATACTACCTTAGGGAACTCCAGCTTTAATTAGCATAGGCGAGCTTAAAAAATATCCTTAAAGAGGATAAACTTGCGACCAGTTAAATAGTTTTTTAAAAGATTATAGAAGTTGTGGGGTAAGTTAAGTTTTAACTTATATAGTAAGCCTTCGTGCCATACTTTGTCAAACGCTTGGGAAACGTCTATAAAAAGCGCAGAACAATATTTTTACTCAAATGTCTTTTTTATTACATTTACCAATCTGTTCGTTTGTTGTACAGTGCTGTGCTGTCTTCTGAGTCCGAATTGGTGATTCGGAATACATCCTTTTTCGCTCAAAATTGGTTTCACCTTAGTGACAAAGATTTTTTCAAACAGTTTTGACATATTTGTTAGCAGACTTATTGGTCTATATGAATCGATCTTTGTGAGGTGTTTCCCTGGCTTAGGTATCATAGTTATATTGGAGACCTTCCAGGCTTGAGGAAAGTACTCAAGGCGTAAAATGGCATTAAAAATGTATAGTATTATTCTGACTGCTACTCGGGGAAGCTTCATAATCATCTTGTTGCTTATTTTGTCGAAACTATACGCTTTCTTTGGGTTTAGACTAGCAATTGCCCCTTCAATATCACGAAGGTTAAATCTTAGTGGTAATATTGCTTCATCATCGATGGGTGGAAGATCAGTTTTATCAGTAGATATATTTGGGATAAATAAATTTTTTAGATGGGTAACAAAAAGATTACCTTTTTCGGTTTCGTTAATGATGTACATTATTCAAAGCTTAATCAACACAACTTGTGCACGTCCTGTAGTAGATAGCGCAACTCAAACCAACACTAATATAGGTACTGGCTTCCCCCTTTTAATTTACACACTAACCATACTCGTTTACTTTTTTGAGTTTGAAAATTTGTTTCATCAATAAAGACAAAATTGAACGTGCAAGTGTTTCAACACCTTTGCTCTTACTACATCCATATATGTATATAAGGCACAAAATGTGTTTGTTTGTTTGTCGGAAAGCTGTAGCTGCCTACACCAGTGAAAGGAACTTTCACACTTTGTTACTAAATATGCGGTTGGAACAATAGGGTACTTATTTTTGGAAACTCGACGTGGGCGTGGCACCACCCATACAGAGTAGTTATTTATCTCCTTGAAATTTTGCACCTAACCTCTATATTAACATACATAGTTTATATAAAAAAAGACTGGATTGGAATAGTGGTAGCGTATCTACTCGCAAATAAAAAACAAGGTAATTGTATGGTTACGGTAATCACACTATGTTCTTTGTAACAATACATGTTTGTTGTGAACAAATTATAGTTATTTTAAACAATACTTTGATCTCGATAAAAGAGTTTTTGTTAATAGTTAATCATTCAATGGTTATAAGCACCAAAAAAGCAACATTTGAACCATATTAAAATTCAAACCAAAACCAAATTTTTTTAATTCTTAAAAACAAAATTATATTTATAGCCGCAATATATTATAATTAAACTAAACTGGAGACAATATTATTATTATGGTTTAACATAATATGGTTAAAATATAACCACATAATTCAACCCTAATATGTTGCTCTTTCGATCCAGTAACCCCATATTAAAGTATATAGTCAAGCTAAACACAGACTGAATTGAAATAGTGGGCGTAGTACCTCCCATACAAAGTAAAAAGTTTATCCTATTTTTGGCGAACAACAATAGATATTGCCTTGAAACTTTGCATGAGTAACCCTTATGCAAAAGCGTATAATCTGCCCAAAGGCAGAATGAAAGCGAAGAATTATTGTCGTGTCCATAGATAACTACAACCGGTCTGGTCTTGAATGTGGGTAAAAGTAACCCCCGTACCCATGCGTATACTCTAGAAAAGGCTGAATTGGGACAGTGAGCATGGTACCCCCATACAATGTAAAAATTATTATCCTGTATCTAAAGAACTGTAATAGGTAATATATTTATATTTTATTAACCCCCATCTTAATATGGGGGTTAATAAAATACATTGTGTACAGAAACACAGACAGAATTGGAATGGTGGGCGTAGGTAGAGTCTTGCAAAGTTGCACGAGTAACACATATACTAATGTTCATAGTTTAGCAAAATACAAACTGGATTGGGGCAGTGGTACCTCCTATACAAAGTGAAAAATTATTATCATGTACCTGCAGAACTGCAATAGTTGGAGTCTTAAAACTTTGCACAAGTAACCCTCATACTAATGTGCTTAGTCTGGCACAGACTGGATTGGAACAGTGTGCGTGGTACCTCCCATAAAAGCTAAAAATAATTAGCGTATACCTAGAGAACTATAATAGGTAGAGTTTTGATACTTTGCAAAAGTCACCCTCACACTAATGTGCATAGACTGGAAAAACACAGACCAGACTGTATTGGGAGAGGAGGCCTAAAATTATTATTGTGTACCTAGAGAATTACAATAGGTGAGTCTTGAAGCTTTGCATAAATTACCCCCGTACTAATGTGCAGAGACTAGAAAATTATAGTCTATAAAAAGTGAAAAATCATTATCTTTTTAACATGCATAGCCTAGCGATAGAGAGACTGGATGGGAACTGTGGTCAAAGAAACTGAAAAGTTTTTGTCGTGCAACTAGGGAACTAGGAGTGCAGAAATTTTTTACTCTGAGAATAACGTGATTAGGACGGGAGGACTGGGTACACCTATACAAAGTAATTATCCTATATATAGAAAACCGCAAAAGTGACCCACTCTAAAATTGAAACAGGCTTCTCTGATAACAACGTGTTAAAGCTTGGCGACACTTTTATTTCCAAGTGTTTGTTTTTTGTGAATGTTTAGCAAAGTGCACTGGGAATAGCTAGTGATTTATTAATCTCTATGTAAGTTTGTTTTTGTGAAATGTTTTTATGAAATTTTAATGAAATTTTTTTAATAAATTTTTTTATATGGTTGAACCGATTTTATTCTGATTTGTAACTTCGATAGGTCCCTCTGTAAAAAGTAAAAAGAGTACACAAGAGGGGAAAACGAGAACTTTTATACGACTTAACTTTCTTATTCTTATCGAGGAGTTAGGATAGACGGTATATTTCTACAAAGAACCAACTCAGACTGAAAAATATCGGGGAGAAATCAATTTATGTATGACAACTCTAGTTACTGTATTTGTACATATTGGATTAAAATGATAGTAGTTTTATATATAAGAAATAAAAAACTTTGAAATGTGCGTACTATTACATTCCTCACTTATGTAGTAATGCCATTTTTGATACATTTCAACAACTCAGGTATTTGTGTTCCAATTGTGCCAAATAAATAATTGCAATTTTTCAGATAGATCTTAGAAGCAATATAGAATCAAATTTCAGATAGAAATATTACACTTTTGAAATACAATTTTAGCTTAGCTATTTTTCAAAACTAATTGGCGAATCGAGAAAAACCTTTAATCAAACTCGCTGACTGCTCATTGTAGTTTGATAATTTTTTATTCAAGTCAAGCCATTGTTGAAACAAAAGTGTTATCGAGTCCGGATCGTAAATGAATTTTTCTAATAACGGATCACTTAGTGGAAACCGAAAATTATATAATCATTGTGTTACTATAACCTTAATTTTTATGTTTTATTTAAACTTCTGTAGAACTTAATACTTATAGCGCTTTTAGAATTATTTTTTATTCTTGCTAATCTTTCCATTGTTATTGATACGTTTTTCTTTATTTTCATAAAAACAATAATTATTTGGCCTTTAAGTCAGATACTAGTGTCTTTTATTATGATCATTAGTACCACAACAATTATTATGTCTTTTAGCAATTATTGTTTCTCTTTTTTTAGTGGTCGCAAGTGCGTTTATTGTAGGTATTTTGGTTTTTTTTTTTGGAAAACAGAAAAGAATTTTTCCAAGACCAGAATTTCTTGATACGCACAACTACTTTCACCACCATCACGTAGATAAATGTATTTTTATGCTGTCCATTAAAGAATGGCATGTCTATTTTAGTCGTTTTTATTGGCAATGTCACTTGTTTGTAGAGTGAGTTTTATAGTTGATGGTTATAATGACAGATCACATAAGTATGTTACAGATTATTTGCTAGAGTGATTTGTTAATCTATCAAGTGTACGAGTTTTTGAGATTTTTGGTCATATGAACTTTTTTCACTTAATTTTTACCAATTGGACAAACATCGGGATTTATACTTAATAAAGTTTATTGTTGGATAAAAACATTATTTTCATAAATTACCAGCTTGGTTTCTTTTTAATGTCAAAGAAAATAATCTTTAATTTCTATTTACAGTTTAAAAGTCTTTTGGATGCGGATAACTTTAAATTGGCAACGCAGTACGTTTAATCTTAACGATAACACGCATCCCGAAACATGCCATAGAACACACAGAAAAAGTGATTGATCGTGTTCAGCATAGTGTTGGATGACGATCCAAATGTGTCAATTCGTCATCGTAAGCGGTATATTGTTACTAAAGTTTTCGTGCCTCAATGGGAAAGCATTAATGTTGTAGATGTGTGATTTGAAATATGGTGCTAAATGTTAACCAGCACGCTAGACATGAAACTTACTGAAAGAAAAATTTGACAAAGAAATGGACCTGATAACTTACCAACTCGTTCGTGTGATTTGACGCCATTAGATTATTTTCTCTGGGGACATGTAAAGCCCAAGGTTTATGCGAATAAATGAGAAACGACTAGCACTTGGAGGCGAATATACGACGCCTTTAGGAAGCCGCTACATGTCCGAAACCATATTTAAACAATAATGACGTAATGATTTAAAATTATATAATTGAAAAAGCTAGTAGGGTGGATATTAAAATATTTTTCTCTAGTTTATTTTAATATATTGACTCCATATAATTTATATATAATTTATATTAATATTAAATCCATTCTATTGAGTGTATGTTGTAGCGTATCCTCAATTCGTCTTATTTGTTTCAAGTTTCTTTTAGTTGCGTATTCTCTATTACTGGTTTTTAATTGCTTATTTTTAATTCAGTTTGTTAATTGTCTTTTATTTTTCTTTTATCTTTATTACTTTTCTCACATCAAATATTTCATTCTAAATGCATTGAGTATTTTTCTTACTTTGAGTTTATGTACAACTATTTCAAAACTCAATGTCACAGGAATTTTTAAAATAGCCAATCTTTTGATTTGAAAACGACATAATTCTCACCTCAATTCTTAAAATATTTTCTAGAGCAAAAAAGCGCTTGGGTTTTTGTAGACGAAATTTAATAATTAGAATTATTAGAACTGGTGAATCTTAAGGTTCAAATTGTAAAAAAAATTGGTACATTTGACCAATTTTGAAAGAAAGCTCGTGATTTTGAGCTTTCCTTTTAATCGTACTAGGAGGCAGCCGTTAGTTATTATTTAAAGTTAAAATTATAAAAACGCTTTTAGTGACATATGGGGTCTGTTCCAAAAAGGTGAATTTTGAATATTCGCGGGCTGTGTACATTCGATTATTGAAATTGGTTATGTTTATACACATGTGTTAGTCATATGTTTGTATTATCAGCCAACTTGGATTAGTAGTTTCTTGTTGAAAGCTGAAAAGTTGAGTAACGTTTGTGTGTGTTCTTCGATTTTTGCCTTATGAAAAAAATGGATCGAGGAATATGTATTAAATTTTGCGTTAAAAATAGTGCTAAAGCGGTCAAAATCACTTGAAATATTGACTGGGGCATTGGGTGAGTCCACTTTGTCTCAAAAAAGTGTTTAACAGAAGGCCGAGAAGAAGTAGATGTGAAGAAGTGAAGAAAACAATGAAACAGTGAAAAAATTGTTTTGTAAAAACGTCGAATCACTGTTAGTATGTTGGTATATGAATCGGCTAATGCCATGCAATTTTCTCGAATTTTTTGGACATGAAATGTGTGGAAGCGAAGTTTGTTCAAAAATTGCAAAATTTTTAGCAAAAGAAACGGCATTAGTATAGCTCAGGAGTTGCTGAATGACGTCAACGACGATTCTGGTTTACTCAAAAGGATCATAACCAATCGTTCCAATGAAAGCGGCCAGAAGTCAAAAGTCAAAAACCAAAGATCACATACAAATGCGAATAACCTCTTTAGTTTTCAACAACAAAGTACTAGTCCAAATTGGCCACCAACATAACACAAAATAAAACTGATGTGGCCTACACTCATACCCAATGGAAACAAATATTTTTTATGGATATATCACATAAAGAATAAAAGTTCAAAGTATATTCGAATCGAAAAATTAATTATTTTGGGTTTGGGATGTTAAGTAACCTACCCCTTGCCCCTTCCCGATTATGACCAAAATTTATACAGCTCTTCATCTCCATAAACCAAAGGCACATACTTAATTTCGTATTAATATGTCATACGGTATGACCTGTAGAACGTTCACAAAATTTGGGGGTAAGGAAACTACCTCTTGCCCTCTCCCAAATATGCCCAAAAAATATAAGCTCTTTATCTCTATATACCAAAGGTACGTAATAAATTTTATTTTGATATGTCAAACGGTATGACCTGTACAAACTCCACAAAAATAGTGGCATACACACAAACCGAAACACCCACAGACATCATCGCGAAAATAGTCAAAATATAATCAGAGGACCTCAAAACGTATAAATCCGTCGAAATACCGACCTCGATTTTTTTCATGATTACTATACTTTACCTTATACTACGTATGGTAAAGTAAAAATTCGATAATCGAATGTACACAGCCCTCGAAATTTCAAAATTTGTTCTTTTCTTTGGAACATATAGTAAAATTTTATGGCTAATATTTTGTAGAAAATTTTATCTCCTTTTTCGATGTGTTTTTTCACGACTTGGTGAAATAAAGCCACATAACATTTTCTATAAAGTTGCTGAACATAGTCTACACCTCAGATGAAAATGAAACAAAACATAGAAAACATAGTTTTATATACCAAAATGCTGCAAGAACTGACCAAAGCTGGGAAAATTTAACTGCCTCCAAAATAAAATACCGATGTGAACTTTCAAAACCCTTTTTGATCTCCTCTATCAGAATCTATTGTCGGAACCCTGTAATTTTTTTTTCCTGTTGAACTGTGTAATTTTTATATTTTCAAGCACATTAAAAAAAAAACATTGAGGCTTTTCTATAGGAATCTTAAAAATCTGCTGTTTTTATCGCTTCCCTACTTCACACCATTAAACTCAGATTAAATTCAAATAATGTAATTATGATGTCAATAATATTTATTTTTTGGCCCTTTACACGTATTTTCAAGGAAAAAAGTTCGGAATAAATAATCATCAAAAACATTGTCACCTTTTAGTGGGTAAATACTTTCACACAGTTTTTTTTTTTTTTGAAGGAAACACAATATACTACTTAAAAAATTTCTACTTAGAAAACTTCAGATTATTTTGGTAAAATGTCTTAATTTTAAATTTTCACTCTCGTTTTTATAAACACATGCACAGAATATGAAATGTCGTTAGATTTGTGTTAGTTTATAGTTTATGACCATCAAACACGTTTTGTAAAACATAAAACGTTTAACCTGGTTAAAAACTTTAAAAGGTGTAAAATTTCCATGTGATTTACATAAAGATAAAATAACTCAAAATTATATTAAAAATTTCATGAGTTAAACGTAAAAAATGTTAAAAAAGCTTTAACTGGTTTTTTGTATTTTTTCGATAGCGATACCATTGCTTTTACCAAATTACAAATAAACTCGATACAGTAAGTATATTTACAAAACAATGCTGGTCACTAACGAAATTATGTGTTTCGTTATTTGTCTATATCTGCAACTTCGACAGTATCCGGAAGAATGTTTAGCCAAACAGGGTCTATTATTTTAGATAGAAGATCTAGCTTAAATTATATTGGTAAATTGCTCTTGATAAAAATTGTTTAGCAGGTCAACAAGCTTAAATAAAACAACATTTATTAACAAAATAATTGAAAATCTTACAAACTCTTTATATTCTAAAAAGAGTTTATGTATAAAAAAGAATTTAACATATTTAGACATATCTTTTCATTGTTACAATTTTTATCGAAGTTCAACTATTCAAGTTTGTTTCTTAAGTCTTCTGTTTTTTGTTAATCGTAACACAGTTCTACAAAATTAAATTTTTTCACAAATGTTTTTATTTTGAAAACTGATTTTATACAGGCTGATTTCAAAAATTCTATGCACTTATTTGATTCACGTAACGTTTTTTTCGCAAATAATAAAGGAAAAAAAAAACGATATTTCTAAAAAAAATATTTGTTTATTTAGTAGAAAGGTGAAATACAAGTTAAGAAAATTTACAAAAATACTTAACTGAGTCTTTTGTGAAATATTCGTATTTTTTCTATCCCTTGCTCGACTATCCCACTCTTAAAGAAAGCATGAAAATTTTGTATATCCTCCTTGTTTACCTAGTAGCATGCACACCACTTTAAGGTGTCCACAAAGCATTTACTGATGTTCTTGGTAGTTTATTAAAAAAAAAGTTCTAAATTTCCATAGGTTTCCTTTAAAGGTACCGAATGGGCAACGGGGATCGAGGCCATTTCGTTACCATTGTGCAATAAAACGCCTTTTAAACTACGCTTAGCAAATAGAAATCTCTAAATCATTTGTTTCGCTCTGATTAAACACTTCGGGCTCTCTGAAATCTGATGTGAAATCTCAGTCATCTGGGTCGGATGATATGATGTTTTCTAGTGCTTTTGGGGCAATAGGTATAGGAAAAAATTAAAGTTTGCCTCTGCTTTACTACGACATAATTATTACAAATATGACAAAAGTTATTCACACAATGACTTTTTTCCATATTTACACGTTCTCGAACACTTAAAATATGCAACAACGAAGACAACCCCGAGCGAATAGAGTAGCTTGACGAATAATACAACCAAACTGCATATAAGCAGGTTTCAACGTTGTATTGGAGCCTATGCGCCGTCTCTCTGAAATATCGGATTGTTGAATGTGGGCCGATGTTGAATGTGAACCACACCTAAACGTCAAGTTTTTTCTGCATTTAATTTGAAATTTCTCAATTTCAGACTCACTCAATTTGAACCATGGAAAGATACACAATCGAGCGTTGCAAGACAAATTTAATGGCCGTGTTTCTCACGGCGCACAGTGAGACAACGCCGGCATTAAATACAAGGAGTCATTGTAGATCTCTGAAATTTTGCACAATTGAAATTACACAATTTCAATTTTGGTATACTTGAATGTTATATTGTTACAAACATTATCGGAAAAAAAATTTTAACTTTGGCCCACTTTTACCCCCACCACCTATACAACCTGTTCACTCATTGATAAAAGTAAAAACACTATTTTTGAGCTGTATTGAAAGCAGCTAAAATCTGCAATTTTAATTAAATTTATTAATTTATTTATGTTCACATTTTTATGTTTTATACATACACTTGTATTATTTAATAATTTTTATCAAAATGGAACAGGAATTTTATTTCTGTAATAATTTCTTTACAGTTCAAGTTGTGTTTTAAAAAGGAAGGAAATTATGCAAAATGCAATCTGTCAACAACATGGCAGTGTTGCATTTTATAAGGGCAAAATAAATTTGTACTTGGGTAAATTTTAGGATGAAATATTAGGGGTATTCACCGTAACACAACCTCAACATAAAAAGTGCCATATTTTCTAAAATATATTAGGTACCACCTTCTGTAATTTATATCATTTAAAATATTTCATGCAAAAATTACAATAAAACGGCCACTATTACGCCCACCTCCCATTGAAATGCAATAAAAAAGAACAATTTTTTTTTTCATTCTATCAATAATTTTTTAACATCTTCATGGTATTCAAATTTTTTCAATTTCATTCTCATTCTAAATGACTTAATATAAGGCTCTAATGATAATTGGTAATAGTGTATTACATCTTCATTCACATATGGTGTAAAGCTGTTTAAGCCATTCTTCATTATCAGCCAAAAATTTACTTTTTATGCGCCCAGATTTGTTCCATTTGGATTATAATTTTGGTATGAAATATTTTATTAAAAAATCACGAAATTTTTTAATAATTAAGTCTGACATTTCATTGAATTTTGTTGCTATGACACCAAAAACAACATCAATATCTGTATTACTATCGATCCAAATATTACAAATTGCACTATAAGAAATTGTTGAATTATTCACGATCTTGTAAATTTTTTTTAACACTTTATATAAACTTGTATAAACTTGCACTCTCAAAAAGATTGTGAATTAAATATATAATTGCAATAACCGTTTGTAGATCAATAATAGTTGAAACAACAACAATGTTATATTATTTTACAGTTTGTTTTTAAAAAGTTTGTGAGCTCAAAATAAAATATGAAATATGTTAGAGAAATGCTAATCTCTTATCAAACGAGATCATTACAATTTAGTTGTTGCATTATTTATTGGGTTAAGTAATAATGAGTGTTATTACTAATGAGTGTTATTACTTAACCCAATAAATAATGCAACAACTAAATTCAGTATATAACAATTAAACTAACCACATTAGAAAGTGAACATAACACAACATAGATAAGAACAACAGCTTGCATTATCAATTTAAATTAAAAATTATGCAACTATCTAACCCAAAGTCAATGACCTTCAAAAAAATTATTAATCAAATGAATAATGTAAATAAAATAATAATAAATAATAAGTGAATAGTTGTAAACAATAAAAAAAAATAAAAGTAAAAAGTTGTAAACATGCTATTGCATGCTAACATACGTATAGCGATAGAATGTGCGCATTGCGTATTTTTTGTAGTTTTTTGTATGTTTAAAGTACTTTTGCAAACTTTTGCTATATTTCCTTTACTTCAAATGAAAGCTAAGACTTCAATCTTTCATTTGATATAGGCCTACACCGAGAGCGAGGGGCTGCTCTATATTTCCTAGTCTATTGAAAATGCAAAATGTTTAATTTTTACACCACAATTCTATTGTTAAGAAAGTTTTTTTTTGAGTTTTTTTTAATTTATTTTTTCATCTACAACAACTAAATTAATTAAAAAAATACTTTAAAGTTATGTTTATTAGGTATTTTTTTATTAATGAGCTTTTGAATATTACATATTGAACTTACATATTTCACGCGCGTTGGCATACCTCAACTTTGACTTGTTCTAGACCAAAAAGTAATAAAGTTATGAGGCTGAAATTTTAGGGCATTGTTACTCATATATCTGTTAATATACTGTGAAAATTTCATCCAAATTGGACGACACGCCAAAAACCATTTTTTGCAGCGGTTACTATAGGGCTGTCTCACTGTGCAGCGTGAGATAATTCCGCACATTAACGGCATAGCACCTCAATTATCAATTATGCCTCAGCGTCATCGAAAATTTGGAGCATCGGATGGAGGTGTGCCGGCAAGTTTGCGGCGGCGATTTGGCCGATATTTTGTGTATGGAACAATTGAACCAAACCAATAATATCAAAATAAAAAAATTACAATAATTTCCTAAAAAATTTGTGTGATAATCAGCATAGGTCCTTAAAATGTAACCAACCTTAATAATATTAACCAGTGTTGCCAAATTACATTAGATTTATAAAAACCAATTCATTTAAAAATCTGGCCTAAAATGGAACAAACATATTCACATCAAGCAACATTTTTAACACATAGAGCGCTATAAAAAATATACGTGATAGAGAAAAAATATGGCGGTTTTTGGAATAAGGGTTCCCAAACATATACAAATTAACAAACAGTTTTCAAACATCAAAACCACTGTAGACCTGTATAATTAATAAAAATCTAATTATTTTTTTCTTTTCAAATTATTGTAGTAGGTATATATTTCTGTATATATATTATGTTATAAGTACACCCAATTCTGTTTTTACTCGGTTTTGATTTGACACGGTTTGAAAATAAAAAAATATTTTTTTACACGATTTTATTCCATTTAGCACGATTCAAAATCTTTGGAGCTTAGATTTTGTTTGTAAAATTTAAATTTTGCGAAATATTTTTATATCAAAATTTTAGAGGAATTCTTTTTTGTGCATACAAGCATTTTTACTTGTTAGAGAAATGTGTTAATATTTTGTGAACTATCAATGCATCTCTAAAAGAAGACGTCGAAAAATACAAATAAAAAACTACAATGTAAAGCCATTGTTTAGAAAACAAAACTTAAATTTTAGATCGCCTTCGAAATGGAGAAGGCTCAACATTTCTTAGCAAAATGTTCGGTTTAAATGAAGCTACAGTAAGAACTATAAAAAAATTTAAATTCAATTAGGCAATCATTGATTTCTGGAACGAAACTATCTATTAAGTCTTCATCATACACTAAAGATGCAAATAAATGGTGCAAATACACATTACCTATATGATTTAGTAAAATAAACATGATTTCTTGTTCTTAAGAAAATTATCGTTTTTCACTAATTTTAATAGGTTTTAGAGATAAGGAACCAATAACCTATTTTTGCATATGATCAATGTCTTTTTTTACACGGATTTTTCTGGAACCAATATACCGTGTAAAAAGAGAATTAGGTGTACTATAATATTTATCAAAATCCTAGACACATGACTTGCTTTGAACCTCTCAAAAATAAAACACAGCAGTGTTAATAATAAAAATTTAAAAAAATCATAACATAAATATAAAAGAATTGGAACACATAAATGAATCACGTTATGCGGCATGCCACATGCTGTATTCTCAAACTAAAGAAAAAGTGTTACGAATATAATGTAACAAATTTTCTGCATACGTTTCATAACAAAATATGCACAGACATGATTTTAAGTGAAATATGAAATAATTATTCATATGCGAAAAAAAAGAATCATTATTCAACAAAGGAAAAGAGTCTAGTTAAAATGTAGGAAAACATTTTCAAAAGCTTTTGTACGAGTAAATGTAAACAAAATACAACAACAAAGTTGTTGTCATATCTTACGGCTGTCTGTTTGCTGCGGTTGGCGAGCGCTTACGATGTGAGAACATCATTATTAAGCCACGTTTTAGATAGTACTTTAGAGGTTCTTTAAACAACTAGTATTATCGAAATTTATTAAATGTTTTGAAGGAACTACAAATGATGTGGCATTTCCAATATGAATGAGTAAAATATCGGATAATTTCCAATTCAATGCTATGCCAACACCACTAAAACCCTACTAATATAATGCAACAGTTCCACAATATGTATTTCGCAAAATTTTTTCAAACCAGAAGAAATCTCTATTGTTGAATCTACAAGGAAGACGAATAACTGTTAGTTTATATAACTGAGTTTTTGCATTCTTAGCTTATCTCAGCAATAAGAAAGATATATTAAAAAAATAATTGAAATTATTTAAATCAATAGATGTTAACTCACACACAAGCTGACATAAGTGAGTGTTTTTTTTTTTGCATTTTACACATACGTTTTCTTACGTTTAAGATGAGAATAAAAATGTTATTACTTATTTTTCTATTATCACCTTTTATGGCATTAATGGAGATAAATTATGCATATCATATGGAAAGAAGAAATGGTAAATAAAATTCCAATAAAAAATATATTAAGACTTTTTAGTTTTACAAAACAATATTCAATGGAGTCATTTGTCACAGTATTTCTTTTATGCATCTTAAGTTAGTTGCGCAAAGAATTTCTTAACATTAATTTTCATTTTGTCTTAAGTATAGAAAGAATTCTTGGCTCTAAATTAATTATCAGATTTTTGTATTATTTAAAAGAAAAGAGTTTCAAAATATCATAACATTTGTGACAAATATAATTTTTATTTTTGAACATAGTACTTCTCAGACATGGGGAATTCAGTTACATTTCAATTTCAATTACAATTATGGGAAATGTGTAATTAGAAAGTTCTAATTACTAATTATAAGTCATTGTAATTGAAATCAGGGACTAAAATTAATTAAAATTACTTGTAATTGAAAAATTTCAATTACAATTACTTGTAAATAGTAGTTGTAAGTGTTTAAATACACATTACATTTAATTGTAATTGGAAATGTTCAATTACAAATTACAAGTAATTTTAATTGTATTTAGGCGGTAGTCATTACTTCCAATTGAACAAAATTCAATTATATTCCTAAAAATATTTAGTTTAACTTAAAATCTGCTGGAATCTAGAAGAGTAGCATCCCCGAAAAACTATTTGGGAGACATAGACGCAACTCCTCAATCAGATTATTCATTATGGCGTGCTTGTAGAACTCTTAAAAGGCCAGTCTTACGTAAGCCTCCCCTGCGAACTACATCTGGAGGCTAGGCAAGGAGTGATTCCGAAAAGGGCAATTTATTTGTTGGACATTTGAACAGGGTTTTTACCCCGAATATATCGACTGATATAGTTGAGTTGCCAATTGTCGAGGCTAGTGCTGCAATACCGATAAGATTTGAATTTGCTGATATTGAAAAGGCAAAAAAGGATTTAAACACCAAAACAGCCCCTGGCGTTGATAAAACCAGTAACAAGATGTTATTTGAATTGCCCCGTATAGCTCGCAGAATCGTTCTTTTTATTTTAAATGCCATTTTACGTCTTGAGTACTTCCCCACAGAGTGGAAGGTGTCCTTGGTTACAATGATTCCTAAACCAGGAAAAGACCACACAAAAATTGAATCATACAGACCTATAAGACTTTTGTCAAATATGTCAAAGCTGTTTGAGAGGATGTTAATAACTAAGCTTAACTCTATTCTAAGCGACAAAGGATGTATTCCAAACCATCAATTCGGCTTCAGGAAAAAACATAGTACGATCGAACAAACTCACAGGTTAGTCAATGTTGTTAAGAAGACATTTGAAGAGAGAAAATACTGCTCTGCGCTTTTTATCGACGTTTCTCAAGCATTCGATAAAGTATGGCATGAAGGCCTAATATATAAGCTAAAACTGAATTTGCCCGTAAACGTATATAAGCTGCTAGATAGTTATTTAACCGGACGAAAATTTATTGTGAAAGAAGGAGATTTTTTGAGCTCACCCCAGCCAATCGAAGCCGGAGTTCCCCAAGGTAGTATATCGGGGCCCTTTTTATACTTATTGCATACTTCAGACATGCCAACTAGTAACCAAGTTCACACATCGACATTTGCTGACGACACAGCTTTTTTGAGCATTCACGAAAGACCCGAAGTAGCATCACGATATTTACAAGACCACATATTTAATTTAGAAAAGTGGTTGAAGAAATGGAGAATAAAAGTGAATGAACAAAAATGTACTCACATAACTTTCACACTGCGTAGAGAATCTTGGCCCCCTATTCGGATAAATAACCGAACGATACCCCAGGTTCAGACGCCAAATATCTCGGCATATATCTTGACCTGCGCCTTACATAGAAACGGCACATAGAAACAAAGTTAACACAAATGAAGTTAAAAGCAGTCCAACTAAACTGGCTTATTGGCAGAAATTCTACTCTAGCTTTAGATTGCAAACTTTTATTATACAAGTCAATTCTAAAACCAATATGGTGTTATGGCATTCAATTATGGGTCACTGCCTCAGCTACCAACGTAGAAAAAATTCAAAGGCACCAAAACAATATTCTTCGTATAATTATAACCGCTCCTTGGTATATAAAAAATTCGAACATCCATAAAGATCTAAACGTGCGAACTGTTAAAGCGGAAATAGCGAAACTTGCCTTAAGGTATTTAAAGAAGCTTGAAACTCATCCTAATCCACTGGCCCGTAACATACTAAATGAACCTGGTTACATTCGACTAAGAAGGAGGGACACTGCTTCTCTCATCCGTACATCAGAGGGATAACCCGCAAATTACAGTAATCGTGAAACATACATTTTTTTTGTCCAGCACTGGTTGGACTTAACATATATATTTTTATTTTTGGACTTAAGATATGAGTAATTATTGATAGTACAATTATATTGAAGATACAATAAATGAAAAATTGCAAAAAAAAAAAACAAACTTAAAATTCTAAAAATGAACTTCTGATAAGTTTAGGATAATTTACGTTGTAGTAGACAAATCAAAAACTCTAAGTAATGAACAAATCAGAAGATCAATTACATGTAATTGAATAGTTGATGTGTAATTAATTACAAATTGTAATTGATATCCACCAAGTCTGGTATTCCTTTAGCTAAGTTTAACTTTTTATTCCTTTTAAATTATAGGTTTTCTCAAAATGTTCTACATTTTATTTAAAACTCTTACTGCTGAGCCATTACTTTAAACATAGAAACAGGAAATACTGGTAGGGGGCTTAATCTGCAAAAAGTGTTTGTTGGCGTAATAGCTGATGTTCCAATATATGTTTTTTTTTTTTTTTTGATGGTAACTATAAATATATTCACCGATGCGCCGATATATCAAACAATTGTCTCTATCTTGATAACCATGTATTTTGTCGATTTTAATGTGATATACTTCGGAAATACCTGATATCTTTACCTGATGGGAGATACAAAGTGTCGTTGTCGGGTACATCGCACATGGTTACAGATCCACGTCATTAAGATGACTTATCCGTTGTTTTTACTACATGCTCAAGACTTTTACAAGGTCCATTCAAAATTAAAAGGTGAATTTTTAATTTTTTGAAAAGTATTTATTTATTCATCAATATCCATTTTGTCCCCTTCAAACTTATCCCCATCAGATATAAAGCACTTACGCCTGCTCTTCTTCCAATCCTCGAAGCACTCCTGAAATGCGTTTTTCGGTATGGTCATCAGCTCGTTCTTCGACTCTAAGTTTATCTCATCAATTGTGGCAAAACGCTTTCCTTTTATTGGTCCCTTCAGTTTTGGGAATAGGAAAAAGTCGCAGGGAGCCAAATCTGGTGAATAAGGTGGTTGAAGCACTCTCGATAAGAGGACTAGAATCGATTAAATTTTTGCTTTTAGTAGGATATATATTTTTAAATTTGTTGGTGACAGCTAAAATTTTACTGTCTTATATTAAGCAATTTCGGCCGTTAAAAGTACTGAGATTACAATTATAACTATGCCTGGTACAATACAATTAAGTGATAGGTACTGAATCTGGCATGAACTTTGCTCTCATTTTGATCTCAGCTTGATCTTATTTTCACATTTATCTTGTTGCCCGGATTTGACTCCTGCTTCCTAAGTCTTTTCTTATTCACATCTTTTAAGGTAAATTACCATCGGATAGCGCTATAACTATATAATAGAGTACCGCCAAACAAACACTAATCAATCGTTTTTAGATTTTTTGGTTACTTAATCATCGGGACCATCTTCTAGCCATAATAGAAATATGGAAGTGAAAGCGCCTAGTGTGCTGTCCGATTTTTCTAGTTACTTACTAATCGAGACCTACTGGTATATCTAGCTTGGTTCGGTTATCTTTGTAAGGAAAATTTAAGACCTGTGGATATAGAGGAAGTTCCCTATAATCTTGATTAGTAATTTAGTCCGTATTGTATTGTGTCTGAGAAAACTTTTACTCTAAAACTTCCAAACTTCACCTACAGGGTCTATCATATGTAGCATTTCTAATTAATAATACAGAGATGAAGGTTCGAAAAAGTATTTACTAAAAGTTGCGTCAAATCCGAAATAAATAAAATATAAAATATTTGTTTTATATTTTTATTTATATACAAAGGTAACTTAATCATTTATGACTTTTAATTCTGTTAACTGAGAACAAAAATGTATGCATAGTGTATTGTCAAATATCCTTTAAAAAAAACTTAATTTAAACTTATTATAAACTTAATTATATTTAAGCATAAATGTGTGATATACTGAATATCACAAACCTCCTTTCCGTGTTGAAAGGAGAGTCTTTGTGAGAGTCTTGTTGAGACAGTGTGTGATAGTTAAAAAAAAAACTAGTTGTGCCCGCCACGTCGTGAGCGTAAGACTCTTACTTTTATAGTGCTTCAGTTATGGTTTATGTATTTACTTTATATAAAGGTACCCATCTCTGGATAAAATTCTAAAATTTATAAAAAGTTCCAAAATTTTAAAGATTATGTAAAAGGTGTTTAAAATATTTTAATAACAATAAGCTCGTTCATAAGACGTAACTGTTGAGCTCAACTGCTACGAAACTATTAGGCAACTGTTGACCTCAACAGTTACGTCTTAGAAACGGCTTGAAAAATATACTCCAAAATAAAGAGATGTCAAATGTAAACAATTGAACAAAATAAAAGAGGAACAAAAGAAATAATTTAAATTAACTAAATTAATTACTTTAGCTGAGAACTATGGAGAAGAAACTCTCTTCTTTTAGGTATTTAAGCTGAGCACAACATGTTGAGTTTAGGTAGCTAAAATATTTTATGATACAAAAAAACCCAACTGTTGAGTTCAGCGAAATTAGTCAACAACCCGTTTCTAAGACAAACACTCAAACGTTGCGCAACTGTTACGTCTGAACGTGCCCAATGTAATTCCACAAAGTAAAAATACAAATTTTTTCAATTGGCGCCATCTGTTGCGCATATTTGTTTAAAATATCCCACTTTCAAAAATAAAAGGTGCGCAACCGTGCTTAAAATATCCCAGTTTAAGCCAGAAATTTCAGTACGTTTAAACCAAGAATTGCCTACTTTCACTGCTTTCTGCACTTTCTCTTGGAAATGTATCCTATATTGAGATAAGTATGCTAAGGTACCTCCTCACAAAATCTTGTTAAAATCTGTTAAGTAGTTTTTACATTATGCGAACGGAAAAGAATTGCAGACAGACGGAAATGGGTTACTATTTTATTGTATGTATAGTTAATAAGTTAGTTAGTTAACGGTATATCGTATTATAGCACTATTTCGCTTAAAAAAAATCTGTAGATAGGAGAGAAGTGGTGGTAGTCAGATGATAAAATTAATCCAAGAAAGACATTTGCTAGTTTTGCAAATAAGCATATAAGATAAGGCTTATTTGCAAATAAATAAGAATATTTATTTTTTAGAAGAACCTTTGAGAAACCGACAAGCAAATAGCACTGGTGTCATATACTGTAGATAAGGCTATGACTATAATTCTAAAAATGCATTCAAAAATTGCATGCATTATTACATACATATTTTGAAATTTTTATTTTTAAATTGTCGTTTTATGTCCTTAAACGTTCATATAAAATTATAAATGTCAAAATATGTAAGAATATTTCAAAGTTTTTACTGAATTTTTAGAACTATAGTGATAGCTTTAGCCCCGGGAATCACATAATATGGCAACTGATCTGATTGGTAAATTTTGAATATCGCCTAGATGAGGCATAATCAACGCAATAATATATTGGCAATAACATCCAACGTACATATTCTTTAAGTGTACCTTTTGAGATTCTTTTGCACACATTGTTTAAATAAAAACTGTTTGTATGTTAAACAAGAGAATAAAGAAAACAAGTATTTAAAAATATCTCACCAAAACTATTTATAATTGTAAACATTGCTAACAAAAAACAAAGAAAAAAAACAAACAACGTGTCTTGTAATACATACATATTTATTTACTGTTTTAACTACCGATACCACAACTTCTGGGACTAATTACATCCGCAGCCGCCAACTATTATGAAATGGGTTTCAAATTTTATAATAAGCTCATGCCTTTCATTTTACGTTTGATATAGAAATATTTCTTTTCTTGTCTATTTAATGCATTTATTCAACTTTATTTTAATATGTTTTTACATGTATTTCTTTTTTATTTTTGTAAAGAATTTAATTTGCATTATAAAGGAATTGTGCGGATTAGAAAAAAAATCCGTAAAAGAACTTTGTTTGAGCCAAAATCTTTTGTTAAATATTAAAATAAAATTGATATTGTTTACAGTTATCATTTGACGAAAGTTGCCGGCACATGACATTGCTAAATATGGAATCATGATTTTAAAAATATTTTTATTCACAGTTTTTTAGGGTTCCGTACACAAAGTGTAAAAACGTAACCCTATTGTTTTCGCTATAATGTCTGTCCGTCTGCCAGCGCCTTTTATCTCTGGAACCGTAATAATTTTCACAGATGATGTATAGCTGTTGCCGCTATAGTAACAAACTAAAACTTATAGGGTGTTCCGATAGAGAGGTGTTATTCACGAATATGTACCTATTTCGTGAACTGTATGCATTGACTCAAGATTTTAAAACAGTAATTAAAACTTAGTTCTCTATATAAACCAGTATAAAAAAATAAACCTAAAAATTAAAGGGAGTTCCGATGTTGGTGTGATTTGCATGTATAAAGCCTAAGTTTTGAACTATAATAGGCATACGCTTGAAATTTTCACAGAAGATGTATAGCAGTGGCCGCTATAGTAACAAATACTTAAACTTATAGGGTGTACCGAAAGTGAGGTGTTGTTTGCCGTTATGTCTTTATTTCTTGAGCTATAGGAGGCAACCACTTAAAATTTGCAGACAGTAATTAACTGTATGTTCGTTTTCTATTAAATTAAATCTTAAAATTAAAGGGTGTTCCGAGAGTGACGTGCTTTGCGTGTAAATGGCCTAAGTTTTGAACGATAATAAGGGGCCTCTTGACGTTTTTACAGGAGGTTTATTACTATGGACACTATAACATATAATAAAAATTAAAGGGTGTTCCGACAGAGACATTACGGTTCAAAAAATAAGGCTATTTAAATAAAAATAATAGCCTTATTTTTCGAACCGTGATAGGTAGACTCTTGATTTGTTTACAGTAGATGTTGTACTTCGGACACTGTAACAATTACTAATTATTAACGGTGATCCATAAGTGACATGTTTTTCATGTATATTACCTTATTTTTGGAACAGCAACAGGTAGGCCTGATATTTTTATAGAAAGTGTATTACCATGGCCGTTATAACAACAATTAATAAAATTTAAAGGGTGTTCCAACAGCGATGCAAGTTTCGCGAATAGGACTTTGATTTTAAAAAGAAAAGGTTGCCCCA
Source organism: Phasia obesa (assembly GCA_949628195.1). NCBI lineage: Eukaryota > Metazoa > Arthropoda > Insecta > Diptera > Tachinidae > Phasia > Phasia obesa. The sequence continues at coordinate 91,324,000 of OX451215.1, forward strand.
TAAGACATGAACAAATTAACAACTTGAGTTTTTAAAGCGTACTAAACATAGTACGGAACTCTACGTGTGTGAGACTAACTCGCACTTGACTGATTTATAATTATAAAGTTTTAAGGGCCTAATGGAATAAATATTTTTGTTTTATAAAAAGTTTATAAAACGATTTTTTATACAAGATTTTTATACAAGATTACAAAAGGTTTATTATACAAACCTTTTGTAAACCCAAAATATTTTTTATGAATATCAATCTTACAATGTACATATATAACTTAAAGAAGTCGTTAGTATTTAAGACTTAATTTTGAACTGAAGAAAATTTATTAAATCATTTTCTAAAATTATAATAATAACAATGCCGGTCTTAGAACAATGTCGTTATTATAATTATGTAATGCTATACATTATAAACCTAATACTTAAATTGTTTTTATTTCATTAATAAACAAAACCAAGACAAGTTTACTAAGCATTTTACCTAAAGACCTAGGGCCATTTCTATAAAAAATATTTTCGGGTTATAACAGGTTTATTAAAGAAATAGAAATTGTTTTGGTTTATAAAAGGTTTAAAAGAATTTTGGTATGAAAATTTGTTTTATAAACCTTTATAAAAAATTGTTTTTATGAACTTGGCCCATCCCTAGTTTATTCGTATTTCTAATGTTTTCCAAAAATGCTTTACTTTTTGGTTCACGAATAAATTTCCACATTTTGTAATCTCTTTTTTTAGAAAGGATTATTATTAAAAACTACTATTTCTAAAGATAATATATTTTTGCATGAAATTGCAGATTTTGTTCGTTTAAATATTGATATTGTTAAGTCAATCATTTCAAATCCAAATCCGTTAGGGTATGTTTTCAAATAAATTTGTTTGCCATACTTAGTAAAAACTTAGTAGTTAGTACTTAGTATTTCTTAGGTGTTGCTTCGCATAGTTTATTGCATTTTATATAACCAAGTGTAAGTGATGCCCCAACGTCGTATACGATCAGATGGGGATTTAGGATAAAAGCTGCTTTAATTTTTTATAATAATTTTTGAGAAATTAACAGTATCTTAAATGATTTTCTTGATGATTATACAGAAGACATTCTTAATGCCGAATCCTTATTTAAGAAATTCTCAGTAAAATCAGATTTAGCATACGTATATAAAAAATAATCTTGAATCTAATTTCTCAAGTAAAATATGGTTAAATTTGTAAGGGCCGATTAACAAAATAAAACACAAATTATTTAGAAATTATTGTCATTTCTTTTTATATTGTTAATATTGGTATGGTTTAATTATGAATGCAACAAAATGTCGGCCAAATAGCCGACGAGATTTCGGCGGCATACCTCCATCCGATGCTCAAATTTTCGATGACGCTGAGGCATAATTGTGGTTCTATACCGTTAATGTGGCGAATTATCTCCTTCTTTAGCTCTTGTTGCTGACTTATCGACGTTCACCTTTTCCTTTAAATAAAAGAAATACGTCCAACGGTGTCAAATTACATGATCTTGGCGGCCAATTGACAACGCCATCACGTGAGATAACATGGCCATTGAATTTGTCGCGCAAAAGAGCCATTGTTTCGTTAGCTGTGTGGCAAGTGGCACTGTCCTGTTGAAACCACATATCGTCCACAGCCATATCTTCCAATTTGGGCCATAGAAAGTACGTTATCATCTCACAACAGCGAACACCATTCACAGCAACTGTCTGACCGGCCTTATTTTTGAAAAAAAATAAGCGCCCGAAGATGCCGCCAGCCCATAAACCGCACCAAACAGTCACTCTTTGTGGGTGCATTGGTTTTTCGACAATCGCTCTTGGATTTTCATTAGCCCAAATGCGGCAATTTTGATTATTGACGAATCCACTGAGGTGAAAATGTACCTCATAACTGAAGATTGATTGAAGATTGAAAATGTGTAACTAGTTTGGGACTTTACTGTTCGTTTACTGTTTACTGTTCGAGAAACTACACGCAGAGAAAAAACATGGTTATGGTATGGTCACAAGAACCATCTTAAGTTCTTTGTAAAAATATTTATTTGCGATGAACAACTTATAGTAGTGTTAATCATAACTATGGTCATGATAAACAAGTTTTTCTTATTATTTTATCATTAAATCGTTACTACAACCAAAAAATGGAAATGGCTGTTTTGAACTATATAATATTTAAACCACAACCAAAGTTTTATTAGTATTCTAAAACAATATTGTATTTGTAACCCTAATATATTATAAGTAAACAAATTATGATAAGCTTACTTGTTTGTAAACACAGTATAACTAAAATTAAACAAATAATGTTGCGTTTTTTTGAAGCTTTGTGTTTAGTTTTTAGGGTTCCGTACCCAAAGGGTAAAAACATAACACTATTATTTTCGCCTTTTATCTCTGGAACAGTACTAGGTATACTCTTGAAATTTTCACAGAAGATATATAAATGTAGGTTGTTCCAATAGAAACGTTTTATTCACGTACTTATATGTATTTATTTCTTGAACTATAGGAGGCATACATTAAAAATTTACAAACAGTAATTAAAACTTAGTTTGGTATAAAAACAAGTATTAAAAAATAAATCTAAAAATTAAAGGGTGTTCCGATAGTGACGTGATTTGCATATATATGGCCAAAGTTTTGAACCATAATAGATAGACTCTTGAAATTTTCCCAAAAGGTGTGTAACCGTAGCCGCTATAGCAAAAAAATACTAAAACGTAAAGGGTGTTCCGAAAGTCATGTGTTATTTGCGTTTATGCCTTCATTTCTTGAGCTGTAGGAAGCAACCACTTAAAATTTTCAGACAGTAATTTAAACTATGTATGTTCGCCTTATAAACAAGTATACAAAATTGAACCTAAAAATTAAAGGGTTTTCCAATAGTGACGTTATTTAAATGAATGTGGTTTAACTTTTGAACTATAATTGATAGACTCTTGAAATTTTTGCAGATGATATATTACTACGGCCTCTATAACAAATAGCAAAAATTGTAGGGTTTTCCGACAGTGACGTTATTTAAATTTATGTGGCCTAATTTTTTAACTACAATAGGTAGACTCTTTAAATTTTCGCAGAATGTATATTAATATGGCCTTTATAACAAATAATAAAAATTAAAGGGTATTCCGACAGTGTCGTGATTTCTACGTATATAATCCTTATATTTTTTGAAAGGTAATAGGTATTCTTTTGAAATTTATACAGAAGATATCTAACCACGGCCGCTATGATAATTACTAAAAACAAAAGGGTGTTTCGACAGTGACATTTTTCCCATGTATATTGCCTAGTAAAATTAAAGGGTATTGCGACAGTGACATGATTTGGACCTATAAGGCCTTATTTTTTGACCCATAATAGAAAGACTCTTTATATTTTTACACTAGATGTGTTGCCATCGCCGCTATAACAATTATAGGATGCTCTAGTATAAAAAATAATTAAAAATTAAAAGGTGCCCCATAAGACGTGAAAAATATAACAACTTGAATTTTTAAAGTTGTACTGAACATAGTACGGAACCCTACGTGTGTGAGTCGGACTCGCACTTGACTTATTTATTTTAAAATTATTTAAATCTAATTTGTTCATGTTTCAAAAATAACAATTTATGAATTGAGTTAGTTCTCATATAAAATACTTAATAAAAGTAAATAATCGTGCGATTGATTATAAGGTATATTAATATAAATAAATAAGGTATGTCTTTATAAATAAACCGAAAAAATTTTGAACGTAAATAGTATGAACTGATTTCATAACTTTGCTAATACAATACGATACCTTAATATATAAAGGCCCTCTGAATTATTTTATAAGGGATATTTTTATTTTACAAGTTAAAAATAACAAAAATAAATGAAAGTTGCTTGAAGGAAATTGTAAAAAAATATGGATTTTTTTTCACCAAGAAAAGAGAATTGAAATACAAACATATGTAGGCAATTTATGTATTAAAATGATCTGTAAAAAATTATGAGTATTAAGAACTATTATGTAGCATATTGATTTTAAATATTTTCCAATTTTTTACCAGCTCCTGCTGGTGTCTAAAGTTAAATTTTCCCAATTTTTCTTTAACATTATCACCTAATTTGTAATTTAATTAATTCTTTTTTAGAGAGAATAAAAACGAACTTAAGCTTGACTATAAATTTCATTGTATGCAAGAAAATAATATTTTAGGAAAATATTTTAAAAACACTCGTTATAAAAAAAATCATATTTTTTATTACGATGTTCAAGAACTGAATGAAGTTTGGGAAAAAATCATGTTCGATTCATAATATTTATAAAAAAAAAAAAATTCATTGGATATAAGTATTATTTTTTATGTGTATATATCTCACTATATTTATTTAATATATTTCATAATAATATTTTAAATTTAATAATCTTTTATCTAAATTTTAATATAACAATATTATTATTATTTTAATAATAATATGGTTTAACTAAACCATATAATTCAATTTCTTAGATTATGGTTACCTCAACGATGTTTTTCTTTGCGTGTATCTTCATAATTTCTACTAATTTATGAGAGATTCTGAAATTGCTTTAAAAATGAGACAACGTAGTAGCAATGGTTCGTGAATTATTTTTATAACACAAAGAAATTTATTGCTTTGCATTTCTGTTTTGATTTTAATTCTGTATTAAACTATAAATACTGCCCTAATATAACTGATACAGAAACTCCAAATTTTAATTCTGTATTAAACTATAAATACTGCCCTAATATAACTGATAGAGAAACTCCAAAAAAAACTTTAAATTTTTACACATTCTTTGCAAATCGGTCGATATTTTCACGATGTCCTCGTTTTGACTCAAAATTACGAAAACATGTTTATATGTCTCTCTAATAACAATTTTTGTACAAATATTTGATTGTTGTGATAATAGTTATTTTTTGTTTTTCGGAATAGGCTTTTTGAGAGTTTTGAAAAGATATTTTTTTTTTAAATGTTTAATTATGTTTTAAAAATCGGTTCAACGTGACATTTTTTTTATATGTACTTTCGAAAAAACTTGTATTCTCAGATTCGTCGAAAATTAGATGAAAAATTTAAAATTCTATATCTCAAAGACACCTTCAGCGATTTAGTTTAGAGGGAAGATAGCATCGATTTTGTGTTCAGTACTCGGAGACACACTTAGCTTTCATTGACTTTTGATTAAAGTGAATCAATAATAAAAAATAATAATAAAATGTTGCCGATAACATGTTCGTTGTTATGAACGAAAATGAAAAACTAATGAGAATTCCAAACGTTTTTCAATTTTAAATGTTCGACCGTCTAAACTAAAACTTAAAAAAAAATTGCCGATAGACCCCGGCCATATTACAAAATAAAATATTTTCGGTTTATAAAGTGCCTCGACAGACTGATTGGTAGCGCGCTAGTCTATCAGTCTGAGGGTTGCGGGTTGGATTCCTGCAAAGACTGTGGGTGTTTTAAACAAGCAAAAAACTTCGCATATAGGTTGTCTTAAAAAAAAAAAAAACAAAAAAATACAATCTTAAAAAAAATTAAAAATCAAATATTGTATGAAAATTTATTTTATAAATCAAAAATATGTTTTTATGAATTTGTTCCTATAAATGCAAATATTTTTTGATAAATTTTTCAAGTCCAATAAATTTCAGTGAATTTACTCAGTTACTGTACTTAGTATTAGGCCATTGCAGCAAGTTGCTCTTATACATATTAAGCTGCTACTGTTATTATTTTTAACACCTTTTGTTTTTAATGCTTTTTCTTGAAATTCATGGGATATGTTGGCTTTAAGTCTTGCACACAATTTTCAATTTTAAATTGTTCTGTTCTCAGTACTGCATAAATAGATAGATTGCAAGCAGCAATCACACGTTCTAATTTCTGCATATTTAGAGCTGAAAATCAAGAATAAAAACTAATTGCAAAAAATGGCAAAGTAACTGCAATACTTTTGGAAACACCTTTTTAACAAAGGAAATTTTTCTTGTTAATACAAAAACCTAAAACATTTTAACACAAACCTTGTTATACCTAAGTTAGATCTTACAGTATCTACTCGTGCTTAATCCGCCTAATATGACAGAAGGTTACAACTCACATTTTCTGATTTCATTGCAATCGAGCTAACAATATAAGTTAGACAATGAGCAATGAATTTTTCATTAAAAATGGAGTAGCAGTAGTAACAATTTTAGTTGTTTATTTCTAACTTCTAGTTATTTTTGCTGGTGGCAGTTTTTGTTAGTTTTATTGAAATTAAATTAAGATAATTTTGAGCAATCACTGCATATATTTGAATATAATGAACTGAGTTATTCATGTGTGAGTGGGCATTCAATATGATAATAAATTAGAAACTGAAACCATTAGAAGAATTTTTATTTCTCTTTTATGCTTTACTACTGCTATTGCTGCTGCTGCCGCTGTGACTTCCTCAACCTCTAGGCAATAAAAACTATTTCATCATTGTAAAAATCATCATCATATGTTGCTGTGGTAAATTGTATCCGTGGGTTGTATGATCACGGCATTGGAGAGTATTAAAAGTCAAATTAATTTTAATGAATACTCATTCAAACCACGTTAAGGATTTTTAAAACGGAGCAGGCTGCTAATAGATATGCAGACCAAATAAATCAGTAGAAAAGAAATAAATTTTTTTAAAAATTATCCTAATTAGTTTTGCAATAACACACGTCAAAGGATACCTGAAAATATGCGTGCGCATGTCTTCAAAGTTATAAAGTTGGCTAAGAAGTTTGGAAGTGGTAACTTTTAGTAGTCTGTATCAGTGCAGTTACGAAAAAGAAGGAATACTCTAGTGGAATGAATACAATGAACAAGTGTAGCAAGGGGTGGAGAGTTTAATAGAATTATTATAATCTTCATTGCAACAAAATAGCTAACTACTTCGAAATTTAAGAGGACCGGGGAAGAGATAATGTATGCTTTGACCCTATCAAAACACAATATGTGGTGCACGTAATGTGGCATGGGTAAAAGCAGGATAGGATCACCATACCTCAAATTTGAGAGGCGAGAGCTACTTGTGGAAGAGCTTAAATTTTGACGAAGGATATATTTGGTAGTAAGGCGAAGCTGAAGCTTATAATTATGCAGATGCGAGATTAAATTTATTACAATTTCAAATATCATCCGACTGAAAGGAATGTTGTTTTTTTTTTTGTTTACTGTAAAAAATTACACTGTGGCAGATAGATACTAGAAGTAGATGCTATGGTGAACCTCAGCTGTAAGGATATGTTATGAGCGAGAGCTACTTGTAGAGAAGTTTAAAGAGATATTGGACAGTAAGGCGAAAAATTTAATAGAGCGTTTACAATTTCAAGTCTCATCCGACTGAGATTAATGTTTTTTTACTGTAGAAAGTTACACTCAGCTAAACCAACACACTCGCAAAGAAAAAACATGATTGAGGTAACCATAAACTAAGAGCAACATATTGTAATTAAAATATATTGTTGTATTCAATAATAATATGATTATTAAATATAATAACAATACATTTTGTAATTTTTTAACCATATTATTATCAACCCTGATAATGAAGGCGCTTCAAGCTTTAAAAGGACACAGCGTAACAAAATTGCCAAAAATATGAAAAATTGTGCTCGGCGGGGAGTAATTTATAAAAAGTAGTTATAATCTACTATAATTGGGTAGTGGGAAGAACAAATCGTTCCTGCGAGGTTAGGCAAGACTGCAAGTTTTCGTAGGCCATTTGGCAGAGTTTAGATATTGCAAAATTTAAATTAATTCTCGATTTAGACACCAAAGTTCTAAGAATTATTATAGGTATGATTACTGGCTAATCCGTTATAAGGGCAAGAACCACTAGAGAGACTAATGGTACATTCGATTTTTGTAAGATATGCGAGGACGAAGAGGAATAAGAAACAACTAAGTGCATTATATATCACTGACCAATATAACAAATCCAAAGGCTTAGGTGTAACTAGTAGATGTCGTCGGCGGCAGTAATTCTTTAGGCAGCGCTACATTAATTTAATTATATGAAGACACGCACAATGGATCCTCTGGGTGTCACAACACAATGGCGGAACATTAGCATTTCTTAACCTAACTTTTACGTTAGCGCCTCTCAACACTGAACATGGTAAACTCAGCGCCCTCCTGTGTTAATTAATCTTTGCAGAACATAAGGCTGTGCTGCAGTTAGCTTACTGAAATTTGATATTATTATTGCATAAAAGTCACCTTTTAGACGTTCATAATTAGTTTTACGACCTGCTGCTTATAAGTTGTAAAGCCTACAAAGTTATAATCTAACTCCAGTCATCTTTACGATTACTTCTTAAGTGCTTATGCCTACAACAAAAAAGGAAATAAATATTTCATTGCTTTTGCACTTATTGAAAAGACACAAGCTATTTTTACAACTATGTGTTTTTAGGGTTCCGTACACAAAGTGTAAAAACGTAACCCTATTGTTTTCGCTACAATGTCTGTCCGTCTGTCAGCGCCTTTTATCTCTGGAACCGTAATAGGTAGACTCTTGAAATTTTCACAGATGATGTATAGCTTTTGCCGCTATAACAACAAATAGTAAAACTTATAGGGTGTTGCAATAGAGAGGTGTTATTCACGAATATGCGCTTATTTCTTGAACTGTAGGAGGAATACACTTGAAATTTACAAACAGTAATTGAAACTTAGTTCACTATATAAACAAGTATAAAAAAAAAATAAAACTAAAAATTAAAGGGTGTTCCGATAGTAGTATGATTTGCATGTATAAGGCATAAGTTTTGAACCATAATAGGTAGACTCTTGAAATTTTCACAGAAGGTGGCCGCTATAACAACAAAAATTAAAACTTATAGGGTGTTCCGATAGAGAGGTGTTATTCACGAATATGTGTTTATTTCTTGAACTGTAGGAGGCATGGACTCAAGATTTAAAAACAGTAATTAAAACTTAGTTCGCTATATAAACAAGTATAAAAAAATAAACCTAAAAATTAAAGGGTGTCCGATAGTGATGTGATTTGCATGTATAAGTCCTGAATTGTGAACCATAATTGGTAGACGCTTGAAATTTTCACAGAAGGTGTATAACTGTGGCCGCTATAATAGCAAATTCTAAAAGATATAGGGTGTTCCGATAGAGATGTGTTATTCACGAATATGTGCTTATTTCTTGAACTGTAGGAGGAATACACTAAAAATTTACAAACAGTAATTAAAACTTAGGTGGCTTTATAAACAAGTCTAAACAAATAAACCTAAAAATTAAAGGGTGTTCCGATAGTGGTGTGATTTACATGTATAAGGCCTAAGTTTTGAACCATGATAGGTAGACTCTTGAAATTTTCACAGAAGGTGTATAACTGTGGCCACTATAGCAATAAATACTAAAACTTATCGGGTGTTCCGAAAGTGAGGTGTTGTTTGCCGTTATGTCTTTATTTCTTGAGCTATAGGAGGCAACCACTTAAAATTTGCAGACAGTAATTAACTGTATGTTCGTTTTCTATTAAATTAAACCTTAAAATTAAAGGGTGTTCCGAGAGTGACGTGCTTTGCGTATAATGGCCTAAGTTTTGAACGGTAATAAGGGGCCTCTTGACGTTTTTACAGGAGGTTTATTACTATGGACACTATAACAAATAATAAAAATTAAAGTGTGTTCCGACAGAGACATTACGGTTCAAAAAATAAGGCTATTATTTTTATTTAAATAGCCTTATTTTTTGAACCTACCTATTACTCTTGAGTCTACCTATTACTCTTGAATTGTTTACAGTAGATGTTGTGCTTCGGACACTGTAACAATTACTAATTACTAAAGGGTGATCCATCAGTGACATGTTTTTCACGTACATTACCTTATTTTTTGAACCGCAATAGGTAGGCCTGATATTTTTATAGAAAGTGTATTACCATGGTCGTTATAACAACAATTCCTAAAACTTAAAGGGTGTTCCAATAGCGATGTAATTTTCGCGAATATGACTTTGATTTTAAAAAGAAGAGGGTGCCCCATAAGACATGAAAAAATTAAAAACTTGAATTTTTAAAGGCATACTAAACATAGTACGGAACCCTACGTATGTGAGACTAACTCGCACTTGACTGATTTTTTTTTTTTATTTCCACTAATCAATTCAGCTTACGACTTTGGCATAAAGTTGTCTGTTTTTATGCTAGATATTTAAATGGACAATAAAATTCATTATCTGAAGAATATATCACTTATTGAAGTTGATGTAGAAAACGAACACTGAACAAATATTTGTTTCACCAAACACATCTACGCTCAATTTAGAATTATTAATTACTTGTCGATCGTCGGTATTCTGGACAAAAATTTAGATTTTTGTCCAAAATAATATTTAAAGTACCCTGTACTTTCTTACATTTAGTATGGCCAACCTAAGAAAGACTTATATATATTTTTCGCAACACTTCGTCACAAATGAAACAGCTTATTAATTAGATATTAGGCAAAATATTTTAAATCAAATTTACAATAGTTGTTTAGTTAGTTATTTATTTATTAAATGTTACAATACAATTACAAATCATATACGATTTAATTTACTGAGAATAGTAACTAAGACTTTCACTGAAACACCCAGTGTCATTGATGGGAATCGAACCCAAAACTCCCACACTACCTACTAGCCAATCTGAAAAATATCTCGTTGGTACTTCTTAAAAAAAAATAATGAATAAAACGTTGACGGTAACGGACGAGCAGTTTAGGGCTACCAATTATTTGAGGTTCAGCTGAATTTGACATTTACTGATAAGGAGTAAAACGGTCGGTTTTAAAAACGAAATATTTTGTGAAAAAATTACTTCTTGAATGTTTCAATGAACTGGCCACCAAGATTGTGCGATTTAAAGACACTGGATTATTAGGGCTATTATTGGATTTCTATTTGTTCAGACCAGCAAATTTGGAAGAATTGCCGATATAAATGTTTTAAAAAGATCGAAAATAGATCTTTCAAAATACATGATAATCATTTCGGGCATGTGATGGTCCACATCCACGATAAGATTTTCAAAGTCTAACAGGGAAATGTTATTCTTCTAAAACAGTAATTTTTTATTTAATTTTTATTGAATACTATCTGTGGCCGCTACGTCGAAAGCGTTCTGACAATATTTCGTTCGATTTTGCTTTGAAAGTAATTCACACCAAATTTTAAGGATACCCTACTGTCACCCATGAGCTTATTTCTTCTCTCCTGTATATGGCCTAATAGCTCAAAAACAGACTTTGGAGCACCGCACAGTGGGATTTGTTCATACAATGTTTGGCAAAAAATATAAGGAGTGCCCGTAGAATGTTGCAATTTTGCTATGAGCCTTTGGTTAGCTAAATTAAGAAAAGTAAAAGTTTCATCAAAATTTGCCACGCCCACTACCCACCGCTCATAGAACTCAAAATTTATTTCTAGTCCAATGTTTTTAAAATTTGGCATGGAGCCTTTTATTACCTCAATTATGAATAAAATAAAGTTTAATCAAAATTGGACACGCCCACTACCCACCGCCCATAGAACCCAAAATTTATTTTTGGTCCAAAGTTTTTGAAATTTGGCACAGAGCCTTTGATTATCTCAATTAAGAATAAAATAAAGTTTCATCAAAATTGGCTTCATCCACTACCCACTACCCACCGCCCATATAACCCATATTATATTTTTTCCCACAACTTTTTGTTTCTTTACCAAAACTAATTATTTTATAAATAAATTTCAATACATGCAATTAATTATAGACTTTTATTCATCATCTATCGTTTCATCAAGTTCCAGAACCTGTTATCGAGGTTGACATCTAATGCTGCTTATAAAAGGATATGAGGATACTAGAAGTCGATGAAAAAAATCTGTATTTGTTGCAACTCTATCACACTTTCTGGAGAAGTTTAATCTATAATAATCTTTATTTCTGGCTTCTTCAGAAAGTATTCCAATAGGAAGTATTGGCGCATCCGTGTATCAGTATTTGGTGCACTGCTACTGGAATATAATACCAACTATATTTTTCAACAAAAAGTTTTGCTGTATCTTGAGCAAAATTCTTGAACTTCAAGGAGGTAACTTTTTTGCCACAAGTTATTATTTGTAGTATAATGCGAAATCGATTAATTAGTTGCTCCACTACACCAGTCACATCGGCAACAAGTGCGGGGTTAGAAAAGAAACGACTGGACGTATTTCCATCGTTAGTAGACACAGTTCGTTGTTGAACTGCATCCACTCGTATACCCATCTTTTCCTTTAGGCCTTCGGAATTCGAAGTTTATTTTCCAGTTTTAGACTTTTGTGTTCGTCCTTGAGCGCTGGCCATCTTTCAAATGATTTGTTGTAGGCAATATGAATTATTCACTCCATAAATTTTATGCGAGCATGTAAGGAGGAAACGCCCATTTTGGTGCTTCACCATCAATAGCTTTGCTTGAAACTAATTTAAGATTCTTCATTGCAATTAGTGAGTTCGTAACTCAGTTCACTATATAAAACAGAAAATAAAGTCATAATACCTTTTTCACTTCTCTATTTGCTATTTGCTATTTTCAAATTGTAATTTAATTTTGTAATTTTTGAAAATTAAAAATTTCGTGTATTTGTAGACAAATTTTATGATTTTATAAAAGATTATTAATTATTTAAACTTTTTTTTTTTAATTGATAGTGTGGAGTCTTACCTTTCATTTTATTATAGCGGGAGCACCGAGCACGACCGAGCAACCTTTTTTTTTCTTCCAAGGAATTTTGTAATCACGGCACGTTATCGAAAAAATTTTATTCTATCATATCTTTTTAAACCATATGCGTGAACTTTATATTTTTTTTTTTTAAACGCAGAAAAGCATATATTTGAAAAAAAAAACACTATTTGAATCAGAGCAATAAAATTGTCTTACGTGCAAACACTATAGAAGTGCGTTAACAGTTTTCAATATTTTAGACCAAAATATACATGTGACTTTACTTCATTATTTCAAAGACAAATGAACGTTTTTTTTGGCATACAATTTATGAAATCATCATACTGAATCAATTTTCTACAAAACTGCATCATTACATTTTTAAATTTTATGTGTCGAAAAAATTACTTATTGCACAAAAAATTCCTCTGTGCTCCGGCCCAGGCAAGAGAGTTATATTCTATTTTTTGACGGATGTAGGTGGTGTCATTAGTAATGAGATCATATGGAGTGAAATATCTTTTACACCGTTTAAAAAAAACCACGGTACTTGAAAGCTGCTTTTGAGAGTTAAAAATGTGTTGCATTGCACTGGATTTTCATGCCAAGAACATCAAGAGTTTCTGCTTCTGAAATATTTATACCAACCATAACAACAGAAGATGCACCATTTTCGGTCGTACGTCTCGAAAGCAAACAAGATTGAGTCTTACGTACATTAAAATCAACTCTATCTGGCCTTTTCAGATATTATTACGAGATTGCGATTTAGAGTATCAGTGCTTTAGTTACGGTTTATGTACTTACTTTATATAGAGGTACCCAACCCTGGGTTATTACTCAGGAAGAAAGGCTATATACAGAATTCTGAAATTATTGTCGAGTTTTTTTCAAAACACATTTGCAGTACCTTTAAATCGTTAAATTTGCGTGCTTTCACTATTTCTTTTCTATTTTCTCTTGGAAATGAGATAGTTTTGTGGAAAAAAGGTATTCTATATTTGAATTAAACAATTTTATTAAATTTCATCCAGTGGTTTTTCCGTAAGGCGAACACAGAGAGATGGACAGACAGAGATAAGGAAAGACACACAGGTATTCGGACAGACAGACAAAAATTCCAGAAATTCCTGTTTTCTATTCCATTTCAATTATTATTTACACCAACAAAACAATTTTCAAAAATGTCTTTATGGTATAGTTTTATTATATGAATAGATAATAACAGTCGTTTAGAGTGTTATGGGACAGCGAGTATCGAATACATAAGAAAAAAGACATTGACGCATGTTTTAAATTTCTACTTCAACTAATGGCAGTCACTCGTTAAATTCTATTTTATCGCCTTTAAATTGTTTCCAAGTTTAAAGATGAGGCAGCACCCCATACCATAACACTATTGAATTGTACAGTTAAAGTTTAAAATCTAAGCGGAGGATAAAGTTTGTACCAAAATTTCAGTTTAGTGGGACAGCTTTCAAATTTATTTCTGTATGTTAAGTCTGATTGATATGGCTTTTACAGGCGCTGATCAAGGTATTACTTGATTATTTATCCGTATTTGAAGGCATGAGTCTCTATGCAATGTGAATGTCAATTCAAAATTGTGCTTTTTTAAAAGTATATTCTTTAGTCGGGAAACTTTGAAATTTGATTAAATTTATCCATCAACTTTTTTGCCCGTTCAACAGTGTCATTAACAACTTTTAGGTTACTGGCAATATACTATAACTGGCAATATATTGTAACCAATTTCGGTATGCCATTCTTCTACAACTTTCTTTAAAAACTTCATTGAAATAGAGAATCCTTTAAAGAAATTTAAAGTACTCAAATCCAATTCGTTTATGGGTTTTATATTATAAACCTTTTATAAAACAAAGATATTTTTATGAGTATAACCCAATGTGTACAATAGGGTGCGCCTTGTTATTCAACTTACGAAATTGTACCGTATCAAAAAACTATGCTAGTTATGGTTGGTATAAATATTTCAGAAGCAGAAACTCTTTATGTTCTTGGCATGAAAATCCAGTGCAATGTTCGATGGACTAAACACATTTTTAAGTCTCAAAAGAAGCTTTCAAGTATCGTGGTTTTTTTAAACGGTGTAAAAGATATTTCACTCCATATAATCTCATTACTAATTATACCACATACATCCGGCAAAAAATGAAATATATGTAACTCTCTTGCCTGGGCCGGTGCACAGAGGAATTTTTTGTGCAATAAGTAATTTTTTCCACACATAAAATTTAAAAATGTAATGATGCAGTTTTTTAGAAAATTGATTCAGTATGATGAATTCATTCATTTATTTTATAAACCTTTTATAAAACAAAACTAATATATTATGAATTTGGCCCATTGTGTACACAAATAAATTATGTGGAATATTTACTATATTCGATGTCAAAATATAAATTTTGCATTATGCAAAGTTGTAAGTTATCGTTTTGGCCCCGATTATGATTAAGTATGTAATAATCTTTTCACTGTTTTTGTTTAGGTAATCCTTAGCTAAATTTAAATCTGTGCGGACAGAAGCTGAATTTAATAGCATACTGATCATTATGATATAAAATAATCATTTAAATCTGTCTAATTAGGTGACAGTGTTACTGATGGAATTTCATTAAAAGG
Source organism: Phasia obesa (assembly GCA_949628195.1). NCBI lineage: Eukaryota > Metazoa > Arthropoda > Insecta > Diptera > Tachinidae > Phasia > Phasia obesa. Next base: position 91,339,370 of record OX451215.1, read on the forward strand.
AGTTCAAGATTAATGCAGTGGTACTGCTCTGTTCTTTGTCCTACGCTTTTTTATATCTTTATAAAGGTAGAAGAATTTGCGATTTTTATTCTCTCGATAATAGTCAGAGCGTATCATTCATAATATAGTGGTCTCGCGTCTTGTCATTTCGAACGTACAAAGTTTACAAAAATCTTAAAATGCTATTAGTTAAAGCAGTGATAACATAACATGAGGCAATGCATTTAAAGAAGCTTAAAACTTATAACAAACTACTGGATCATGATCAAAACCCCCATCTATCGTGGTCACTTTCCGTTAATAAGGGGGATGAAGGCTCTATTGGGAGAACATCAGAGATGAAACCAACATAATGGAATAATGGAATACCTCTCAGTTCAGAAGAAAGTATCAAAAGATGACCTGATTCATTTCTGGCCTCAATAGGTGGGAAAAGGTTTTGGGATAACGACTATAAATTGCCAGAAAACTTTATATGTATTATACCTCTGTCCTCAAATAATTATTAATTTTTTTTTTTAAACGACGAATGTTAATGCATATAACTAACATAAATGTGCATAAAAAATATCTTTGTAGATAAGTTTCTTCAAAAATAAGGCTGATAGTAGTAAAAAAGGGTAATTTACGAAGCTAATAAGGGCTTAACGTTGTACTCTTGTATGAATCGAGTAAAAAATCGATAAAATAGCAATAGTAAGCGTATTCTCTGAATAGAACATTCCTAAAGATGTTAATCTTTACGCAGAAATCATTAAAATACAATTATGGGAGTAAAACAAATGTATTGCCAGTGTTTAGTTGTTTAAGGTTTGGGGTGATATAGTTAAGGATGCTGCATAGATGGATTAAGTGCTGGCGAAAGGTATTCATAAATTTTCTCGCAAGTATTTATGACTCAACTTTCGTTATAAGAAATTTAGATTATTACGAATATTTGGATGGGAATATCTTCTAGTTACTGGCTATACAACCAAATATGGAAAGGATCAATATGTATGTATTCTTTTATTTTTTATTTTTTTTTTTTGTTTTTATTTATGTGCTCTACTCGTACTATTGTAGGTAGGTTGAAGTGGTAGTGATTGTTATTTTTGAATAATGGACAATGGCTTGCTTGTTGGATTTTGTTTAGCTTTTTGTGAGTTTTTTTATTGCTGTTTTAGTAGCTTTTAACTACATATTGTCCAAGAGTTAGAGCACGTCTTAAAAACGCTGTTAATCATGTTATATTAGGTGTTATTCACTTCATTTTATACATTTTTATAACTCCTTTTTAAAATTATTGAAATAGTTTTGTCCTGTTCCCGTTTTATTTGCAATTGTTAACCGTCAACTTTGGCCTGTAAGTCATATTTGTTGTAATTCATATATCCACTTCATTTTTATTTTTATTGCAAAGTGCTTTTAGTTCTACACATCAGTGCATGTGAAGACATCTGTATTACTATTATTGCAAAAGTAGTGCATTGAATTTTTAATTTGTCTCTTCTGCCTTAGGATTAATACACACAGTTTGTAACTGAAATATTTATTATAAGTTTGAAAATGCTCTTTTATTAGGTAAGTTTTTTACACTGATTGCTTAAATGGCTGTACAAAAAAGTAGGTTTAAAAAAAAAAAATCGGACAAGTTAAAGTTTTACATGATTTCATAAAAAAAATTTGCTCAAGTGCTTAATAATATAATCAAAACAGAGTTCAAACGAAACAGTGTTATGACCTTGTGTTTGGATGGAAAATTCCAGCAGCCATTGTTAATAAGTTAAGACCAAGGTCTATGAAACTGTCCAAAAATCTGAAGACTCCTAGATTGAACTGGTGAAGCAGAAAAAACTTACATAAGTGCAACAGTTATTTCTCTACAGAGAATATCTATAATAACTAAAATTGTTAATGGGAATAACGTTGCACAGTGGGGATGTAGTAAAATAGTTCACTTTTATTAAATCTGAAAATGTGTATATAAAAACGGCAGAGGAGCCTAGGCCTTTTACTTTACATATATTAACCCTTATGTCAACAACAGAAAAATTATACGTACGTCAACAGCAGCATACCCGTACTTTTTATATGGGAATTTCTTTGTTATTAATTATGTTTTTGATTTTATTTATGTATGATTATTCAAAATAACGAATAACGTCTGAAAATGGAAAAAATACTATAGGTCTGTCGTCCCACCACAGACTGCCTGGTGACTTACCTCCAACATATTGAGATCTTGACGTAGTATAGTATTGTTAATTTCTAATGAAATTTGCAACATAATTATTCCGGAAAGAAATAGGAAAACAACAACGAAAAGAGATTTTTATGCGTATTTGAATCTCCTTTTGACAATGGAAACACATACCAGCAACGTGTGTGCCGCAATAACGGACATATTTTTGATGCTACACAATAAATAAAGTAGCAGTTATACAGCAGGAGCCAACGTCACTTGATGAACAATTGTATGCTTTCCGTGGTGGTATTGTTTTCACTCAACTCATACATTGTGTTCGACAACTTCTTACCAACTACAATTTGAACACCAATTTATCAATATTGGGTACAGAATATAAAGAAGAAAATTTGTACCACAAAAATTGTGTATTGTAAAAGGACCTTTAGTAGAATCGCTTTTAGCAACAAAGCTACAATTTATCCTACTTGACTAAGAACAAATCAGTTGTAGTCCTTTCCAGAATTCATAACAGAAGCGACGTAGGAGGTATAAAGAAGAACCCAGCAATGATATTAGACTAGAACAAAGGTAAAGGTGGCGTTGATAACATGGACAAATGTCTTGTAGAATATTTAACCAAACGGCGAATGTGTCCTTTGGAGTTGTTTTGTGCTTTTGCTGGTTAGATAATTTACTTGGAGAACAATTCGGCGTCTACAACCGTCGTAGGCCATAAGCCAAAACTAACTGCATAACTAGAATATTTTCTACACGAGCTATAAACTTTGTACATTTGAAGGTAATAGATATTGCACTGCATTGCAGTGCCACAAAAATTTTTGATTTTTTTAACTTTGTAAATACGCTTGTATGTATGCTTATATGTATGAGTCTTCTATTTTTTAATTATACTTTTATTATTGTGCTATTTTAAAGATTTACGTATGTAAAAAAAGATTGCTTTTTAATTTTATGCAATTAGTATGTATGCAAAATTAATACATTTTCATGTATTTTCCTAAACATACCCGGGTATGCAGCTGTTGACGTAAGGGGTAGGATTCCAAAAGTGGACATATCTCTGACCTGAGTGGTCCAATTCCACTCAATCTTTGGAGTATGATATAAAACATATTTGTTAAGGATATTATGAAATTTCAGTGGATTTAAAACGCAAAACATACCCGGGTATGTTGCTGTTGACATAAAGGTTAAACATGTAGTAAATAATATGAGAAAAAAATTACTTTACATGATTTTGCTACTGAAAATCCTGCTCAACAGGTATTTTATCGCGGTTTTAATAATCTTAAATTTATGTCTTAGAATCTGATGTTTATAATACATTAGGTCACACACGTTGTGTGCGTCCTGACGATATCTTGTCCGATTATGCTTTGAACGTAATCCACATCAAATTGTAAGACACTTCAGGTATACATATTTGCTTTATATAAAAGTAGCCATCCCTGGATAAAATTAAAAAATTTATATAAAATTCTAAAAATAATTGTAAAGCTCTCTGTAAAAAGTGTTTGAAATATTTTAATAACAATGTAATTCCACAAAGTAAAAATACAAATCAAATACAAATTTTATGCGGTTGACTATTTGTCAGTCATTATTATAAAACAGCGCCATCTATTGCAAAACTGTGTTTAAATGCCTTAAACAATGTAGTACCTTTAAATCGCATAAAATTACTGCTTTTTCTCTTGGAAATAAGATATTTTTTGCGGAAAAAAAGTATCCTATATTAGAATCAGAATACTAAGATACCTCACAAAATTTTGTTAAAATACATCCAGTAGTTTTTACGTGATGCGAACGTAGACAGAAAGATAGACAGACCGAACAGTTAGACAAGAAATGAGTAACTGGTTTATTATAGGTATAGTTTATGGGATCCAACAGTTTACTCGCCTAATAGGCAAGTAAAATTCCTTAATGATTTAATTCTTCAGCTGTATAAAAAAACATGATTCAAATAGAACTAAAGTTTTAAGAATTAGAACAGAATTCAAATAAATTTAAGATAATAAATTTTGCAGTTTGCCATGGAAATATATAAGAGGCTTTAGTAATGGTAAGGCAACAAACTGAGTTTCTGATATTGATTTTAATAAAAACTTTTGTTAATATCCCTATGCTGATATCGAACCCTGAATTTTGTGCTCGAATCCCTTCTCCCGATGCCTCGTTTGAAAAATTCAGTTTCAAATATCTTACCGTGGCAATATTTGCAGAAGGATTTCATAAAGTCAACGTTAAAGCTGTATGCTTTGATGATATGAATCTCCATTGTTTATTTATTATATTAATACTAGTATCCTCGGTGCGCTTCGCCTCAGCCATCAACAAAAAACACAATGAACACTTGGAAGAAAGTGTTCCCTTAACTCGAAAACGCACGCTATTCTCATATAAAAATGTTTTAGTTTATATGCAAGGCACGATGCATGTTCCCATCCAAACTGTTTTTTTCTAGAATGTGCGTATGAACGCGATAATATTTTTTTTACTTTGTGTGGGAGGTGCTACTCCCACTAGCCCAATCCAGTCTGTATTATGCTAAACCATGCACATTAGTATAAGGGTTACTTGTGCAAAGTTTCAAGACTCCACCTATTGCAGATCTACAGGTAAACGATTATAATTGTTCACTTTGTATGGGAGGAACCACGACCACTATTCCCATCCAGCCTAAATTTCGCTAAAGGCCTTTGTATTTATACCTCTCATATGTAAAATTATAAAAATTCAACACTTTTGTTTTCGAAAAAATCGGAAAAATTGCACCGTATTTTTATAATCTTTAAAAAATCTTCAAATTCATTTTTATTAATTTTTTATTGAAAAAAGTAACAATTTATTATTATATAATAAAAAACGTAAATTTTTGAAAAACACACATCCTTTTTGTCGAGAAAAGAATTGTAAATTGAAAAATTAAAAAATTATCTATAAGCAACAAAACTGTAACTTATTTCCTGTCTGTCTATCAGCCTCTTTGTGTTCGCATCACGTAAAAACTTCTCAATGGATTTAAATAAGATTTTGTGAGGAGTTACCTTGGTAGCCTTATTCCAATATAGAATAATTTTTTGTGTAAAAATGTAACATTTCCAAGAGAAAGTGGAGAAAAAGCAGTAAAAGTACGCAGTTATTTTATTAGGATAAGGCCCTTTATATAAGTTAATACATAAACCATAACTGTAGCACTAACCGATTTACTTTAAAGAGGCAGATTTTAGTAGGGATAAGAACGTTTATATAAAGCAAATGCATAAAGCATAACTGAAGCACTAAAAAAGTAAGGGTCTTTGGTGTGGAATAATGCAAGAACGCTGACGAAGTGTCGGTCACATTAATTGCAATAAAAATGTTATAAAATTTATATTTTTCTTTAATTTACAAGACTGTTTTACTATAATTCTATTCAAAAGGTATTGTAAATATTAAGACATTTAACCTTTTCAGAACAAAAATAATTTATTCAACTATTTTTTATTATCACATAACTTAACTTAAGGCCATTTCATTTAACTTAATAGTTTTAAGCAAATTTAATTGTATTACAGCTTAAAATAATGTGTGCCAAAAGCTGCACAATATTTAACAAAGTTGAGTTTACAAATAATTGATTAAATATAAATTTAATGGCTAATAACCATTAGCACAATTTATCTAAATATTCCAATATAGAATTATTACTAAATTGCTATCCGTAGTTGTATCATATCAGCGCGCAGCCATTAAACCATTAATAAATTAAAATACGCTTCGTTTTATCTTCGAGACCACACAATTTTGAAGCCATATTCAAAAAACGTCTTTGCAACTCCTCTCCAATTATTTGTACTTGTAGTAAAAGTATATAAATTTCATCATATCATATCTATAGCAAGTACCGTAATATGCATTTTTGGCTTCTAGTTACTATTCAAATTTACAAAAAAAAAAAAATACAAAAATAAAAACAAAACAACACCCATTGACCAAAATGGAAGAAAAACACCATTAAAAGTGTTGTACTGACTGCTGTATCGGGGCCGTCTGCTGACTGCATTTATAAACCATAAAGAAATTGAAAAACTGCAACAAAAAACAAAAGAAGAAACATAAGAATTGTAATAATAATAATAAAAATATATGTAACCAATTTGCGTAAATATTTTACCTTTTAGAAGTTAAAAAAAAAACAATACCAAAGTTAGGTATAAGAAAAAAATCCGAAAAAATACCGAAATCAATTACAACTGAGGGGGCGTCCAAATACAAGTATCTTTTTAAACCATCTGCTATTTTGACACTATTAGATTTTTTTGGTACAAAATCTTTACTATCAGTCAGTATCGTATCACACATCTTTAAATTAAAATGAGCAGTTGTGAGAAATATTGCCAATTTATTTCCAAAGATGGGTTGCTCAACCAGAGCGTTAATTAAAAACGCAATAGAGTACCCATTGCGAGTGCAGAAAGCAAGAGAGTAAGCTTGCTATTGGACAACACTAGTATTCGCCTCCTTCTACTACGCGTTACGACGAAAATGTGGCTCCTCTAGCCGAAAGTAAGCAAATCAATCCAAAAACCTAACTCGCCATTGATCTCAACAACTACGCATTTTACACAACAGCATAATGAGAATTTTGCACATAGCTCTCGGCTTCTTTAAGGTCTCTCAGTTAGGCCTTTAGAGAAGTTTTTTTTCCGGCAGTATTAACAAACGAAATTGCTTCATCTGGGATTACCAAAAACTACACGTCATTGACTAGAAGCTCATGCCTTTACAAAAAGTGACAGCTTGTTGTGGATTTTTGAATGCATATTTTGATGCTGCTGTTCCCCACCATTTGAGTGAGAGATAATCGTTAAAGAGTCACAGCTACGGAATTTTTATGGCGTGAAATAGAAAAATTTGCATAATTTTTGGTTTTAGCTGATTATTAGCTGATTATTAGCAGTCTTGGCGATATTAATTGGATGTCTTAGAGGAAAAATTTTATCCCTTAGAATTTTTCTTACAGGGTGCCGTAATACATTGTTGCTTTGCAAAAAATCTAGAAACAATTCATGGTAATAATAAGGGTAATATCGTCCGATCTATTCGTGAGATTGGGATAGGATAGCTACTGCTACTACTGTTACATGACTGAAATCGTGTTCTAAAGGGTGGTTGAATTTGTAAGGGACGATGTTGATTTTGAATAAAACACAAATTATTTAGGAAATTATTGTCATTTCTTTTTATTTTGATAATATTGGTACGGTCCAAATGTATGGAACAAAGTATTGGCCAAATGGCTGAAGTATAATTGAGGTTCTATGCCGTTAGTGTTCCGAATTGTCTCATCCTTTATCTCTTGAATTGTTGATGGCTTATATACTGTTACGAAAGAAGAATTTATTCATTATAAGCTCTGAACAACAATACTCTCGAACAACAACAACATTAATGGCTTATTTTCTTACAATGATGGAAGAAAGAAACGCATCATACAAAAATTCCCATTTACGCATACACACACACACAGATTAAATAAACACTCTTCTGTTAAATACACAGCCAAATACATAAATACAAGCATAAACAAATAAACAGCCACACACACAGGTATAAAGAAATAAATAGCCACAAACACAGGTATAAAGAAATAACCAATCACACAAACAGAAAACAAGAGCAATAACAGTCGAACCTGCCAGATATGTCTGGAATAGAACATTCTGGTGCTCTTAAAGCACCTATATAAGTGAATCGTGCTGGCGAGTAGTATTGCAGTATTAATTTAAAAGTCAAAGAGTTAAGTTGTCGAATTTTAAGAGTGTTAACAGTTTGCTGTATTTTTGAACAGTGGTGTTAAATAAATAAAGTGATTTACAGTAAAAGTAATAACAGAGTGTATTTATTTTGCAATTAAAAGAATCCAACGTAAAGTAAAAACGTAACAATACGTACACCTTTTCTTTCAATAATCCCAAAGAAAGAAGTCCAACGGTGTCAAATCAAATGATCTTGGCGGCCAATTGACACGGCCATTGAATTTGTCGCGCAAAAGAACAATTGTTCCGTTAGCTGTGTGGAAAGTGCCACCGCACAGTGGCTGAAAATCGTTTTTCGTTAGCCAAAATTCTGTAACTTTTGAACCGATCAAAATATTGAAATAATTTTTTTTTTTTAATGGATAGATATTTAGCTCAGCTTGATTCAGTTTTAATTACATTAAAATTGATTGAGGACTTTTTAAGGAATTCGAGGTCAAAGTTGAACATTTTAATTTTTTTAACTTTCAAAGTGAAATATGGGTTTATTCTGTGTGTAACATAGTAAAATATCCCTCTAAGATCCAAAAAAGTATATATATTCTTGATCAGTGATGAAATCTAAGACGATATAGCTATATCCGTCTGTCCATACGTCCGTCTGTCCATCCGGCCGTCCGTCCATTCGCCTGTCTGTATGAACACGATTCAGTCTAAACGAAAAGAGCTAGACCCTTGAAATTTAGGGCAGGCTAAGTTCGTAAATGGGCCAAATCGGACCAGGGGGAAAAAAATCCCCTAAGAAGAACTAAACCAACCCCTGAAAAACTACACATTTTTACAAGTTTTTTTGTAAATTTGTTAAGCAAATGAAACATTTTTATGTCAAAGAAGGTTCAAGGTTTTTACTCTGGAGCCAGAAAATCATAAAAATTTATTTTTGGACCCCGCCCCCTTTTTGTGGGCGTTTATATAGCATATTATATGAAAAATAGTGTCAATAATTAACAAATTGTATTACCTAAGCCTAGATTGCATAAAAAATTAATTTTTAAGCTTTCATGACGAATGGAAAATGTACTCGGATCTTCTGCGCTACCTTCACCTCACCCCATATTTTGTTCTGTGCTATTTCTGTTCTTTAATAGTTTTTTGGCTTCTTCATCTAAATCCCGATGGTCCACTTTCCCTTGATTTCGAATAATTGATATGAACGGATCTGACGTTGCCAATAATATATTAAATAGATCTTCATTTGTTGATTTCCGTGAAATTTTCCTAGTATTGTGCTCTCTATAAAATATGTAATCCTTGTTCCTTTTTTCCTGAGCCTCCTCTGATAGATCTCCAAGTGGCACCAAATGATATTTAATGACATCTTCACCATGATAAAGGATTTTGTGAACTGTTGCAGACATATTTCTCCATGGGTAGTTAGTTGTATATATTTTTGCAGTTTCCTTAGCATAATTTCCAAATTTTCTACAGTCAATTTCTTCATTACACGCAAGTACTTCTAGTATTATTTTAAATCTGAAAATAAGGTTGAAATCCACTCCTGTTATTTCAGATGCTGTATCTGGATCTGAAAAGAATCTTCTTGCGGTATTGCCATCATTTGTAGTGCCTGACCCTTGTTTTGGCTGATCTATAATCAGTCCACGTTTGCGATATTCATCTTGAACATGTTTCTTTTTTGAACTTCTTAACTCTTTGTTGGTCACGTTGTTTCTTATTGATCCTGAAGACCCGAAATCCAAATCATAACTGATTTTTAGTATGTGTTCCATAAGTCGTATTCTTGCGTGTAGTGGTGATAATCCAAATTCATATGCATCGGTATTATCTAATGATTTTGCTGGGACTTGGTTTAATTGGGTTGATGTTGCTTGGCATATAATGCAGCTAGATGCAGCCTTCGTGTTAGTCAAAGCCTGACCCACTTTTCCATCTATCATTGTCAGGACCAACTGGTAGCTTACTTCAATTTGCTGCCCATCTAACTGTAATTGTAATGGCTGTAGTGCTGTAATTTGGGCCTTGATATCACTAATTTCTTTATTAATAACATCATTTGTTTCTTTTTTGAATTGAAATTTGTTTGGCCTGCAGTATTTCTTAGAAGATGGTGGCTCATTTTTCCAAATATCCATTGGTTGCGTTGTACTAGTCGAAGGCTCTGAATCTTCCAAAATCTTTTTCAATCGCAATGGTACAAATGATACCATGAACGGTGCACCGTCCTGTTGAAACCACATATCGTCTACATCCATATCTTCCAATTCGGGCCATAAAAAGTTCGTTATCATCTCACGAGAGCGAACACAATTCATAGTAATTGCCTGACCGGCCTCATTTTAGAAAAATACGGCCCGAAGATCCGCCAGCCCATAAGCCGCACCAAACATTCACTCTTTGTGGGTGCATTAGTTTTTCAACAATCACTCTTGGATTATCATGCGCCCAAATGCGGCAATTCTGCTTATTGACTAATCCACTGAGGTGAAAATGTGCGTCATCACTGAAGATGATTTTCTTCGTAAATTGATCATCCAACTTTGCCATTTCTTGTCACCATTCTGCCCATTGCTCGATTGTGTATCTTTTCATGATTCCAATCGAGTTAGTCTGAAATTAAGAAATGTCAATTTAAATGCAGAAAAAACTTGACGTTTAGGTGTGTGTTCTACATCGGCCCTTAAAATTTTACTACCCGATATAAATAAAGGAAATATTTGTTATTTTTAATATGGCCATAATAAATCAAAAGGAATGAAGTTAAGTTCAGTATATTACATTTTGTAAAATGTAGTTGCACTTGGACCACCCTGTACAATAATCATCCAAAACCTATGTAAATTCATGCTTGAGTAGTTCGTTGTATAAGAATGTATTTTTTCCTTTTCTTTGTGATGCTGCTATTCCTGCTGCTGTACAATTTTTTACTCATATTAAATTTTCTTCAAACTATTTAGCTTCTCTAACTAAAAGGAGGTGAACACATGTAAGTTTTTGAAGACGGACATATATTCAGATAACAGACATACTAGTACTAGTACATTAAAATTGAGATTATATAACCTCCAAATGTTACGGTCAATAAAAATAAAAAGAAAATTGTTAGAAAATGAGGAAAAAATGTAACTTAAAGAATATAAAAAAATACGCGCTGAATAAACATTAGGTTAATAGCATAAAAGTACCCTACACTATGTAGTAAACTTTTTTGAAACACTTTAAAGATTTGTAAGACAGGGTCATTAAGTTTTATATGTTAAAATCCAAAACAAGTTATTTCTTTATTATAAAGAGCAAAAATAGTTGCCTTTGTAACAGATATTTAGTTATTTAATATTGATCGGGGTGCTCAGGGTTAGTGTGCCCCGGTAGGCTAGTGAAAGTACGTTGCCGTAAATTACATTTTGGTTGCCTGTAATCATAGAGGATGGAAGGGGGTCGATAAGGGATCCATTATGGAAGTGGTCTGCTGCGGTGTTATCCCTACATTAATAATAATGCTAGTATATCAGACTGGGGATTGTGGGTTCGATTCCCTCTAAAGGTTCTGGATGATTCACTAGAACGAGTGAAGGTTTTCGTTATTATGCTCGCCAAATTAGTTAGAATATAATTCGTAACTGTATTTTAACATTTACTAAATAAATAAATAATCTAGTCAAGTTGATTATTTTTGGTGGCAGCAGTAATTTGGGCAAATTTAAAATTTAAGCATAGTGGTGATCATTTAAAACATTTCTGAAATATATTAAAAACCTTCCAACTAATACGACTTTTAGCGGGCTGTGTACATCAGATTATCAATTTTGTTTGTTATATTGGTTCACATGTTTTAGTCATACATATGTTGGTATTATCAGCCAATTTGGATTAGTAGTTTGTTGTTGACAACTGAAAAGATTAGTCACGTTTGTGAATTATCGACGCTTCCATTGGAATGATTGGGATTTGGTATCAACGTCATAACCATAACCGTCAACAACTCCTGAGCGATGATAATGCAACGTTGCTTTTGCTCAAAACTTGGCAATTTTGAAACAAACTTGCATGGCATGAGCCGGTTGATATGCCAACAACTGCAATATCAAAAAAAACCCCTAATCATGCGACTTATTTAATTTGCTCAGAAAAGCTGAAAATAAGAGATCTATTAGGAAAAAACACTACCATACTGCACCGTCTACCCGGGTATGACGGTTGTATGTTTACAGAATCATTTTTGGTTGTCGACATAAAGATTAAAGCAGGCTAGCACAAAGCCTATTTTGAACTTCCCTTTTGATTAAAAATACCGCCCATGCGATCTTGCACCATGAACCCGTTTATAGCATGTTCCCCGTGGGCGTTTAACGACCATCCAATATTTGTGGAGACCATCTGGTCCATCTAAATTAATATTTATTTGGCCCTGAATATTACAGATTGAAATTCATCTCCCTTAAATTTATACTTTTCATTTTAGACATGGTTTAGACACTCGTTACTCACATTGAAGGTCTAAATATTGCCTTATTATTTGACGAACTCCTCGTTTAGTCACATTTAGATCAAGTTCCACTTTTATTTGCCTACAACTCATGTGGCTATTAGTTTCTAACTGATGCTGTATGCGCCATTTGCTCCTATCAGCAATAGTGCATTCCGGCTGATACTTTTACTAATACCATAGTCATCTGAATTATTTCAAGGAATTTGTTTTCGTGTTACGGTTTCTCTTTACAGAAACAGAAATTTGGCCTCTCATGTCAAATTTTCATGACCGTTGGACTTATTCCCTCGATTCATCCACGTCCTTCATCTAATTCATTTTGCTAAAAATTAAAAAAACTTTGAGTTGTTTTTCATCTTATACATTTTTTACAATTTTTATGGCTTAGCCAGAAAGCTACATATATTGCAAATAAAATAAGTAATTTTGAATGAAAGTCTTTTAATAAATTTTAGCTTTATACATAATTAGTGTTCTTACTTCGTTAGAATACAATTAAACTTTATTTATAATAATCGATAAAACTTATTTACTTGTGTCCCAATTAATTCCTATCATAAAATATAAGTTGAAATATTGAAATGTAGTACTCGTTCAAATGGCCCAGCTGCTTGCCTGGAAGCAACTTTGTAAGGGAGACAATATTTTGGAAGCACTTACTGTTGCGCATTAAATATGCATGATTTTTGTTCGCAATGAGCCGCCTTGAAGCTGCCAGGAAATAAAAATCTTTGCAAATAAAAATCTTTGCCTTAGTGCGTTGCATTTTCGGAAGCTTTAATACTTAAATAATGAACTTCCTACCGGTTGGCATCAACTTTATCTTTATATTTTTCAACTATATTATTTTGTTAAATAAACTTGAAGTAAGAAACTCAAAATCAAATTATTTAACTCGTGTTTGTTACTAAAAATAGAGGTAAGCATCAATGTTCTAAATAATTTTGGTCAAATAAAAGAATCTAGTTACATTTCTTTTATTTCTCTGACTCCCAATAATTTTAATTACTTATAATGAGTAATTATAATAAGAAACCTCAAATATAGATTGGCCCCTAATTACTCAATATTGAGCCAAATAATCTGTAGCCAAATCTACAGAGAAATCTAATTATAATAACACACTGTGTAGTTTTTTAAGTCATGGAAAAATAACCATATACGGACACCACTACGTCATAAAAGACAAAAAAAAAGACCCCTGTCTCCCAGTTTTGCTCAAAGTACTCCAGGTTTTTTTTTATGGGCCCTCAAAGATGTGGGGCCTCGATGTAATTTTTGCAAAAAATGATCATTTACTCAAGCTCATATTTTGCAAACCGTTTGAAATTTTGAAGTACTCTCTGAGTAAAAGTTGTAGCTCTTATCATAAAGAACAAAAATTGTTAACATATAAAAACAAAAAAACTTCATCTTCAAGGTCAAAATCGCAAAAAACTTTAAAAAACTAAATTTTTTTACCTTTTTTCCCGTGTTCAGGTCGATAGGTAGCAAACTTTTCAAAATTCAAGGAAAATATCAACTACAAAAATGATCCTAAGATCTCAGTAAACAACTTTGTAGAACATATGAACTTCCTAGGAATGATTCTGAACCCCGTTTAGGTAGCGCTTAGGTAGCCGAAATGAATTTAAAAATTTTCGGGAAATTTTTCACTTTTGCGGCTAGTTAAGCGGCACCTAAACGGTGTTAAGAATCATTACTAGGAAGTTCATATGTTCTAGAAAGTTATTTATTGAGATCTTAGGTTCATTTTTGTGGTTGATTGTTTCCTTGAATTTTAATCGGTTTGCTACCTATGGACCAGAACAGGGGAAAAAAGGTAAAAAAAATTGAATTTTTTTTATATGTTAATTATATTTTATATGTTAACAATTTTTGTTCTTTATGACAAGAGCTACAACTTTACCTGAGAAAGTATATCAAAATTTCAAACGGTTTGCAAAATATGAGCTTGAGTAAATGATCACATTTTGCAAAAATGACATCGAGGCCCCACATCTTTGAGGGCCCATAAAAAAAACCTGGAGGACTTTGGGCAAAACTGGGAGACAGGGGTCTTTTTTTGGTCTTTTATCACGTAGTGGTGTCCGTATATGGTTATTTTTTTCCGTGTTGCACTGTCTAATAGTCACCAAATTATTACATGGTCCTTCGAGCCGGATTTCCCGGAGTTTCTAATTTACCGGGATACGAAGAAATGAGTAATTGCATTTTCGGGAATTTCCAGGCTTCCCGGGAAATATCAGTTGCTAAAGAAATTAAGTTTATTTACTAATATAATGTGTAAATATTGATAGTTTTATTAAAACAAGCAAAAAAGCCGTAAAAAATCGATAGTTCATAAAACTTAAAAACAAAAAAATATGTTAGAGATAAAAAATATGTGTATATGAATACCAGGCCTGTTCTAAAATAAATTTAACGTATTCTAAAACCACTTACATTATTTTAAGAGATTTCTGTTGTCATTGTATAAATATATAGCTTGAATAAACAATTCAGAGCGTTCCTTTTTAATTTTTATATTAATTTATTATTACCTTTTGGTAGTAATACATGTATATAAAAATTACAATTCATAAAGGACGATTATTTTGCAAAATTATTTTCTTTTTTGTGGTTTTTTATGATTTTTCCCTACTTCTAAAATATCAGACTAATAATTACATCAACACTTGCCTTAAAAAAGTTGTTAGCCGCAAAATAACTCTTTAACGTGACCATAAATAGAGTCAATTAAGTAATTAATTAAATTTTAATCTAAAACCAATTAAAACCCTTATTTGGTTAAAATAATTTTTGTATAAAACTTTTTCATTTTCCGGGAAAATTTCGGCTGATTACCCTGAAAAAGCGGATTTCCAGGTGGAAATTTCCCATTTTGCATAATTTTCGCCCTAATCTATATCTTTAAAAATGTAACACGACCATTTCTATACATGTATTTTTTTTAGAATTTTTTAGAATTTTTGTTGCTGGTGCAAATAGTTTTCGAAATGGAATATATAAAACCTGTTTTAAATTTTTGTTTGTCTGTCTGTCCATCGGACTATGTTCGCATCACGTAAAAACTACTAACTGAATTTTAATTCTGTGAGAAGGTTCCTTAGTATTCTGATTCTCATATGTGATACTTTTTTCCACATAAATATTTTATTTCCAAAAGAAAGTGGAGAAAAAGCAGTGAAAGTACCTAGTTATTTTAGTAGGGATAAAGTAAATACATAAATACATAACAATACATAACTGAAACACTAACCGATATGCATAATTTAAGGCTGCATATTTTAGTAGGTATAAGAACCTTTATAATGGGTGATTTTTTTGAGGTTAGGATTTTCATGCATTAGTATTTGACAGATCACGTGAGATTTCAGACATGGTGCCAAAGAGAAAGATGCTCAGTATGCTTTGACATTTCATCATGAATAGACTTACTAACGAGCAACGCTTGCAAATCATTGAATTTTATTACCAAAATCAGTGTTCGGTTCGAAATGTTCAAATGTGACAAATTTTGTTCAGCGATGAGGCTCATTTCTGGTTGAATGGCTACGTAAATAAGCAAAATTGCCGCATTTGGAGTGAAGAGCAACCAGAAGCCGTTCAAGAACTGCCCATGCATCCCGAAAAATGCACTGTTTGGTGTGCTTTGTACGCTGGTGGAATCATTGGACCGTATTTTTTCAAAGATGCTGTTGGACGCAACGTTACGGTGAATGGCGATCGCTATCGTTCGATGCTAACAAACTTTTTGTTGCCAAAAATGGAACAACTGAACTTGGTTGACATGTGGTTTCAACAAGATGGCGCTACATGCCACATAGCTCGCGATTCTATGGCCATTTTGAGGGAAAACTTCGGAGAACAATTCATCTCAAGAAATGGACCGGTAAGTTGGCCACCAAGATCATGCGATTTGACGCCTTTAGACTATTTTTTGTGGGGCTACGTCAAGTCTAAAGTCTACAGAAATAAGCCAGCAACTATTCCAGCTTTGGACACAACATTTCCGAAGAAATTCGGGCTATTCCGGCTGAAATGCTCGAAAAAGTTGCCCAAAATTGGACTTTCCGAATGGACCACCTAAGACGCAGCCGCGGTCAACATTTAAATGAAATTATCTTCAAAAAGTAAATTTCATGGACCAATCTAACGTTTCAAATAAAGAACCGATGAGATTTTGCAAATTTTATGCGTTTTTTTAAAAAAAAAAGTTCTCAAGCTCTTAAAAAATCACTCGTTATAAAGTAAATGCATAAACCTTAACTCAAGCACTAAAAAGTACGGCTCTTTGGTGTGGGTTGCTTTCAAAGCAAAATCGAATAAAATATTGCAAAGACATAACATTTATATGTTATACTATTTATATTGCCTTATGGCAATGCTCAACTCCGGCTATATAAAGCCTTTAGAGACCAATAAATGCTTGCAAAAGAATTGTTAAAATATTAAAAATTATTATTTTGGTTACACGCAATTGGGCCAATGAAAAATTACCTCAAAAATGAAAATTCAAAAATAAAATAAAAAATCTTCTATTTAGCATGAAAATATTTTTTTCTGAAAACATTTCGACTATTTGTATTTCTTGCTTGCCTCAGTTTGAACCTATTTCTAGGCTTTTAAGAGAAAAATGTTTACTTATAATGTTCCTAAAAGTTGTTGCTTAATCAAATATATATATATATATATATATATATATATTGAAGAATACCAATAATATAGTTCTTGATTATGATATGTATATCGTATCTGGAATAAATATATGAGAGATTTTGTGATGTTCCTTAACTCCCATGCTTACACAATATTCTCAACATATCATGCGAATGAAAGATATAATACAGTTTCCTTTGAATAATCATGTATTACTCACTATAGAATCATTATATAGTCTTGCTATTACCCTACGTATTGCTGCGCATAAGTATATTATGATTTGTACTAAAAGCTGTTATTATTTTTTTAAATTTTCTACACATTTTTTGCTAAAGTCATTACTATTTGACTTAAGGAAAATAATAATCACCTTTTTCCAAATTATGCTCGATGAAGGTGGTGGTAGCTATTGGCAAAGGAAATAGAAAAAACTACTTTGCAAAAACAAAACTCAAGTACTGATGATTGCAATCATCATTATTAAAGAGTATATCGTTTCTATAGAGCTTCTAAGTGACCATAGACAAAACAACCATTAGGATAAATAAAACGAATTGAACGAAATTTCATATTTTATGATGGCAATAAGAACCAGAGCAAACATGCCTTTTAAAGGAGTTTTAGAGTCACTAGTTTAAACTTACAATTTGTTTCTAGGTTTTTTAGTGTTATTTTTCTCATAGTCGTTGGCTTGAAATAATGATCAAACAATAACTGCCAAACATAGATAAATTGAATTAACGAGCTATTTTTTTTCTTCTTCTATTTCTTCTTGTGTATTATTAGCAAGTGATGTGGAACTGCATCAGTCCAGTTACGTAAAAGGTACTTCAAATGCTGTAATACCCCACTACTGCAACAAGTATTGTTGTAGTTCATAATAGCCAGTCATAATATTCAGTTATGGTTTTATTTTTTTTTAACATATTGTTGTATAACAAATGGTTCCTAAAATATTTGTTTCACTTGTAATGCTAATATGCTTTGTGTTCAAGCTCAAGGAATTTAACTTGGTTGCTTGTGTAATATTTTTATTTTGTTTTTGTGTTTGACCGTCTATTTCCTTTTAAGAGTCATAAACATACATTTCTTTATTTTAGCTTAAACACTAATTCTTTTAACTTTTTTTTTGGTTACACTGTTTCCAAAGCATTTAAAATAACTTAAATAGATATTGAATATCGTCTACTAATTTTGGAAAAAAAAAAATTTATTTCGTTTTTTAAAAAAATTCGCATTAGCATTTAAGTTTGAGCTCATGGCTGATTAAATAGTGACATGGATTTGTTTTCAAATTCATAATAGAATAATATTTGGAAAAAAATTTCACTCTATTAAAATAATAACTCTTCTACTATTTTTGTGTATCAGTAAATAGAGCTAAAACAGAAAAGAATTCTATATCGCTATAAGAGTGTAAGTACAAAAAATTCGAATGTCTTATTATTTTTTAGGTGGGATACCAAAGCCGATGACTAACTTGACGATTCTCTTTTCTACTCTCTTCCTTGAATGATTTCTTGTACCCGAGAATACATTACTTTAATTCAGTATAGTTCTGACAGTAGTCGCGACTGTGAGACCGATGTGTTCTTCATAACCACTTTTCTAACGCCAGTATGCACATTTAATATCATATGTATCTGCCCGTCGTAAAGGGTGGTTACATTTTTTAGGGCCGATCTTGATTTTGAATAAAACACAAATTATTAAGGAAATTATTGTCATTACTTTTTATTTGGATAATATTGGTATGGTTCAATTATGTATGGAACAAAATATCGGCCAAATGGCCGCCGCGAACTCGGCGGCACACTTCCATCCGATGCTGCAAATTTTCGATAACGCTGAGGTATAATTTAGGTTCTATGCCGTCAATGTGCCGAATTATCTTATCCTTTAGCTCTTGAATTGTTGATGGCTTATCGACGTACACCTTTTCTTTCAACTAACTCCAAAGAAAGAAGTCCAACGGTGTCAAATCACATATCTTAGTGGCCAGTTAACATCGCCACCACGTGAGATAACACGGCGATTGAATTTGTTGCGCAAAAAAACCATTGTTTTGTTAGCTGTGTGGCAAGTGCCACCGTCCTGTTGAAAGCACATATCGTCCACATCCATATCTTCCAATTCGGGCCATAAAAAGTTCGTTATCATCTCACGAGAGTGAATAAAATTCACAGTAATTGCCTGACCGGCCTCATTTTGGAAAAATACGGCCCGAAGATCCGCCAGCCCATAAGCCGCACTAAACATTCACTCTTTGTGGATGCATTGGTTTTTTAACAATCACTCTTGGATTATCATACGCTCAAATGCGGAAAATCTGCTTATTGACGAATCCAATGAGGTAAAAATGTGCCCATTACTTTGATTTTTGCCATGGTTCAAATTGTGTTAGTCTTAAATTCTTAAATTGAGAAATGTCAAACTAAATGCAGAAAAAACTTGCCGTTTAGGTGTGGTTTACATTCAACATAGGCCTTTAAAATTTAACCAGCCGATATTAGCAGTATGCTGGATATTTACACACATTGTGTGCTACCGTCTCAGTTTTTTTAATCATATCAAAGCATCTTTCTAGTCTTTCTTTGAATGCCATATGACCTATGAATGACCTATGAATGACCTATGATAGACTAGCACACTATCGGATAGACTACTGGCGTATAATAACTTTATACATCAACATTATTATCCCATAGAATAAGTTTTTTATTTTACCGTTGTATGTTTGTGTTTACGACATTGTGACAACAAACATTCCAAAAACAATATTCGGAAGTCTTTCAATGACATACGACATGAAACGACAGCACTCCCATAACATATACATACATATATATAATAAAAGTGTAACACGATCATTGCACTTTAGAATACAACACATCAATCTTTAGAATTTTTGTATGTCTGTCTCTGTTCGCATCATTTAAAAACTACTGGATCAATTGTAATTAAATTTTGTTAGGATGTACCTTAGTATCTTGGTTCACATACAGGATACTTTTTTCTGCAAAATAATCTATTTTTAATGCAGAAATAGAGAACAAGTACGCAATTTTACCGATTTAATGGTACTGCAAACTTGGCCGCAACTTTACATTTTGGGAGCGGAATATTTTAAACACTATTTACGGAAGTCTACAATAATTTTAGAATTTCATGTAATATTTAGAGTTTAATTAAACCATAACTGACGCTCTATAAAGGTAAGGCCCATTATTATTACTTGCCTTTAGCTAAAGTTAGGATTTTGTTGGAGCGATAAATAGTTTTTCGTTATTAAAAGTAAGCTAAAAACCACTTTTAACCATTACGTACTATAAGAACAAGTTATAGCAATGAGCATTGTCCTCATTATTATAACGAAAAACTACATATCGCTCCAACAAAATCCTAACTCTAGCTAAAGGCAAGTTATAATAATGGGCCCAAGAGTCTTAAAATTAGGTGTGGATTAAAAAGGGTTATTTATATGCCTTCTTGATAAAAAATGTTACTATCTAAATACATAAACCACAAAATGTTGTTGTTTGTATGTTTGTTTGTTTGTCGGACAGCAGCTATAGCTGCTACACCAATGAACCGATCTTTTAAAAAACTTTACAGTTTGTTACTAGGTATACGGTTGGAAAAAAAGGGTACTTCTTTTCTCATATTCGACGTGGGCGTGGCACATCCCATAAAAAGTAAATATTTATCACCATGTTGCTTTGTAACAGTAATGGGTAGCGCCTTTTGCACTAGTATCCTATATAATAACATATATAGTTTAAAGAATCACACGCGTGGTACCTCCCATATAAAGTGAACAATTATTATCCTGCATCTAGAGAACTGCAATAGGTAGGGCCGTAAAATTTCGCACCATTAATCCACATATTAACGTAAATAGTTTAGATAAACAAATACTGAATTTGAATAGTGGGCGTGGTACCTCCCATATAAAATGAACAATTATTATCGAGTTTCTGGCGAAATACTAACTTTGCAGGAGTAACGCCTGTGCTAATGCGCATAGTGTTCCAAAATACAGAATGAATTGGGACAGTGGGCGTGGTACCTCCCTTACAAAGTGATAAAATATTATCGCCTACCTAGAGAACTATAATAGATAGAGTCTTGTAACTTTGCACAAGTAACCCTCATAATAATGTGCATAGTCGAGCAAAATACAGACTGCATTAGGATAGTGGGAGTAGTGCCTCCCATAAAAAGTAAAAAATAATTATGGTGTTAATACGTATGTATAGTCTACAAAAAAACAGATTTGATGAAAACATTGGGTGTCGTATTTGTCTTGAAAAACTGGGTGAAGAACTACTTTTGCTAATGTGCATAATCTAGCAAAATAGATATTGGATTGGGACGGTGGGAGTGGTACTTAACATATAAAGTTATTATCGTTTTTATACGCATAGTCTAGCAAAAAACAGATGCGATGGGAACAGTGGTCATAGTACCGCGCATATAAACTGAAATATTTTTGTAGTAAGAATAGCATTGTTTTCGAGTTTAAGTTTTGCCATATTTTTACTTATAAGTGCTTATTGTATTTTTTGTGTATTGGTGTAGCGAAACGAACCAGGCATAGATTATAATATGTACATACATACATATGTATGTACATAAAATTTTAAAAATAACCTCAATTTCCTCAAATTTATATTTAGAAATATTATTTGAGTTGACATACAAAATTTTTTTATTTTATAACTTTTACTTTAAAGTGTTTGAGAAAAATTCGTAGTGCTGTTGCAAAATAAAACTAAACAAGTAATTATTTGAACAAATTTTAAACTATTAGTGATTACAACAGAAATATTTTTGAGAAAAATTTGAGATGTTATTTGACTTACCCTGAATAGCTTGTTTTTAATTACATCTTACGTCCTGAGTACTTTCTCACAGAATAGAAGACCTCTTTGATTACTATGAATCCTAAGCAAGTAAAAATTCACACAAAAGTAGAATCACACAGACCTATAAGCCTTTTATCAAACATATCACAGCTGTTTCAGAAAATATTATTAACTAGGATGAACCCAGATTACATCATTTACAAGACCACATACCCAATTTTGAAAAATAGTTTAAAAAACGGAGAATAAAGGTGAATGAACTATATACTCATGCCAGCTTTTTCAGACGTTAAATAACTGGATATACATTTTGATCGGCGCCTTACGTGGAAAAGCCTTATACTGTACGATACGATCCTCAAACTAATTTGATGTTATGGGATTCAATTATGGGACACTGCCTCAGCTAGCAATGTAGACAAAATTCAAAGACGCCAAAATAAGATTCTACGAATGATCACAGTTGCTCTTTGCAATATAAATATAAAAATATATAAAAAATTTAACATTCGCAAAGATCTAAACGTATTTAAAGAAGCTTAAAACTTATCCAAACCCTCTTGTGCGTAACATACTAAATGAACCAGATTACATTCGATTAAAAACATCAGAGGGATGACCCACAAATAATTGTATCAACCGTAATATTGAAGACACAATAACTAATAAAGGAGAAAAAACTGGTTTTTTAGAAATTTATGATTTTTGATTGAAAGTATATTAAGAATATATATTTTTAAAGCTAAAGGTAAGGTGACATTAGGCAAATGTTTGCCTCAAAATTGTTTGTTGGTGTTTCATTTAAATTTTCTTAATACATTTTAAAATTTGTTTTGTGGTCACACCATGCACATTTATTTGCTCATTTTTGTTTGTTCAATTAAAATTCAATCAATTTGGGAAAACATGTTTGCCGTGTGGTCAGACTAGAGCAAATATTTGACTAAGAAAAATATTTGATTAAATTGTCAAAAAAATATAAATTTATTTCCCCATAAGATGTACATGAAAAATATACATAAATAAAAATTTATATAGAAGAAAAACTAAGAAAAGCTTAAAGAAAAGATTGTACAAACATGTTGCATTTGTACAGCCACATACATATCGCACACCAAATCACAAACAGTCACAACTCAAAATTCACAAATTTTCAGGAGAGTCAAAAACAGTTTTTAAAAACGTGGTTTCAATGGTTTTAAGCAATATAAAAATAGTCATAGAGGTATTCGAAATATGACGAAATTTCCCTGATTTACGTCTCAGCCTCTTCCAAGCACAGTCTACAAGTATCATATTCTTCGATTTTCATCTTGTTTAGATGATACTTGAAGTTTCAATAACCTGAAACCAACGCAGTTATATAGCTTAAGGTACTTCTATTGTACCTGAGTACCTTAATGGCCTTCCCATGGGCTCATTGAGCACCACTCGAGCCTGCCTACACGTAATGGTCTTCCTCCACCTTTTTCGGTTTAATGAATTCACCCATTGTAGGACTTTAGATCGCATTATGCCATTACCCAGTGCTACTGTGAGTTATGGTCCACAGAAATTCACAGCTGTGCCTATGTTTCCCTTAACCCTTTTCTATATAACCTCATTAACCGAGGCAGATCTGTTATGTATTAAAAAACATTCCAGCCGCATGCGTTTTATAACCGACTGGTTGTCAAGTGCATTCTTTTCTGCACCCGACATTCCAGCAGGTGATCCAACGCATGTAGTAGTCCAAGCAAACGGAGATGTACTCACCGAAATGCAGAATACAGGACATGTTTAGCTCAGCTAAGTATACACTTGATCCTACTCTACCGACCATAAGATATCCATCAGAAAAAATGCTGCTATCGTTCTCCATACATTCATTGTATATAACGTCTTTCGCAATGAGAGTCGTATGCTGTCTTTGGACTAATATTCTTCTTCTACTCATGCGTCCCATCGGCATTTGAGCTTCTCTAACCTTCTTACTAACTAGGTCCAG
This sequence comes from Phasia obesa, assembly GCA_949628195.1. Taxonomy (NCBI): domain Eukaryota; kingdom Metazoa; phylum Arthropoda; class Insecta; order Diptera; family Tachinidae; genus Phasia; species Phasia obesa. Next base: position 91,363,332 of record OX451215.1, read on the forward strand.
GGTGCTCTTATTCTCGATGTTAGGCCCGGGACACCCTTTAATTTTTAATTTAAATATACGCATATAGTTGTTTTATAGGTCTGCTATAAAGGTTAAAAAATAAAGACTGTACCTTAACAAATAATATCCAATATTTTATACAGTTTGGCTAGTCAAATACTCTATATTCTAAATTTACTAAAACCATTTAGATTAAACGTTTTATTTGGTATATTTTTAATATGCTACGAGTAATGCTGCACTATCGACATTTCTTTTGACATTTTTTTTTTTAAATTTAGATTTATTAACAAGTTTTATTTGAATTTCCATTCAAATGTCGTGTCAGTTTAATAATTTCTTATTACGGGCACATTGTTGAAATATAGATAAAGGTTGAATAATAACGAGATAATATTTCTTTTCTATCATTTACAAAAACTGGGTTAAGCTGAAAATTTACATACTAAATATACTGTGCAATATGTAGAATGCACTTGACCCCATTTTTAATAGCGCCAAATTGCCCAACTAACAAGTAGAAAGAAAATAATGCGGTCAATCACTGTATAGTAAAACGCCTACATCAACATCCACATCAAAAACCAGCGTTAACAAACTAAAATTTTTATAAATTTTATTATGACTTACCACTAGATTTTATTTATTTACTGACATTATAAGGCGACATGTAAATGTTAGGTGCAGTAAAACTCTACACCACCGCATTCATATACCGGGTGGTGTTTTTGTTGAAATTTCCAATTGTTCGATGTTAAAAATTGCAAAGAAATCAAATCATAATGCATAGAACGTGATATTTTGCAATTAGTGCCACAGAGTATAAAAAATGAGAAAAAGTTGTTGTTACTACAACTGCTTTTGCGATGTCATCATCAGCTTCCAACATCATAATCAGCATCATGTTCATAATCGCACACAGTTGCATCAAATTTCTTGCAAATACCATTTCACGTCATATTTATGATTATAAAGCTGAAATCAACGTGATTGTTGTTAGACTAGATCTGTAAGCTATAAAACAACAGCAACTGTTGGAGTAATCAGAAATGGTGGCAGTTTGATATTTAAGATACATTATAAGATTACATCACCTTTAAAGCTAGACTTCAAACACACACTCGTATACCTAAATATTTACTTAAGTATATATTACAGCATAATAAATTGCAAACACTTTTAAATACAAACGAGTAGCACTTGTTGCAAACACGACTACAATATTGTTGGCATTTACAAGAGTATGATTTTGCTACAAAACAGGACTTTGTTAGAATTTTGTTCTTTCTAATAGAAATTAAAAAAAAAAGAAGTATGAAAATAGTTGTTGTTTTCTTTATGTGGCATATTAATCATAGGAAAACTTTATACTTGTATCTGAACGATGATCATTATCGTCATTCAATCGGTATGATGATGTATTCGGTCTGTAATCTTACTGTAAGCAAAGTGATTAACAAATGATTGGAAAAATATGTATATTTACGCTTATGGTCTTGAAAGCTAACGGTAAGTCCGCCTTTTCAGAGGTTTGTTCTATTTTTAATAAAAATTACGTGCGTAGTTCACCCACTATCTGAACCACTAAAATTGTTTATATGACTTACATTTTTGTTAGAACTCATCTACTTGTATACTACTTTCCACCTATTGAAATTTGGATTAAGTTCCAAATAAATCCACAGCACACTATTAACTCATTCTTCATCTACGCGAAAGGAAGTTGGTCTGGAACTTTTATAGTTTACAATTAATAATAAGAGCTCAAAAAACCTTTGCCCTTGAAGAAAAAGAATCGCAAATGGAATGGGGTTCCGTCATACAGAGTCAATATTAATGGAAATTACTTTCTCTTTAAACCAATATCTCTGCTTAATATATTGTAGTCACTATTATTGAGAACGCAACCGGCAAGCTTGTTGGAATTCGTTTTATTCGATTGTCGTGTTTGTAGAAATTTCTGGTCTAAACAATACACTATAGGTAATTCGTTCGTTCAGATAGAGAGTTAGGCCGTTTCATATAGTTTCTTGAACGTTGCCTTTTGTCGTCTTCCTTCTAAAATCATTAAAATTTTTAATCACGAGCGGTTCTTTAATTTACATTTTGATTGTCGGATTCTAAATTGTCAGCGCTGAAATAAAAAAAGGTAATTCTGGGGGAAGTTGCATATAGCTTCTTTTTTTCATTCGTTTATTTAAGTATATCGACGGGTTTAGCGAATCCGACATGTCAATTGCCCTGCTAAACCAATTATGTGGTTGTTTTATGGGCATGGTGTAGCAGTGTTGTCAGATTAGGGGACTTTTATCAGCAGCCGGGCAGTAGTAACGATCTCTATTTTAAGGTAAAGCAACAATATAAGAAGCAATATGATTATATACTGAAATGTTTAAACTATTGAATTCCGAGAACATACATATATAGAACTAATGAAGATGATATATTTCCATACATATATGTATGTATGTATATTTAAAAAACTTTCACATAATAAAAAATTTAACACGACAAAGTGATGTTAGTTTTAAATGGGATTAAGAGTATTTTTTATAGTCTTATTGTATACCACCACGAAATAAGAATTCGGGAAAAATGGGTTTTATTTTTGAAATTTGACAATTGCCAATGACATTTCTACCATCTGAATAACAATTTTTTACAGAAATTTTAGACTCTATTTCTCTTCTCTTCTTTCTCTATTTAATTTATCTTTTTAATTCATCTGTGATTGACTCTTTATTGAAAATATTATTACATTTAAAAAGATTAAAGTTATATCCAATCTTCATAGTGGCCTTCCTGTCGACATTGTAGAGAACAGAACAGAACTGGGAATCGATTTCACAACCTCAGACTGGGCACCTGACTCGGCTCTGTAAATTAATAACATATACGAAGAACAGCCTAAAGATGGAACCAGGCAATGCTAGAAAAAGGTCTTTTTAACCGAATTCAAAAAAAGAAGGAGGTTATCAATTCGTCTGTGTGTTGTTTTTTTTTTTTGTTTTTTTTTGTATGCTTGTACCTTCAGAACTCGGTCATTACTGAACCGAATTTTAAAAATTAAAGGCTGTCCCCATACAACGTGTATTATGAACATTATAGATCACCAATTTAAAATTAAAAAAAGTGCGTATCACTGTAGCTCCCAATAACTAAAAGTAATTAAAAAATAAAATTAAAAATTAAAGGGTGACCCCATAGGTGACTTATGTGCTGTTTTGGTAACCCAATTGAACAAAACGTTTAGAAAATTTGTATAGGAATAACTCAAAAAATTGAGTGCTTTTCATACAAATTTCCTTGACGAATTGTTCAATTGGGTTACATAAACAGCACATTAATTTCACCTTTATTCTCCTATCTCTTGAACCGTTATAGACAGACAGTTGAAATTTACAAAGAACTTGTATTGCTAAGTCCGCTAAAATAACAAGTGTAAAATATGAATTTGGAAATTAAAGGGTGTCACAATAGTTAATGTAAAATTAATATATATGGCCAAACTTTTCAACTGTTATAGATAGACAGTTGAAATTTACAAAGAACCTATATTGCTTAGTCCGCTATTAAAACAAGTATAAAACTTGGATCTATAAATTAAAGGGTGTCCCCCTTGACAGAATGTTCACTACTATGTCTGGTATAACAACAAGTATAAATATTTAAAATTGGAAATTAAAGGGTGTCCCAATAGTTGATGTAATTTGATGTATATGGACACAAAGTTAAAATTTAAAAATAATCTGTATTACAAAGTGTTCTTTAAAAAGTATTTATATTAAAATTTGAATTTAAAGGGTGTCCCAATAGGTGACGTCATTTGATATATGTATATGACCTATCTTTTAATCAGTTATTGATAAGCACTTAACAATTAGACAGAATGTCCATTACTATATCTGTTATAATAAGTATAATTATTTAAAATTATAAATTACACGGTGTCGCAATAGTTTATGTAATTTGATGTATATGACCAAACTTTTAAACCGTTACAGACAGACGTTTGAAATTTACAATAAACCTGTATTGCTACGACCGCTATAACTAGTATTAAATTTGAATTCGGAAATTACAGGGTGTCGCAATAGCTACCGTCTTAAAGTTTTAAGTTTGTCGGTTTTGAAGTCGGGATTTTTTTTGCAAGAATTATTGTTTTTTACTACATTCATCCGTGCTTTCTTTCTGTATTAATTCTGAAAAAAATTTAAGGCATGTTTTATATCACATTTTAGGTCGATAAAATTTAAACTTTGTGTCATCTTGTTCTAGTTTAGGTGTCATAGTATTGAAAGCAACCTTCCACTCAAATATAGTCTGGTGGTAGCTCAACAACCTCGACCTTTTTTTCACCGGTTCCCGATATCCTTAAATCAGATAGTATATGCATTTTTCTGTTCATGGATACAGAGCCAATACCGCTTACTTCAATTTCTAGATTAGCCTCTTACAGATCTCGGGAATTGTGGAGTTTTATTGTGTCCCACTTTCAGCCATTACCTGAACTTATTTTATTCGATCTGACTTAAAACAAATGGCTGAGTGAACCAATGTGCAACATCACAAGAATTATCCAGAACTAGATGAAGACCGCTCCAGAAATCTTTTAAGACTGCATCGAAAGTATCTATAGAATTTCTTGACATTGACTACTAAGCATTTCTAATTGCGCAAACACGTCACTAAACTGGGATTGCCGTTAAATGACAACTATTTAAATGTTTGTCATAATAAGAAAAAATAAATAACTTTTCCTCGACAGCCCCTCAATACAACAGGCAGCTTGTCTAGAATAGTATTTTTATTAGAAGTTGTTATTGATTTTAATCCGAAATTAAAAAGAAGCGGATATATACATATAAATTTACTAAACTTCAATAATTTAAATTTTTTCCCAAAATTCTCCGCTTGACTACCATCTTAATTCCTTTATTTTATCTGTTAAATATCCAGCTTTACACCGTATTAAGTGCAAGTCTGTTCCATGAAATTTTTTGATTCTGGGTCGGTAATTAAATAAATTAAGAATATAGCTTACTTATTGCTTTTACATGCTGCAATACCATTAGCAGCATGTAAAAGCAATAAAAAAAATATTATTTGGCTTAATAGTATTAAGATGATTCTTGCCTTGCTTTAGTTCCCTAAGTCTTAAAGTTTACACCAAATCCACTTACATATTTGTTTAATAGCTTTTTCTTTAATATTACTGCCTTAAACTATAACGACCATCTTTTTCTTATTCATGATGTACCTGAAACTACTTTTTAAACCATCATTTCTTTTATAGCAAGGACGTTTTAGCAAGACATATAATCTTCCAGTATAAAAATGTATAAAATCAACAATTTTACTCTAAATTTGTTTCTACAGACATTAAAAATCTAATGGAAAGAATAAAGCAACATAAACTGCAGTAATAAAATCTTGTCCATGTGCCAAAAGTTACACATACAACAAATCATGTTCTTTTAGCATGAATGTTGTAGTTGCAGTTGTTTACATTCATTCAGCTGCCTTGTTTCTTGCTACAAGCTTTGAATGTAAAATCATTTTCTGAAAACAATAATTAAATATATTTTCATCGTCTCCTGAGTTCTTATCTTAAAATCTAGAAAATATTATTGTTTATCAATGGACTTCTATTGACTATAGGCTTTGTTGTAGTATGAGTGGTTGGCCGGTGAGCTTTAAATGTGTGAAATTGTTTCATAATGAAACTAATTTTTATGTTTGTTGAGTAATTAGATGCTTCGTTTGAGTTTAAGAAAAGAAACCAAGAATAAATTAAATGACGAAAGATTTGTTAACAAAACAGAATTAAAAAAAAGTTAAGAAATATTTTCAGAACTAGTAATGCTTTCTTTAAGTAAATCAATATCACGTGTATATAATTATTTTTTATTGATAAATTACAGACGCAAACTATACAAAAGAAAGAGGAGTTTAAAGCTTTAGTTATTTGGTGAAAATTAAATATATTTTTTCAAAGGTCGGCGCTCCAAGTGTTACCAATTAAAAATGCTTTAATTTTGCCAATTATATACTTTTTTATTTAACATTTTCAGCTTAACGTATAAACATTTCAAATTTTAAGAAAAATATGTTAGTGTTCGATTGATTCATTTATATAAGCATACATTTAATATAAGTACACAATCTGTACGGAGAGGCTTTGCACGCATCACGAATGTGGCTAGGTGGTATTTTGTTCCATCTCCGGCAAAAAGTAATCTCTAGGACTGTGATTTTTTCATAGATTTTAGTTGATGTTTTGTCCTCCCGAATGAATTGGGTGAGTTTTGCTTTAACGTCGAATAGTTTTACTTGACTGTTTACTTGCCCAAGATATCAACGCATTGTTTAAAATAATTCTTTCGATAGACAGTTTTAGTATTAAAATAATTTTTGTTTATTCGATACACGCAAAAAAAACATGGTTATTGTATGGTCACGGCAACCACACTATGTTCTCTGTAACAATAGATGTTTGCTGTGAACAAATTATAGTTATTTAAAACAATACTTTGTTCACATTAAACAAGTTTTTTGTTAACAGTTAATCATTCAATGGTTAAACGCACCAAAAAAGCAACATGGCTGATTTGAAACATATTAAAATTCAAACCACAACCAAATTATTTTTAATATTTAAAAATTATAACCATAATATATTATTAATAAACATAGTATGTTAAGTTTGACTAAAAATAAACAAATAATGTTTGGTTTTAAAAATACATATTTTGGTTTTGACATTTTTTCTGTTCAGAAATATGTGTGTAAGCTATCGGTTCATCTAAAACCGTAAAAACATTAAATACATATTTGTTGTCAACAAATAATTTTGATTTTTTATTATAAATGATAGTTTTAAATTAATTATATCAAACACAGAAAAAGGTAAGCAGAAAATATCAAAATATGTATGTAAGTCTAAATGGAAATAATCGTGTAGTTGTTTTTTGTTACTTATAAATATATTCATACGTTGTCACATATAACAATTTACATGTTTCAAATTATATTATAGTATGTTTATATTATAAACATAACTATGGTTGCATTTTACAATGTTATTTTTATGTAAGACAATAATATGTTCCAACGACAACAATATTATTTTTATATATAATATAATTCAGCCATAACATGTTGCTCTTAGATTATGGTTACCTCAACCATGTTTTTTCTTTGCGTGTATACATACATATTTAAGAAATTCGTTATTTTTTAGTTTATTTCAAAAATTAAATTCAAAAGAAACAGATCTTTATTAGATAAACAACTTGACCACTTTCAGAAAAAAATAATACTAAGGGCCACCGTGGTAGATTTCCGACATGGAATCTTCCATACTGATAAAGTCAGTCATTAAACATTATTTACTGTGTGACGTTTTGATGCCTATCTTCATGCAACAAATATTTGCGTTAAAAAATTTCATAAAAAATAAGTTATTTATTCGATTTCACCATTTTTCCAGTATCAGTGAGTTTGTGCAGCGACTTTTACAAATCACTATGTCTCTCTTTTCTAGCAGCTGTCGACTGCAACGCTAAACTTAAGTTTTAGGGATTCGGCTTATTAGTGTAAAATATCGTGTTTCGTTTGACGCAATTTCACAAATGGATGTGGATGTGTTCTCGACCAACCTGTTGGCCTACTGATCGGCAAAAAAACCGGATGTTATCATGATTTTGCCATGTTTAAGGGCTTTTCAAGAAAAATAATTAAAGCTGAATTATTCCACAACTATTTGGAACTGTTTCCGCAAACGAGGCTCTGGGCGGTATAACCCCCAAAATCAGCTTAGCTTAGTACGCATGTCTGGATGTATAGCCAGCAGTCCTGGCACCAGAATCGAACGCAGTGGGCTAATAATCCGCCCGTCTTAAACCCAACTTGATTAACGAAACCGAATTAAAATCAAAGAAACGAACCGATAAATTGATGACTACTCAATACGGCCCTATGCTCCTCTTAGGAAACACGGGAAAATATATATGTATATTCCCATGTTTCAAGCACATGAATAAATTTGTTAAAATATAGAAAAACCCGACAACAAACTAGTTACAGTTAAATTTATTCTCTAAATGTCGAAACGCTCTTGACTGAAAAGGGAAGAATTCGATGACAGTGGCAATTCGATAGACTAGAGGAATTCACAAAATGTTTATTCATTTTGGCGTGCATATATAAACCTTAAAGGAGTACGCGTGCATAAGCCTTCCTCGCGAAATACGAGTTTGGATAAGAAATTATACTGAAAAATGTTGTTATTCAAAATGTATAACCTGAAATAGCTCAGTTCATAAACTCGAAAATTCTTAAAGATCTTAACGTGTCATCAGTTAAAGCAGAAAAACCGAAACATGCAGCACGATATTTTAGGAAATTTCAGCAACCAAGTCCGCTGGTTCGTAACATCGTAAATTTTTGTGGTTACATTCGCCTAAGTAGGTGGAATATTGCTTTTGCTTGGCCGAACATCACACAGATGACACACAAAAGGTAACAACATCCGTGAGACACAACATTTTTGCTGCTGGTTTTAACAAGTGTATTTGGATTTTCTGAAAAAAAAGAACCAACTGAATAAGGGTTTTAACTGAATATGCTATAATTTTCAACTGATTTTGGTGAAATGCTTTTAGAAAATTGTTCTCAAAATTATTCGTCTTTCTAGTCGCTGTTAGTTCAAGTTAAAAAAAAATTGTTTAGTAAAATTTTTAATATTTTTAAGAGATTGTCGCATATGCTTTAAATTTGACAAAAATTCTCCAATTTTAAAGCTTTAATTAAATACCACGAATTTTCTTCAATTATTCATGACTTTAATAAATTATAAATTCTTAATAAATAAATAAAAAATAATTTTACCTAAAAAATTATGTAAAATTTTTATTTGAATATATTTGAAATAAAATATTATTATAATTTGTTTAGTTAATCTCTAGAATTAATTCTAAGATTGTAATACAGATTTAAGAAAAAATTCAGTTCACTTAAATAAAATTAGTTTTTCCTAATAAATCATGTGTAGATTTGAATAAAAGTGAACTCGATTTAAGGAGTTTTTTCGTTAAGGATCTACTAAGTTTATATTAGTGTATGTGTGATTTTGAACAATTTTTTAATTGGATATATCCATTTAAATAAAACTACAAGTAAGTATAGCGTAGCTTAGTAAAATATTATACTGTTCCTGTTCCCTCATAAAGGTTTTTTTAGAAACCTCAGAAGAGTTTTGCTTCGCTGCACTGACTTCCTTCCCACTAGAAACTAGCTTCTAGTCGTCTCAACGACCGTATTAATAGGTCCCGTGTCATAAAAAGCAAACTTTTGAAAAAGAAAAAAAAAACTATTTTTATTCCTTATGAAGTCGCAGGTAAACAAGTGGAACAATCATGATTAAGGCAGAGCTAGACATATGTTCTCTTGCAAACAACTAAAGAATTAATATATCAACGATTTTCGTAAAAACAAATGCCAAGGGTCTTTTACAAACAAACAATTCAGAGAATCTGAATCCGTCCTTAGACACTTCCCAGAAGTGCAGAATTTTTTTAATTGAAATAATTATAATACCTCAAAATAAATCTACCCTATAAAAAAATATATTACAAAAGAAAACGTGAATACTTTCAAAAGCCGTCATATATATTTTCCTCTTAAGCTGTGAATTTTTCTAACTTTAGTTTTTAACTAAGTTGTTGCATGTTACTCTTCCAGATATTTGTTGGATAATATTTTAAACCAATACTTAGTTAGATCAACTCATTTTATGGATAATAAATATTATGCAAACAAGTATTGTTTAAGCTAGTTATTTATTAAATGATTGAAATCATCAGCATGTAGTCAATCACTCAAAAGTATTACAGTTTAAATCATACTGTTGCGTGCTTTAACTACAACAAACCAGCAATTACCAAAAATAAAAAATAAATAATTCTTGCAAATATTAATGTTAGAAAATATTAGAAATAATACCAAACCAGCCATAAAAGGAATGTTTGCTTTTTTCAGCAAACTAAAATCTAGTTAAGGTTTATATAGTACAATTTACTAGTGTGCTGGCGTTGTTTTTTTTTTTTTTTTTTTTTTTGGAGAGAGAGTAGAACTCTTCAAGACACGCACAGGACTAGAAAGGTTAGGAAACAAAGTATAAAGTCAATCGCCCATTTATTGGTTTTTTGGACACATTTATTTTTTGTATTCACAAATTTTTACATACAACGGCGGTCTCAGAATTACCTTAAAGAAAATCATCAATAGCTTCAGAAAAAAATTTTTGTTTACTTGGTAGCAAGGCGAATTCATACCAGGTGTGAGTAGTAGGACAACAACTACAACAAAACAACAACTTTGACATTAGATTAGCAGATATGAAACAATGTATTTTTTGACAAGACATTCGCAAAAAACGAGAGCAAAAAACAATCAGCTGGGCTATCGACTCCACCTGGTATGAATTCGCCTTGCTTGGTAGTGTAGATACACATAATGTACGTTGTCGTAATTAACTATGGTTTTCATCTCAGGCAGATAACATTTGAAGTTGTTGAGAATTCCTGTTATTGGCTGGAAACCTTTACCGCTTACTAACCTAATAGCAAAAATAACCCTTTCTCAATTTTGAAAGACTTGATTGCTTGTATCAAAGTATAATTAAAAACAATTATGCCATGATCTTCACTTTATTGTTAAGTAGGCTTCAGTTCGTTTATTTTCACTCTCTCTCTCTCTCTCTCTCTTTCTCTCTCTCTCTCTCTCTCTTTCTCTCTCTCGACAACCTTATGGTGTTGAAATATAACACAGTACAACACATGATTTGCCAACTCAATTCTGTGAACTGTATGCGAAATTAGACCCAAAAAGAAGAATTTCTGCATCATTCGTTTTGTCTTCTTACCTGCGATTTGAAGTTAGTATCGATTTGAAGTTAGTACTATCGTATAGGGGAATTTATCACGTTTTAGGCCCTGTTGTTTGACATAGCTCGACAACCACTAGCCCAATTTAGTTGAAATAAATTTTAAAAAGTTAAGAATTACAATTCCCTTAATCTGTTCATATATCGTTTTCCTATACAAGTAACACTTTCGAAGTTAAAAATGAATGTATGAAGGGAAAAAATTATTTTTTGCCTAAAAATTTAATTTTTTTTTTTTTAAAATACATAAAAAATCCAAAATGGAAAAAAGTTTCAAGTCTAGTTATTTTTTCGCAAAGTCACATAAACTATGAGCAAAATGAGACAAAGATCGCGATGCAAGCGTTTCGCTTTTATTCGCAATTGAGTAAAGGTATGATAATACTTCAAATCGCAGGTAAGAAGACAAAACGGATGATGCAGAACTTCTTCTTTTTGGGTCTGATTTCACATACAGTTCACAGAATTGAGTTGGCAATCAATTAACTGAAAAATGTTATACTGTGTAATTTTTATTTTAGACGTAATTCATTTTCAGCAACCCCTCAGCCTTCTTTAGCATTCTTGGTAATAAACATCGTAAGATGTAATATTTAGAAACTCATAAATTAACTTATCCCAATTTTTCTTTAATTTTAAACACCTAATTTGTAATTTAAATTATTCTTTCTTAGAGAGAAACGAATTTAGGCTTGACTTCAAATTTCATCTGTATGTAAAATAAATAATTCGACTAATTAAATTTAAAATATTCTAACTTATTATCTATTAGTTGTTACCATACAATCCAAACCAAAAATGTTTTGAAAATCTAACAATATATCAAACAAAGAACACTTTGTTTGAAAAAAATTTTTTTTCTTTAATATAAATATATTTTTTATACCAAAAAAATTTAACATTAAATATTGTTAAAGGCCTTCGGTATTTTAAGAGGATTGTTTTATTATGATAAACCAAAAAGACTAAAAGAAATAATCCAATGATATTGATTTAATGTAAATACGTTTCCCGATAAAAATATCTGCTCTCGGAAAATTTTTTTCAGCATAAGAAAAGCAGGCTTTGGATGGAATGTACACTCTATTAGATATGCAGGTTTCAATTACATTTCAATTACAATTATAATTATATATTTCTAATTATACACTATAAGTAATTGTAATTGAAATCGGAAACTAAAGTCAATTAGAAATAGATGTAATTGTACACAAAAAAATAAAAATTTCAATTACTTGTAATCAGTAATTGGACATTTTCAATTACACATTAAATGTAATTATAATTATAAATTTTGAATTACAAATTACAGGTAATTGTAATTGTTATTAGGCAATAATTTTTATATTACATTAAAAAAACTTCAATTACATTTAAGAACCAATAAGTTAAATTGGAAAACTCTGCAAATGAACTTCTGAAACATTTAAGTCAAATAAAGTTATAGTGACCAAATAAATTTTGTTCAGAATTAATTGAAATTAAATGTTTTTCCTTGCCTTTTTACACTATTTATTTTACTGTGTTTTTGTCTTTAAACATATCATTTAATTTATTTATTTTTACAAGATTGTTAATATTTGTTACGTTTTTATTGTGCTTTTAAATATTTTTGTAAACAAAATTTTTTTGGCATTAATTTCTTTAAAAAGTTATAATTGACTGTTTTTTTTTCAATTACTTAATGAATAATTAAACTTTTCCTTTATAAAATGTCCGCCATCTAACGTTTTTTTCATTTAGTGCTTATTTCGTGAATGGTAACACTTAGCTCATGTCTGATTTGATAGATAATTAGTTTTATACTTCTGCTGAACGAATATGGTTGTGTATACGCTTAAACAACGCTGGGAAATATTGCGACATTTCTTTGAAAATCATGGCAATGTTGCAGAATGTGTGCGAAAATTGCATACGGATTTTGGATGAAGAGAAGAAGCACCGTCAGCTCCGTATATTCGTTATCTTGTGAAAAAAGTGAAAGAAACTGGCATCCTCATCGATAAACCAAAGCGTGAAAAGCCAAAAACAGACCGTACACACGAGAATATTGCTGCTGTGGCAGAAAGTGTGCGTGAAGCGCCATCAACTTCAATTCATTGTCGTTTTCAACAATTCAACATTCCGGAGACATCATTGAGTCGAATTTTGTATAAAGACATTGATATGACGCCAGTCCAATTGGTTCAGGAGTTGAAGCCAATTGACCATCCAATGCGTTTTCACTTCGCTAAGTGGGTCTGCGATCGATTTACAAAAAAAAATCATCTTTTCAGATGAAGCTCATTTTGATCTTGGCGGGTATGTAAACAAGCAAAATTGTCGCATTTGGGGCACAGAAAACCCGCACGCATACATTGAAAAGCCGATGCACCCAAAACGAGTCACTGTTTGGTGCGGATTTTGGTCCAGAGGCATAATTGGGCCATTTTTCTTTGAAAATGAGCAAGTAGTGGCCGTTACAGTCAATGGCGATCGTTGTCGGGCCATGTTGAACGAATTTTTGTTCACAAAAATTGAAGAGGAGGATATTGGCAACATTTGGTTTCAACAGGACGGCGCTACGTGCTACACAGCCGAAGCTACACTCGAAGTTTTGCGCCCTGTTTTTGAAGATCGCATTATCAGCCGCAGAGCTGTTGTCGTTTAGCCAGCTCGGAACTGCGATTTGAAACCGTTAGATTATTATTTGTGGGTGCCGTCAAAGATAAGTGTTACGCCGACAAGCCAAATACAATTGACGCTTTAAAGGACAATATTCGTAAACCCATTGGTGAAATACAGCTGCACACAATAGATAATGTGCTTAAAAATTGGAACGATCGTGTAGACTATTGCATGGCCAGCCGAGGCAGCCATTTGAATGAAATTATTTTCCATTATTAACCAGAAGGATTGTACTTTCAAATAAAAAAAGAAATTTGAGAAAATATTCAGTAGTTTTTTTTATAGCATTTAAAAAAACAAAAAGTTATTTGGCGGACCTGTTATTTAATTTTAAATCATTTTTTCTTAATTTTCAAATAACTGTAGTTGGATTTTTTAATTACAAATTACATATGTAATTGAAAAATCTTAGTTAATATTACAAATAGTTAATGTAATTGTAATTAAAAAATTGCCATTACAATTACATACATAATTGGATGTGTAATTAATTACAAACTGTAATTTCCCCAAGTCTGGTGTCAAATCCCAAAGTGAACTCTCTCATTCTTTTAAAATATCAACATTTATAGGAATTTTTGTATAGTTCCGGTACCGCCCTCGTATAACAAAAATTCTTTAGTATTTGTTTTATATAATTTTTCCAAGGTATTTGGATTTTAGTCAAAGACGTTTTATTTAAGTTTTAAGCTTACAATATAGAAACCATGTTTTAAATTCGCCAGTTTTAAGGAATTGCATTTATTCAATTGAGTTCGTTTTTTCTTTTCTTATAAAAAAAAGTAATCAATAGGAGTCTATTTAAGCTTTTCATACAGATCTTTAATCTGTAATTTAGCCATAAGCCATAATAAAAAAATACAAATGTTTTTTTCTCTAATCCTCTGTTGGTGTTGTAAAAGTAGTAATTTCAATATCGAGAAGAAATTACGAAAAATTTATTTGTTAAACATACACACACAACCACACAAAAAATGTCTTCAAAAGCCAGTCCTGTTCGTTCTTTTGTTCAAAGGCATTATTTAGATAAAAATAAAATAACAAATTATTTTTTGGGTGCTTTTTTCCTGCTTTTAGTTTACTGGCGGTATTGACGTACTGACCGTTCGGTTGAATGTTTAGTACAAGTTGTGGTTTAAATGGTGGTAATGTTAATCTTAATTGAAATAAAACGGTAAATCAACGCCTTTTATAGTTTGTTTGACATTTGGGGAATTTAACATTTTAATTAAGATTTAAAAATTGTTGATTTTTCGTGTTACTGGTTCTTTTTTGTTTGCAGTTTTCCTAAAAGAATGGCAAATATGTTTAAATTTTATGCAGACATAATGGAATTTTTCACTTAATGAGTTGATAGATGTCTAAACTAAACATTTTTTTAAAGGGTTTATAGAATAGGAAGACATAAAATGTACCATATTACTTAATATACAGATATGAGTAATTAATTTTTTTATGTTTTGGTGCAAAATTGTAGTAAGATAAAGATCCCAGTCAAAGGCAAATCAAACACATAATAATTGGTTGTTAAAAAAAGTTTCCGTATGATTTAAGCCTATGGGAACCATTCACAAGAAAAAAATGTTGTGCCTAATAAAAAAAATTTAGAGACTTTTTTTATAAGTTGGAAAAAACAAGAAAACAAGGCCTTCACCATATTCGAACTAAGAATGTAGTTTCAACTTAATTCCTAAAATACAAATTACCACTCTTTTCCCGAAAAATCGTCTTCATTGACCTAAATATAAGCACCTAAATTATTTTGCAAATATTTTATTTATTAGATTTTGCTTTGAAAGTATTCCATACCAATTGTAAGACAACAATGTAATTCCACAAAGTAAAAATACAAATCAAATACAAATAGCATTCGCATAATTTTGTGCAACCGTGATTAAAATATCCCCACTTTTCTCCATTTCTCCATTTTCTCTCGGAAATGAGACATTTTTGCAGTATCCTATATTGGAATCAGGATAATAAGATACCTCCTCGCAAAATTTTGTAAAAATCCATCCAGTACTTTTTGCGTGATGGGAGCACAAATGAATAGCAGACAGACAGACGGAAATGAGTTGTTTTTTATCTATATATATAAAGCACAAAATGTGTTTGTTTGTATGTTTGTCGGAAAGCTATAGCTGCCTACACCAATGAACCGATCTTTTTGAAATTTTCAGAGTTTGTTATTAGATACACGGATGGTAAAATAGGGTACTTATTTTTTTGTTATTCGACGTGGGCGTGGCATCTCCCATACAAAGTAAATATTTATCATCGTGTTTCTTGCTAACAGTTATAAGTATTACCTTGAAATTTTGCACCAGTAACCTCTATATTAACATACATAGTTTGGAGAGAGATGGACTGGATTGGAATAGCGGGAGTGGTACCTCCCATACAAAGTAAAAAATTATTATCCTGTATCTAGAGACCTGCATTAGCTAGCGCCTTGGAATTTTGCACCAATAAGCGCCATATTAATGTACATAGTTTAGCAAAACACAGACGGGATTGGAATATCGGGAGTGGTACCTCCCATACAAAGTGAAAATTTATTATCCCGTATCTAGAGAACTGCACTAGCTAAACATAGTTTAGCTAAACACAGACGGAATTGGAATAGCAGGAGTGGTACCTCCCATACAAAGTGAAAAATTATTATCCTGTATCTAGAGAACTGCACTAGCTAAACATAGTTTAGCTAAACACAGACAAAATTGCAATAGCGGGAGTGGTACCTCCCATACAAAGTGAAAAATTATTATCCTGTATCTAGAGAACTGCACTAGCTAGCGCCTTGGAATTTTGCACCAATACGCGCCATATTAATGTACATAGTTTAGCAAAACACAGACGGGATTGGAATATCGGGAGTGGTACCTCCCATACAAAGTGAGAAGTTATTATCCTGTATCTAGAGAACTGCACTAGGTAGCGCCTTGGAATTTTTCACCAATAACCGCCATATTAACGTACATAGTTTAGTTAAAATCAGACTGGATTGAAATAGTGGGCGTGGTACCTCGCATACAAAGTAAAAAATTATTATCGTGTTCCTAGCGAACCACAACAGATAGCGCCTTCAAACGTTGCAAGAGAAACCTTTGTATTAAAGCGCATAGTCTGCCAAAATACAGAATGAATGGCGTGGTACCTCCCATACAAAGTGAAAAATTATTTTTTTGTACATAGAGAACTATAATAGGTATGGTCTTTAAAGTGGGTACAAGTAAACCTTATACCCACGCGTATCCTATAGAAAAACAAAGGCTGAATTGGGACAGTGAGCGAGGTACCCCCCATACAAAGTAAAAAATTATTATCCTGTTCTAGAGAACTGCAATAGGTAGCGCCTTGGAATTTTGCATCAGTAACTTCCTTAATAAGATACATTGTGTAGAAAAAACACAGACTGAATTTGAATGGAGGGCGTGATACCTCCTATGCAAAGTGAAAAATTGTTATCGTATTAATACGTATAGTCTATCAAAAAACAGGTTTGATGGGAACATTTTTGACGCGTGCGTTTTCGCGTTAAAGATTGGTCATACTTATCTCCCAAGAGTTTTTATTGTATTTTTTGTGGATGGGTGTAGCGAAGCGCACCGGGGATAGCTAGTTATATATAAAGATTAAATTTTAAGATTTTTTAATTTAAATTTAATTTGTTTCTACGTTTTGACGATCTTAAATAAGTATTTTACTGAACTCATTTATGATCAGATTATTATCTGAATATATCGGCTGCATATTTGATCAAATTTACAATAAAATAGTATCAAGTTAAAGAGTTGCACGCCTCTGACTTGGGAAAATGTAAAAACTAATGCTTTTTCAACTTCCTCAAAAAAGGTTTATAATTATATAAATTAAACTTACTTTAGTACTAGCAAATTATTGGTAACTAGTAAATTTGTTAAAAAAAAAACTTAGAGCCAATGCGAATAACACAATGTGTAATAAAGTGCAACCGTTGTCCCGCCATGCCCTATCCAAACATGGCCAATTTTAAAACAAAATTTTGAAATGTAAAATTCCTTCGAGTGCAAAGAATCGATTGAAAAAAGTACACACATTTTCAAAGCCTAATAGCCCTGTGGTTAATAAAGGTTAACAAATTTTCGAATTTAATTTAGCAATGCTGGCCAAGGTGGTTGGTGATTTCTCAAAAATCCGTCAAAAGTACAAAATAAGATCGTAATGCTTATTTAAAGAAAAAAAAATTTTGAAAATTTTAATTATTATTAGTCGAACTGTTTTATGTATTACATACAATGAAATTTATAATCAAGCTTAAGTTCATTTTTATTCTCTCTAAGAAAGAATTAATTAAATTACAAACTAGGTGACAATATTAAAGAAAAATTGGGAAAATTTAATTTTTTAACCGAAGGTTCGCTGAAGGAACAACTAAACATAGGTGGTAAATATTAAAGTAAAAATATTCAACAAGAGGGAAGCTTAAGGTAGTGGTAGACTTCGTTCTCACCAACTGACGATTGATAATTGAATACAAGTTTTCTCGTATTCCTTTATCTGGGTTTGGTTGGTTAAATAGATGATGCTTACAACTAAAAACACTACCCTAAGTAGATTAGATACAAGTAGTGCTGATGACGGACGAGGCTGTCTAAAAAATGTGCATTCCACTCGTGCTGGTGTCTAAAAATTAAATTTTCCCAATTTTTCTTTAATATTGTCACCTAGTTTGTAATTTAATTAATTCTTTCTTAGAGAGAATAAAAACGAACTTAAGCTTGAAAAAAAAAATATGTTCACACCCACTGTTAACATATATGATGTGTTTTCAAATACTACTATAAAATAGTGTAAAATAAAGCCATAATTCAATTTCTTGAAAATATGTTTTTTATTAGAAAACAAAAGACTTAAGACACAAACTATCTGTAAAACATTTGGCAGTTAGTCAAATTTTCTACCACCCAAATTTTAATGACTTTTTTTTTACAAATATAATAAAATATTTACGCTTCTCATGATGTAATTATACCATGCATGTGAACAGTAAATAGAAAAAAAATAATAAAATAAACTTCTAATAGAGGCGTTAAAAACTACGAGTAACATAATTTTTTGTAAAAATTTTGAATTTTTTTTTATTTTTTTTAACTCTTCAAACTGAAACGCTAAAGAAATGAAAGAAATGCCCTAACAAAAGCGTAATAAAATTTAAGCCTTTCAATAATCATTATAAGCAAACAATCGTCTGCAACATACAAAAGTAAAAATATGTAAAAAATGTTTTGTAGGAAAAAACAAAAACAGATATTGTGGGGGCGAGATATCTAACAATATCTAACATGTACAGACATTTATACATCTAAAGAATGAGAAAAATAGTTTGGGCTTAAGGTGTAATTAATTTTTGCTCCGTGAGTTAAGTTTTATTTGTGAACTTATGTACGTTCAAGTATTTATGTTCAAAAGTCGTAAATGATGATCATGATTTTTTTGTTTTATCTACTCACTAACTTCCCTGTGAATTTTTGCTGAATAAAATCATGAGTTTGAAAAGCAACAAATAAAACTGAGAACACACAGTAAATTTATTTAAAACAAAAACGGTTGCAATAACTGACTGAACATAAAAACAGATATAAATCAGTTGCAGTTTTTTCATTTATTTTGTTATTGTTGAACCTCTGTTGTCTTTTAATCACTTAACTGAGATTTAGCAAAATGTTATTTTATCTGTTTAGAAATCACATGTAATGCATGTTGCAGGGATTCTCTATAGATGCTTAGAAAGAACGAAAAACATGTTGAAACATCTAAAAGAGTTTTAAACTAGAGTGATGAAAATCTTAAAAGAGAATCAAGAATGATAATAATATTACGAGATTCAAATTGTTGGAAGTTAGTACAAAATGTAGATCTACGAGGTTTGTCCAAAAGAAAAGGAAAAATTTGGAATTTTCACGGCCTCTGTTTATTCGAGAATCGAATTTTTTTTTTTTTTTTTTTTTTTGTTATGTTGGTACACATGTGTTAGTCATATATTGGCATTATCAGCCAATTTGGATTCGTAGTTTGCTGTTGAGAAATTAAAAGGTTAGATACGTTTTTCTGTGTTCTTCGATTTTTGACTTTTGACTTCTGGCCGCTTCCATTTGGTTGAGTGGGCCTTGGTTTTGACGTCATAACCATATACCCACGTTTTGTCAACAGTTATGAATCTTTTAAGCAAACCCTGATCGTCGTTGACGTCATTCAAAAATTCCTGAGCGATACTAACGCCGTTGCTTTTGCTAAAAATTTAGCAATTTTGGAACAAACTTCGTTGCCACACGCTTCAAGCGCAAAACATTCGAGAAAATCGCATGGCACGAGCCGATTGATATGTCAACATCCAATGAAACTTTCCTAATAGTGATTCGACGATTTTCCAAAACAATTTTTTTCACTGTTTTAATGTTTTCTTCACTTGTTGACGTAGTTGCAACTACAAAACGCTCATTGTCATTAACATATTCTCGGCCTTCTGTAAAGCGCTTGTAACGCTTATAAGACACAGTGGACTCGCCGACTGCCACAATTAACATTTTAATAACCTTGAATCACATTTGTATTATTTTGAAAGCAAAATTTAATACATATTCTTTGATCCATTTTTTTCAAAAGTTAAAAATCGAAGAACTCACATAAACGTGACCAACCTTTTTAGTTGTCAACAAGAAACTACTAATCCAATTTGGCTGATAATGCCAACATATGACTAACGCATGAGAAACAAATTAACAAAAAAAAAAAAAAAATTCGATAAACGAATGTACACAGCCCGCTAAAATTTAAAATATGTCCTTTTCTTCTGAACCGACCCCGTATTTACACACACATCTTTGCGTGTAATTATATTGAGAGATATTTTCTATCTTATTAACGTAAAACAAATTAGGAATATTCAACAATGTGCACTTTAAAATTTAAACAATTTTTATTTTTTGATGCAGTGGTTTTACAGTGGTTTTTCATATTAAATTAAGAAATACAAAAACAAAACAGCTAAATTTTAATTATTAAAAAAAAATAATTTTTTAAGTGTTTTGTATTTAAAAACAGTTTTTGTATGAAAAATTTGTTATGAAATAAATTTCAAGTCTATTTTTTTACTTTACCAGACGTAGTATAAGGCAAAGTATAGTAATCATGAAAAAATTCGGGAAGGGGCAAAGGGTAGTTTACTTGCTCCCAATTTTTGTAAACGCTCTACAGGTCATACCGTATGACATATCGAAAATTCAGTGTGTGCCTTTGGTTTATGGAGATGAAGAGCTGTGTAAATTTTGGCCATAATCGGGAAGGGGCAAGGGGTAGTTTACCTAACACTCCAAACTGAAAAATTTTAATTTTTCGAAACAGATATTTTATGGCTATATAACATAAATATTTATTATTTATTTAATAAGAAACTTAATAATAATAAATTATTACAAAGTTACAAAAAAAGACCACTAGCAACGAAGGCCATCAGCTCAATAACATAAATAATATAAGTTCAAAGTATATTCGAATCGAAAAAGTAATTATTTTCGGTTTGGGGTGTTAAGTTAATTTTTAAACCCCTTGCCCCTTTTCGATTATACCAAAAATTAAAACAACTCTTCATCTCCACATACCAAAGGCACATGTTAAATTTCGTTTAAATATGTCATACGGTATGTGCTGTATAGCGTTCACAAAATTTGAGGGTAAGGAAACTATCCCTTGCCCTCTCCCTATTATGCCCATAATCTATACAGCTCTTCATCTCCATATCCCAAAGGGACATACTAAATTTCATTTTGATATGTCAAAGGGTATGACCTGCACAATCTTAACAAAATACATATCCACCCACCCGAAATGGATTCAGGAGACCTCAAAACGTATAAATCCCTCGAAATACCGATCTTGATTTTTTTCATGATTACTATACTTTACCTTACGTATTTTAAAATAAAAATTTGGTTAATATAATAAATGGATTTGTAGGTACATCTTTTTTAAATAAAAAATATGCTGTACAGCACATCCTCAAGGTATTTGTCACCGTTATCTTAGTTAGAAGTGCAACAAGCGCTTTTTGAAATCATATAATTTATACCATAAAAAATCATACTATATTCTAGTTTCAGACAAGTTTTTTTAGAATGAATTATTGAAAACTCGATTTACAGGAATTACCAGCATATAAATAGTAAAGTATACAAAATTTTATTGGAATTACCAGCAAATCAAGTGCAAACCCGATGTTAATATCTCGGAATATTCATTAAAATGATAAAATTAACAAAAGGTAGTATTTTTAATTATTAATATTTCCAATCTATTTATATTGTCTCTTTATCATCTTTAAATATCAAACACAATTTACTCTTATGGCTTAAATGTCTTTGTCAGCCATTCCTTAATTCAGTTTTAAATGATGACCAAATCGACAACTATTTTAAAAATTGCGCAAAAGTCGCAAAATCAAAAATTAGATCGCCAATTGAGTTTAAAAATTGAAACGTTTGCCGCGAAATTGACATATCTGATATATGTATTTCATACAATTGTGACGGTTTAAAAATTTAAGAGAAAAATTAAAGCGAAGAAAAATACTGCCTGCGCTAATGTTATATAAATAAATTTCAAAATTTCAATAGTAGATAGGACTTTTGCTATGATTTTTTTTATTCGTGATAAACTGTGTTTGGCTGTGACATCTTTCTCCAAAAAGTAACTCCCAGACGTTATGTAAAAATCGCAAACTGGCGGATATAAATAACAAATCATATCTTTTTTACTATACACTTCACTTCACATGAATAGGTTCAGTGGTTTAGCAATTAATTTAAGCTTGCTGCTCTCAAGATTATTCATCGAGAGGATTTTGTTGTACTTTTTATGAAAGGTGCTTTGCTTTGTCAAGAAAAATGTGAATTATTTTTGCATCACTTGAATAGGTGCATATTAAAAAAAGAATCATAAAGCAGTAAAAAAAGGAAAACAATAAAGTCTTGTTTATTAATTTTATTTTTTTATAAATTTTTAATAATGTGTACTTCCGCCTTTCGAAAGAATTGCCTTATAGATTCTATTTAGAAGAGAGTTATAGAGTGTCGATAAATATTGTAAGGAAATTTGCGACCATGACGATTTTATTGTAGCAATTAAATATTGTAGGTCACCTAATTAGCGTTCAGACTCGTACATTTTCCGAGATAATCATCCCCACACGTTTTCCATTATGTTTAAGTCTGGGGAGTATGGTGGCCATGGCAGCAATTCAACATTTTGCTCGCTAATCCACGTTTTAATAATCATTGTCGTGTGGATAGGAGCATTATCCTGTTGGAAAGTCCATGGGATGGGTCCAAACATTTTGGAAACGCCATTTGTAGAATAGATTTATATGAATTTGCTGGCATTTTCGTGATTTTAAATTACAAGTCTATGGCGTCTATGGCTCTATAGTACGATATCGCATCCCAGACCATAACACTACCCACTAGACTATGGCGACGGGCTAAAAAACGTTCTTCCTTCCTCAAATCTTGGAAATAGTAGTTAAAACCATCGGGTCCATCTGAGAAAACTACTTTTTTCCACTCACTCATCTAAGTCAGGTGTTTTTTGCAAAAATCCAACCGTAATTCCTTAAGTTGCTGGTTTAATAGTGGTGTTTCCTGCAATTTAATTCGATTTAAGTATTCTGCTGCATTTATTACCCTTATAACGGTAGAAACACTAGCACTGGAATTACTTTTTGCTTTCGTTTTTGCAGCATAGTCACTAGAATTGGAGGCTATTCTTAGAATGTTTCGACTTTCCGTAGCTGTTGTGGTAATTGTTTGCCTTCCCTTCATGTTTTTGCAATATTTTTCTTTATTTCTTAACTTTTATAGAAATTTCACGTCCGGACAGACCTTGATCATCATAGGCATTAATTTTTGCCATTTCTTCTACCGTTAACGATTTACCACGGCGCATTTTCATTTGAAAACAATAGAAAATTATTTTGGTTTTTTGTTTTTAAAAAATGTTGAACTATTTTTGTGGTTAAAATTCACACAAATGACCATACAATCAATTTTTAAACACTGCACCTAGTCAAGTGAGGCAAAAATAATTCAGATTTTTCTTGACAAAATATAAAAAGAAGCACAGATTAAATCTAACGGAACTTTTTCGAATTTTCTTTGTTTACATTCTTTTTCGCAATTGTTAATCCTTTAACAAAAAGTACAACATAATACTCTCGATGAATTATCTGGAGAGCAGCAAGCTTAAATTAATTGCTAAAACACTGCACCTATTCATGTGAAGTGAAGTGTACAAGTTTTTATCATATTTTTATATTAAATATTTTCTTTGTATAAAGTATCCATATAGTAGAAAAAATACATAGCTTTTTTAGCGCAAATACAATAGCATGAATAGCAAATACTATAGCATGAATACATTTAATTAGTTTTTTCTGGAGTCCTTAAACTGGTTGAATTGTTCGTAGAGGGAAACTTTGTTATAAGATATACATGTCAGGAAAAACAAGATAACAGAACTATTTTCGTTTCTGATCTGGTCGAGTAATATCGTAAATATTTGCACGTTATAGACTACGAATTAGCTATATCTTTGTCATGGACATGGTGCAGTTTTCACGATTTTAATATCCCTTCAAATTTAACAAACAAAATACCACTGTTCCAGGTTTTGCTTTATCTTTATTTACTTATGAAAGTCATTAGGTTTTCTACATTGTTGTAACATGTTTAATGTAAATCTTGTGTTATTGTTGCTTCATTTTCCGCAACAAGTACGCTTTTCTTTTGCCTGTTCTATTGTAACGAGTGATTTTTTAAGAGCTTGAGAACTTTTTTTAAAAAAAAAACGCATAAAATTTGCAAAATCTCATCGGTTCTTTATTTGAAACGTTAGATTGGTCCATGACATTTACTTTTTGAAGATAATTTCATTTAAATGTTGACCGCGGCTGCGTCTTAGGTGGTCCATTCGGAAAGTCCAATTTTGGGCAACTTTTTCGAGTATTTCGGCCGGAATAGCCCGAATTTCTTCGGAAATGTTGTCTTCCAAAGCTGGAATAGTTGCTGGCTTATTTCTGTAGACTTTAGACTTGACGTAGCCCCACAAAAAATAGTCTAAAGGCGTCAAATCGCATGATCTTGGTGGCCAACTTACCGGTCCATTTCTTGAGATGAATTGTTCTCCGAAGTTTTCCCTCAAAATGGCCATAGAATCGCGAGCTGTGTGGCATGTAGCGCCATCTTGTTGAAACCACATGTCAACCAAGTTCAGTTGTTCCATTTTTGGCAACAAAAAGTTTGTTAGCATCGAACGATAGCGATCGCCATTCACCGTAACGTTGCGTCCAACAGCATCTTTGAAAAAATACGGTCCAATGATTCCACCAGCGTACAAACCACACCAAACAGTGCATTTTTCGGGATGCATGGGCAGTTCTTGAACGGCTTCTGGTTGCTCTTCACTCCAAATGCGGCAATTTTGCTTATTTACGTAGCCATTCAACCAGAAATGAGCCTCATCGCTGAACAAAATTTGTCGATAAAACACATTTCGAACCGAACACTGATTTTGGTAATAAAATTCAATGATTTGCAAGCGTTGCTCGTTAGTAAGTCTATTCATGATGAAATGTCAAAGCATACTGAGCATCTTTCTCTTTGGCACCATGTCTGAAATCTCACGTGATCTGTCAAATACTAATGCATGAAAATCCTAACCTCAAAAAAATCACCCATTATAAATATCGTACAATGGTAAAGTGTTAGTGGTTGATAGTTGATGGTTGGTGGTTGCTGCAGTTTTATCAAATATAAATATGCATTCAAATAATTTCCGGCTTTGTCATGAAGTTGTATTGTGTTTTCATTCGAGTTAACTGCAGCACCAACATCAAAAAGAAAAATGAAGTACGTAATATTACAAGAATATAAAATGTTCTTTAACTATTTGTTCTCGCCTTTTGCGAGTTGTATTTTTATGCATCATGCCCAACCCACCTTATTCTTTAACATTTTTTTTTTATTTACTTTGATTTCTTTGATTTTTTGGTGTCTCTGTAGCCTTAAAAGACCTACAAAAACCTTGTACGGTTGTTCTTCTGTTCTCTTAACTTTTTGCCAGCTTTTTTTATTTAAGACTGCGACTACTTCCTAGAACATGTTTAACAGATGGCAGATTAGCACCCTAAAAATTGTATTTACTAACGCGATTCAACAGTTATTTTCAGCTGTTTGTCCAATTGCTTTTAAGAGTTTTTTTTTATTGTAAATAAATTTCTATTTGTTGACTCTAAATGAATTAAAAATTTGCATAGTTTTGTAATTATTTGCAACTCGGTTTCTCAAGACTTTTTTTGTAAGTTTAAAAGTTTACCACAATAAGGTCAATTATATTACATTGTTTAAATTTCTTTTCAAGAGGCTTATTCTGATTTTTTTTTTTGCATAACATATTTATTGTATCTTCAATATTTTAGAACTAACAATAATTACTCATATCTTAAGTCTAAAATAAAAATATACTTTTTAAGTCCAGCCAGTGCTAGACAAAAATAATGTTTGTTTCACGGATTTTGCAATCATTTGCGGGTCATCCCTCTAATGTACGGCCAAGAAAAGCAGTATCTCTTCTTTTTAGTCGAATGTAACCAGGTGCATTCAGCATGTTACGCGCCAAAGGGTTTGGATGAGATTCAAGCCTCTTTAGATATGTGACTGCGTGTTTCGCTATTTCTGCTTTAACTGATGTTTAGGTCTTTGTAGATGTTCGAATTTTTTATATAACAAGGAGCAGATATAATCATACGTAGTATCTTATTTAGGCGCCTTTGAATTTTTTCTACATTGCTAGCTGAGGCAGTGCCCCATAACTGAATCCCATAACACCAAATTGGTTTGAAGATCGACTTGTACAGTAGAAGTTTACAATCTAAGCTCAGGGTGGAGTTTCTGCCAATGAGCCAATTTAGTTGTACTGCTTTTAGTTTCATTTGTGTTAACTTGAAATCAATGTGGCTTTTCCAATTAAGACGACGGTCAAGATGTATACCCAGGTATTTAACGTCTAAAAGCTGTGGTATCATTTAGTTGTTTATGCGAATAGGAGGGGATGAGACCCTACACAGTGTGAAAGTTATGTGAGTACATTTTTGTGCATTCACTTTTATTCTCCATTTTTCTAAACATTTTTCCAAATTGAGTAAATGGTCTTGTAAAAGTTGAGATGCTACTTGGGTACTTTCATGAATACTCAAAAAACTTGTGTCATCTGCAAATGTTGAGGTGTGGACTAGGGTGCTAATTGGCATATCTGATGTGTACAGTAAATATAAAATTGGTCCCAAAATACTACCTTGGGGAACTCTGGCTTCAATGAGCTGTGGCGATCTTAAAAAATCACCTTCTTTCAGTAAAAACTTGCGATTCGTTAATAATCTTCTAAGGGCTTATAAAAGTTTTCGGAGAAGTTCAGCTTTAACTTAAATATTAGGACTTCGTGCCAAACCTTATCGAATACTTGAGAAACGTCGATAAAAATCGCAGAACAGTATTTTTTTCTTCAAAGGACTTTTTAATTATATTTACAAATCTGTGTGTTTGTTGGATCATATTACGTTGTTTCTAAAGCCGAATTAATGGTTCGGAATACATCCGTTCGCGCTAAGTATTGGATTCAGCTTAGTTATTAAAATTCTCTCAAACATCTTTGACATGTTTGATAAAATGCTTATAAGTCTGTATGATTCTACTTTTGTGTGGTATTTTCCTGGTTTAGGAATCATGGTAATCAAAGAGACCTGCCACTCTGTGGCAGACGTAAGATGGCATTAAAAATAAAAAGAATAATTCTGCGACCTATACGGGTCAACTCAAGAAACATCTTGTTACTTGTTTTATAAACGTCAGGGGCTTTTTTGTCGCTTAAATCCGCTATTGACCTTTCAATATCGCTAAATTCAAATTTTAGGGGTATTTCGGCACTAAGTTCAACTGGTGGCAACTCAACTATATCAGTACACATATTTGGAGTGAAAACCTTTTTCAAATGTTCAACAAATAAATTGCCTTTTTCGGTATCATTTCTTGCCCAGTCTCCACAAGAAGTTCGCAAGGGAGGCTTACGTACGACTAGTCTTTCAAGGTTTCTACATGCACGCCATAATGAATAATCTGATTATGCAGTTGCGTCAAGGTCTTCCGAGTAATTTTTTAGAGATGCTACTCTTCGAGACTCTAGTAGCTGTCTTAGCCGTTTCATGCAATCTTTAAGTTTAGATTTGAGTTCAGGAGATCTGTGTGATTGCCACTCTCTTCGAATTTTTCCTTTTTCAGCCAAGAGCCGCTCGACATCTACAGAATAAATTTAATTGCATCTAGCTGATTTTCGGATTACTGTTGAATGTTGGGCAGCTGATTTAAGGATTTGATCGAAATTAATAAGACTTTGATCCACGTCTTCTGGTGTTCTTAGCGGTATATTTTCCGAACAGTGAGTAGTGAGATACTTTCTATATTTTAACCAATTATTGCTTGTGCTAGTTGTTGGTGACACAATATTTTGCTGGTTGCATATATAGACAATAGTGGGTGAATGATCTGAGGATATTTCAAATGACGCTTCAACTTTAAGCATTTCTCTCGGAATACCCTTAATCACGTCAATATCAATAACATCCGGTATTTTTTGCCGATCAGCAGGCCAATAGGTGGGTTGTCCACTCAATATCACATTCAGAACCATTTTTGAAATTGCATCAAAGAAAACACGACCTTTTGGAGTTATTAGGCGTGATCCCCAAAATGTATGTTAAGCGTTGTAGTCGCCTGATGCTATGAAACAGGGACCTAGTGATTTGAAGAAGTCGCTATACTGACTATCTGATACCTGAAATCTAGGCTGTGAATAAATTTAAGAAATAACAAGGTTTTTATGAAATTCTTTAAGGCAGATATATGTTTCTTGAATGTAATCCTCGCAAAAATCACACAGTAAATAATGTTTGGTTCTGGCCTTTATAAATATTGCCGATCCACCACATGTTCGTCCGCGAGGGTCCTTGGTATCATATAATATATAGCCATTAATTTTAAAAAAGCTATTTGATGTTAAGTGAGTCTCTGAAATCAGCATGACATCAGTTTGTTGATTATTTAGAAAGTATTCGAGTTCATTTTTATGTTGGCGTATGCCGTTTGCGTTCCAGAAACATATTTTTAAGCAGTTCATGGTTTGTTTAGTGCCGCCTGCAACATCATAGATTGCATGCGTAGCATTTATTGCATCGTGCTGCTCATAGAGCTCATAAAACTGTTTAACGAATGCAATAATGTCTCGATGCTTGCTGCGACACGATTACAGTTACCAGATGATGGTTGTTCTTTATGTTCTGGGTGCAAATTTGGAGAAGAATTATTTTTCGGTGCCGGTTTATGTACCGAAACATGATTGGTTTTTAACATATCTGCGTATGAAACACGTTGGGTTGTTGGTTGGGCTAACTGAGAATAATGAGCATTTGCTCGATATTGCGGGTGCTTAGCGGTAGTATTAAATTTTTGAGTGGTTTTCCTTACCATGGAAAAAACTTAAAAAACTGGCTCGCTTATTCTGATGAAATAATTTTATAAAAATTAATAGGTGCAAAGCAAACGTTTACAAATTTACATTTTTAAATTACTTCGGTACTTCGGTTACTCACTATCATTAAACAACAAATTTGATATATTCATTATATTTA
This sequence comes from Phasia obesa, assembly GCA_949628195.1. NCBI lineage: Eukaryota > Metazoa > Arthropoda > Insecta > Diptera > Tachinidae > Phasia > Phasia obesa. Next base: position 91,392,716 of record OX451215.1, read on the forward strand.
TACCTGATATTCTATTGCGATTTGATTTATTATTGTTCGAAGAGAATCCTCTCTATAATAGTCATATAATAATTCCCAGTTTAATATCCTGATACCAGGCAGTTCAAATAGAAATGTATATAAACGTTTATAAATTTAAACCTTTTAATCAATAACTGTTAGAAGTGGAGGTTTTAATTTTTAACTCACTAACCTTTCTTTTTGGGTTCCGTACCCAAAGGGTAACAACGAAACCCTATTGTTTTCGCTACAATGTCTGTCCGTCTGTCAGCGCCTTTTATCTCTGGAACCGTAATAGGTAGACTCTTGCAATTTTCACAGATGATGTATAGCTGTTGCCGCTATTTACAAATACTAAAACCTATAGGGTGTTCCGATAGAGAGGTGTTATTTACGAATATGTGTTTATTTCTTGAACTGTAGGAGGCATAGACTAAAGATTTACAAACAGTAATTAAAACTTAATTCGCTATATAAACAAGTATAAAAAATAAATCTAAAAATTAAAGGGTGTTCCGATAGTGGCGTGAGGTCTAACTTTTTAACCATAATATGTAGACCTTTGAAATTTAGTACGGAACCCTACGTGTGTGAGAATAACTCGCACTTGACTGATTTATTTGCATTTAATTAGTCTGTCTTTTAAATTAGTCTTAGTCTAGTCTGTCTATTACAAAAATTTAGTTTCATCAATAACAATAAAAAGTATATTAAAAAATGTACTGCATTATGAAGAATAACATAAGGGAGAACAATAAATCTAAGAAATGATCAATATATCAAAATCAATAAAACTTGTAAAAAAACTACAAGACACGTCTCCTATTTTTGCTCGCTGGATAGAATTTATTTAAATAAAAAAAAATGTATAACAATCCGTCTTATTTCCTCTTGAAATTTTTGAAAAATTAAATTGTTCAAATTAACAATTAGGATTTATCAAAGCCCATAGCAAATAGAGTCAGCACAAAGGCAGATTGTCGTAATTGAGCAAAGGAACACAGCAGCGAAAGAACCAATTTATTTATGATAATTGTTTACGGTGTCTGAAATTAAAATTTTTCAAATTACAAACATAATAAGAAACATATATACTCTTCCATCCCTGGTGAAGTGTATAAAAATGACCTAGTAATCTGTTTTTTAATGAACTGGTAATTTTTTGTTAAACTTTAAGTAATCGAATAGTAAATTTATATCATCCAATTATTTTTACTTGACTTAAAATATATTAATATAATTATTTGTTCGGTTTGCAGGATTGCCAATTTGGAGATATACATTTATTACCACTTATTTTAATTCTTTTATATAAAAAACTTCTTTATTATTTAAACGTTACAAAAAGAATATTTAAATTAATAAATTAATTATTTAGGCTTAAAGAGAATAAAAATAAATAAAAATGTTTGCTTGGTATTATAATATAAAAAGGAAATAGAGTTTACAAGTGCAAAACAATTTCAAAAGGCTCTATCTTCTATGAAATATAATGTAAAATTTAAATTTATCAGATTCTATTTCTTTGATAAGTTTGTCTAAAAGGAAAATTAATAACAATTGAAACTACCGGGTAGATCGATACGAAGAGTACTGATGAAGGACGTAGCTGTTTAGAAAATGCATTCTGCTTTGCTGGTATCTAATTTTTCTTTATCTCTTTATAATTAAGAACTTAAGCCTAAATAATTAATTTATTAATTCAAAAATAGTTCAAATAAAACTGATATAAGAATATTTAAACCTATAAAATGTTTGACATAAGCAGAAAAGTTCAATTTTTCACAAAAAAATTTATTTTTAACAAGTAAATTAGTAGTTTTTTATTTTTTTTTTTTTTTTTTTTTTTTTTAAACAACACAACCTGCGAAGTTTTTTGCTTGTCTGCAGAAAACACCCAGACGAAAATCCCCAGGCGATAGACTAGCGCGCTACCAATCGGTCTATCGAGGCACTTAAAGGAAATTAATTTAAGTTTTAAATATCAAAAAGGGTATTACAAATAGGTAATCACCGAACTGAAAAAATTCTAATTTGAATGAAGTAGCCTGGGGTTGAACTTGGGCTGTCAAACTAAAAATTTCTAGCTTCTCACAAAATTTGTTAATATTCATACAGTAGTTTTTACGTGATGAGAACACAAATGAAAAGCCGACAGACAGACGGACGGAAATCAATTACTATATTATTATATGTATAGATATATTTTGGATGAAATAATGATTTTTAGGCGAAATTCTGATGAATATTTAATTCTTTGGTTAAATTGCGATTGTTTAGTGAAATTGTGATTCTTTGCTAATCTAAAGTTTTTCCTCTGAATTTTCGGTTTTCAGAAAACAATAGCAACATACAGAAAAACAACCACAATGTGGAAAAAATTTAAAGAAACTACGAGCCGCTTGCCTCTTGTTAAGCATATCGCCATACTTTATGAACCAATGGTGTTGAATTGCAATAGAAAAATTTATCGAATTATGTTTGACAGAATAGTGGGCTTAAATTTGTAATACCTGTTCTGGTGTGTTAGTAAAATCCATTTGAACCCGAACACAGATGGACAGAAGGACATACAAATATCGCTAAATCGACTTTGCTATGTATTTATAAGGAAATGAATATTGTTTGGAAATGAATATTGTCCAAATTACAAGCGGAATGATAAACCTGACCACCTATGATTAAGTTTGTAATGACATCTTACCAAAACATTTTGCTTTTCTTCACCCGGTCACTTTCTTCTTATCTCAGAAGCTTTTATGACTCTTCCTTTTCTTTTTTCCCCTGTGACATTTGTTTGTTCTTCCCGCCTATTTTATGACTTTTTTTATCATATCTATCAAATTCCTTCCACCTGATCATTTATTTTCAAAGTTACATTCTAATGCAGTTGACGCTTCGTTATCACGCGTTGTCTCTATCTTAACCTCTTTAAGGGCACATGACATATAATAAGTAACAAATATTTTTTATAAAACAGTAATTTAGTAATATAATATTATGTTCTCTGTAACAATATATGTTTGCGATGAACAAATTTAGGTTGCTTCTATCATTAAGTTTGTCCCGATAAACAAGTTTTGGTTAAAATGTTATCACTAAATGGTTACTACGTATAAAAAATTCAACATGTTTGGTTTTAACTTTTTAATTTTTGTTAAAATTGTTAAAACAAATATTATTTGTTTGTTTATATCATCGAAGTTTATTGGTTTGTACTTAAAAACAAAAAATAATAAAAATTGTGTAGGCAATTTTTTCGGTAATTATTTTACAGGTATAATTATTTATTTTTCACTGTTAAATTGAGCGGCAAACATCATCGCGGGATACCCGCAAGTTATGTCCTCTCCGTGTGAGACTGAAATTTATTTTAAATTTTTATACCACAAAAAGTAATAAAATCTCAATGTCATGAAAATTAACAAGGATGTCATTACTTGTGACCCTATGTTCCTTATAGGCATTTCAGGATATATCATTACTAATGATGAAATGTTCACAGATACTTACAAAACGAAATTGGTCGATGATGTAATTTACGAGGTCAAATAAAGTTTAAGTTTTCAATCCCACAGCTGAAGAAGCTGACGAGGGTATAGAATCAACCGTTGAGACCGGCGTTGATGTTGTTCTCAATCGCCGTATATAAGAGTGCTTTGCTATCGGAGACAATTAAGGCTTCACTTTGTACTTGAAAGACTACATGAAAAAGGTGTTGGCTCAACTGGAAAAGAGATCCCCCGATCAAACTGAAGTCGTCAAGAACAACATGAACAAAGTAATGAAAGAAATCTTGCCGTTTAAGCCGTTTTAAGTATTTAAAAATCTTTACCGGTAAATTAATGAACTTCGATGGTATGGGCCATGTGCGAATTCCGTGAAATTTATGGCCAAAGGGGGAAGAAAATGTTAATTCAACGTTATCAGTAACTAATTACTGTTTGCTAATTTATGTGTGTATTCTTATATAAATTAAATAAAAAATTAATAAATAATTGGGTATTTTAAATTTAAAATATGTCATTTCATAATTTGTAACCATCTTATAATAATTTAATTTTACCATATAATGTTTATATTAATAATATTGTTTAACAACAAGCATACAATTTAACCATAATATGTTGCTCTTAAAGTATGGTTACCCCAACCATGTTTTTTATTTGCTTGTGTCTGTCTCTGTTAGCAGTAAGTAAAAGCTACTGGATGGATTTTATCAAAATATACTGATACTAATATAGGATACATTTTTCCCGAAAAAGTATTTTTTTTTCAAGGGAATGTGGAGAAAAATAAGTGGAAGTACACAATTTTACCGATATGCATATGGATATTTTAAATACCTTTTACAGACCTTAACAATAATTTTTAGAACTTTATATTTTTGTATAAATTTTAGAATTTCATCCACGAATTTCATCCTTTATATAAAGAAAATACGTATACGTTAAGCACTATAAAAGTAAGAGTCTTAAAATTTTGTGTGGATTACTCTCAAAGCAAAATCGAACAAAATATTGTCAGGAAGCACACAACGTGTGTGCACGCAAAGAAAAAACATGGTTTTTGTATGGTAACGGCAACCGCACTTTGTTCTCTGTAACAATACATGTTTGCTGTAAACCAATTATAGTTATTTTAAACAAAACTTTGATTTGAACCATATTAATATTCAAACCACAACCAATTTTATACTTAAAAATAAAATTATATTTATAACCATAATATATTATTATTAAACATAGTATGCTAAGTATGACTAAAAACAAACAGATAATGTTTGGTTTTACAAATACATATTTTGGTTTTGGCATTTTTTCAGTTCAGAAATATGTGTGTAAGCTATCGGTTCATCTAAAACCGTAAAAACATTAAATATACAATTGTTGTCAACATATAAATTTGTTTCTTATTATAAATAATAGTTTTAAATTAAAAATATCAAACATATTTCCGAGAGAAATGCTTAAAGTTAAAGCGTCATTTGAATTATCCTCAGATCATTCACCCACTATTGTCTAGACATGGAACCAGCAAAATATTGTGTCACCAACAAGTAGCACAAGCATTAATTGGTTGAAATATAGAAAGTTTCTCAGTACTCACTGTTCGGGAAATATACCGCTGAGAACACCAGAAGACGTGGATCAAAGTCTTATTAATTTTGATCAAATCCTTAAATCAGCTGCACAACATGCAATAGTAACCCGACAATCAGCTAGATACAAATAAATTTATTCTGTATATGTCGAGCGGCTCTTGGCTGAAAAAAGAAAAATTCGAAGAGAGTGGCAATCACACAGATCTCTTGAACTCATATCTACACTTAAAGGTTGCACGAAACGGCTAAGACAGCTGCTAGAGTCTCGAAGAGTAGCAACTCTGAAAAATTACTTCGAAGACCTCGACGCAACTGCACAATCAGATTATTCATTAAGGCGTGCATGTAGAAACCTTGAAAGACTAGTCGTACGTAAGCCTCCCTTGCGAACTTCTTGTGGAGACTGAGTAAGAAATGATACCGAAAAAGGCAATTTTTTTGTTGAACATTTGAAAAAGGTTTTCACTCCAAATATGTGTACTGATATAGTTGAGTTGCCACCACTAGAGACTAGTGTCGAAGTACCCCTAAGATTTGAATTTAGCGATATTGAAAAGACAATAGCGGATATTAACACCAAAAAAGCCCCTGGCGTTGATAAAACAAGTACTAAGATATTATTTGAGTTGCCCCGTATAGGTCGCAGAATTATTCTTTTTGTTTTTAATGCCATTTAGAAAACAACAAAACAAAACAAGTTAACACAAATGAATTTAAAAGCAGTACAACTAAATTGTCTTATTGGCGGAAACTCCACCCTGAGCTTAGATTGTAAACTTCTACTGTACAAGTCGATCCTCAAACCAATTTGGTGTTATGGGATTTAGTTATGGGGCACTGCCTCAGCAATGTAGAAAAAATTCAAAGGCGTCAAAATAAGATACTACGTATGATTACATCTGCTCCCTGGTATATAAAAAATTCGAACAACCACAAAGACCCAAACATGCCATCAGTTCTAAGCAGAAATAGCGAAACATGCAGTCACATATCTAAAGAGGCTGGAATCTCCTCCAAACCGCGAAACCTGGTTACATTCGACTAAAAATAAAAGATACTGCTTTTCTTGGCCGTACATTAGAGGGACGACCCGCCAATGATTGCAAAATCCGTAAAACAAATATTATTTTTGTCTAGCACTGGCTGGTATCTAAAAAGTATATTTTTATTTTAGACATAAGATATGAGTAATTATTGTTAGTTTAAAAATATTGAAGATACAATAAATAAATTATGAACAAAAAAATATATAAAAAGGTAAGCAGAAAATATCAAAATATGTATGTATGTAAGTTTAAACGGAAATAATCGTGTATGTATTTGTTTTTTGTTATTTACAAATATATTCTTACGTTGTCACATATAATCATTTATATGTTTCACATTGTATTAAAGTATTTTTATATTATAAACATAACTATGGTTGTTTATATGTTGCAATGACAACAATATTATTATTATTATTATGATTTAAAATAATATGGTTTGAATATAACGATATAATTCAACAATAACATGTTGCTCTTAGATTATGGTTACCTCAACCATGTTTTTTCTTTTTCTAGCGTGTGGGCACAGCTAATAAAAAATATATTCAGAATCAAAGTAACTCTAAATAGGTAGGTTGCAGCGATAAAATATGTTACTAAGTTTTTCTAAAAGAAAATGTAAATATGTTACTGTTTCTTACTTTTTTGAAATTAAATAAACTACTACTTAGTTAAGTGCAATTAATCATTAAAAATTTTATATAAATTTTTATAATAAAACATTATTACCCATAATTTTCTAAGTTCAAATATTTTCATAAACCTATAATTAAATATGCTGTAATTTTTTCTTGCAACAAATATTATACAATTAAATTGTGCTTTCTTAGGGTTCTGTTCTTTCATAATGAAACGTTAAGAGTTAACAAAACTGTTTTTCAGACACACTTATATTATAATCTTATAAATAATTTAAGTATTTTTCTCCAAACTAAATCCAAGCTTTTAATAACATCTTTTCTCAGGCGATATAAATCTTAAAAAAAGCATTTTTCTGCAATATTTTACCCGAAATATACCACAAACTAAGGGAATTTATTATAGAAATTGTATATATTTTGTTTTTCTTTTTGTTTAACAGAAAAACTTGCTTGGCTTTGCTAAAAAGTCTTATTGCTAATTTTCTCACCATTTCGACTTAATCTATGGAATAACTGAGCAGACAGTGATGACGGTAATGATAATGATGATGATCATGGTGATGGTGATGAATAAAAAACTGCAACACAACCCAAAGGAACAGGTGCAACCTTCTGCCATACACAATTTGACCGCATGCCACTGCATGGAAATAAAATTAAAATAAAGATTAAAAAAAGTGTTGATTTGAAAATAAATAAAAACAATAAAATTAGAATCAGAAGCTGGTTTGTCTTAGTAAAAGATGTGTTTTCTTTACATCAACAGCATTTATTTTTATGGCAGCAAAGAAGTTTTGTACTTTTGAACGAAATTAGTAGCAGAAAAACAGGGAGGAGCTACAATGGATATAGCTGAACAATAAACCGAAAAGTGTGCAATAAGACAATAAAAAATGCTCTGTTCCAAATTGGCAATAATGTTTTCTACGATTCTTTAATTTCTTTGACAGCCATAAGTTTAAGCCCCGAAAAGACAAAGTTTTATCTATCCAAGAGAAGTAAACATCTCAACCCGTTATGCCAATATTCGTTGCGCCAATATTTTTTTAGCAATGAAGCCTACTTGTGAATTGTATTAAGTATGTATGTATGTATGTATGTATGTATGTATCTATGTATGTATGTATGTATGTATGTATGTATGTATGTATGTATGTATGTATGTATGTATGTATGTATGTATGTATGTATGTATGTATGTATGTATGTATGTATGTATGTATGTATGTATGTATGTATGTATGTATGTATGTATGTATGTATGTATGTATGTATGTATGTATGTATGTATGTATGTATGTATGTATGTATGTATGTATGTATGTATGTATGTATGTATGTATGTATGTATGTATGTATGTATGTATGTATGTATGTGTGTATGTGTGTATGTATGTATGGGTGTATGTATGTATGTATGTATGTATGTATGTATGTATGTGTGTATGTATGTATCTATGTATGTATGTATGTATTAATGTATGTATGTATGTATTAATGTATGTATGTATGTATGTATGTATGTATGTATGTATATACAACTGAAGAAATACAAAACTGATACAGTCTGATTTCCAAACATAGCAATTAGTCCCAGTCTCGATAACTTTTAAATTTTCACTTTTGACGAGATGTTGTATAAATATTTGAATAATAAAAGTATTTTATATTGAATATTACGTAATTCAGCAATAAACGAAAAAATTTGTTTTAACGGTATTCCAAAGTTCATTTTCCAGATAAGGCGAAATAAAGGGTCCGCGATGTAACGTTTTTCTATTTTCAATTAGTGCTTATTTCGTGAATAGTAACATTTAGCTCATGTCTGATTTGATAGATAATTAGTTTTATCCTTCCGCTTACCCCCGGGGATTCCAATTGTCACTGCAGGAATGGCAAATGCTTTAACGCGGCTCACTCGGGGAAAATAGGGGCACCAGACGCTTGGATTCCTAGAGCTTAAATCTGGAAGAAAAGGTCTGTGTGTTAAAACATACGGGTCCTCTTCGAGGCCCGACCAGTGCCCAAAGGACTGGTACCACGGGAATCGGTGGCCCCACAGAGAGCCTATCCTCTCTGTGACCGGTTATTGGTGAGGTCCCCTTCGGGGGTACACGTGGTGGTTGTAGTTTAAGATCGATTAAGTAGGTAAGGTGCAAGGTCGATCAAGTGTGCTGTTGCACTCTCAACAGACGGAGTTTGGATAGTCTCCAAACCCCTAAGCAAGAGGTTATAATGTGGATCTAGGCTTGCCTTGGAAAGGCTTGCCATATTATATAAATTGCTACTCATTGTGACTGTATCGCACACAAAAAGCGATTGGTGGCAATCGTAAAGTGTTGTTATACTACACAATGGGGGCGCTAGTCTACGCCTAAGTTTCACTCGGTTGTAAGACCACCGTGAGATTAGGCCGAGTAGGCAGGTACTCACGTTAATCTTGTTCCACAATTATCCATCCGCTTAACGAATATGGTTGTGTATACGCTTGAACAACGCTGGGAAATATTGACTTACAGAAGATGGCGATTTTGCCAAAAAAAATCATCATTTCAGATGAAGCTCATTTTGATGTTGGCGGGTATATAAATAAGCAAAATTGTCGCATTTGGGGAACAGAAAATCCGCACGCATACATTGAAAAGCCGATGCACCCAAAACCAGTCACTGTTTGGTGCGGTTTTTGGTCCAGAGGCATAATTGGGCCATTTTTTTTTTTTTCGAAAATGAGCAAGGAGTGGCCGTTACAGTCAATAACAATCGTTATCGGGCCACGTTGAACAAATATTTGTTCACAAAAATTGAAGAGGAGGATATTGGCAACATTTGGTTTTAACAGGACGGCGCTACGAGCCACACAGCCGAAGCTACGCTCGATGTTTTGCGCCCTGTTTTTGAAGATCGCATTATCAGCCGCCGAGCAGATGTCGTTTGGCCACCTTGGAGCTTCGATTTGACACCGTTGGATTATTATTTGTGGGGTGGCGTCAAAGATAAGTATTACGCCGATAAGCCAGAGACAATTGACGCTTTAAAGGACAATATTATTGAAGCCATTGGTGAAATACAGCTGTAAACAATAGATAATGTGCTTAAAAATTGGACCGATAGACTGCATGGCCAGCAGAAGCAGCCATTTGAATGAAATTATTTTTCATTATTAACCGGAAGGATTGTACTTTCAAAAAAAAAAAAAAAAAAAATTTTAGAAAATATTTAGTAGTTTTTTATAGCATTTTCAAAAAAAAAAAAAAAGTTATTTGGCGGACCCGTTACATAGTTACAATTTTCTTCGTCGTTTTTCATTTTTAAGACAACACTACTTGCGTACCTTTTTACTTGTCTGCAGAAAACACCCAGAGTCTTTGGCAGGAATCGAACCTGCAAACTGATGGACTAGCGCGCTACCAATCAGTCAAAGTGGTTAATAGCGCTAGAACCATGTAACTTATTTTATTTAAAACTAGCTATCCCCGGTGCCCCTCCCTAAATTAAAGACTTTCAAATAAATTTATGGCCAAGCTTAAACTCGAAAACGCACGTTTTTCTCAGAGAAACGAATGTGAAATTTAGAGTTAATTACTTGTATGGAGGGTACCTGGCCCTCACTTCCTAATCGGCAAGCTTTTACTTAAAAACACACATTATTTTTAGAGTACAAAATTTAAACACTATACCTATATTAGTTTCCTAGGTTCACGATAATACGGGAATTAGTAATTTATAGCTTCGAAACCTTACCTTGTATGGGATTAACCACACCTAGTATTTCAATTTTGTGCGGCTATATTTAATAATAAGGGAGTTCCCCGTACAAAATTTCAACACCCTAAAATGAACATACTTTCGTAGGTAATATAAACGAAAAAAATTAGTTGTACTTTAACGACAAAATTAGTAAAATCAACTTAATTGTTATTTGTTATTCAAAGCTACATATATACGATTTATTCATATAAACGAATTTTATTAAAATTAACAGATTTTTGTTTTTGTTTTTTGTTAAAAATATATTTCAATAAACCTTTAAAAAAACTTCGTTTAATTAAAACATTCTAAGTAAAACAATTCATAAAATTAATTAAATTTACGGCCCTAAAAGAAGTTAATATGAATAATTTATTCTTTGATTTGACATCATTTTTTTGACATATAAAATATAAAATTTTTTCAATTTATATTTTTATACCCTTCACCACTGGTGGAATACTAAACGTGAGCATAAAACGGCTTGTTAGACTAACTTCATAATTTTCAATAATGAATTGGCCTCTTTTTTCTTGCACTTGGTTTCATGTGTATACAAATATTGTTGTGCTCTTAAATAAAAACATACAATAGCATTTGCTCTTCTTCCAACCAATGCAATATTTGTTGTTGTTTGAAATAAAATTTCAGTAGTGAATATTTTGTTTCAATAGTGTCTCTTGATATGAAATACTGTTATAGCAGAAAACATGTATGTAAATGTATGATGTTAAAAGCAAGGGTTTGTACTTTGTATTTTAGTTATTTGATATTAATTTCCGCGTTGAGTGGTTGAAAATAGAAAACTGTAGTAGCTTGAATTTTTTAAATTTTATTGATGAATAAAAAAATCTAATTTAATTTTTTTCTCTCAAAAATCAGAGATTTTACTCTCAAGAAAATTTAAGTAAAATGAACTAGTGAACAATATGAAATGCTCAGCATATTTGTTGCACTTGATAAAATCAAGTCAAATCAGGTGCACTGATTTTTGCACTGTTTGCTCTCTTATTCTCTGTATTTACTATTTAGTAATATTCCACTACACATACAAGCAATATTTGCGTTTCAAAAACATGCAATACTGTACACTTTTTAACATCTTGCGCTCACGTTTAGTATATACATATAACTTTGTCATTCCGTGTGTAATTTTTACAATATTCATTTCCGACCCCATAAAGTATATATGTACATATATTCTGAATCCTTATACATAGAAAAGTTGATTAGTCCGCCTGTCCGTGTTGATATTGAAATGGCATTTGCCAAAGCACCAGACGGGGCATAGAAGATTTAAGCCCACCAATCTACCAGGCATAGTTTCAAAAATTTTAGGATTTAATTTAGGCTGCGGGTTGTATTGAATCTCTTTTGGGTTTTTGTCAAATAAATATTAGACCGCGATAAGTAGATCACAAGGAGTGATTACACATCTCGGGGAATCAAGAACCCCCTGCGAGGGACGATTTTCTGTTTCTGTTTGTTTTTAGGCTGGTAAGGTTTTTCTGTATTTATTTGTTTTAAAGGGCTTTACACTGATCAAAAAATTTACCTAAGTATTGTAAAATGGTGTGTAGAATTGAAGAAAAGTAGGTTATTATACAGATAACAATCTTTTAGTCAAATCTACTGACTATTTTCGTAAAAAAATAATTTTATTAACTTCCTTATATTGAAAAAATTTCCCCAATATGATTGTTTTTCAACAAGGCACTCAAAATGACTACTTCAGATTTTATTGAAACTTTTGTTATATTTATTTTTTGACTCTCTGAATCCAAGTATAATTTTAAAAAAATTTTATCTCTTATAGTTTTTTTGCTACACAGTTATAAAAGTGGGAAAATATCCCTTTTTTGCATATGCGCTCGAGGATTAAATATATTCTAATTCCAGTTCTAAAAGCCCTAGGAAGTTGAGTAATAGCTCATTTTAAAGGGGATTTCATACGCTTTAATGAAAACGATCATGAAAAAACAAGTTTTTAAAAATTTATTTCTAAAATTTAAAAAAAAAAAAGTTTTACAAAAATCTTGGAGATAGTGTCCTTTATTTTTTAATGTGGCTTAGTGAGTACACCATAAAAATTTCAGAGTGGGACCATGATTGGATCAGAAGTAATGTTAAAAAACTACATATTTTTTTAGTTTTAAGAAATATTTCATACCTTTATTACCCAGTTTATAAAAAAATTTATATTTTTTTAGTTTGTAATGACACTATCTCCTCGAATTTTATAAAACTTTTTTTTTATTTAAGAAAAAAATTTTTTTAAAATTAGAGTTTTTTATGATTGATGTCAAAAAATATAAATAACAAAAGTTTCCAAAAAATCGGAAGTGGTAAATACAAAAATATTTTTTTTTTTTGGTTGATTTGACTTGTTTTATTACCCAATAGAGTGTAAATATGATTGAAAAGAAGTTAAATTAACTAAAATTATTATTTAATTTTTTTTTTTAGTTTTTTAATTATTATAAGTTTTTTTTTCAAGTTTTTTTTAAAATATGTTTTTAACAAAAGAAATGCTGTTAATTTCAATAAAATTAGTTTATATGAATAAATCGTATTTAGATTTGAAAAAAATAAAGTTGACTTAGCTATTTTTGTCGTTAAGGTTCTACAAATGTTTTTCTTTAATATTACCTACGAATTTTGGTTCAGTGTATAGAAAGCAATACACATAGGAGCAGTCAAAATGCACAATGGGGTTTGTCAATATGAGAAAAAAAAAATTTTAGGGGTTTTTTTGATTTAGTCTGACTATTACAAAGCAATATAGATTGCAGAGAGGTCCTAATGTAAAAAACAAAATTCAATAAAAGTTTAACAAAAAATATTTGAAAAAAATTTATTTTATAAAAATTTAAAAAAAATGTTTACAAAAAATTCAGAAAATATTTTTACACAATTTTCCAAAAAATTTCACAAAAATTTTTCAAAACAATATTTTTACCTACAATTTTCGAAAATTTTTACAAAGTATTTTCGATTAAATTAAAAAAAAAAAAATTCGATAAAAGACTTTATAAAAAAAATTTATTAATATTTTTTCAAAAAATTTTCAAATAAATATTTTTACATACAATTTTCGAAAGATTTTTAAATAAATTCCATAAAATTTTTACAAAAAAATGTCGATAAAATTTTAACAAAAAAAATCCATAAAATGTTTACAAATATTTTCGATACAAAGTTTCGATAAATGATTTTACAAAAAAAAAATTGATTGAAATATTTGTACAAAAAATTTTCGATGAAATGTTAAAAAAATTTTTAATAAAATTTTTACAAACAAATTTCGCTGATATTTTTACAAAAAATTTTCGATAAAATTTTTACAAACAAATTTCGATAATGTTTTTACAAAAAACAATCGATAAAATTTTTACAAAAAAAAATTAGATAGTTTTTTATAAAAAAATTTCGATAAATTTTTACAAAAAATTTGATCAAATTTTTAAAAAAGAACTTCAATAAAATTTCTACAAAAGAATTTCGATGAGTTTCACAAAAAAAATTTCATTAAAATTTTTACCAAAAAATGTCGATAAAATATTTACAAAAAAATTGTTCTATATCTTTATATTATATTTGTAATAAAGAAGTTGAAAATCATAGAAGTAAAAACTGAAAGTATATTAGTGTGAAATTGGGAAACATAACAGAGTAAGAGAATGTTTAGCATTACTATGGTGAAGGGTATATAACATTCGGCATGGCCGAATATAACACTCTTATTTGTTTGTGAACTCAAATAATTTTTCTGAAGTTAAATTTAACGAAATTTCTTCTTCGTTTATAGCTTTTTTAATAGAATGTGTTACCACTGTTTTAACTAATGTTTTGTTAATTTAACATAATTTTATTTAAATTTTTATAATTTTTTTTATGGGGGTTTATTGAATTTGAATAAAATTATTTTATATGAATAAATCGTTTGTAGAGTATTATATATGTATATATATATACATAAAATTATATTGGTTTTACTATTTTTGTCGTTAAAGTTCAACTTATATTTTTTTGTTAATATTACCTACGAAATTTGGTTCAGTTTAAGATGTTACAAATTAAATAATTAGTAAAAGTCGTTGCATTTCATACAGTAATTCAAGTAAAGATTCCTCTTTAATCCTTTCAAAATTTATCTTTATATTTAGTTACTATTACCAACAGTAGCGTGCCATAGGATATTATAAATCTAATCGTCCATTCAGAAAATTTCTTTATACCATTTTCTTCAACGTATACAATGTATGAGTAAATTTAATTTAAAAAATATACTTTTATTCTTTTTCCCCGCTATTAAACCCTTTTAAATTATTTCTTTCATTTGTTGTCTGTTCTCCATTCTTATTTTCATTCATTTCTGCTGGAGTATCTGCATTTGTTAGAGTAAATACCTCTAGAAGATGAACAACTAACAGTAAATTTAAAATTATAGTTTAAATTAAATTTATGCCATAAAATTGAAATAAAAGAAAACATAATAAAATAAACCAGAAACAAACCAAAAAATTTAAATAAATTGAAGCACCGGTGTGCTGACTACGTTGAAAAGTCTATTCAAGATGTTTATTACAACAGGTGATATGAATACATAAAAATCAAATTGATAATCAAATCCATATCATTTGATATTGGTTTATTTTGGGATCTTAACATCTTTGTTGTCTTTTACTACTCTTTGGTTAGATAGAGTCATTATTGTCAGTGTGGTGTAGTTAATGATGGTTTTATATACTATTTTAATCCAATAGAAAAACGGGCCTGTAATACGTTTGAAACTTTGTAGAAATTCTGTACACAGTACATGTACACAGAGAAAAACAATAGTTTGTCCAACTATCAAAGAAAGGATTTCTTTGAATTTTGCAATTGTAAGGGCCGAAATTTTCTGCTGTTTTATTAATACTTGGGTCCAATTCGCTAAAAAAAATATTTAAAAGTGAAAGGCTTATTTATTATAAAAAGGAGTACATTTAAGAGTCGGTGAGATTCCTTCTAGCCTCACTTATATACCAATCTCTAAAGCACAAAAAACATTGTGTATTTTTAAGATTTTCCCCAATAAGTAGGTATTATATTTTTGCTTATGTAATTTAAACTTATTTCGGTACTAGTAAATTGTTTTAAACCATTTTAAAGACGACCCCTAGCAAATGCGAATAAAAGAAAATTTACGTCAAAACTTACAACGGTTCTCCCTCCAGCACAATCCAAACATAACCAATTTTGAAACAAAATTTATAAATAATACAGATGAAATTTTAAATCAAACTTAAGTTCGTTTTTATTCTCTCTAAAGAAGAATAAATTAGAAATTAGATGATATTAAAGAAAAATTGGGAAAATTTAATTTTCAGACACCACCAGAGCGGAATACACATTTTCTAGACAGCTAACGTCCGTCATCAGCACTCTTCGCATCTATCTACTGTGGCTAGTGTTTTGTTATACGCATCATCTATTTAACCAACCAAACTCATGTTTACCCAACAAGCACACTATACGGCGACGCTCCACAGAACTCGAAATGAGCACCCTAGGAATATCCTGAAACGAACTTGGACATACTGCACAAAATCGGGTTCGTTTGCGAGCGGCTATTATTGGCGCCTTATGGTCTAATAGGAGTTAGAGGTTACCATATACGTATATGATATCAAACAAAATATTGTAAGGACACTGACGAAGAGGCGGGTACAGCAAATTATAAATATAATAACGATATACTGGAGATTTTAAAAAGATATTTAAATCAAAAGTCGAGAGTAACAGCTTGGTGCACTACCATGTACTCCCGGGGGTTCCAATTGTCACTGCAGTAATGGCAAATGCTTTGACGCGGTTCACTCGGGGAAAATAGAGGCACCAGACGCTAGGGTTCCTAGAGCCTAAATCTGGAAGAAAAGGTCTGTTGTTTTAACACGGCTCCTCTTCGAGGCCTGACCAGTGCCCAAAGGACTGGTACCACGGGAATCGGTGGCCCCACAGAGAGCCTATCCTCTCTGTGACCGGTTATTGGTGAGGTCCCCTTCGGGGGTACACGTGGTGGTTGTGGTTTAAGATCGATTATTGCAGATGTGGTGCAAGATCGATCAAGTGTGCTGTTGCACTCTCAACAGACGGAGTTTGGATAGTCTCCAAACCCCTAAGCAAGAGGTTATAATATGGATCTAGGCTTGCCTTGGAAAGGCTTGCCATATTATATAAATTGCTACTCATTGTGACTGTATGCACACAAATTGCGATTGGTGGCAATCGTAAAGTGTTGTTATACTAAACAATGTGGGCGCTAGTCTACGTCTTTATTTCACTCGGTGTTAAGAGCACCGTGGGATAAAGCCATCGTGGCAGGAGCCCACGTTAATCTTGAACACATCTGCACTACCATGTATTTGATGCGGTATATATTTAGAAATAATTAGTTTACCAAACTAAAAATATCAGATATTTTAAAAAGCTTTCCTTAAGCATATGCATCGCTCTAATGCAATAAAGTTTTAAACTAAATTGTGCGGATCAATTGTTATTCGAGATCAATTTTTTGTAGTTTATTTAAAAAATATATATTTTTTCATGTGGACGAATTGTATAGTTTGCAAGAAATATGAAAAAAACCGATTAAGATAAAACATAAAAGCAGTTACACATAGTGGTGTCGGCCAAACCAAATATGAAAACATCTTTTAAAAAAGGACTTAAATGATTATGGATTTTTTCTAAATTTTAAAGCGAGCAAGAGTACGATAATATCGTATTTGTACATGTGCCGATAGGAAGGAAAAACTTTTCATTGTTTTTCATTAGCTATTGAACGTAGGCATTGAACTATGATTTCGTATCATATATACCCAATCGTCACCATCTTGAACCAAACGAATTATACAAGTCGAATGTCGAATGTAAAATAGCTACATAGTAAATGTTTTTTTTTTCATAATTTATTTATTCTGACTTCAATATATTTGAACTAACAATAATTACTTATATCTTAAGTCTAAAATAAATATACTTGTTAATTCCAGCCAGTGCTAGACAAAAAATTGTATGTTTCACGGGTGCTGCTGTCATTTGCGAGTCATCCCTCTGATAATTAGGCAAGACGATTGGCTTAGACGAATGTAACCACGTTCATTTAGTAAGTTACGGCCCAGCGGATTTGGATGTGTTTCAAGCTTGAAACACATAGTAAATGTGCAGCTAAAATTTAAAAAGAAGTTATGCAAAGAATTATATAGTCAGCATAAGGAAACATGACCTAAAATTTATTAAAGGTGAATAATTTTGGTTTTGCAACATTTTGATTTGTGATTAAAAACTCTGCAATTTCTGAAAAGTTTCAAATTCAAATTAGCTGTCAACATTTTTTTCATCTGCAGCAGCAATTTTACACAACGTGATTTTGATGATTTATTACACTTTCTGTTGTTTTCTTTATAAAGAGTTATAGCACGAGTATGTTACAGTTTATATTGTATTTTCTTTCACTATTCCATTATGATTCTTGGTTCTTTCACCTTGCTTTTTTAATATTAATACATGGTCACAATTGACCTCATAACGCATTATGTATAAACCGGGAAGTAATTTTTAAAAATAATCAAAGTAGAACAAGGAATTTCATTATTAAGAAAATGTTAAAAGATGAAAGCGTATCTTTGGATGTTCATTGATTTTAAATGTTTTCTGTTTCTGTCATGTTACGCAGCTTAAGCTACAAGTGAACAAACATATACATATTTCATAATTACAAGTTCTTTTATTTAGACACTTTTATTAAGATGTATATTTTTTTTAATTGTACTTTTTACAGCTTTATTCATAGGTAATTGATATTGAACATAAAATACGATTAGTGGTACGTGTATTTGCATTTCAAAACACTTTATAAACATTTTGTGAACATTTTTTCTATTCCAAACATTTAAGATCATTTATTTAATTTCAAGATCATTTACCCCTACAATACAAAGCCAGAGTACTAAATACTCAAATAAAAAGAATTTACGTTTATTTTATACTAGCAGTGCCCGTGATGTAGTAAGCGTCCTCGCAATATTTTGTTCGAATTTACCCTTTGCTTTGAAAGTAATCTGCACAAAATTCTAAGATTTAATTATTTTAAATTTACAGTGCATGGAGATATGGTATATAAGTACATATTTATGTATATATTTACTTTATGTAGAGATACCCATCTCTGGGTAATCACTCAAGATGTTGTAACATAGGTTTTATACAAAATTCCGTTATTACAGAGTTTTTTAAATAGTGTCCAAAATTTCCCTTTTACAAAAATATAAAATGTTGTCAAGTTTTCAGTACCATTATTTTATCTCTATATTTTTGAGAAATGCGAATTTTACGAAAAATCGGGAAAAGTACTAAGGTAAAAAAAGGTTAAAATTCTTCCTGTAATACTAAACTAAAAAATATCTAAAAATTGGTATTTTATGTTCCATATCGAACCAGCAATAAGATTTTAAAAATATTTCAATTCACTGCTCTTATTGAAACAAGAATAATATAAATTTACAGACGATTTATATTTTATATATCAAAAGGCTTAAACACACTTTAAGTTGACTTTTCAAGCTTTCCATTTTTTTCATACTCAAGGTTATGATTTCAATGTTGCAAAATAAATATTTAGAAATAATTTGTGGTGACGTAAGCTTTTACCTTCGTATCTAAACGAAAAGCAACTGTCACTAAAGGGCGGCTGCTAATAGTAGTACTACTGAAAATGATAAATAATTTTTCAACGAATGTTTCAAGAAAATCGTAGAAATGAAAAAGAGGTTATTTTCAAATGCTAAAGTTAATTAAAGTACATTAATTAACAAAAGAAAGCGGTAGAAGTTTATGGATAAATTGATATAATGAGGCAATATTTCAAAGTTGCGATCATAGATATTGCGCAAATACAGGGTGGCTGATGAATTTTGATACATTAAGAAACTCAAATTAATTTTTGTAAAGTTTATATATTTTATTTTTTATTAATTCATTTGAAAAATAATACATTCAAGTAATTCATGTTGTTTTGATAACAATCAAATTCAAAGGGCCTCCAACCTCGGTGACACAAGTGCGACATCTTATCAAAAAATTATTCATTACTGCCTGGTGGGTGCAGCGGGAATTGCCACAAATACCTTTCGAATGGATTGCTTTAAATCATCCCAATTTTGTTGGTTTTCTTTTGTAAACTTCCTGTTTGCAATGACACCACAAAAAAATCAGTAGGCAGCAGTAAGGTCAGGAGACCTGGGACCCAACGGAATGTGGAGTTTCTTGAAATCAGCTTATTGGGGAATTTTTGCCGCAATTATGTCATCACAAGCGTGGCTATGTGACAACGTGTCCGATCTTGTTGAGACCACACAGAGTTAAATGGATTCTATTTCGGCGTAGTTCTGCAAAAAAAAACTCTTTTAATATCTTTGGCTTCTATTAACCGTAACAGTATGACCGTTTTCTTCAAAAAAGTAAGGCCCCAATGGTCCTTGATGAAACTGCACACCACACTGTGTTTCATTGTCGCAATTCTCCATTTTCGCTAAATCTAAAAATCATTTTATAAAATAAAATAAAAATGGAACAGGTTGGTTACACAGACAAAAAATTTATTACGTTTTCTTTTTGTAGCAGCTTTCATCAGCCACCCTGATTTGTCAAATCAATTATATTCTAAATTACTGTCTAGTTTACAAGCGGTGCTCACGCTCCCTTTGCTTATGACCCAGAAGAAATTCGCAATTTAATTAAACGTTTCAGTCAGCTTCCTTTATAATTTTAGTTTTTTGCATATTTTAAATTGTTTGCATATTTTCTTATTTGTCAGAACTAGGGTATCAACTCGATCAATCATCGCTCGATTAATCGTAGTATTTTAAATCGATTAATTGTTCGAGTAAGAAAAATTTCAAATTTTTAATAAACAAGTGAGAGTACTATATTCGGCCATGCCGAATCTTATATAACCTTCACCACGGTGATTTTTTTATACAGACATGTACAGTAGGGTAGTACGTTGCTATTGTTAAGTCAATTGTAAAGTTTGAACACGATTGGAGTAGGCTAAGAGGTGCTGTAAAGTCAAATGCCGCAGATCTAAATATATTGAAATTTAGCAAAATTTAATATATTTGGATCTACAAAAACCGTATTATAGAATTAAAAGGACTATTCTAAGAACATTAAATAAGTTTTAGTCAACGAAAAATCATTACAATATCATATCTACCAACATCTTACTACAAAATGAAAAAAAAAAATTAAAAAAAATCTTTTTCATGTTTTTATACCCCAGTTAGGCATTAAAACGTGAAAAAGGTTATAAAATGACCACGGATAACAAATTTGTATGTTTTGCATTATTTTTGGATTAGTTTTAATGAAATTAAAATATTAATACATATTAAAAGCCACAAATAAAATAAAAAATGTAACTATATAAGATCTAAAGACAAAAAATGTGTTCAAGGCTACTGCGGCATCTCAACATGTTGTTCTATCTCACAAAGACATATTTTTGTTACTATTAGAAGGGGTAATACAAACAAATATTTTGGATATACCAACTAATGTACAGCAATATCCATATTGTTGCATCTTATATATATATATATATATATGACTGTATAAATAAAAGTCACCGTGGTGAAGGGTATAGAAGATTCGGCATAGCCAAATATAGCACTCTTACTTGTATTTTTTTGATTTTAGTTTGCTTTTATAGTAAAAAATGCACAAAATAGGCAACAGAGCATGGAGGTTGAACTTATGTTAAAAATCAAAAAAATGTGTAATGTTTTTGTGGCAAATAATTATAATGTTTTTAATTAATTTAATCATTGATGAATGGTAATGAATTCGTTTCTAAATAATTACTGATGAAACTGCTTCATTAAAAAGAATTGCCGTTCACAAAAACAACGGTAATTAAAAATAATTCTTGCAAAAAAAAAAACCGACTTCAAAACAGACAAACTTAAAAGCATGTTTCTTTAAGACGGTAACTATTGCGACACCCTGTAATTTACGAATTCAAATTTTATACTAGTTATAGCGGTCGTAGCAATACAGGTTCGTTGTAAATTTCAACCTTCTGTCTGTAACGGTTTAAAAGTTTGGTCATATACATCAAATTACATAAACTATTGCGACACCCTGTAATTTATAATTTTAAATAATTATACTTATTATAACAGATATAGTAATGGACATTCTGTCTAATTGTTAAGTGTTTATCAATAACTGTTTAAAAGATAGGGTCATATATATCAAATGACGTCACCTATTGGGACACCCTTTAAATTCAAATTTTAATATAAATACTTTTTAAAGAACACTTTGTAATACAGATTCTTTTTAAATTTTAACTTTGTGTCCATATACATCAAATTACATCAACTATTGGGACTCCCTATAATTTCCAATTTTAAATATTTATACTTGTTGTTATACCAGACATAGTAGTGAACATTTTGTCTATTTTTCAAGTGTTTGTCTATAACGGTTCCAAAGATGAGGACATAATGGTCAAATAACATCAATAATGGGGACACCCTTTAATTTATGGATCCAAGTTTTATACTTGTTTTAATAGCAGACTAAGCAATATAGGTTCTTTGTAAATTTCAACTGTCTATCTATAACAGTTGAAAAGTTTGGCCATATATATTACTTTTACATTAACTATTGGGACACCCTTTAATTTCCAAATTCATATTTTACACTTGTTATTTTAGCGGACTTAGCAATACAAGTACTTTGTAAATTTCAACTGTCTGTCTATAAAGGTTCAAAAGTTTGGCCATATATATATCAAAATAAACCAACTAATGGGACACCCTTTAATTTCTAATTTTAAATATTTATACTTATTATAACAGACATAGTAACGAACATTCTGTGCAACTTTCAAGTGTTTGTCTATAACGGTTCAAAAGATAGGAGAATAAAGGTGAAATTAAGTCACCTATGGGGTCACCCTTTAATTTTTAATTTTATTTTTTAATTACTTTTTGTTGTTGGGAGCTACTGTGATACGCACTTTTTTTTAATTTTAAATTGGTGACCTATAATGTTCATAATACACGTAAAAAACATGTATGTTGTATGGGGACACCCTTTAATTTTTAACATTTTGAACTTCTTTTAAAATGGGACCAATCTGTAGCCATAACCTTTCTAATAGTGCAAAATTTTTAAAATCGGTTCAGAAATGACTGAGTTCTGCGGGCACAAACATAAAAAAAAAAAAAAAAGCAACATTCAGACGAATTGATAACCTCCTTCTTTTTTGAAGTCGGTTAAAAAATTTGCAATGTTTATAATTCAATGCTATGGAAATGGCCACTTAATTATCCAATTCAAATTATTAGTACCGTGTATGATTAAAACTATGAAAATTATTTACTCGACTTATATAAAAAATTTCCTATGCCGAAGTACTTTAGGAATGACGTATCATATATGTAAATATTTTACCTGCTATGTCGATATCACTTTTATGTTTTTCATGGTTTTTCTTTAAGCGAACAAACATTGAGGGATGGTAAAAAGAAAAAACAATTAAAACATCAAATGTTTGTCAAGCTTTTGGGCTAAGGAAAATAACTTCGAATATACTTATATTAGCTTTAATTTTTTTAACACATCTCTTTCATGCATAAAAAGGAAATGATAACTTATAGCAACATGACACAATATAAATACAATAGAATTAGTCATTATACCATCACCTACTTCCTACTACTGTCTGCTATTCGTGTTAAAGTAAAAAAAAAAAAATATTAAATAAGATATTGCATTATAAAATGTAGAATTAGATTATGCAAATAAACCCAATTGGCCACAACATTAAAGTAACAAAAGCCGCCGTCAACAACGTTCTAGCCATAAAATTGAAATATCTCCATCATTCAGGTCACAGATTCGTAACGACGTAACTGTCACTTCAAGTCACGGTAGGCAGCTATTAAAACGGAGTATTATGTAAATTATGTAACAGATCTACATATCGCGTAGCACAACTGTACAGACACACATTCTTTCTATCACATGCCTTGGCTTTTTTTGTATTTATCTTAATTTTAATTTTGGTATTCAAGTAAGAACAACAACTAGAATACTGAAGATCAAAAATACACATACAAGATGTGATTTTTTTTTCACTTCCGTTGTGCAATATAAACTCAAGCGCAACTCAATTATAATTTTATGCTAAAATAAAGCAGACTTAGAGTGTACTAAATAACAAATTGCATAATTTTAAATAAAAGAAATAATGAGCAGGTATAAACATGATTATCACACATACAAGTGGCGACGATAAGAATCGGCGAAACCTTTTTGTTCTAAAATTAAAGAATAAATTCTTAAACAATTAAAATGCTTTGTTGTAATTTTCATAGAAAAAAAGGGCTAATAACATAAAGAACGATTGTTTAGTTTACGATTTTAAGGCTTCCTTATAAAGGGTGTTTTTATAGAGGTATAGAACTTTAAGTTGGCATTACTTTTCAAGATGGCGATCGATTTAACAGCTGTCAAGTGCTTTATTCTCAGTTTGGTTTGACAATTCATTATGAATAGACTCACGCTTGAACAACGCTTGCAAATAGTGCAAATAGGGCCCAAAACGAGATTACCGTTGTTCCCGATTTTCATAATCGAATTTTGTTTAGCGATGAAGCGCACTTCTGGTTGAATGGCTACGTCAACAAACAAAACTGCCGCATTTGGAGTGAAGGTAATCCTAAAGTTTATGTCGAAACACCGTTACATTCAGAAAAACTGTCCCTACTTTTTCAAAACCGATGGAGGCCAGAACGTTATAGTCAATGGTGATCGGTATAGAGCCATGATTACTAACTTTTTCATTCCTGAATTGAATAACCATGATGTCCAGGAGATGTGGTTTCAACAAGACGGCGCAAGAAATCACACAATAGATTTATTGAAAGACACGTTTGATGACCGCCTAATTTCACGTTTTGGACCTGTGAATTGGCCTCCAAGATCTTGTGATTTAACACCGCTAGACTACTTTCTGTGGGGCTATGTAAAGTCATTGGTCTATGCGGATAAGCCACAAACGCTTGACCATTTGGAAGACAACATTCGCCGTGTTATTGCCAATATACGGCCACAAATGTTGGGAAAAGTCATCGAAAATTGGACTTCCAGATTGGACTACATCCGCGCCAGCCATGGCGGTCATATGCCAGAAATCATATTTAAAATGTAATGACACAAGATTATCTTTCGGATAAATAAAATTCATAATCCATCGTTGTTTTAATGCAACTTAAAGTTCTACACCTCTATAAAAAACACCCTTTATATGTATATAGGGTCTTCTTTATAGGCAGGAGAAGTTTTAGTTGAATCAAACATAAAACAAAAGTTGTTCATGTTAATAAAATTAGATTTTTTCAAACAATTTTTTTATGACCTTATCTGGAGTTATAATTATTTAATACTTTTCTTTCAACAACTGTGTACTCTAACAGAGGCACATATTTTGATTATTGCTGCGATTTAGTAATAAAGCACAAAATTGCCACTCTTCTTTATTTTCTAGTATAAAAGATAATGGTTTGCAATTTTAATTGCTGCAAATGAACCAGTTCTGCTTTTTGACCTTTTAAAGAGATGTTTTTAAAGGGCAAAACCTTTCCAAATAAATTTCTTGTATTTTATCATATTTTAATAAAAATAAAAATATATAAAACATTTCAACAATTTGGGAGAGCTCATCATGTATATTTGTAGTGGCTTGACAACGAAAACTAATCGAAAAGAATCAGAAACTGTCACATCGGCTGCTGTAGATCGCTATACACGTAAAAACTACTGGATGAATTTTATTAAAATTTTATTTAGTATCTCGGTTGAAATATACAATACCTTTTTTCCGTAACAATATCTCATTTCCAAGAGAAATTGGAGAAAAAGTAGTGCAAGTACGAAATCTTGCCGATTTAAAAGTGCTTTAAGGCCTATGTTTCTGAGTAATTACCCAGGAATAGGTACCTATTTATATAAAGTTAATACATAAAATTCATTTTAAAATTAAGATCCTTAAAATTTGGTGTGGATAACATTCAAAGCAAAATCGAACAAAATATTATAAGGCCGCTGCCGAATTGGTGTGCATAATTAAAATAGTAACTCATTTTCTTCTGTCTGTCTGTCTGACTGCTTTTCATTTCAGTTCACATCACGTAAAAACTACTGGATGGTTTTTAACAAAATTTTGTTTGGTGGTACCATGGCATCCTGATTCCAATAAAGGATACTTTTTTTCTGCAAGAATATCTCATTTCCAAGAGAAAGTGGAAAAAAGCAGTGAAAAAATGCAATTTCCGGTTTAAAGTTACTGAAATTTTCGGTTTAAGACTGGAATATTTTCAACACAACTTTTTATTTTTGAAAGTGGGATATTTTAAAAACTACTACGCAACATTAGGCGCCAGTTAAATAAAATTTGTATTTGATTTGAACTTTACTTTGTGGAATTACATTGTTATTTAAATATTTTAAACACCTTTTACAGATGTTTACAATAATTTTTAGAATTTTATATAAATTTTAGAAATTTATCCAAGGCTAGATACCTTTTGTGTAAAGAAAATTTGTATCTGGATAGATTTTAACAAATATTTTGTGAAGAGGTACTTTAGCATCCTGATTCCAATATACTTTTTTCTGCAAAAATACCTTATTTTCAAGAGGTAATAAAGAGAAAAAGCAGTAAAAGTACGCCGAATTGTTTTTAACGGCTTTAAAGTTACTGCATACTTTATTTTTGAAAACGGGATATTTTACACACGTTTGCGCAACAGATGGCGCTATTTTAAAATAATGACAAAATATTAATTACTTGCTGCCAAAGAGCCAATTGAATAAAATTTTTATTTGATTTGTATTTTCACTTTGTGGAATCACAGTATTATTAAAATATTTATAACAATTTTTACAGAGCTTCACAATAATTCTTGGAATTTTTTATAAATTTTAGAATTTGATCCAGGGATGGGTACCTTTATATAAAGTAAATACATAAACCAAAACTGAAGCACTATAAAAATAAGAGTCTTACAATTGATATGGAATACTTTCAAAGCAAGACGCTGACGAATTGGCAGGCACAGCTATTTTCAATAAAACAATAGTATCAAATAAATAGGTCAAGATTTCAAACCTACAATTTTTACCTTTTAATATCCTCTCCGCTTTTTTATAGCTTTTTGGAACGCAGAATAATTTTTTTAAGTAAAATTTTAACAGAAAAGACATAATAAGTCTTTTAAGTAAAACTCCGAAACATAAAAAGTTTTTGTTTTAAGACTTCTTTAAATGTAACAAAAACGTCCCTAAGTATTACACTAAATGTTTTTCAACTTTTAAATTAATGCTAATCTCGATAAAACTTAAAGCACACTGTGCAGAGTTTATTAGGGTATCAAATTAAATTTGGACTCATTCACACTTCTAAGACTAAGCACATGTGTTGATTTATGTTTGCTGGCTGGCTGCAGTATCACATCACACAAACAAAATTTTAACCCACTCACATGAAGCTGTATACATGTAACTGTGGCCTGTACCTGTTGCCAGTACACTATAAGTTCACTTCATGCTTAACGATAGAGTTGGCAAACAAATGTTCTAAATTAAATCTTAAAACTAATCAAATAAACCGCAACGTACTGGCAGCATAAAAACAATTCAAAAAAGCACAGTTGAATATAGGCGAGATCTAACAGTGGCACGTTCTCTACTGCTGGAAGAAAAATTTGCTAGAAAATAATAATAAAAAAAGAAACCAAAATAAAAATAAATGTTTACAGCATATTGCAATTCACTTCGACTCATACATAATTTTACTATACAGATATATTGTAAAGCAACAGATACTGTTGCTGATTTTTTATCTTTATGAAGTCTAAAAATGTAATAATGCCGCAGCACTTGTGCTGTCATCTAAGATCTTCTAAAGCAATCAGTCTTCTTCAGGTGCATTTCAGCTTTTAGACATGGAAAATGATGATGGCATATGGTGGATAAATGTTGCTGAGCACAACAACCAACAGCAACAACTACAGTAATTGAAGAGAAAAAACCGCTTTATATTATGCAAATTTTTCCTGACATTTGTAGGAGTCGAAAAGCAACCAAAAAGAACGATAAACCAAAAATAAAAACTAAAAGCTGCTGTGGCATGTTGCAGCCTAAAGACAAGTTAACGACATGTTTCTTTGCGTTCGTCACGTTTTCCCACGCAGTCGCTCATTATCAAAAGTAAAATAGACAAATACCAAAACTGGCGGTTTCTCTTACTCTACAGAATAAAGTAACCTGTTCTAATGCGCAACAGAATCTTCTTAATATTAATAATACACTTAGAGAAAGAACAAAGGAAAAGAAAACAAATGCAAACGAAATATATATAAATAAAATCAAATGTCGTTCGTTGGTAATCGCATGACTTAAGAGTGGCCATTTTTTTAAATCTTCACGGTAACCCAAGTTAGGTTTTTGTAGAAAGAAAAATTGACCGTGCCAATTTTTACTCTCACTCTTTGTGATTTTTGTGAGGGCTACCTTCAAGCAACAAATATCTGTCTTGAAAAATTTCTTCAACGCTTAGTTATTTCTTCGATCTATTCACCTCCTAGATTTTAAATATCAGAGAGTCATTATAGCGACTTCTACAAATCACTAGGTCTCTGAGAAACGATTATCGTCTATATATGGGACAAACAAAATATCGTATCACCAACGACTAACACAAGCATTAATTGGTTGAATTATAGAAAGTATCTCAGTACTCATTGTTCGGAAAACATTCCGCTAAAAATACCTGAAGACGAAGAGCGGAGCCTTATTGAATCAGCTGCCTAACATTCAACAATAACCCCACAACTAGCTAGATACAATCAAATTTATTCGGTAGATTGCGAACGGCTGAAAATGCCAATCACAGAGATCTCCTCAACTCAAAGCATACTTAAAGAATGCACGAGCCAGCTAAGAGAGATGCTGGAATCTCGAAGAGTAGCATTCCTGAAAAACTATTTGGGAGACTTAGCGCAACTTCTCAATCAGATTATTCATTATGGTGTGCTTGTAGAAACCTTAAAAGGCCAGTCTTACGTAAGCCTCCCTTATGAACTACATCTGGAGGCCGGGCAAGGAGTAATACCGAAAAAGGCAATTTATTTGATGGACATTTGAAAAGGGTTTTTACCCCAAATACTCGTATATCGACTGATATAGTTGAGTTGCCAATTATCGAGTGCTGCAATACCGCTAAGGTTTGAATTTGTTGATATTGAAAAGGCAATAACGGATTTAAACACCAAAAAAGCCACTGGCGTTGATTAAACCAGTAACAAGATGTTATTTGAGTTGCCTTGAATAGGTCGCAGAATTAGTCTTTTTATTTTTAATGCCATCTACAGTACTTTCCCACAGAGTGGAAGGTGTCCTTGATAACCATGATTCCTAAAGCAGGAAAAAAATGAATCATACAGACCTATAAGCGTTTTATCTTATATCTCAAAGCTGTTTGAGAGGATGTTAATAACTAAGCTGAACCCTATTCTAAGCGACAAAGGATGTATTCCAAACCATCCATTCGGCTTCAGGAAAAAACATAGTACGATCTAACAAACTCACAGATTAGTCAATGTTGTTAAGAAGAGTTTTGAAGAGAGAAAATACTGCTCTGCGCTGTTTATCGATGTTTCGCAAGCATTCGATAAGGTATGGCATGAAGACCTAATATATAAGATAAAACTGTATTCTATTCTCGCTTTACATTGCAAGCTTTTATGTACACAAGTCAATTCTAAAACCAATTTGGTGTTATGGTATTCAATTATGGGGCACTTCCTCAGCTAGCAATGTAGAAAAAATACGAAGGCGCCAAAATAGGATTCTTCCAATGATTAAATCTGCTCCTTGGTATATAAAAAACTAGAACATCCATAAAGATCTAAACGTGCCATCAGTTAAAGCAGAAATTGCGAAATTTGCCTTAAGGTATTTAAAGAAGCTTGAAACTCGTCCGAATCCACTGGCCCATAACATAATAAATGTTTCTGGTTACATTCGACTAAGAAGAAGAGACACTGCTTCTCTTATCCGTATATCAGAGGGGTGACCCGAAAATAATAGTAACCTTGAAACATACATTTTTTGGTCTAGCATTGGTTGGACTTAACAAGAATAATTATTTTTTTTTAGAGTGAAGATATGAAGAATTATTGATGGTTCAAAATATATTGAAGATACAATAAATAAAAAATGCAAAAAAAAGGTTGAAAAAGAACTTACCCTATATATATCTATAAATCTAAATATTTACTGAAACGAAAATCCACTGTTGAGGAACAGCACAAAGGTTCAGGACCCGTCCAGTGGTTAAACTGCGAAGAGTTTGGTCATACTAGGGCTTATGGTAAACTGCCTCCAGTCTGTGGCAAGCTTCATGTTACAGCTCAATGCGACAAATCTACGAACAACACAAAAGTTAAGACATGTAGCTAACCGCTAATACAGAGTATGCCCTATTTATTCAATCGTCAAGAAATCCTAAAAAATAGTTACTCCTCCCAAGAAGTCTTAATATCTACCCAAGCAGTCTCAATATTACCCTCAATTTCTGCAACCAACCGCTCCAAATTTTTAATACGCAGTACTCAATCGGCCACCTAAATCTAATTCGAATCCTATTTTACCAGCCGGACTCTAAAGAACGAAATCAGTCCGCTAACTGCAGTCATCTTGAAGCAAGCATTGAGACATTAGTGAATCCGCTCTATGAGCAGCACGATGGAAGAAATAGTACGCATATAATCGATAATGTTGCAGGCGGTACTTAATAAACTATGAACTGTTTTAAAATATGTTTCTGGAACGCAAACGGCCATACAAATTGAATATTTTCTAATGAATCAACAAATTGACATCAGGCTGATTTCAGCAACTCAATTGATAAACAGTATTTTTTGTTTAATCCATTGATTAATCCAAGATTATATATATTTATGATACTAAGGATCCGCGTGGAAGAGCGTGTGGTGATTTACCTATTCTGATAAAAGCTCGATTCAAACCATATTTACTGATTGATTTCTGTAAGAATTACATGCAAGCGACTCGCATTTATCTTCAAGATTTTCATCAGAATATGATTGTATATCCATTTTATTCACCTTCTACTTCTACAAATTACTAGGACCGCAGATAGTAGCAGCAGGTGACTACAACACAAATCACACCTTCTGGGGGTCGCGACTTATTACTCTTAAAGATCGAATTTTATTTAACGCAATCTCGATTGCGGGTTTAAGCGTGATTTCTAGTGGACAACCTACATATTGGACTACTGGTCAACAG
Source organism: Phasia obesa (assembly GCA_949628195.1). Taxonomy (NCBI): domain Eukaryota; kingdom Metazoa; phylum Arthropoda; class Insecta; order Diptera; family Tachinidae; genus Phasia; species Phasia obesa. The sequence continues at coordinate 91,423,693 of OX451215.1, forward strand.
AAAATACTTGATGTTATTGATGTTGGTATAACAAAGAGTCTTTCAAGAGAAGGTATTAAAGTTAAGGCATCTCTAGAGCTATCTCCAGATAACTAACCCCCTATTGTTTCTATATAGAACCCCAAAGAAATATTATTACCATCCATGTTTTTTGCGAAGACAAATATAACAATAAATTGGATATAAAGAAAGTACCATAGACAAAAGAAGAAGTTGATCAATAATAACCTCAAAATAGCAGAACAATCCGAAACGCAGACCCGACGAGAAAATCGATATAATAAAATTTATTCTAAGAATATGGAACGTCTGTTTACTAAAAGAAGTAGGAGAACTCGAAGAGAGTGACAATCAAAAAATCTAATAAATTGAAAAAAAAAAAATAAAAGAAATTGCAAAACGACTAAAAAGGCTACTAAAATCACGAAGAAATGCATCCATGGAAAATTCATGCTCCTCCACAAACAGATTACTCATTCTGGCGCGCAACAAAAAACCTGAAAAGACCCGTAATTCGTAAGCCTTTGTTGCGACCCTTATCTGTTCTAACAAATCTACTGATATAATTAAGACACCAAATAAACTTCGAGATACTTAACGGGCAGTCGCTGGCCTAAACCTTAAGAAATCCTATGGTGTTGACAAAATGATAATAGTCAAGATGTTATTGGAACTTTCTCGAGTAGCAGTTAAAATATTTCTTTATGGCTTTAATGCCAGAACCACACCTAAACCTTAAGTTTTTTCTGCATTTAATTTGACATTTCTCAACTTCAAACTAACTCAATTTGAACCATGGAAAGATACACAATCGAGCAAAGCGTTAAAGATATTCAAGAAATGTCACCAATAGATGATCACTTTTCGAAGAAAATCATCTTCAGTGATGAGGCACATTTTCACCTCAGTGGATTCGTCAATATGCAGAATTGCCATATTAGGGCGAATGATAATCCAAGAGTGATTGTCGAAAAACCAATGCACCTAAAAAGAGTGACTGTTTGGTGCGGTCTACGGGCTAGCGGCATCATCGGGCCGTATTTTTCCAAAATGAGGCCGGTCAGGCAATTACTGTGAATTGTGTTCGCTATCGTGAGATGAAAACGAACTTTTTATGGCGATATATTTTTTCAATGCCACACAACTTACGAAACAGTAGCTCTTTTGCGCGACAAATTCAATGGCCGTGTTATCTCACGTGGTGGCGATGTCAATTGGCGGCCAATATCATATGATTTGACACCGTTGGACTTCTTTCTTTGGGGTTATTGAAAAGAGAAGGTGTACGTCGATAAGTCAGCAGCAATTCAAGAGCTAAAGGATGAGATAATTCGACACATTAACGGCATAGAACCTCAATTATGCCTCAGCATCATCGAAAATTTGGAGCATCGGTTGGTGGTGTGCTGCCGAGGTCACGGCGGCCATTTGGCCGATATTTTGTTCCATATATAATTAACCATACCATTATTATCAAAATAAAAATAAATGATAATAATTTCCTAAATAATTTGTGTTTTATTCCAAATTAACATCGGCCCTTAAAATTTCACCATCCGATATATATGTATGTATATCTGCAAACGTGAAATATACAATTTTAGAAACGGTCGCTTAAGTGTTCTCCACTCTTTATCCAACACCAATTCCATAATTTTGCCACGCACTTGCACACATGTAGTTCATCAGATCTCACAATAACTCTCTCAGCTGTACAATATCTGCAGGTTGACACACAGAAAAAATGTTGTTCCCAATTAAGAGTTTTGATCAGTTCCAAATTAAAGTTCAATTAATTTTTTTATTGACTCAAATATATATTTGTTTAAAACAGACCAAAAAATCCTAATTAAACAATTAATTGAATCAATTAATAATTTTAATTATATCTGAAACCAATTAAAACCTTTAATTGGTGAAAATAATTTTTTCCATGCGAGAAATAACTTATGACCTGTCATGAGACTAAGTGGACCGGTTTGAGTTCTAACACTTTCTATGAAAGGGTCCTGCCACTTTAACAGGAAGATGGCCTAAGGTTCTAGACCTAACCCTCACATGCTTGTTCAGTGCCAGTTACTATAAAACTTGCGTAGCTAGATAAATTATACATTTTCTTTTTACTTTGAAGTTTTCAACATTGACTGTTCATAACTTCTTGCATAGCTTCTAATTTTATAAGTAGAATGAGATGGAACGATTGCCAATTTATGGCGGGGCTAATACACATTTCACAGTGTATAAATAAAATGGAATTTTATTTATATTTGTAATCACAATTGTAAGCATATTTTACATATCTCTTGTCGTCTGTGGAATTTTTTTAGCCATTACAAATGAAATGTTGGTAACAGCATAGATATGGAAAGATCTAAACTAAATGTCCACTTCAATGTCGCGACATTGATAAAACAATTGTCAGATTCGTTGTGCTAAAAATGCAACAGGGCTTTTGTTTTATTTTCTAAAAAAGGCTACCAATCTCATCAAAATTTTCATCGTCAGGCTACCATCGAACAAACATATAAAAAGCAATGGAACAAACTTATAAAAAGCAATAGCCTTTCTTCAGATATTTTTTGCTATAATTTTTTGCTTCGTCTTTTGGCCATCTGAAGCGGACCGACAATAGCATCAATATAATAACAAGTTGCTTGACTTGTCACTTGAAAAAAAAACACAAACAAAAAAATAAAAAAAAACTAAACAAACCATAGACCAGTTCAGTAGGTCACTAAGTTTAGATAAGAATAGAAACTAAAATATGTATGTTGTTGTTGTGTTTAGCAAAAAAAAAATTTGTTTCTTTACTTATTTTTTTCCTTTTAATGAATTGATGTCTTTAATACGTAAATAAACAAAAAACAATGTCAACAATAATGACGATGATTACGACGGTGACGACCGTATTGAAAATGATGATCTAGCAATCGACATGTGATTTAATACTTGTACGAGACACATGCAATGTATTTGCATTTCTAAAAATATTTACTCTGTTCACGATTAAAACTGGTGACACTTCCTTACGCCAAAAAGCGACATCATAAGCGGTAGCAGGTAATAAACATACGGGTATAAAATTATAGAAAATATTATTTATGAAAAAGTTTAAAAGAATAACTCTAAAAATAATATACTTTGTTTTAAAAATTAATTGATACGAAAATGCAAACTCTTTCAGAAAGAGATCTATCACTTTTCTAACATTGCTTCTTAATTTAATCAGTATAGAATGTATTGCAGTTAGAAAGCAATCACAAAGCGCCCTCTGTTTCTTCGAGTATAGGTGCCATTTTTGGCACAACCCTTTTATATCTAACCTTACCTTGATACTATAAAAAATTTAATACTTTACTGCTTTTTAAATATCTACTAGGGTAGATTAGCGAATGATAGTACGAGGACTCCTTTATTAATGTTGATTACAGCACAAAAATTTACTGGATTGAAAGAGTAGGTTTCGTAACTTTCATACAAAGCAAATATTTGACATTTAAAAGACTCTCTAAGGAATATTTTTTTACTAATTAGGTGATTTCAAAAATGCGTCTAAATGTGATTTCGAGTGCGCAATCCACCTATTGGCCTACTGATCCGCAAAGCATACCTGCTATTATTAATTTTGGCATGATTAAGAGTATTCTAAGAGCTTTGAAGAATCTATTGAATTATCCTCAGATCATTTACCCACTATTGTCTATATATGGAACGGGCAAAAAATATAGAAAATATCTCAGTACTCATTGTTCGGAAAATATACCTCTAAGAATGCTAGAAGACGTAGATCATAGTCTTATTGATTTTGACCAAAATCTCAAATCAGCTGCCCAACATGCAACAGTAACCCGAAAACTAGCTAGATAAAATCAAATTTATTCCGTAGATGTCGAACTTCTCTTAGCTTAAAAAATAAAAATTCATAGAGAATGGCAATGATACAGAACTCCTCAACTCAAAAGCAGACTTAAAAACTGCACGAAACGGCTAAGAGAGATGCTGGAATATCAAAAAGTAGCATCCCTAAAAACTATCTGGAGTACCTAGACCCAATTCCACAAACAAATTATTCAATACGGCGTGGGTCTAGAAATCTGGAGACTGGCAAGAAAAGATATCGATAAAGTCGATCTATTTGTTGAACATCTGAAAAAGGTTTTTACTCCAAATGTATCGACTGATTGTGTTAAGGCTTGTGCTGGAAAACCCTTAAGATGAATTTAGTTGTATTGAAAGGGCCATAACTGATTTGAATACTAAGAAAGCACCTTGGTTTGATAAAACCAGTAACAAGATGTTACTTGAATTGCCGCCATATAGCTCGAAAAATTATTCTTTTTATTTTTAATGCCATTTTGAGTCACTAATATTTTCCTCCAGATTGAAAGGTTATAAGTTTTTTGTCAAAAAAAAAAAAAATCGAAGCTATTTGAGAACACATTAATAACTAAGCTGAACTCATTTTTTGCCAATTGTATTTCATCCAATACGGCTTGGGAAAAAAAATAGTATAATCGAGCAGACTCACAGCTTAGTAAATGTGGTTAAAAGTACCATCAAAGAAAGAGAATACTGCTCTGCGCGTTTTATCGCCATTTATCAAGCACTCAAAAAAACAGAAAAAATTGTTTGCACCAATTAAAGGTTTTAATTAGTTTTAAAAGAAAATTCAATTAATTGTTTAATTGATTCAAATATATATTTGTTTATAACATAACCAACAATTTTCTATATTAAACAAATAATTGAATAAATTAATTATTTATAATTAATTTATAAAATATATATAATTTATAAAATAATAATTCAAACCTTTAATTGGTGAAAATATATTACTCTGTTAAGGTATGGCGTCAAGGCCTAATATATAAGTTACAACTGACATTGCCCGTCAATAACTTATAGTTGTTTAACCCATCGGAAATGCATTGTGAAAAAAGGATATTTTTTAAGCTCATCTCAGCCAATTGAAGCAGGAGTTTCCCAAGGTGGTATATTGGGGCCCATTTTATATTTATTGTAAATTTAAGACTTGCCAACTACTAAACTAGTCCACACATCGACACAACGTAGTCCATTTAGAAAAATGGTTGAAGAATTGGAGAATAAAGGTAAATGAAGAAAAGTGTAGTCATATAACGTTCACACTGCGTTAAGACACGTGCCCTCCTATTCGCATAAACAAAACAACCAAATGATACCACAGCTTTCAGGCGTGAAATACTTTAGCATACATCTTTATCGGCGCCTTACTAGGAAAAGGCCCACATAGAATCAAAGTTAACACAAATAAAGTTGAAAGCAAGCCACTCAAAGAAAAAACATGGTTGGTTGGTAATCAGAATCTAAAAGCATCATATTATATATACGGTTGTTGTCATATTATTAAATATTTTATTATGAATATATTATGGTTAAGTTAAACGATTATTGTATGATTAAAAACAATGAAACATTTTTACAATAAAAATTTTTTATTTATAATTTTTATCAACGATTTCAGGTTTGCTAATTTATTGATGAAAATGGCTATAATCAGACTTCCATAAGCTTGTCAAGAAAGAGACAAATATAGTAAAAAATTTATACGAACATCGGAAAAATAAACAAAACAAAAACTAAAACTGTTGAAAATTTTCCTTTAAAGCGTGTTCGTAGTTTAAAACTTTTTACTTTAAAAGTTAATTTGTTCACTAAAATATTGTTACGTTTTTACTTTACCTTGGGTTCTTTTAATTGCAAAATAAATACACTCTGTTATTACTTTTACTGTAAGTCCCTTTATTTATTTAACACCACTGTTCAAAAAATACAGCAAACTGTTAAACACTCTTAAAATTCGACAACTTAACTCTTTGACTTTTAAATTAATACTGCCATACTACTCGCCAGCACGATTCACTTATATAGGTGATTTAAAAGCACCAGAATGTTCTATTCCAGATAGGTCTGGCAGGTTCGATTGTTATTGCTGCTCTTGTTTTCTGTTTTTGTGGTTGTTTATTTCTTTATACTTGTATGTGTGGCTATTTATTTCTTTATACCTGTATGTGTGGCTGTTTATTTGTTAATGCTTGTATTTATGTATGTGGCTGTGTATTTAACTGATGAGTGTTTATTTAATCTGTGTGTGTATATGCGTAAATGCGAATGTTTGTATGAGGCGTTTTTTTCTTCCATCATTGTAAGAAAATAAACCATTAATGTTGTTGTTGTTCGAGAGTATTGTTGTTCAGAGCTTATAATGAATAAATTCTTCTTTCGTAACACTACTCCCTTCTCAAACCTATTCGTCCCGAACAGGCACAGATGTACCTTTTCCATAGTTGGCTAGCCGCTCCAAGTGCACAACTTTCATTTTTGATCTTGGGCTCTGAAACTTCTGTATTCTATAAACTACGTCATTTAGACGTTTTATTACTTTATAAGGTCCATCCCAATGAGTTTGTAGTTTGGGTGATAATCCTTTCTTCCGTTGTGGGTTAAAAAGTAGAACCAGTTGTCCCTCGTTAAATCCCTCAGAGTTGGCAGTTCGATCATATCTGGCTTTCATTTTATCACTGGTTAATTTCATCCGACTCCGCACGAATTCGTAAATATCCTGAAGGTCCCTTTGTGCCTGACTAGAGTTTTCTCCGTCTCCTTCTGCCGATGTTGGCTTAACACCAAACTCTAAATCTGCAGGCAAATTTAACTCAGATCCAAAGACTATTTTCGCTGGTGTTCGTGAGGTGGAATCGTGAACAGCTGATCTATATGCCAACAAAAATTTGGGTATATGCTCATCCCAGTCCCTCTGATGTGCGCTGACCACTTTTCTAAGGTATTCCTTCAGGTTTCGATTGAATCTTTCGACCATACCATCAGATTGCGGATGTAACGGTGTCGGTCTGGTCTTTCTTATTCCATATACTTCGCACATCTCTTTGAATATAGCGGATTCAAAATTTCAACCTTGGTCGGAGTGTAGTTCTAAGGGAACACCATAGCGACACACCCAGTTGCTTGTAAAAGCGTCTACAATCGTTCTGGCTTCTTGATTGGGAATCGCATATACTTCCGGCCATTTGCTAAAATAGTCCATGACCACTAAAACGTATCGGTTTCCAGCATTGCTAGCAGGGAAGGGACCTGCCACGTCCATCGCTATACGTTCAAAGGGAGCGCCTGAATTGTACTCCTGAAGCTGCCGCCGACTCCTTTGTACTGGACCCTTTGCTGCAATGCACTCCTGGCAATTGGCTATCCACTCGGCTACGGCTTGGTGACAGCCGACCCAATAGAAACGTTGTTTTATCTTTTCCAACGTCTTCGTTACACCAAGGTGGCCTCCGCTAGGACCATTGTGGAATTGTTTCATGACCTCTTTGACTTTGGAAGATGGCACGACCATTGAATCTATTACAGTTTTGCCGTCTGTGCTTTCCCAGGTGCGACATAAACAGCCATCCTTCAACCTGAGACTGTTCCACTTGGCCCAATATGCCTTCGCCAGTGGACTTTCTGGTGAGATCTCATTTCGCGTCGGTCTTCTGTCTTCCTCTTTAGCTGCTATAATTTTTTCAATATGGGATCGTTCCTTTGTGCAGTCGGCCAATCTTCACTGGTAAGGTCGCGACTTTTTGGTTAGCTCATGTAGGCTCGCAGCAACACTAGCAAAATTTGGCACAAATCGTCTGTAGTATGTGCAGAGTCCCGAGAAACTTCGTAACTCGTGAAGATTTTTTGAGGACGAGGCCAGTCCTTTACTGCCCGTATTTTATTTTCATCGGTTGATATGCCCTCTGCTGTTACACGATGCCCCAAGTATTTGACTTCCTTCTGAAACAGTGCACATTTCTTAACACTGAGCTTCAGTCCAGCCGCTGATATACGCCTGAAGACTTCTTCCATATTCCTTAGGTGTTCATCGAAGGTCTTTCCCATGACAATTATGTCATCCAGATGCACCAGGCATGGCTTCCAATTGAGTCCCTTTAACACTCGTTCCATTAAACGCTCGAAGGTGGCTGGAGCGTTGCAGAGACCAAATGGCATAACATTAAACTGCCATAAACCATCGAGAGCACTAAAAGCAGTTTTTTCTTTATCTTTGTCAGCTATCTCGACTTGCCAGTAACCGCTCTGTAAATCTAGCGTAGAAAACCACTTGGTTCCTGCTAACGTCTCCAAGGTGTCATCGATTCTTGGTAGCGGATAACTGTCCTTGTTGGTAACATCGCTGAACTTTCTTTAGTCAACGCAGAATCTAGTGCTGCCATCTTTCTTCTTTACTAAAACTACCGGCGAGCTCCAAGGACTCGTAGATGGTTCGATAATTCCGTCTCGCTCCATTTCGTTGACTAGCTGCTTTAAAATGCTTTAAAATGGCCGACTTTACCGCAATTAAAGCACTTAGCGTTTGTCTTACCTTGTCTTTCATCTAAGACTTTCTTTACCGATTCAAGTATTTGCTTTATGTCGTCCATTGTTGTTTTCTCATCTTCAGCAGCTACTTCAACTTTTCGCACTTTGTATGACTGCGGTCTCGAAATGACTTTTGCCTTTTCTTGAGCCAGAGCGTAAGTAATGGTTTCAGCAAAGGATGTGTTTTGCTTAGCGCAAACCGCGTGCTTAATATCTGGGTCACGAATACCATTAACAAATGCCTCCACTTTGAACTGTTCTAGCAGTGGATGGTTTTCCCCAGGGTATATTAGCTGCACAAAGCGCTCTATCTCCATGGCGAAATCCTGAAGCGTCTAATTTGCTCTTTGCACCCTGCCACGTAGCTCCATTCTATACAGCTCCTTTTTATGATCGCCGCCATATTTGCGCTGTAACGCCACCATTATGTCGTCATAATTATTTCTGCAGCTTGTTGGTAGGCTTTCGAGGACTTATGCTGCAGATCCTTTAAGTGAAAGAATCAGCTCAATCGCTTTTTCTTCATTGCTCCATAGATTTTTACTGGCCACTGTTTCGAATTGAAATTTGAAGACGTTGAAGGGTATGGTGCCATCGAAACTGGGAGCTTTTATCCTATTTGTGTTTTCCGTCACTACTCGTACTGGACCTTCTCTTATTTCCAGGCTCATAATTTTATTTTCAATCTTCTGCAGCTTTACATCGATATCCTTCACCTGTACTTCCACGCCACTAGTTTCTAGAAGATTCACTTTTCTGTTTAAACTAGACAGTTGCACTTCTACGGCAGAGATTTGTTCATCGAACTTGCAGACTTTTGTTTCTAAGGTGTCAACACGTTTATTGACGGTTTTAGAAATTTCCTGTAGCTTCTCGTTAACTTTTTCTAGTTTCTCACTGTTAGCCCTAGAAGCTTCCTGTACTTCACCTCTTACTTCAGCTAACAGTTTTTCGCTGTTTGCTCTAGAAACTTCTTGTACTTTAGCTAACAGTTTTTCGCTGTTTGCTATAGAAACATCTTGTACTTCAGCTAACAGTATTCCGCTGTTTGCTCTAGAAGCTTCTTTTACTTCATTTCTTACTTCAGCTAACAGTTTTTCGCTGTTTGCTCTAGAAGCTTCCTGAACTTCTCCCATTTTCTCCATCATAGCGGCAAACATCGTATTGAAGTCCATACTACTTGCTGTTGTTGTTTCGCGGCTACATACCTCTGCCACATCTTTTTCATCGAACTCATATGCGCCAATGTACATGCCACGACGCTTGAATTCATCTATGAGCCTCTTCTGCAGTTCTGTTTTGTTACCTGCTGTAGGCAAATCCAGCTTACTCAACTCCTTTTTCAGCTGCTCCACTTTAAGATCTTCAAATTTCATTGTTGTTCATTATTTTATTTTTTTAAGTTATTTTATTTTACAATTTCACTTCTGTCACCAATTGTTACGTTTTTACTTTACGTTGGGTTCTTTTAATTGCAAAATAAATACACTCTGTTATTACTTTTACTGTAAGTCTATTTATTTAACACCACTGTTCAAAAAATACAGCAAACTGTAAAACACTCTTAAAATTCTTAAAATCAAATAAACACAAGAGTGTTTATTTAATCTGTGTGTGTATATGCGTAAATGTGAATGTTTGTATGAGGCGTTTCTTTGAATAAATTCTTCTTTCGTAACAATATTAATTAAACAACAAAGTATAATTAAAACAAACAATCAAAACTCTTTGGTGTTGTGAAATAAGGTTGAGAAATATATTTAATGAAAGATACGCACATTTACACTAATAAAAAAATAATTAATAAGAAAATAGCACAAAAGAAAACCAATGTTTACGAAATAACACAAAAGAAAACTAATCAACGTGTGAAAGAGACGGGTTGAATTAGTATTTTTTGCTGTCCTGTTTATACGCCGTTTCGTCTCTGGGGTTCTCTTTGACATATCTCTGTTGGCCTACTATTTTCAAAAATAAATTAACATTTTTAACCGACTTCAAAAAAAGAAGGAGGTTATCAATTCGTCTGAATGTTGCTTTTTTTTATGTTTGTGCCCGCATAACTCAGCCATTTCTGAACCGATTTTAAAAATTTTTTCTTTATTTGAAAGGTAATGCTTACAGATTGGTCCCGTTTTAAAAACATTTCATTATTTTAAAGATTAAAGGGTGTCCCCATACAACATACATGTTTTTTCGTGTATTAAGAACCCTAAAGGGCACCAGTTTAAAATTTAAAAAAATTGGGTATCACTATAACTTCCACCAACAAAAAGTAATAAAAAAATAAACTTTAAATTTAAAGGGTGTCCCCATATGTGACGTAATTTGACCTTTATAGGCCTATCTTTTGAACCGTTAAAGACAAAACCTTGAAAGTTTGACAGAATGTCGATTACTATGACCTTTATAATAAAAAGGATAGATATTCCAAATTAAAAATTAAAGGGTGCTCCAATAGTTCATTAAATTTGTTGTATATGACCATACTTTTGAACACTTGTACACCGACCGTTAAATTTACAAAGAACCTTTATTACTAAGTCCGCTATAACAAAAAGTATAAAATTTGAATTTGGAAATAAAAGGGTGTCCCAATAGTTAATGTAATTTTATGTATGTGGCCAAACTTTTGTACCGTTATAGACAGACAGCTGAAATTTACAAGGAACCTGTATTGCTAAGTCCGCTATAACAGGTATATAATTTGAATTTATAAATTAAAGGGTGTTCCCATAATTGATTTAATTTGACCTATATTTCCACTACTTTGTCTGGTATACTTGCAAGTATAAATATTTAGAGTTATGAATTAAAGGGTGTTCCAATAGTTCAGTAATTTTCTGTATATGACTAAACCTATAAACCGTTATAGACACATAGTTGAAATTTACAAAAAATCTATGTGGCCAAGTCCTCTATGACAATATGTCTTTAATTTAAAATTGTAAATTAAAGGGTGTCCCAATAGGTGATGTTATTTGATTTATGTTACCTTATCTTTGAAACCGTTATAGACAGACATTTTATATTTACGCAGAACGTATATTACTATGTCCGCTATAGTAAAAAGTATAAAGTAGGAAATTAAAGGGTGTACCTAAAGTTAATGATATTTGATCCATATGACCTTATCGTTTGAACGCTTATAGATAAACATTTAAAATTTTAACAAAGCTAATGTCTCTATGTCCACAGTAAAAAGTACAAAAAACTTAAAGGGTGTCCTCATAGCTGACGTAATTTGACTTATATTGACTAGTCTTTTGAACCGTTATAGATAGAGACTTATGGAAATGAGAGAGTGTCCCTATAGTTAATGAAATTTAATGTATGCCTTATCTTTTGAGCCGTTTTAGATAGACAACTGAAATTTACACATAATGTGTATTACTATGATCGCTATTACAGTTATAAAAAATTAAAATTAAATGGTGTCCCCATAAAAGACGGTTGTTGGTGATAATAGCTTAACTTTTGAACAGTAATAGGGAGATGCTTGAATTTCACATAGTCTTTACTTCTTTTCCTGCTAACTTTGACGCATTTTGTTTATCTTTTATTTGGTTTATATATAGTTCTTACAGATTACTTCTTACATTTTTAGTTTAGAACTGATGCCCAACTATCTGTTTTGAAGTCGGTTTTTTTTGCAAGAATTATTAAAAATCCTTTTATTTTTCCGGTGTGGGACAATTAAATACCCAAAATTACCCCATTTCAGTTATTGTTATTTTTTGGAATTTTAATCTATCATTTCACATAGCAATTAATAAAGCGTGATAGTTTTTTTAATAAAATATAACCAATCTCCAATTATTTAGGGTTGCCGTATACCATTTTTGAATATAACATTATTTTAAACTTTTTAGTATTTTTATTATTTAAAGTTTTGAAAATGCTCATAATAATTGTTATTGGTTTAAAGCATAGCCTACTATTATCATACATTTTCAAATATTAAAAATATCAACTGATAATTTTAATAAAAATATCAAATATGGATGATTTTTAAAATCATTATATTTCAAAAGTTGGCATAGCAAACACCATATTTTAGTATATATAACAGAAAATAAGATTATTGATGCATAAAAGAAGTTTTTTGATGTGCTTATTCTTTCGGTTCCACCGAAGCCGACTATTTTTTTAAAAAGTAGATATTTTGGCTAAAAACTTTTTTTTTTTACAGTGTTGTTATGAATATTTGAATTTTAGGATTTTTTCATTGTTTCTGCTGCATTTCTCAATAAAACAAATATAATTGCATGCATTTTTATTGAAAAATGAATTTTTGAGATTATGGGTTTGGAAACCCATTTTTTTTTACTTAAAAAATTATAAAAAAAATTATCAAAATAATTCGATTTTAAAGCCGTGTAACACCTCTGCAATCGTGGGAGTCTCAGCTTTCATACCATATGTATTTTATTGATAAATTCGAAAGTTTTTTCTTTTGATTTTTTTCCCCTGTGCGTCATGTAGGTTTCATTGATACATAAATTAGCAAAACATAATACTCACTTTATATTATAAATAATAATTAAATATGTAAATAATTTTACAAAAATTTTGTTTAGAGAGTTTTTTATTGATTTCCTTATTTTTTTAACAAGAGTTAGTCAAATCCAATGAATAAAAACAAACATTATTTGGTTACATATTAATTAACATATAATGTTTATTTTGGAACATTTTAAATCTTTTATGTAATATAATGCTTATTATAAATGAATTATGGTTAAAAATAATATATTATTTTGGAACACTTAAATGTTGTTTTTGTTTACCAAATAATGAATAGTTCATTTTTTACGCCATCTCGAAAATAAAATTGGAATTTTCTGCGTATGTCGGCCTATTGACAACACTAAACTTTCTTTCTATTGGCTAATAATTCTAACTGCGAGTATAACCATTAATTATGAGACTTTTTAGTATAAACGATGAGAGTTTATTTACAGGGTTGCCTATTTGGCCTATTATTTAGATTTACCGGTACGTGCTTATTTGAATCAGTTTTTTGATTACAGACTTGGCAACCTTACTTTAGCCGAACAACGTCATCTATCGGGAAAACATGCGCATGGCGTAATCATGACTTCTATCATTCTAACAAATATAAATTATATAAAACGGCACTTTTTTGGACAAATAAAGTCACTTTCAATATTTATTTTAGAAACAACAATTGGTGTATTGCATAGAGTCATCTGTCCAATATTCATTAAGTTTAGAATATTTTATATACTAAAATCTCTCCATCTCTCCATCTCTATCTACGTTTTTTTTTTTTTTTTTTTTAAACACAAGTACCACTCAGGCAGTTAATGCCTATATTAACTGTGGTACTTCCTTTGGAAAGGGACAGTAGTAGATAAGACAGATGTTTAGTGTGATAGAAAAGCTTCGCTTATGGTAACACTGCAATTGCACTTTGTGATTATTTTCTTTAGAACAGTATTGCAAGCACGTCTGGTGTTACTTAGGTGAATTAATTGGAAACTACCAAAGCCAATTTATAATTATTTTACTTCGCCGGCGATTTAGTGCTATGTGGTAATACCGGCGAAGCAGGGCGCTGTGATATGCACTATTATAAAGAGAAATTAATACATATCAGAAAAGTTGATTTTGCCATGGCTGAGTATTGAACTCGTGACCATTGCTTAGTAGTCAACGTGCTTACCACTTAAGCTACAGCACTTGAAAACAGATTGTTATTTCGCATTCAAAAATATCTTTAAACCTCATTTCGTTATCAACATTTGACAATTACAATTATAAATATCTCTAATTAATGGACCAACCAAATTCAATTTCAAGGTGCTAAAATGAAGTAAAAATTATTCGAAGTTGAACCCTTTTGCTTAATTTTGCTTACTTTCAAGTTCTGGTTTTAATTTTTCAAATTATTTATCGTTTGTTTTTGCTTTTTTTTTTCAACTTAACACTTTTAAATTCGTAATTGTTTACATAGATTTAACGGCAAGTATATTTGCGTCGTTATCAAAGATTGAATAATTTAACATATTTACACGATTTTACTTTACCATAAAATATGATTTTATTATATAAATTAAACGGTTTTCTTTTTGTTTATTCCCATAAAAACCGTCTTAAAAATAAACAAAATCGTAATCGGTTTTTCCAAAAATTGCAACTTTGCGGTAAGTCCCGAGAGCCGGTATCATGAAGTGGACAATTTTTAAAACCAAATTGACGATAGAGGTTAAATATGGGTAAAGGTACCACAAAAATTAGTTCATAAATAACAGTTATTTAAATAAATAACTGTTATTCATGATGACTTTTATTATATTGAAGTACATACGATTAATTAGAAAAATTATTTTCGTATTCATAAAATAATTCTTAGTTTTATAACTTGTGTTTTGCGAGAGTTTAATGTGTATAGATTTCTATATTTCTATATATGTATATCAAAATATCGAAACTTCACAATAAATCGAAAATTTTCAAAAAATTGTCTATATATTTACTTTAATATGCTTATATAATGAGTAATTTTCTATATTTGTACAAATAAAGTAGGAAAACAATAACAGTGTATGGTAGTAAGGAAATCACCATGGTAAAGTTTGTATAAAATTCGGTACGGCCGATCATATTGCTTTACTTGTTAACCGACTTCAAAAAAGAAGGAGGTTATCTATTCGTCTGAATGTTGCTTTTTTATGTATGTAACCGCAGAACTCAGCCATTTCTGAACCGATTTTAAAATTTTTTTCTTTATTTGAAAGGTTATGCTTTCATGTTGGTCCCATTTTAAACACAGTTCATTATATTGAAAATTAAAGGGTATCCCCATACAACATACATGTTTTTACGTGTATTAAGAACTGTAAGGGCACCAAATTAAAATTTAGAAAAATTGCGTATCACTATAGCTCCCAACAGCAGAAATTAATAAAAAATAAATTTAAATTTTAAAGGGTGTCCCCATAGATGATGTAATTTGACCTATTTGAGCCTATCTCTTGAACCGTTATAGGCAAAACGTTGAAAATTTTACAGAATGTCGATTACTATGACTGTTATAATAAAATGCATAAATATTCAATATATTTTAAAGGGTGCTCCAATAGTTCATTTAATTTGATGTATATGGCCATACTTTTGAACAGTTGTAGACAGACCGCTGATATTTACAAAGAACCTGTATTGCTAAATCCACTATAACAAAAAGTATAAAATTTGAATTTGGAAATAAAAGGGTGTCCCAATAGTTAATGTAATTCTATGTATGTGGCCAAACTTTTGAACAGTTATAGACAGACAGCTGAAATTTACAAGGAACATGTATTGCAAAGTCCGCTATAGCAAGTATACAATTTGAATTTAGAAACTAAAGGGTGTCCCCATAAATTATGTAATTTCATCTATTTGGCCCTATCTTTTGAACCGTTAAACACAAACACTTAAAAATTATGCAGAATTTCCACTACTTTTTCTGGTGTGATAACAAGTATAAATATTTAGAATTATAATGTAAAGGGTGTCCTAATAGTTCATGTAATTTGATATATATGGTTAAACTTTTTAACCGTTATAGACAGATAGTTGAAATTTAAACAGAATCTTTGTGACCAAGTCCTCTATAACAACAGGTCTTTAATTTAAAATTGTAAATTAAAGGGTGTCCCAATAGGTGATGTTATTTGATCTATGTGACCCTATCTTTGAAACCGTTATAGACAGAGGCGTGAATGGTGTCCCCATAAAATACTGGTAAAAATAGCTTAACTTTTGAACAGTAAGAGGGAGAGGATTGACATTCACCTAGTCTTTACTTTTTTCCGCTAATTTTGGCGCATCTATTATTTGGTTTAAACCTAATTCTTACAGATTACTTCTTACATTTTTAGTTTATAACTTGTGCCCTTCTATCTGTTTTGAAGTCGGTTTTTTTTTGCAAAAATTATTTTAATTGCTTTTATTTTAGGTTTTGTATATAAACTCATATGCATATATATGACTGTATATTACAGCACCCATGAAATGTATGGGATTTGCAAAAGTATTATGTTTTGCATTACGATTAATCGATACGATTAATCGATTAATCGACCAAAACGTGAAATATTATTAATAAACTTGCAAGATATAAACTCTTTCGACTTTATAGGTTGATCAATAGTTTTTTACGCTTGAGACAGGTTTTGGTCCGTTTTTCGTAAAATAAATGAATTTACGATAATATATTAGCTAAATTACGTTAAAAAAAAAACATAAAAACTGATCGATTAATCGAATATTTGTTTAAGTTTTATTCGATTAATCGGTAAAATATTATGTTTATTTACTATTAAACTGATTTACTAACACCTAGAAGACGCAAATAATGGAATTACGTACTTTCAAGAGTTTCAGTATTAAAATTACTTAATAATATTGCAGGCCTGATTCAGTTTTTGGTCATTAAGCCATAAAATGGACAACATTCAAAAAACCTTTATTCACATACTAAATGAGCGCAAAATGTTCTATCTCGAAGAGAGTTCATATTTCATTCCTTCAGAACTGAATAAGAACCGCTCAAATTTTAGTTTCAAGATAACCTTCGAATTGAACCGTTAAAAAAAACCACTAACGATTTATCACGGGTTAAAAGTTTGTATGAACAAAAAATATTTGTCCCTTTATAACGAAAAAAAAAGTTCGTATAACTAAATCACGAAAACCTCTCAGCTTAAGAGTTATTGACTAATAAAGCCACATATCTTTTTTACAGCTTTTTTAGGCTATTTTTACCACTTAAATGCGAGGGGCCTTTCCGGTTTATGGTTTAGAAACAAAACTTTTATGCACAACGTATTTTTTACCCCCTACATAACCGAAAATGCACGGAGAGCGAAAAAAATAACACATTTGCATATATGGGTGGTCTAACTGTATATGTACATATGTATGGCTATATCAACATCATTTAGTTATATACGATGGTTGTAGAAGGTGATATTCGGGTTTTCCATTTTTATTTTGTTTACTTATATGTATGTATATTGTTTAATCAACATCGAAAAACACAAAACAATTTGGCCATTACCGCCGGGCTAAATAAACGGACTTAGAATTTAAATATATTCATTTTTTACTAATTCGAACAACTGTTCAGGCAGACTTATACTCAAATGTCTAATAGTGTATTGACGTCGTCATCAAATGAATTTCCATTAACATGTTAATGATCACATTGATGATGATCTTAGTGACCATTAAGATTTTTTTATTCTTAGATTTTTTCCAAGTTGTTCATCATGAAACAGTATCTACTAACATGACAGTTGGTGTGCAGGTATAACGATCTATTGCTACCGCCTTCAATGCCGATGCAAAAAAAAAATAGAAAAACTGATTTATTAACAGAGTCATTCTAATGGAACATAGCTGGCTCACCAATGGTATCTAACAGTAGCTTGTTTCTCTTTTTGTTCATGTACAGAGGACGCATTTTTTTGTCATTTGCATTGACATTTATGTAGGTTTGAGATAGATTGAATTCAATAAAATACTGTTGTTGCATGTAACCAAATTAAATATATATTGCATTTTAGTTTAGTTTTTAATAATTACAGTTTTCAACTAAGAATATTGAAATATTAAACAAAGCATTTTTTAATTTAAAAGAATTTTTAAAATTCGAGTCTAGAAGTATTTAGGATTTTCAAAAAATACCAATCTGCCTCAATCGAATACATATGCAATTTGTGGAATTTGTGTGTACTCTCAATATTTTGAAGGCAATTTACAAATCTAGCTAAAATAGTTATGTCGTTATCTTTTTCATTAGATTGATGTTAAACCAAAATCGTTTTTGTTTTATCTAAACCAATGTAATTGCTACCAATTTTCAGATACACATCACACAAACAGAAATTTGCTGCTGATGCGACAGACTTGCTGACGGACCATTCTGGCTGTACCTTCTAATATAATTTCGCAGGAAAAAAATAATGCAATGTGTCCAGACATAACAAAGACTAAAACTAGCACAACATGTCAATTTTAACAATTTGATGATTCGATTTCAACTAAAATTTATTACCCCATGTCTACTACAAAAGTGGTAAGTATGTGTTTTTGTTGCTTAAGTTGCTTCTGGCTCGGTGATTAGGCTGGGAAAATACGGCTTCACAAGATTTTTTAATTGTACATTGGAAACGCAAAGTAAGTGGCATGTAGCAAGTGTTTAGAATATAAACACAAGTCGATATATTCGAAGAAAAAAAAAAAATAAAAAATACAAGTCAGTAGATAATACAATACAGTTGAAAGTTAAAACTAGATTTGGATTAAAAGTGCTGCTACATCATATCATATGTTTTCTTCATTACCACCAAACCATACTGGCGTTTAATTAACTGAAAATTATAATAGAACGGGGAATATTTTTCAGTTCTTAATTTACGAGGGTAAGTCTATATGTAAGTCTATATAATGGGTGATTTTTTTGAGGTTAGGATTTTCATGCATTAGTATTTGACAGATCACGTGAGATTTCAGACATGGTGCCAAAGAGAAAGATGCTCAGTATGCTTTGACATTTCATCATGAATAGACTTACTAACGAGCAACGCTTGCAAATCATTGAATTTTATTACCAAAATCAGTGTTCGGTTCGAAATGTTCAAATGTGACAAATTTTGTTCAGCGATGAGGCTCATTTCTGGTTGAATGGCTACGTAAATAAGCAAAATTGCCGCATTTGGAGTGAAGAGCAACCAGAAGCCGTTCAAGAACTGCCCATGCATCCCGAAAAATGCACTGTTTGGTGTGGTTTGTACGCTGGTGGAATCATTGGACCGTATTTTTTCAAAGATGCTGTTGGACGCAACGTTACGGTGAATGGCGATCGCTATCGTTCGATGCTAACAAACTTTTTGTTGCCAAAAATGGAACAACTGAACTTGGTTGACATGTGGTTTCAACAAGATGGCGCTACATGCCACACAGCTCGCGATTCTATGGCCATTTTGAGGGAAAACTTCGGAGAACAATTCATCTCAAGAAATGGACCGGT
This sequence comes from Phasia obesa, assembly GCA_949628195.1. Taxonomy (NCBI): domain Eukaryota; kingdom Metazoa; phylum Arthropoda; class Insecta; order Diptera; family Tachinidae; genus Phasia; species Phasia obesa. The sequence continues at coordinate 91,443,143 of OX451215.1, forward strand.
AAGTTGGCCACCAAGATCATGCGATTTGACGCCTTTAGACTATTTTTTGTGGGGCTACGTCAAGTCTAAAGTCTACAGAAATAAGCCAGCAACTATTCCAGCTTTGGAAGACAACATTTCCGAAGAAATTCGGGCTATTCCGGCCGAAATGCTCGAAAAAGTTGCCCAAAATTGGACTTTCCGAATGGACCACCTAAGACGCAGCCGCGGTCAACATTTAAATGAAATTATCTTCAAAAAGTAAATGTCATGGACCAATCTAACGTTTCAAATAAAGAACCGATGAGATTTTGCAAATTTTATGCGTTTTTTTAAAAAAAAAATTTCTCAAGCTCTTAAAAAATCACTCGTTATCTACAGTGATATATATGAAATATTAATTATTTCAATTATTGAAGGTTTAAAAAAAAATTTGAGGCATTAAAAAGCGACTGGCAAAAGTTTTGCAAAATCAGTCAAAAAATTAATTGCTTGTTTAACACTTCCACTTGAAAGGCAAATAAAATAATTCTTGCAAAAAAAAACCGACTTCAAAACAGATAGAAGGGCACCAATTCTAAACTTAAAATGTAAGAACTAATCTGTAAGAATTAGATTTAAACCAAATAAAAGATGCGCCTAAATTAGAGGGGAAAAAAGTAAAGACTATGTGAATGTCAAGCCTCTCCCTATTACTGTTCAAAAGTTCAGCTATTTTCACCAGCATCCGTCTTTTATGGGGACACCATTCAAGCCTCTGTCTATAACGGTTTCAAAGATAGAGTCACATAGATCAAATAACATCACCTATTGGGACACCCTTTAACTTACAAACTTAAATTAAAGACCTGTTGTTATAGAGGACTTGGCCACAAAGATTCTTAAAATTTCTGTAAATTTCAACTATCTGTCTATAACGGTTCAAAAGTTTGGCCATATATATCAAATTACATGAACTATTGGGACACGCTTTACAATGTAATTCCAAATATTTATACTTGTTATTATATCACAGAAAGTAGTGGACATTCTGCCTAATTTTTAAGTGTTTGTGTTTAACGGTTCAAAAGATAGGGCCATATAGATCAAATTACATAATTTATGGGGACACCCTTTTATTTACAAATTTAAATTTTATACTTTTCGTTATACCGGTCTTAGTACTACAGGTTCTTTGTAAATTTCAGCGGTCTATTTACAACTGTTCAAAAGTATGGCCATATACATCAAATAAATGAACTAAGGGAGCACCCTTTAATATAAAATTTTGAATATTTATACATTTTATTATAGTTTTGTCTATAACGGTTCAAAAGATAGGCATATATAGGTCAAATTACAGCACCTATGGGGACACCCTTTAAATTTTAAATTTATGTTTTTATTAATTTCTGCTGTTGGGAGCTATAGCGATACGCAATTTTTTTAAATTATCAGCTTTTGAAAAATGAAAAGGTTTCAAAATTTAATAAAAATATTCACATTCTTTTTCTCTATAATATTTGATTAAATATAACCAGTGGAATTTATATCACATACATCTTCGATCTAAGACCATTAACAATTTTAGTGTGACCCGTCCATGGTCTATATTCATTTCTTATATAAATTTGCACAGAGATGGCCGATGGCCGTTAGATTTTATAGGCCCAATTATTATTGCGGTTCGGAGATATCTAAGATGTGACAAGATTGCAATTATTTCTTAGTAGAAGATATAGCAAATATAACATGGGTCCGATTATTTAAATAAAATAAAAATCAAATTACATATTTCCTCTTATTTTTGAAATAAGATGAAAATATAGAGTGGGCCATTACTACTTAAAAAAATCATTTTTGAAAAAAAATTTAAACTCCAGGGGTGTTCGTTTTTCAGCTCGTATGAATATTTAAATTGCTTTGGAAGCTCCATTTTTAAAGATAAAATAATGAAATTTGGGCAATTTTATTTTCTTAGGTTAGTAACTCAGCATACAAAAATTCAACGAAATCGGTAAATGATTTCGTATAGCCCCATACAAAATTTTCCCGGAAATAGGCCACACCAATCTTTAATTATTAAAAAGTTTTTATTAATATTAATATAAATTTACATTTTATGTTTATTACTATTAGTCTTCATATTCGCTGTCACAAAAATAAATATCATCGGAATTATTTTCTTCAGAAATTTCAGGTAATAATAGGAGGTCCAAAACTTGCTGTGGTAACACGTTAATTTTCTTTTTGTAATGTTTGCTGATAATACTAATAATAGGATCAGAGCTTATTAAAAATCTTTTGAAAATATCTTAATTGGACTTTTCACGACTACATTTCCGTGAAAAATGTTCTATGATTTAAAATCTTTATTACGAGCTTTCTGTGCTTCCTCCGATAACTGGCCAATAGGTAACAGTGCATGAGTAATAATCTGCGGACCATGTATTAAAATTTATGTTAAACTACATGTAGATGTACACACTTGCATCCAAACATGATTAATGCAGTGAGTGCGTTGCTAAGCATAAACAAATTTTTCTTTGATGTTAAAATAAAAAACAATTTTTTTTTCCTTCTTATCGCAAAAAACCCGCAAAATGTTTTTATATGATTTGTAAGTAGACATATCATAGAAAATTAAAAAAAAAAAAAAAAATTTACCCAAGCTTCCCCAAACCGGATTTGAATTTCTACTTGAAAGTGAAAAATGATTGTTTTTTACACCAATTTTCAAAAAATATTAAAAATTTTTCTACAACAAAAATATTTAACTGAGATACACATTTGAGTTTCCAAATACCAGAAGTTGAAGGTTCCATTGAAAAAATATAACTTTTATGCTAGCAAAATACAAAAATTTATTAAAAAAAAATTATTTTTTCAGTTTTTACCACTGTTTTCAAAAACACCTAAAAAAAAACTACAACTTTGACAAGGCACAACGCGAATAGTAGATAACATAGAAAAATGAAAAAGATAATTAGTGATGCACAATTCTGTTTACTATAACCTGAAATAGATTACTTTTTAAAAATATAAATTTTCAATTAAGAGCCATTGTTGGGAATTTTAAGCCAACGTGCGTCGTTGGCGTCCTGAAAACATTTTGCTCGATTTGGCTTTGAAAGTATTCGACACCAATTGGAAGACTCTTACTTTTATAGTGCTTCAATTATGGTTTATGTATTTACTTTATATAAAGGTACCCATCCCTGGATATAATTCTAAAATTTATAAAAACTTCTAAAATTTTTAAAATTATTGTAAAGCTCTGTAAAAGGTGTTTAAATATTTTAACAACATTGTAATTCCGCAAAATAAAAATACAAATGAAATTCAAATTTTATTCAATTGCCACCCACCATTTGTTGTTTAAAATATATCTCTTTCAAAAATAATGCGCATCGTGCTTAAAATATCCCAGTTTTAAACCGTAAATTAAAGTTCCTTTATATCGGAAATTGCGTACTTTCACTGATTTTTCTTCACTTTCTTTTGGAAATGAGATGTTTTTGTGGACAAAAGTATCCTATATTGGAATCAGGATGCTTAGGTACCTCCTCACAAAATTTTGTTCAAATCCATCTACTGTCTATAAAACTCAATAAAATTGTACAAACACAACTACTTGATTTTTATTTCTACACACACACGACTACATGATGAATTTCACTTTCATAAAAATAAATGGAAAAAATTTAAACCTGAAATTTAGTCAAGTTGTGTACTGGCCTTTAATTCAATATAATAAATTTTATTTAAATTTTGTAGTGACAATTTGGTAAAAAGTAATATTTTGCTGAAAACAAGCTCATTTTCGAATAAGTATGTTCCAACACTGTCTCCAACCCAATACCCACATCAAACAGCGATACTCCTAAGGATAATTCATATTCCGGTAATTGTGACGATTGGAGTAGCCATTTAGGAGAGAATGTGGTCTAAAATGTTACTTATAATAGCGAAACTTGCACTATTTTAAAATATTGTTAAAATAAGAAAACACATTGATCTATCTTGCATTTTTATTTAACGAACATTTTTGAAAATAAACAAAGGAAAAAAAATTAAACACAATTTGTGTAAAACAAAATTAAACATATTTTATTCAAAAGTCAACAGTTGTCTAATTTTAGGTCGAAAATATTCCGTAAAGTGTTGCCTACTATTATCGACCTAATTTTCAACGAAAGTGTTTTTGAGTGTAGATAGAGAGAATAAATGAACTTAAGTCTTATTTAAACTATTTATTTTTATGCTAATAAATAGTTCGGCTAATAATTGAAATATCCGTAAATATCTTCACGCATAAAATAATGGAATTTAATTTTTTTTACCTTGTACAGAAGTTAAACTTTAAAGGTATTGATGAAATAAAATCCACACTCTAAAATGTTGCTGAAAATTTAGGTTCATATAGTGTCTAAATATTTGTTGAAAAAAAAAAAACTGGTTGTCTAATATTACGTCGATTTTGTGGTTATTTGCAACAAAAAACATAATTTGTTCAATTTTACGCAGAAAAATTAAAAGGTTTAATAAAAATATTTAGTTTTAAACAAAGTGTGCTTAAAATCAGCCACATATGCCTAAATAAGAAAACTGTCAAAGAAAGAAAAATCATAAACGTACTGATACAGTTTTTTGTTTGTTGATAAACTTTTTGTGTTTTTTGTTTAATTAATTTGCTTGTTAAATCATAAAAGTTATTAAAAACAGCTAAATGAAATCTCATAAGTAAATGCCAAAGATAAAAAAGAAAATATTGTTACGTTTTTACTTTACGTTGGGTTCTTTTAATTGCAAAATAAATACACACTGTTATTACTTTTACTGTAAGTCACTTTATTTATTAATACCACTGTTAAAAAAATACAGCAAACTGTTAAACACTCTTAAAATTCGACAACTTAACTCTTTGACTTTTAAATTAATACTGCCATACTACTCGCCAGCACGATTCACTTATATAGGTGATTTAAAAGCACCAGAATGTTCTATTCCAGACAGGTCTGGCAGGTTCGATTACTATTGCTCTTGTTTTCTGTTTGTGTGATTGTTTATTTCTTTATACCTGTATTTGTGGCTATTTATTTCTTTATACCTGAATGTGTGGCTGTTTATTTGTTTATGCTTGTATTTATGTATGTGGCTGTGTATTTAACTGATGAGTGTTTATTTAATGTGTGTGTGTATTTGCGAATAATTGTTTAAGGCGTTACTCTTTATTGTTTGTTTCTTTCTATCATCATTGTAAGAAAACAAACCATTAATGTTGTTGTTGTTCGAGAGTATTGTGGTTCAGAGCCTATAATGAATAAATTCTTCTTTCGTAACAATATAATTTCTTGTTTCAACTTAAAAGTTATATGGAACCAAATGGTAAAGTATTTAAACGCCAAAAAAAGCAAGCTGTAAAAATAGTGCCCTCAAATCAGCAGCAAATCCTGCCTCACACATGGCCGTGCCCCAAATTAAGTTAAAAAGTATTTCTGGTGGCGATACTACTACGCCGCCAGAACAACATCCGCGGAAGCTGTTATACGTTTGGTTTTAATACAATTTTGATTTCATTTCTAAAGTTTTATAAGTAATCAATCAAAAAACTAATGGTTCTATTATAACTATTCTAACAAATATTTTTATATTCAATTCTTAAGTTAATTTGACTTTCCTGTAAAAAATTGTATAAGAGTATATACGGATCACGTATGATCCAACGATCCTTATTAAAATAAATGTTTACAAATATTAAATGCATTTTTATTCAAGATAAAATGTAGAAAATTAACCAAAGGGAAACATATTGAACACAATTTGTTGAATATAATTAAACACATATTGTTTAAAATTCAACAAAAGGTGTAAAAATTTAATGTCTAATTTTAGGTCGAAAATATTCGGTAAAGTGTTTCCTATTTTTATCGACCTAATTTTCAACAAAAGTGTTTTAGAGTGTAGCATATAATTGATTACAAGTGAAGGTTGTGCTATATTTAAATAATTAAAATTCGAACGAAATTCTTTCAAAATCTTATTAGACAATTTCAAATTATAAAACACTTATTCGAAGCTTAAATAAATCTTAAATTTTTTATAATTTATGGCAATGATAAGAAGTTTCAGTTGTTTCTTGTTTGCGAAAAGTTCTTTTAATTCCAATTAAGGAATCTTATGACACACACATTTTTTTGTTTAAAACAAAATTTAAATTTATTTGTTTAATGCACACACACACACACACCATACCAAGTTTTACAAGGCAAAAATGGCCTTAATGGGCGGTAGTTACAGAGTGGCGGTATTTTCATCGCAGTGTAATAGAAGGGACCTTTGTTTCTGTTATTTACTATGATAAAATATCGTGGTTCTTTTTGGGTTTTTTGGACTGAATGGTACATGAAAAACATGAAAATTCATATCTTGATAACAAGAAAAAAAATGCCCAGAGAAATGGCTAAAACAAACAAAGTTATTGTACACAACAACTCTAAACATTTTTGGCAATGCAAACTTTTTAAAAAGAAAGACGACAACAAACTAAACGAAGAAAACAAAGTACAACACAATAATCCGAGCCAAACAACATCATTCTCATCTTCAGTTACTACAACTCAACTTTTTAGCCACATCATCATAATAAGGTTTTTTTCTTTTCTTTTCTTTTTCGTTTTTTTTTTTTTTTTTGTTTTTTTATTTTATAAACAAAGTGGTTATTGTTCATAATTCCATTATGGCTTAAATAACACCAAATACACCACTAACTTCGCTTTAAGGAACTAAACTTAAATCAACTAACAGAAAGCAAAAAAAGGACAAGTCGTTAAACATTAAACACACAGAAACCAAATTATGCCAATTTATGCATTTAAACGTGAAATAAACACCAAAAATAAAAAGAAGCTGCAACTTTTAAGACCAAATATTTCAAACCTAAAAATCTCCTAACAAAATGTGATGCGGTACGACTTTGTTTTTTTTTTTTTTTTTTTGTTATTTGCCTGCTGAATGCTTTGGTTGCTTGGTGAATAAGCAAGCAGGAGGCTGTTATCTTAACATGTAATCTGGCCAGAATTTTTTCCAGTTTTTTTTTTATTTTTTGAAGCAGCCATGATTTCAGTTACTTTTATTCTAACTAACAGCCCAGAACCAAACTTTTCATTTTGAATTGTTGCAACAAAACGAAAAGCTAAGATTTTGTTAAAATACATTTTTTTCGTTCTTTATTGGAAAAACTTCAAATGTTAAACATAAAATTGTGACATTTGAATTCAAGACTCTTTTAATTCTACATTTTCATTAATGTTGATTTTGTCTATTTATATCTTGTAGTTAAATAGGGCATTGATGTTAAATTCGAAACTGTATGCCCAGAAGAACATGAAATATAATAAAAAAGGATGTTGTTATTAAGAAAATATAGTTAAAATATTTATTTATTTATTTATTTATTTAAAGTCTATGGTTACAAATCATTACAGACCGATACAGCTGAATAAATTTATTTACAATTATAATTAAATATTTTAAATATGATTATTAAGAGACAAAATAATAAAAAACCACATTAATCAGAAAAATCAATAAAACTAACGGGTTATCCATTTCGTGGTTTCAAAAGTATGGGGCTGGAATTCGACATCTGTCAAACAAAGTTGTTAAATCAATTTTTTTCTTTTCAGTTGAAAGTCTGTCATTGACGAAAATGGATCGCTTAACCCTAGTCCTTATACTCGAGTACAGGTGTGGCCACTGACACTTTGGAGTAATGCACTTCCTAAATGGCTTACAATTTTCTACGCAACGGACACCTCAATTACTATCCTGGCCTTCATGAGATTCATGAGCTTCTTAAGCCGAGACCCCCAAGAACGTATACCCAAGTACTGATGTGGCCACTTATGCAATTGCATTAATAAAATTATTAAAGACTTTGTTTTTTTATGGTAATGTAAATTTATTTTACTTATTATAACTTATTTTATTTATTAAAACTTAACTTATTTATTTTTTGTCTTTATTATTGCATACAAAGAAATTACTCGAATGTTGCACACATATTGGCCGTTTACATTCAGAGCACATGTTACGAGTGCGTCTTTTGTGTTCGTCGTGAATATAACACAAATAGCAGCTTCCAACTTGGATTTTTTTCCTCGCTGAGCCGCTGCTGCACTCGTTGAAGTTGTAGGGTCAACTTTTCCATTCAAGGCCGTTTTATATAACTCACTATGCCAGTGCATCATCGTTTCGCTCGTTCCGATGAAAATATCGCTGCTGTAAGTGAAAGTGTTGCCGAAGAACCGAATGTGTCGATTCCTCACCGTTCCCAGGAATTAGGACGTATTTTGCATTTAGGCTTATTTTCCATTTGGATCTACACCTGCATGCATATAAAGTCCAGCTCACACAACAACTGGGTGCCACATACCACAAAACTCGAGCGAATATGGCTTTAATGAAAGAGACATTTCCTGACCGCGTAATTTCATACACAGCAACTGTAGAACCTATCAAATCCTGTTGCTAACAGTTTGTAGCTCAGAAAAATATTCAAATCATTTGCTTACATTAAAACATTGCAACATTTAATTACATACAGCAAATTTTGTATGTAAAAAGAAAATAACTTAGGGCCAAGGTGACTTCCTTTAGGGGCTCCAGAGTTTACAACAATTTTCTTAGAGGTAGTATTATTGAAATCCTTAGCGTTCTGCTAAATAAATAAGACTTTAAACAGCTTAAAATGTTTTAGTCGAAAGCCTTACAGAAGTCCGTATTAATAACATCTGCTGTTTTCCACGATTTAATAAATTTGTAAGGTGCAAGATGTGTGTACCTTTTCTGAAAGCATGCTAAAACGGTGACGGTAATGACGGCATTCTACAGCTAAGAAAGTCTTTTCAAAAAGCTTTAGTATTGCAGTTATGTTTGACTTGTTTCTCCATTTAAATAATGAAATAATCAGGCATGTCAATAATTCCGTTCGGAATTGAAGTGATTCCATAGTTACCATTTCGATCGGAATGGTTTTAGCCATAGATTCCGTTCGATTTCATTAAATCGAAAAAAAAAAATACAAAACCACTTTTAATGCGGTAACATAAGAATAAATGTTGCAAAACAATCAGCCATGTTCCAGAGCTAAATTTTGTTCGAAAGTGCTTTTGATTCCTAATTTTGCTTCTATAGAAAACGTAAAACGAAAGAAAAAAATTTTGGGAATAAAACCACTTTAAAATTGCTATGTGGAATTGATATTTTAAGATATTTATAGCGATTTAAACTGTTCATAACATATTTTTTATTAGTAATGGATATTATTCTGGGCCAATTTTTACTATAAAATGTAAAAATCGACCGATAAGTAAAAATGTAATGAAGGGTTTAAAATACATTTTCATTTTAATTTATTTGAATTTTATTATAAAAGTGAAGTGATAAACCGTGCTAGAAAAGGTTTTTTATATCAAATATTCAGTTACACTTATAACTAATACTTAGTAAAATGTTTTTAACCTAAAACTTTAGCCCCTACACTGTGGTACATATTTTGAGAATGGGGCCAAAAAACATTTTTTATGGTTACCGATATTACTCCTTTGCTGACGAAATGGCAAGCACAGCTAGTTACAAATAATTAATACAAATAATTTCGGCCTCCAAAGTATTCTAATTTAATCATTTTCGATTATGTAATGATTAAAATCTAAACTTTATTTGAAGACATTGGAATGTGTTGATATATTTTTTTAAACTAATTTGAAATTATTTTTTTTATTTGTCGAATCATGCTTACATGAATTATATTGTTTGTTCTCGCGTTCACTCTGTATAAGTGCATTTTTACGCCAGAAAGAAGAATCATTTCCTTTATCTATATAAAGTCGCTCACGTAGAAATAGGGCTCATTTAAGGCTTTTAAATATTTTTTTTCGGGCAATTCATCTATTCCACAAACACTCAACCCCATTAGAGTTAAGTTTCATTCTTACTTTATTTTTCGTCTGGTTCAGTACTCTGCTGTCAATATGTAGAAAGAAAATCAAATGTACATGCCCAGAGCTCGACATAGAATCCACAGGTGACCATTGTTCTCATACTTGGTTAGGTTAGATTAGGTTAAGGAGGATCACACATAATTGTGCCTGTGTAGATTTACAAGATTATTATTGAGCCATAGTGACTCCTCTGATATTCTTCGGTGTCCATAGCTCTGTTCTAATCAATCCCTCTAAGTAGTCCGGTGAGCTTCATAAATTTGACAATTAGCATAGCTTCAACACCCCTCAAGTACTCCATATTCTGAAAGAAAAAAAAACCATAACATTTATTACGACTGTGTGCAGGGCATTGACAACGATAGTGAAATGTGTTTTCCCTTTCTTCGCCACACTATTTGTAGATATCATCATCGCAAAGTCGAATGTTTTTCAAGAAGTATCTGAGATCATTATGTCCTGTTTTTATACCTACATACATTCTCAGTTCTGACTAACTCATACATAACAGCCTATCCCTTTCTCCAATACCTTTTTCCTCCAGCAGTGATTTCGACTGTGTGTGTCTCAACGAATTATTCCACATTGTATCGGCATCACTTCTAAATTTTTCTCTCATCCTCTTATATTTAGAATCGAGACCAGGGTATATGTCCTCACATCTAACGCTTATGTCTAAGTCAGCTCCAGCTCGTGCCAACTTGTCTGCAGCTTTATTTCCTACGATATTGAGAGCTTATTGCTCTCTGCGACAACGGCTGACTAATCGATCTAATACATCTATTTCCGAGTGTTTTTAAAGCCGCCTGACTATCTATGTAAATAGTGATATTGCTTGAGAATACCGGCTTCGTAGAAAGTAACCCAGCAGGTTAAGAAAACGCAAAAATTTCGGCTTAAAAATGTTACATAGGTTATCCAGTATAGAAGTGTGTCGGAAGCCTAACTTCTCGCTGAATAGTCCACTTCCTGCATCATCATTCTTTTCTCTCCAGAGGTTTCAATCAATTTTCATTGGCATGATTGTAGTTATCTCCTTGTATCAATAGATTTCAGGTGTCAAATAATCGGTTTCTATGTTCTCTAGTTGATATTTCCTTATCAATGAGAAACATTTAACATTTTATTGTTTATTCATTCTCAATCTTAATTGTTTTCTCTAAGCATTTTCTTTTATATATATATATAGAGGATCGATTCCAAGAATTGTACACAGAGCTTCAGTTGCCGTAGATTTCCTTGATCCTGTAATGCAATTAATTTCGTGGATTAAGTCCCCACGTTTTTTCAATTAAAACTTGGCAGGAATACATTTCTCAGGAAGGTTACATTTAAGACCTTGGTCAAAAATTACACCTAAAAATTTCGCTTCTTTTGACAGCGAAAGAGTTCATTGCCCACGGCCAAGGCACAATATAAATCATAATTGGTCATTAACAAAAATCAAAAATACACAATGTTGGTGAAATAATTTCTTCTTGAGATGTAACCCTAGTAGCAAAGGCGTCCATATGTGCGCCAGCATTCTCTGCATGAATTGGCCTTTGTAAGAGCATTTTCATTGTACATTCTTTCACCATTTTATCACTTCCGGAGCATTAAAATGTCTCTTGCACTTGATTTGATATTGTTGAAAGCACTTTCAATATCAAGAAAAAAAGCAAGTGCAAATTCTCCATAATGAATACATTGCTCTATTTTTTATGTAAGACCATGGAGGGCTCTCTCCACTAATCTACCTTTAGTGTAGGCATGTTGATCACGTGAGAATACCATATTGTGCATCCTGTCTCTAATGTGATCATCCATCACTTTTTCTAGAGTCTTGAGTAGAAAGCACATAATACTAACAATCGATCTTCTTTTGGTCAAACAGTCTTTCGGGTTTGTTTACCCAACAAATTTATGGAAATTTTCAAAGAGCTTACTTATATTTCTCTCTTCGGTCGACTTATTTCTATCAAAACCACTAGTAGACGCAATCGACCACGAATAGGTATAAATAGCAATTCTGACATGTAACAACGCTACTGTGAACCTAGCAGATGAAGACCCTTTACATCAATTAAATAGTAAGAATTTTTATTTAAGTACCATTTTTGTATTTCGTTAGAATTTCAGTTAAAACAAACGATCGGAATTGCTTAGCTGTGGTTGGTGTAAACTTAAACATACAAGTATATTTTTGTTAAGAATTTCAATCAACCTAACTATTTTTTGATTTAGCCAATGTTTAGTGGCTTTGTTATCTTCAGAATAAGCGTTTCATTAAAAGAACAAACCTTATTTTACAATCAATTACGAGTATCTTAAAGATAATGTATCGATTTACTAACATTCTTTTTTTTTTTTTTGTTTTTGTGTTCAACAATTTTTGCGTCGGTTGGTCTCATTTGTTTTATAAAAAATACGAGTACAACTTCAGCCCTCCTATTTTGCTGCTTTTTATCTTTAAATATCTGTTTATTTATTCTACGCCCTACTCAACGCCCTTTATTTTCTTTACAAAATAACAAAGCTGTCCTTTAAGACCACAGAACGAAAAATAAAATTCAACCAAAAACATTTTTAGGCAACATCTAACGCCTAAACGACAACTGTGTGTGTGGTATTTGTGCACTTGGTTTTTAAAGTTACTGATCGTTTTGTTGTTTAGAACAAACAAAAAATCAAACAACAAGAACAAGAACAATCTGTGAACAACTGTTGCTGTTGCTGTTGCATTGCAGTTCTCTTCTTACTGACAGCTTTAAACACCATTGTTATTGTCTTTGTTGTTGGTGTAAAAAATTAAAAAAAAAATCGTTACAGCTGCTGTTTGCTGTTCACTACTGTTGTTGTAACTTCAGATGCATTTTTGTGGTATTTCGATTGTCATTTGGTATTTGGCAGTTTACTAACAGTTCACATCCAATTAAATTGGTTAAAAAACTCAAACACCAACTTTTACACACACACACAAGCCCACAATTATAGTTAGAAGTTTTAGACGTAGAAGAAAAGACCAAGTCTAAAATAACATAAAAATAAGTGCGATCTTATTGTATAGATCATGTTCTTGGCATCTCATGGCGTACTTCGTTCTTTTTTCTTTTTGCTTTGTTTGCTTCCTTTTTTATTTCTTTTGCTTCATTTAACAAATGTTTGTTGCATTTCTGCCGAGTTAGTGGACATTTGGATAGTTATTGGCGTAGGAAATAACCATAGTCCACAAGCAAAGTCTTACATACTGGTACATATCATCTGTTTACGATTAAATGTTTGTGGTATTCAAATCTATGTAAGTGTTATTTGAAAGAGATTGAAAAGAACGTCGAAGAAGTGTTTTGTTTTCATTTATTCCTTCTGCAGCATTTCCTAAGAAGTGATCACAAATATTTATTTGAATAGGAAAAAGAAGGAAAAAAAAAACGGAGAATTTCTGCGACAGATTCTGTATCTTAAGCTGTTTTATAATGAAGCTTCAATTAAAAGTTCTACAAAACTTTAATGAAGTGTTTGTTTGGTGGCTTGACGGTTTAACAATGAAAATTTGAATAAAATAAAGCGTAACTGCGCAAATTAAAATGTTGAATTTTAGGTTAAGCGTTTTCTACAATTAATTTGCTGTGAAATTTTCTTAGTAAGATTTTCCAAGTTGAAATATCACAGATAAGCAGTCTTTGATGAAAATGATTTTATTTAATTACCTTAAAGAGGAATGATCCTTGCTAATGTGAAGTGTCAAAAAGTCCAACTTAATAATTGTGACACAAATTAAGTAGTCATTGTGGCACAATATGAAGAATTTAAAAACCACTTGATGTCCATAATCAAAGTTTCATAAATTCCAATAACTTAAAGTATCCTGAGAAAAATATAGAACTTGGCCAACATTTGGCTTAACTAAGAGCTAACTGTTCCAAGACGGCCTTTTCTAAGTGTCAGCGACTTTATGTTATCATTACGTTTGCTCATTAAAATTATCCGACACAGAAAACAATTTTGGCACCAACTAAAGGTTGTCATTATTTTCAGATATAAATTTGATTACAAAATTATTAATAAAAAAGAAAAAAACTAATGTTTTTATTTAATATAAAATTGAATCAATTAAAAATTTAATCAAATGTGTATCTGATGTTAATTAAAACCTTTGATTGATGCACACATTTTTTTCTGTGTATTATCTCCTTTGAAAATTCAAGAGTTTTTGAACAATTATCTCAAAACATTAGAGGCTCTTTAATCGAAGAGTTACCTACTTTACGGTATTGGTGTAAACATATTAAGCAGGAAATTCCCTGTAACCATTTGCATATATTATAAAACAATGATTGCATAACATAATTCTTGCAAAAAAAACCGACTTCAAAACAGATAGAAGGGCACCAATTCTAAACTAAAAATGTAAGAAGTAATCAGTAAGAATGAGATTTAAACCAAATAAAAGATGCGTCAAAATTAGAGGGAAAAAAAGTAAAGACTATGTGAATGTCAAGCCTCTCCCTATTACTGTTCAAAAGATAAGCTATTTTCACCAGCATCTGTCTTTTATGGGGACACCATTCAAGCCTCTGTCTATAACAGTTTCAAAGATAGGGTCATATAGATCAAACAACATCACCTATTAAGATACCCTTTAATTTACAATTTTAAATTAAAGACCTGTTGTTAAAGAGGACTTGGTCACAAAGATTCTTTGTACATTTCAACTATCCTTCTATAACGGTTCAAAAGTTTGGCCATATTTATCAAATTACATGAACTACTAGGACACCCTTTACACTATAATTCCAAATATTTATACTTGTTATTATACCAGAGAGAGTAGTGGATATTCTGCCTAGTTTTCAAGTGTTTGTGTTTAACGGTTCAAAATATAGGGTCATATAGATCGAATTACATAATTTATGGTGACACCCTTTAATTTCTAAATTCCCTCTCATTTTCGTTTGTACGAGCGCATGTGTTCTGTATATCTTGTTTTTAGTGTTCGTCCCGTTTGTCCTATATATGTATGGTTGCAGGTGCAAGTAAGTCTGTATACTCCGCTGTTGTTAAATTGGTCGATTGTTTCTGTTCATTTTAAACGCGGCTGGAAATGATGTCTTTACATCGAAAGCGCTCGCTAAACGTACCAAAACAACAGCCAGTGACGACGGTCTTCACCGAAAGGTATGACAACAGTATTTTATTTACTGGCGGAACAAATCCAATCAATTTAATTACATAATTCCAAATTGTTATATTACAAACATTATTTTAATAAATGTAATCTAACACATACATATATTTTATGCATTTTTATTTAAGGAACAAATTTTCAAAAGAAACAAATTAGAAAAAATTAAACAACGTTTGTGTAAAACAATTAAACATAGTTTGTTTAAAATTCAACAAAAGATTTAAAAATATTGTTGTCTAATTTTAGGTCGAACATATTCGGTAAAGTGTTGCCTACTATTATCGACCTAATTGTCAACAAAAGTGTTTTAGAGTGTATAAAAGTTGTTAAAAAAACATTTTATAAACCAAAATTATTTCTATGAATATGGGCATAACACTTTTATATTAAACTAGCTATGCCCACATACGTTGTGTGCGTCCTGAAAATATTTTCCTTAGAAAGTAATCCAAATCCTACTTTTATAATGCTTCACGTATAAGTATTTTCTTTATTTAAAGGTAGGATAAAATTCTAAACTTTATATAAAATTCTAAAAATTATTGTAAAGCTGTGTAAACGGTGTTCAAAATATCCCGCTTTCAAAAATAAAAGACGTTATAGAGTATGCAGTACCCTTAAAATATCGGGCTTTCAATTTCGCAAGTTTAGCGATAAGCCTTAAAGTATGAATATTGGTAAAACTGCGTACTTTCACTGCTTTTGCTCCACTTTCTCTTGAAAATTAGACATTTTTGCAGAAAAAAAGTATCCTATATTTGAATCTAGATAATAAGGTACCTCTTCAAAAAATTTTATTAAAATCCATTCTGTAGTTTTTACGTGATGCGAACACAGACCGACAGATTGGAAAAAAGTTACTGTTTTATTATATGTATAGATATCAGTCACTATTTACTACTTCTACGAATTCTTATTTGTTAAGTCATAAGTACAACTGGAAAACTTGTCATCAATATGCAACTAAGAATGTCCACCCCAAAGGTTCACTCTGCACTTGTAAAAAATTATGAAAATAAATTTAAATTACAAACTTTACCTATTTCATATCATAAATTTGGATTATTGATTAATTTCTCATCAGAAATTTTCTCTTCAGTTATTCTCCAACTATAATACTTGTATATGTTTCTTTAGCTGACTTTACAAGTAAGTGATACACGAAAAAAAAACTGTCATCTTTATTTTAAAGTTATGCTACATGATTAATTCGGTAGTAATTAATACCAAAAAACACGAAAATCCACAGAAAAATAACTTTTATTACAAAAAAATACTCAGTGTTATTTAAGGAGTATTACGAAAAAAAATCGTTAACAAGGAAAAAGCAGGTGGCATTTTGACTTCTGTTACTCTCAGCCAGAAAAACGTGATGAATATAAAAAATGGAATTTTTTGCGAAATTCAACTAATATTTTTTGTTTTGCGCTTTAAGCTGATTAGTTTAGATTTAACATGGTTACAAACTAAGCATGGTAATAAACTGATTTTAATATACATATATTAATATATACATATATGTATTTTTTTTACCTAAATTGGCGAAAAATAACAAAATGGTAATTATACAATTAAAAATAAGTAAGAAAAAAATTAAGAAATTTCTCCTTAGGAATTTTTAATTTAAAACAATCATAATTTCAAGTAACTGAATATTTGTAATCTTTAAAATGAATATTAGTAATCTATATTTTCATATCTTTCCTTAAACTAAACGAGGAGAGGAGTTAAGCTGGTCTCTGTGCATGACCTTCATCGAATTCAAAAAAGCTTTCAATTCCATTGATCGAAAAACATTTGAGTGGCAATGAAAAGCAGGGGGATCCCAGAGAAAATAATCCGCCTTATCAAAATCCAATATGAAGGCTAGCGCAAGCCTCGCAAGCTTTTAGGACAACTACCGGGGTAAAAACAAAGATGCATACTGTCACCTCTGCCTTTCCTTATAATATTAGATGCTATTTTAGACAATATAACGGCAATATAACGGGATCGTCTGGCGTGTGCATCAGCATTTATAAGACCTAGACTACGCTGATGATATCGTCCTATTGATCAGCAGAAAATACCACATATAGTCTAAAATGGACAACCTCGCTTCAACCACTGCCAATGTAGGTCTACGAGTCAACATAAACAAGACGAAATCGTGCTCTGTCGCATACAAAGAAATGGGCGATTTTAATATAAACGGTACTCTGATGAAAAACTTTGAAAATATACTGTTTTTGGGGTAGCGTGATCACGTCACAAGGTGGCACTATAAAAGACGTGGGAAACCACATAGCTAAGGTCAGAATTCCCTTCCATCAACTTCAAAACGTATGGAAATCGAGCAAACTTTCCCCGACGACTGAAATAAACGTCTATAATATGCCATGCCACAGAAATATGCCATGCCAAAGAACACCTGAAGGCGCACAATTACCAGCGAAACAGACAAAACTTTTAAACAAAATTTAAGATATGTATATTTTGTTATTGCGTTAATAAAAACGATGCATGTTGATAAAAACGATGCTCACTTTTGCATCGTTTGCACTACCCATCGTGAAAACCCATATTTCTTGATCTTTTGTTATAAATAAATTTTGCACAAACTACTAGGCAAACACTTTTTCTTTATTTTTTCTCTTATTTTAAATGGTTGTTCTTATCTGTCTTGCCATTAGTGAACCTTAGGTTAGCGCTCAAAACAGAAGTTAACGACTTGCAATGTCAAAGCAGGAGAGTTAGCGATCTACAGAATATATTACATTCTGCTAATATCTATCTACCGACAAACAATATTTTCTGAAAGCCTCTCCGGGTGGCTAAAATACAACTGAACATTCCCTTTCAGTCAACTATTATGGCCTGAAATAGAAGACATACTTAGATAATCATTTTCATTTCAGCAGGACACAACACAAAGGCACACAACTTTTCAAACAATCGATCTTTTGCGAACTAAGTTAGGTAGTCGTGTTATCAAACGTCTTATCGATGCGAATTGGCTACCTCGAAGGATTTTTCTTTAGGGGTGCTGTTATGTCAAAACGATCCTTTACACTTTAAGGGTAATATCATTCGAGCCATTCGTGAGATCAAAAATTTACTGAGTAGATAATCAACTGCAAAGAATTCGCTTCGCCTAATCATCACCCGAAAATTATAAAAAAAAAATTAATCTTAAAATTATGTAAGTACACACAGAGAAAAAATGCTTATATTATGGTCACAGAAACCATTTTGTGTTCTCTGTAACAATATGTGGTTGCGATAAACAACTTATAGTTATTTTACACATTACTAAAGTCACGATAAACAGTTTTTGTTACTATTTGCTTATCCAATTGTTAAACACCCAAAAAATGCAATATGATTGGTTTGATCTATTTACTTTTCAAACAACAGGTAAATTCTTATTAGTAATACAAAATTATATTGTATTTATAATCATAATATAGTGTTATGTTTATATTTAAAAAAATAACAATTTATGAATTGAATCATTTCTCATATCGAACTCTTAAAAAATAAACTAATAAATAATTGCGTATGATATTTTTATATAAACAAATATGGTATCTTCTATATATAAATAGGCAAAGACAAAACTTTAGATCCCTTTTTCTCCTATGTTTGTCAACCGATTTTGTTTATTTTTTCACCGGTTAGTAGATATTATCTAGCTTTAGTGCACAGTCTATATTTGATTAAAATCGGTTCAGTATTTTAGGAATAAATGGCTCTTTAAATTGCTACCACTACACATGCTAAAAACACACATGTATGTGGTAGCTTCAAGTAAAACCAAATGTGCGTGTTTGTATGCAATTTCATTTTTTTGAAAACAAAAAGAGAAGGAGTAATTATACAGTTGTTTCTCTATTTAAATGAGTAAAGTTGAAAATACAACAACAGATGAGAGTTAATAAACATAATTAAATATGTATATTTGTATGTATGTCTACGCATTCCTACATATGTTTATATGTGCAAGAATGACGAAAACATGAAAACATCGTATGTACACATAATTAAATAAATGCCTTTTAAATCAATGCAAGAAATTTGGAAACAGTTATTTTTTCGATTTGCTTTTGTTTGTAAGTGTTTTATAAATGCATTATTTTCAGCTTTATTTTATTCTTAGCTTCAAATTATTAAAGCCTTTGTTAGGAAGTGTTAATTAAAAGTGAGGTGGTATTTTTTTTTTATTATTTACCTTTTTAAAATTTTCTAAAGTGTATGTACATAATTTATAAAACGTTTCAAATCGGTTTAAGATTTTTAAATATTTTTGACTTTGAATTCAAAGTGGCTGTTATCCTAATTTTGCATTTATTCTGAAAATATATTTTCTTTTTTGTTAAAGAAACTAATTTTTATATTTTTTTGAGATGCCACGAAGACGATCAATAACTGGTAGAATGGAGAGACGGCGACGAGCAATTCAATATCTTACTCAGAACAGATCTGGAAATATTAACACCGACAATCTGTATAATGATAATGAATTATTAAATAGTTTTAAATGTGCTTTCAATATTGTTCCAAGTAATTTTGTAAGTCATAACTGTGGTCCAATGCACTTAATATGCCGTTTTTGTAGTGCTAAGCATTTTGAGTCTGAAGTAACTCAAAATGATTTAACTTCTTTTACAGCATGTTGCCACAAGGGAAAAGTTTCTTTAATGCCATTGTCTCAAAATTTTTTAATTCTTTATTTAATAATTTGAATTCACAAAACGCTGTTGAAAAGCGTAAAACAAAAAACTTTTTTGAAAATATTCGTGCTTTTAACTCAGCATTTGCAATGGTTAGTACAGAGGCAAAAATTTATAGAAATTGCATGCAAGGAATCTATCATTTTAAAATTCATGATGTGTTTTATCTCGCCTCGGTGCATTGGTGACTGAATGTAGCAGAAAACCATGCTATTCGCAGTACAATTTGATATGAATTACGCACAATTTATTTACTCTTTTTAAACCGAAATAAAATACGTCTCATTATTACGAGTATGTATAAAATTTTTGTTACAATTTTGTTTCCCATTTTGTTTAATTTAATAAATATATGAATAACATGAATTGCTATTAACGTTTGTTTCATTAAAAAAGAATGTGTACTTATGTATGTAAACTATATAAAACGTGTCAGAAATAAATTTGGTCGAATTACGACCACGGGGCGAACTCTAGTAAATATAAATCTGTAAATATATATCTATAAATATATGTACATCTCACTATATTTTATATTATTATTAGTTTATTTAATCTCCAGAATTAATTCTAAAACTAAATACAGATTTAAGAGCATTAGCTATACAGACTATTAGCTCTTATATTTCATAATAAAATAAAATTTCATTATAATATGGTCATATTATATTTTACAATGTTATCTTGAGATAGACAATAATATGGTTCTAACATGACAACATTATTATGTTAGTAATAATATGGTTTGGTTATGGTAACATGTTTTTCATTGCGTGTAAGAACAAAAAATTACTAATAAAATAATTTAAAAGTTTATTTTACCAAAAAAAAAAATACATTTTTACACAAAATCCTCTATTTGACTCTATTCTACTTAATTTTTTTTATTTGATTTATTTAATATAACTGGATTTTTTTAATTAGGTGACTTATTCTTAATTAATTTTTAGTTTTCTAAAATTCACTAAGGCAGCGTAAGAAAAAATCTAACATCACTATTGTGAGTAGTATATGAGTTTCGGCAAGGCCAATTATAACACTTCTGCCGGTTCAGTTTATTTCAACGATTTGGTTTAAAGTAAACGATTAACAACTATGGTGGAGTATCGCACCATCAGTAGCATTTTTCTCGACTTTAATATGCATAAACAGATATGTCCACGAAGTAAAATTTTAAGTCTATTGATTATTTGAAATTTATTAATCGAACTATTTATTTAGATATGAAATTTTAAAATCATTCTTAAGTACCTTTCCACACTTGCAACTTTTGTTTCTGCAACACATGGATTTGTTGTTGGAAGATTAAATAAAATGTACATTAAAATCTGCTGTGAATCGTTATTGCTGTTGTTGTTTGTTCCCTTCGACATGAAAATGGCTGTATAAAGGTATACAGTCGTCAGAAACACAATTTCTAAAGCATTAACAAAATGTTTCAGAAACAAAAATTGCAAGTGTGTAACGGGACTAAGTTTGTTTTATTCCCTCAATATTGAAAAAAATATTTTTTTGTTATAAATAATGTGATTAATTTAAAAAAAAAAAAAAAATGGAAAAATTTTATCTTAGATGCTAGCAGAATCTTAGAACTGCAAGTCTCGATAGTAGGTCCATTCAATAATCTTGATAGTTTGCTTAAAAACTATCGATACTACCGAAGTAATTACCACCTATATATAAAAAAAATTAAAAACCAAAAACGTAAAAGCAGTAAAATGTCTATTACACATTGGACATAATAAAATGTAATCTGATATCTATTACTGGCCTGTCTGGCCGTTGAATTTTGACTCTATTAAGAGAGCAGCTGCATCCATTATGAGGGCAGTTTGATAATTACATGACCTTTAGCCGAATTCTGCGCAAGCTGCCTTTATTACGAGGGCAGTTTGATAATTACAAGACTTTTTCTATTTATAGTGCAGTAATTTTCTATGCGATTCTGTTCTCATTAACTGATATGCAATACTGGACAGTTCTCTAATTTTGGGCAAGCACCTTAATAAATACTAACCTACAGTGGCATTTTGGAAAAGCTGCCTTTATTACGATAATTTCTTGGTAGTTTCTTGATAATTTCTTGACTTTTTTATTATTAAATGTAGAAGCTTTAAATGCAACAGTCCTTATGTTAACTGTTATTAAATACTGGACTAATGTCGAGTTTTTCTATAATTATGCGTTATAATGCTTCTATTATAAGGGCAGTTTAATAACTCCATAACCTGTTGTGTTTTTACACACAAAAAAAATCATAACAGTTATGAATATTTTATGAAAAATTTGCCATAGTTCGATTTTCATAGGATTCAAATACTTTTTTATAGTATTAAGTAAACATTTCATATACTTCTAAAAACTGCTGGGAAAGTTTTTTATGAATTATTTATGCAAAAAATCATTATATTTATGAAAAACTTGCTTTCGTTTATGAATACTTACATAAAAAATTTGCCAATATACGAAATCCTAGTATTTAAGAATTTTTTCATAAATATGAAAAAAAACTGGTTTTTTATGACTTTCTTCAGAGTATAAATGAAAATACGCAATAGATTTTTAAGGAAAGTTTCATAATACTTATGAACTTTTTTATATTTTTTACATAAATGTTTCTGTTTTCTATGTAGCACAGTAACTTTCAATGCGTCACTGTTCCCATATTTTTTGCCGAATTTTGGGTAATGTACGCTTGCCCTCGTAGTTGAATGAATACTTCATTAATATGTATATTTTATACCCTCGTTGAAAATAACTTCATCAACAGTTTGATTAAAGAATCCACTAAATGTAGTTTAAAGCTTTCTGCCACAAAGCATTTATTAAAGTCAAAATTCCAATATTAAGTTTTATATATTACTACACAATTCATAAATAGCATATATTTGCAATATCAACTTGGCACTCTTTATTTGTAGTGATTTACTTTAACTTTATATAAAGCAGATAATATTTACTTTATTTTAATGTGTACATTAATACATAACTAGAAGAGTTTACAAACACCCTACAATCTGCGTAGAATAAGTTGCTAAAAATGTGACGTTGACTACACTTAATCAGCTTTGTATTTCCATTTAAAATTTCATGATAGTATCGATATTGATATTGAAAGGAAACTATCGACAGTCAGCCAAAAATAAAACTATCCATACTATCGATTGTTTTTCACTCCTACAGAATCTGGATCGCTACATATTCTGGATCGCTACACTACAAAAATTGGTTCAATATAACTCTATATATTTTATGTTTTTATAAAAAATTTTGTAAACAAAGTAAAAAATAAAAAAACATTTATGTATAGATTGTGCCAAATTACATTATGCAACTTTTGTCGTTGCAATCTTTCTCGTTTCTTCTTTAAAATTGCATTTGTGTTTATATCCTTTAATTTTTATTGCAGTAACTTGTATGGATGTATACATTTCTTTATATTTTAAATTTCAAAATTAAAACTACGAATGAGAGGACAAAACGAATTTCAAGAGTACATGCATATGTGAACCCTTTTAATTTCTCTCACCCCTCTCGCCTACTAATGAAGAATTGGAGCGACAAAAGTTGCATAATATAATTCGGCACTTTGCAATAAAAATTTTTAATTTTATTTGCATTTTTTGAGTATAAATGCTACAAAAGTTATACGTGCCCAATCTTGTTCATCGCGTTTGCTAAGCGATGACAATAAAATAACTAAAAACAAGTCGCCTTCTGAACATAGTGTTACCAAAACTAATATGGATAATGTAGAAAATCCTAAGACGAAAAGAGGTCGAAGCCCTAAATCTTCGCAGTTTGCACCAATGTCTAAAGTACATAAAGATAAGAATTCTAACGGAATAAGTCTCCACAATCGTTTTGCTATATTCGATAGCGAAACAATTGAACCCAGGTCGTTCAAACCACCTCCAATTTATTTAAGGGAGAAAGATTGAAAAAGAACGAAACGCACCCTATTTATAACTTGAGATATCTGTTGCATCGCAAAATAAGCGTAGAGGAACCGCATAAACTATCAGGACTCGTACAGTGTCTAAATTGCCAAGAATATGGTATACTAGGGCTTACTGCAAGTTGCCTCTGGTTTGCGTTGTGTGTGGAGAACTACATTGTTTCACCCAATGCGACAAAGCAAGGGATGACGAAAAAGTTAAAAAATGTAGCAATTGCGGTGGAAATCACACTGCTAACTACAGAGGCTGTCCAGTTTTTTCCGTGGTAAGGAAACCCACCCAAAAATTAAATACTCCTGCTAAGCACCCGCAATATAGAGCAAATGCTCATTATCCTCAGCTAGCCCAACCAACAACCCAACATGTTTCATACGCGGATATAATAATTCTACCCCAAATATGCACCCAGAAGCTGAAGAACAAACACCATCTGGTAACTACAATCGTCTCGAAGCAAGCATCGAGACATTAGTGCATTCCTTCAACAGTTTTATGAGCTCTATGAGCAGCATGATGCAAGAAATGGTACGCATGCACTCTACTATGTTGCAACCGTTACTTAACAAACCATGAACTGTTTAAAAATATGTTTCTGGAACGCAAACGGCTTGCGCCAACACAAAAATGAACTCGAGCACTTCCTTAAGAAGGAACAAATTGATGTGATGTTGGTTGCAGACGCTCACTAACACTAACACTAACAACAAATAGTTTTTTTAAATAAATGGCTATATCTTATATAAATACCCCCGTGGCAGAGGACGTGGTGGTTCAGCAATATTAATAAAGGCTCGAATCAAACATTATTTACTGTGTGATTTTTGTGAAGATTACCTTCAACTAACAAACATCTGCATTGAAGAATTTCATCAAAGCTTAGTTATTTCTTCGATCTATTCACCTCCTAGGTTTCAAATATCAGAGAGTCAATACAGCGATTTCTTCAAATCACTAGGTCCCTGTTTCATAGCATCAGGCGATTACAACCCTAAACATACGTTTTGGGGATCACGCCTAATAACTCCAAAATGTCGTGTTTTGTTTCACACGATCTCAAAAATGCGTCTGAATGTGATATCGAGTGAATAACCCACCTATTGGCCTACTGATCGGCAAAATAAAATACCTGATGTTATTGATTTTGGCGTGATTAAGGGTATTCCGAGAGAAATGATTAAAGCTGAAGCGTCACTCCACTATCGTCTATATATGGGACAAACAAAACATCATATCACCAACGACTAGCACAAGCATTAATTGTTTGAAATATAGAAAGTATCTTAGTACTCATTGTTCAGAAAACATCCCTCTAAGAACACCTGAACACGTAGAGCGGAGTCTTATTGATTTTGACCAAAACCTAAAATCAGCAGCCCAACATTCAACAACTAGCTAGATACAATCAAATTTATTCTGTAGATATCGAACGTCTCTTGGCTGAAAACAGAAAAATTCGTAGAGAATGGCAATCACTGAGATCTCCTCAACTCAAAAGCAGACTTAAAGAATGCACGAACCGGCTAAGAGAGATACTAGAATCTCGAAGGCAATTTATTTGCTGAACATTTGAAAAGGGTTTTTACCCCAAATATATCAACTGATATAGTTGAGTTGCCAATTGTCGAGGCAGTGCTGCAGTACCGATAAGATTTGAATTTGGTGATATTGAAAAGGCAATAACGGATTTAAACACCAAAAAAGCACCTGGCGTTGATAAAACCTATAACAAGATGTTATATGAATTGCCCCGTATAGCTCGCAGAATCGTTCTTTTTATTTTTAATGCCATTTTACGTCGTGAGTACTTCCCCACAAAGTGGAAGGTGTCCTTGGTTACCATGATTTCTAAACCAGGAAAAGACCACACAAAAATTTAATCATATAGACCTATAAGCCTTTTGCCAAATATGTCAAAGCTGTTTGAGAGGATGTTAATAACTAAGCTTAACCCTATTCTAAGCGACAAAGGATGTATTCCAAACAATCAATTCGGCTTCAGGAAAAAACATAGTACGATCGAACAAACTCACAGGTTAGTCAATGTTGTTAAGAAGACATTTGAAGAGAGAAAATACTGCTCTGCGCTTTTTATCGACGTTTCTAGATAGTTATTTAACCGAACGAAAAATTATTGTGTGAGAAGGAGATTTTTTGAGCTCACCCCAGCCAATCGAAGCCGGAGTTCCCCAAGGTAGTATATTGGGCCCTTTTTATACTTATTGTATACTTCAGACATGCCAACTAGTAACCGAGTTCACACATCAACATTTGCTGACGACACAGCTTTTATGAGCATTAACGAAAGACCCGAAGTAGCATCACGATATTTACAAGACCACATATCCAATTTAGAAAAATGGTTGAAGAAATGGAGAATAAAAGTGAATGAACAAAAATGTACTCACATAACCTTCACACTGCGTACAGCATCTTGCCCCCCTATTCGGATAAATAACCAAACGATACCTCAGCTTTCAGATGTCAAATATCTCGGCATACATCTTGACCGGCGCCTTACATGGAAACGCCACATAGAAACAAAGTTAACACAAATGAAGTTGAAAGCAGTCCAACTAAACTGGCTAATTGGCAGAAATTCTACTCTAGCTTTAGACTGCAAACTTTTATTATACAAGTCAACTCTAAAACCAATATGGTGTTATGGCATTCAATTATGGGGCACTGCCTCAGCTACCAACGTAGAAAAAATTCAAAGGCGCCAAAATAAGATTCTACGTATTATAACATCTGCTCCCTGGTATATAAAAAATTCGAACATCCATAAAGATCTAAACGTGCCATCAGTTGAAGCAGAAATAGCGAAACTTGCCATAAGGTATTTAAAGAAGCTTGAAACTCATCCGAATCCACTGGCCCGTAACATACTAACTGAACCTGGTTACATTCGACTAAGAAGGAGAGACACTGCTTCTCTCATCCGTACATCAGAGGGATAACCCGCAAATTACAGTAACCGTGAAACATACACAGCACTGGTTGGACTTAACAAGTATATTTATATTTTTAGACTTAAGATATGAGTAATTACACAGCGCAACACGGAAAAAAATAACCATATACGAACACCACTACGTGATAAAAGACAAAAAATAAAAAAGACCCCTGTCTCCCAGTTTTGCCAAAAGTCCTCCAGGTTTTTTTTATGGGCCCTCGATGTCATTTTTGAAAAAAAATGATCATTTACTTAAGCTCATATTTTGCAAACTGTTTGGAATTTTGATATACTCTCTGAGGCAAAGTTGTAGCTCTTATCGTAAAGAACAAAAATTGTTAACTTATAAAATCAAAAAAACTTCATCTTCAAGGTCAAAATCGGAAAAAACTTTAAAAAATTCATTTTTTTTACCTTTTTCCCCTGTTCAGGTCCATAGGTAGCAAACCGTTCAAAATTCAAGGAAATAATTAACTACAAAAATGAACCTAAGATCTCAATAAATAACTTTCTAGAACATATGAACTTTCTAGGACTGATTCTTAATACCGTTTAGGTAGCCGCAAAAGTTTTTCACTTTTTCGCCTACCTAAGCGCTTATTCTTAACACTTTTGTTGTCTCTACTTTCAAAAATGGTTTAATATGATGCTTATTATCGAATACTATTTCGAATACTATTTGTTACTTTTTTGCATCTTGTGTGAATAATAAATTTTTTACACTTTGTTGCTTTTAATGACAAAGTTCTTACACATAAAAACTTGCATTTAAATATTTTTACTACCTTAATGAAATATTAGAAAGGTAATATCATTGATAATAAACCTAAACTCTTTAATCACGCAATTAATGCGAAACGGAATAAGGAGCATAAAAACATATTTTTATTCAAGACTCATCAAATGTTTATTGCGTGCGACATTGTAAAGAGCAAACCTCTATAATAAAGGCAAACCTTAGTATCAGTTTTCATTATTACGAAGTTTTAATGTTTTTACCTAGATAGTAGAACATAAAAGATATTATCATTTATTTTAAAATCCCTAGTCTAAAGGTTTGAAACTATCATTGTATAAAATTCATTTGTATCTTTTAATGTTCATTGGTAATGAAATAAATACCGCTGGACTGCTAAACAATTAATATATCTGTAGAATTTCCACAACAAGAATCCTAACTTAAAGATTTACCTGAAGCTTTATTGAACCAATACGACGGTGGGCGTATTGTGGTAGTCTATCAGTCCAGGGTTGTGGGTTCGATTCCCACCAAAGACTGTGGAATTTTTCACTACAAGTTGGCAGGAAGACCAAGAAGGAGCTGGGTGCCTACAAATGGTTAACTGCATTAGTACAGGTCACCGACTCTCAAGTTTTATCTGGCCAAGTTAAAAATCGCCATAAGACGATACTTGCATACTGTAAAAAGGCTAAAATAGGCTTTTGACCACGGAAAGACACATATGATATGGAGATGCTGTGGAGACCTAGCCTTAAGCAAATATTAGCAATTACCATAGACTCTGTGATGAAGAAAATGTCGAAATGTATCATTCGTCAGTCTAAAATCACTACAATCGAGAGTAAGAGGCTAGTGACAGCACGAGACTCCATGAAAGTAAGGTATTCGTAAATTTCCAGTCGGATACCAGAAATTATTGAGGAACAAAGGAGGTCAAAAAGGGGCCCATGAAGTTAGTGGTCTGCTTCCGTATCCCTCCAAAAAAGCCAATACAAGACCAATAATTGCTTTACGCATCTCGATAGACAACAAAATTCTAATTCGTAGAGTGAATTTTCAAGACTTTTGATTGAGATTTGTCGTTTTGGGACATTGCTAAAATAAGGAAAGTTCAGTAAATCACATACATTTTTATTGACTTTATACGATACAAAAAGATATATTGAAAACCTCTGCAATATATTTTTTGTAGCTAAACGAATAACGATTTTGTATTGCTTTTTTTTTTGTAAAAGGCCATATTAGAATCTACTTTTTTTTTAAAAGACCTAGAATTCAAATATAAAAAAGGGTCAAAAACTACAATAACTATTTGTTTAAACATTTTATTTTAATTCTATTTTTTATCAAGCATTTAAAATTTTATAACTGTTATCATTTTTATTTCCTGAAAATGCTACCCAATGATGTAGCGAAATATTGTAAATAAAAATTGTTAAAACATTTTTATATAAAAAAGACCTTGTGCTTGATAAAAAATAGAATTCAAATATAAAAAAGGTCAAAAACTATAATAACTATTTAATTTTATTTTAAATTTTTATGATGAAAAATTTCGTTCGAAATTAAAAAAAAGATAATTTTGTTCATTTTATGTCAAAAAAAAAGTGAAAAGGTTTTTGAGACTGAGGGCCATCGCGATATTATAAAAAAAAACGTTTTGCAAATTTCACTTTTTTTCTGTTTTTACTCATCTTGCATAGAC
Source organism: Phasia obesa (assembly GCA_949628195.1). NCBI lineage: Eukaryota > Metazoa > Arthropoda > Insecta > Diptera > Tachinidae > Phasia > Phasia obesa. Next base: position 91,472,346 of record OX451215.1, read on the forward strand.
AGATACGAGTAAGAAACCTTTTTGTCGGTAATAAAATGTTATTGGTATCAAAGTTGTTTTAAATAAATTAATTGGTATTATTTTAAATAATATTTATTGTTACTGGTTTAAATTTTTTATTATCTATTCATATAATAAAACTGTGATTTTCTGCCTGCCTGTCTGTCTGTTTGTGTTCGCATCATATAAAACTACTACTAGATGAATTATAATAAAATTTTATTAAGAGGTACCTTACTATTGTTTTTCAAATATAGGATATCTCGTTTCGTAAAAATATCTCATTACCAATAAAGAGGGAGAATGGGTAGTGAAAGTACGAAATTTTACCGATTCAATGGTACTGCAAACTTGGCAGGAACTTTTATTTTTGTCAGCGGGTAATTAAAAACACTATTTACAGTACTCTACAATAAATTTAAAATTGTATACAAATTTGAGATTTTAGATTTTTGGTCCATGCGTTATTACCCAGGGCACAGCTAGTTATGAATAAATTAATTATTTTTAGATAAATTAAGAACTATAAAGTAATAAATTACAAAAAATTACTTGTATGAATATTCTTCTCTTCGACAATACAGCTTAAAAATGGATATTTTTTGAAAATTGGCATAAAAATTTCTTTTTAGGGTTCCGTACCCAAAGGGTAAAAACGTAACCTTATTGTTTTCGCTACAATGTCTGTCCGTTTGTCAGCGCCTTTTATCTCTGGAAGCGTAATAAGTAGACTCGGGAAATTTTCACAGATGATGTATAGCTCTTGCCGTTATAGCAAAAAATTCTAAAACTTTTAGGGTGTTCCGATAGAGAGATGTTATTCACGAATATGTGTTTATTTCTTGAACTGTAGGAGGCATAGACTAAAGATTTACGAACAGTTTTTAAAACTTAGTTCGCTTTATAAACAAATCTAAAAAATAAACCAAAAAATTAAAGGGTGTTCCGATAGTGGCGTGTTTTGAATGTATATGACCTAAGTTTTAAACCATAATAGGTAGAATCTGAAAATTTTCACAAATAGTGTATTACTATGACCCCTATAAAAACAATAAAAATTTAAAGGGTTTTCCGACAGTGACGTGTTTTGCATGTATAACGATATATTTATTGAACCGTAATAAGTAGACTCTTCCAATTTGTATAGAAGATGTGTTGCCATGGCCGTTATAACGATTTCTAAAAGTTAAAGGGTGTTCTGACAGTGGCATGTTTTTCACGTATAGCAACTTATTTTTTTAATAGTAATAGGTAGACTCTTGATATGTTCATAGAAAGAGACATGCCATGGCCGCTATAGCAAATAACAAAATTAAAGGATTTTCCGACTGAGACATGATTTGTACTTAAATAGCCTTATTTTTTTAACCATAATAGGTAGACTCTTGAAATGTTTACAGTTTACTTCGGCCGCTGTAACAATTACTAATATGTAAAGGGTGTTCCATCAGTGACATGTTTTTCACGTATATTACCTTATTTTTTAACTGCAATAGGTAGGCGCATGTATATTTTACAGAAAGTGTATTACCATGGCCGCTATGACAACAATTACTAAAATTTAAAGGGTGTTTCAACAGTGATGCAATTTTGCGATTATGACTTTAATTTTAAAATTAAAGGGTGACTCATAAGACATGAAAAAATTAATAACTTCAATTTTTAAAATTGTACTAAACATAGTACGAAAACCTATGTGTGTCTAACTTGCATTTGACTGATTTATTTTAAATTCACATGGACCTTTCGGCGGGTGTGATTAGAGGGATACATCCCCCTGCCCATAAAAACTTAAAATATTTATTTTTACGGTATTAAGACGTATGTAATCCTTTTATTTTAATAAACAATTTATTTTTGCAAATATGTAATATTTTATAACGCCGCACTGTGGTCAATATTTTGAGATAGCGGCCAAAACTCCTTTTGGTGTTTGTTCTCCGATTTTAAAGTTATTAGACTCATATGAAAGTAGACAGTAGTAAACCTCGGGAGCCAAAAAATTAGAACTCTATTTCAACTATTTCACTGAGAACAGGGTGGTCCAAAATGGGCTTTTTCAGAATTTAGTAAATTTATGATAATTTTAGTTAATTTTTAAAGTTTAAATGATCATAACTTTTTTGTTTTTCAAGATTTTTGGACGAAATAAATTTTGTGTTGTAACTTCACTTATTTCCTATTACTGGTAAAAAAAATTGAAGCTCTACTGTTTTCAGAACAATTTAAATATTTTTTTTAAAAAAGGTCAAATTTCTCGGAAATCTCCTATTTCATAGAGCACAACTCCTGTGAGTCAAGCTGAGTCAAAACACAAATTTACTATTTTGTAGTCCTAACTCTCCCCCACATTCCTATATATACATGTCCATGCATCGGGACTGCACTTTTTGAGCTACAGCAATTTTTCTGACCCAAGGTATGATATTCGGTACAAATGCACGTCATATTTTTTGAGAAGTTATTTGTATGTGAAAGTGGCTATTATGCATATATTTTGATGAAATTTTGTACAAGAGTTCTTATTGACCCAAAAAATAATTCTGTTGAAATTAGGAGAAGTTGGCCCATATTTGGACCTAGTCCACATAGAAGGGTGTATCAAAATTTTGACAAAAATGACAATAGAACTCTCAAATTATGTGGTATCTGGCAATTCATTTGGAAAAGGTAAAAAATGATTTTATTGCCATCTAATATTACATAACTTAAATACCTGAAAATTGCAAATAAATTTAAAACCAATGGAAATAACTGGTAAAACCAAGTACCTGTTATATTATTGCCAGTACCTGTTAACTCTCAAATTATGTGGTATCTAGCAATTCATTTGGAAAAGGTAAAAAATGATTTTATTGCCATCTAATATTAAACAACTTAAATACCTGAAAATTGCAAATAAATTTAAAACCAATGGAAATTACTGATAAAACCAAGTACCTGTTATATTATGTTTCAAAGAGGTAAAAAAGATCATGTTGAAACTTCGAGCAATAGTTTATTAATCCATGCATTCATTTTTTTCTTCATTATTGTTTAAAAAATGGCTAAATTCAGTTATAGTGTTCTATCTGATATATATTTTGAACGGAAAGATGAAAACGACATTATTTTACATATAATGAATAATCCATTCTTCAAAATATGCGACAAACAAGAACTTAAAATTCATAACTTAAAAATAAAAAACTTGTTAAATACTTTAAGAAAACGGTACAATCAATGTTCCAGAAACAAGAAATTGTTTTACTCACGCAACCAAGAATGGCTAAGAAATAAACTTATTTTTAAAAAGCCATCAGTAACGGAAACTGGAAAAGGTGGTCGACCAGCAAAGCCAATTGATAATTGTAGTGAAAGATCACGAAGACGCAAGCTTAAACATATCAATGAAGAAGTTTCTTGTAGCATCATAAAAGATTCATTTCTGCATCAAATTCAACCATCGAAAACTAAAAAGAGTAAAATTGCTATCATTGAAAAAATAGTGGAAGCAAGCCCCAGACGCACAAAAAGGATTTTAGAAAGTATGCCGACACCAACCGAAGAAAATAAATTTACTCCAGAAGAAGCATTTGCACTATTTTTGGATTTGAAAATGACTAAAAACCAATATACAGAATTGCGGAAGCGAACCAATTAAAAAAAAAAAAATTGTGGAGTTTTTCCATCATATCGAGATATAGTTTATGCCAAAAAAGATTGCTTACCTTCACCAACTGCTATTAGTGTAACTTCAAGTTCAGCAGAAATAAAATTGCAGGATCTTCTTGAACACACTGCAGAACGATTATTAAAGACATTTGATGCTGACTATTTAAAGAAGTTTAAAAATTGCAGCATGATTTTAATTTCTATTCTGGGGATGTGATGGGTCCTCTGGCCAGAAACAATACAAACAATGTAATGCGGAAAATTCATCAGATGCCAATTTATTCATGATTTCTTTCGTTCCATTACGTTTAACAAAAACTTATATTGGTTCAGAGTCGTCAACTAGTAGAGCTGCAGAGATAGATGTATGGAAGAATGAAATTCCCTCGTCAACAAAATTTTGTAGACCAATAAAGTTTGCTTACAAAAAAGAAACTAAAGATGTCATAACTGAAGAAGTTGGCAAAATAACAGATGAAATTAAAGAACTTCAACAAGTGATATTTGAATTTAATGACCAATGCATCGAAGTTAACTTTAAAATGTCACTTACAATGATCGATGGAAAAGTTGCACAAGCTTTAACCGAAACAAAGTCTTCGTCAAGCTGCACCATATGCCAAAAAACATCAAGTCAATAGAGCCAACCACCAGCACAAGACGATAGTTTTTATGAAGCATATGAATTTGGAATGTCACCTCTTCATGCTAGAATTCATTTTATGGAGCATATTCTTAAATTGGTATACGATTTGGAATTTGGCCCGTTAGGCGAAACAGTGAGAAACAACAAAGAAAATTTGGAAAAAAGAAAGCAAAAAAAAAGATATTCAAGAAAAATACCGTGAGATAGGCCTTATAATTGACCAGCCAAAGCAAGGAGAAGGAAATTCTAATGATGGAAACACAGCAAGGAGATTTTTTTCCGAGCCAGAAAGTGCAGCTTCTATAACTGGAGTAGATTATGATTTAATACGACGATTCCAAATCATATTAGAAGTTATAGCATGTAGCAAAAAGATAGATGCAAAAAAAATTGGTCAGTATGCTAATGAGACAGCAACACTTTATAACCAAAAATATTTTTGGAGACATATGCCAACCACAGTTCACAAAATTTTTTTCCATGGGGAACAAATAATTCAGCACAATATGCTTCCAATTGGAGATCTCTCAGAAGAAGCGCAAGAAAAAGGAAACAAAGACTGCAGATTCTTTCGCGAGCACAATACAAGAAAAATTTCCAGATATTGTACCAATGAAGATCTTATTAATATTTTGTTGTGCACATTAGACCCATATATGTCCAGTATTCGACAAAAATGGAAATCAACCTCATTAGAGTTAGATGAAGAAGCTAAACAAGTACTGCAAAATGAAAATCAAAGCTATTTGGAAAAAATTTTTACTAATATTGTTTAATTAATACTAGTTTAAAGATTATAATTTGTTTCTAATTTTAGTATAAATTTTTATTAATTCATTTAAATAAAACATATGTGCACTTTAAATCAATAGTAAAAGTTTACTTAAAATTTTATCGATGTTGTGTTATATAATATATCCATATGGTATTGATATTGTTGGGAATTTCAGTGTTATTTTTCAGTTTAATCTTCACAAGAATTAGCTTTCTTCCAAAAAAACCAACCTTTGGCCCCTGTGAATATTGAGACTAAATAAATGTCAGGGGCCAAATGTTGGAATTTTCTGACCAAAATTAAGTTTAGGAATAATAAATAAGTATTGGTTGTAAAATACGACTGCAGAAAATAAGAAATTATAAAAAAATACCTATTTAAAATGTCAAAATATTCAACTTTTACATGGAAACTCAACATAAAATTAAAATGCATTTTTAACTCCACATTACTTACGTTCCTATCATTCGATTTTTACGTTTGACCATGCAAATTGAAGCTTAAAGTCCCTCCTATTGAACAAAACAAATTGCTTAAAAAAATACCAATCCGGTCAAAAGTTATAGAGTTTTGACCGCTATCTCGCGAAATTGACCACTGTGCGCCGTCGACAAAGGGGGAGGGGCGAAAAATGGCATTTAAGAATCTTCAGGGTCCAAGTTTAGGTTTTTGCATTTTTGCTGACTATAAGAATTGCATATGCTAAACAAGGGGAAGATTAAAAAAAATAAATTTTTCAGAGGTGGGGTTAACAGCTTATGATCATAAGAGATTTTTCTGCCAAGATTCATTAATCTAGGGGCACTCAGTAAATTTTCAGAGTCAATATATGCCAAAAAAAGTAGATTGGCAAAATACCCCTATGTGCGCCGGTACCATAGGTATGTTCGTAAAATAATATTGGTTTTTCTCTGCGGGTTCTAAGTTTCAGTGCGACCGCCCTAAGTTTAAAACGATTCAAACAAAGAAACACATAAGAATACTTTAAAAATTTAAAACGTATAGTTCTTAGTTAAATGAATCCATCATCCGCAACAGTTTAACTCTTGCAATAGTTTTATTACATTAAATAGATATTATTGAGATAAGGACCACCTAATGACATAGACTACTGTTAAGCTGCTTTTGTTACTTTATTACTTTTACTTACAAAAACTTTTCATGCAAGCAGGTATTTTACCAAAGAAAAAAACGATTCATAAAAAATTTAATTATAAGCACCACCAGCATTGATAGTGAGAGAAAATGCGTTTGAAATTATTATAAAGCGACTTATGCTGTAGCAGCACTATCACCACTAATAAAAATCTCATAAATTTTCAGCACATTTAAGAGGCAACAATGATGATTAGTGCAGGCAACAGCATCAGCAAAGCGCACAATTTCAATTCATTTTCATTTCCATTCATGAGCCACACATCGTTATGCTACCAGTCTATGTTTTAGTTTTTGAGTTCGTTAAAAGTTCTGACTTTTACTTATAATCACGCATACTTTTCTACACAAGCAGAGGCATTTTTTTGACGTTACTTAGCATCCATAATATTTTTGATTTATGTCTTGAGCTGCGTAATGCCAGCAGTAAGAAATTCTGTATGATATTTACTTGCATTTAAGATTTCAAATTTTACACTACAAATCAGTCTAAGCAAAGAGCTTTGAAAATATGATAAGATTTTGTTGGAAATTTTTTCCATAAGGAGAACATTTTTCGCTCTAAAAAAGAAAGGATTTCAGATGGAGCAGGAAAAATGTTTCTAAATAATTTTAAGTTATTTAACCAATTCATACAAAAGTATTCCTTTAAAGTGCTGGTAAGTGCATACAGTTGCAACTAAAATAGCTAAAGAAATATATTTCTTCATTAAATAGGATGCAGCGAGTGAATGCGTCTCGAGCGTGCCGCTTATGGTTTTAATGCGTTGTTGCTAATGTTGCATCGTAGAATTTTTAATAGTTCCTGTCTTGATACTACTGAAACAACATTCACTCTTTTGTTTATTTTATGTCTGCCTTCAGCAGTTTAATGTGATTTTTGCTGGCAACTTTTCTCAGGTGTTCAGCATTGTTGCCTGTCATAATAGTGAGAGTTTTTTAGTTACTGTCGTTGTTGTGATAATTAAGAGGTTTAAATTTTATTAATATTATTACTTTTTTTGGTTTCTTTTAAAAAAAAGCAAAACTTATTCATATAACGACCGTTTGTATTGCATAAAAAGTTCTCAAAAAAAGAGATCCGTCTTTTTATTTACAAGAGGAAACGAAATCTAAGAACTTTTAATTAAACCATTAATTGATTTTGGAGGTAAATTTTTTACAGTTCTAAAATATCTATTTGTTGTTTTAATATGAGATCATATTAATAGGCCACTTTGAAGGGATATGCTTAATTACTTATAATAAGTAATTGTAATTGAAAGCAGGGACTGAAGTCAATTAAAAATATATGTTATTATATTTAAAAATTTTAAATTACAATTACTTTGAAGCTCTAATTAAACAACTTCCATTGCACATTCAATGTCATAAATATTATTTTACGCTCTTCATACATATATGTGTGTCAATCCTTCGATAATGTATGTAATTTGTAAATTAAAGCTAAATTTGTATAAAAAATTTGTTGACAAAAACTTTGTTAGCTTAAAAATCCTCTTTTTAGCGCCCGCCCTTCAGTCAATTAGGGCCAGAGTTCTCCAAGGTAGTTGTTTGGGGCCAATTTTATATTTTCTGTACAAATCATCTACATTCTAAAACCCTTTTGTTGAAAATTACGTCGATAATAGTAGGCAACACTTTACCGAATATTTTCGACCTAAAATTAGACATTTAGGCCCATTATTATAACTTGCCTTTAGCTAAAGTTAGGATTTTATTGGAGCGATAAATAGTTTTACGTTATTAAAAATTAGCTAAAAACCACTTTTAAGTATCACGTACTATAAGGACAAGATATAGCAATGAGCATTATCCTCATTATTATAATGAAAAACTACTTATCGCTCCAACAAAATCCTAACTTTAGCTAAAGGCAAGTTATAATAATGGGCCTTATACTTTTAAACCTTTTGTTGAATTTTACACAAATTATGTGTAATTATTTTACACAGTTTGTGCTTAATTTTTACCATTTTTATTTTAAAATTTTTTAAAAATTCCTGAAATATATGTACATATGTATGGGTTTAACTATATTTTTTTATATTTTTTAAAATTAAAAAAATTACAAAATATAAGAAATTAAATAAAAAATAAAAAAAATTTATTTTGTTTCCATTGTATCAGATTCTCTTTTTTCCTGATTTTTTGACTCCTCCGATTATTTAACACTCAAATGGGCAGAGCCAGTCTGTTGTATTTGGACAATGCGATAATTATCTTTTAGCGTTGCTGGGTAGTAGTGGAGCTTAAAGTGTCAGAATAGCATCCGATAATATAGTAGAGACAACATCTTTGGCATCATAGCCTTTGGGCAATAAATATTTACGTATGACTGTCTTTGCATTAGGCCATGTTCATCTGCACGTTTATCATGCTTGTCCTTAACGACAACACCGCGATCAACGGTCTTTATATTCAATTGATTAGCTGTGAATTGTGATACATCCGTACAAACTTGGAAACCATCTTTGCCAATATGTGAAATAAGTTCAGATTTTAATCATTGATCCACCACGTCCGGGACGATGAAATTTATCCAAAACATAAGGATTATAATTATGGCGTGGTGTACGCATTACCAGTGAACGCTGATAAGGACGGAATATGACTGCTGGATGCAAACCAAAGCCAAATTTATTTTCAAACAGCTGTTCCATATCATTGAAGGAATAAAATTTACTCTTTAATGTTTCCCAAGAAAATTGTGTTGTAGTAATTTTCCTTTAACTTTAAAGCACCAGCCTTTCTTTGTCTTGCATATTAATAAAAACTTTTAAAAGTTTTAATAATATATCACAGATTTATGTATATAAAAATGATTATGTAGTCACCATTAGGGCAACTGAAAAGAAGAAATCATTATTATTATTTATAAAACACATTAAACTCTAAAATTGTACCTTTAATTATTTTTCCATCTTTGACAGCTTTTTTTTTGAATAATTTTCCATGGTTTTTACACAGATATGCTTAATATTAAATATTTTGATGTTATTTAGATATATCGGGCTGATTTTAAGCATAATTTGCTTAAAAATAAACACAGCATTTATATATTTTTGCTTAAAATTGTCTCATTTTAAGCAAAAATATATAAATAATGTTTTTTTGTTACAAAATCGACAATAAATTTTTTTCAACAAAGATTTAGATACTATAATATGATCCTAAATTTTAAACAATATTTTAGAGTGTATGCTGATGACTCTGCTTTTTCTATATTTTTAATTACCATACATTTCATTTGGAATTGTGCACGCAAAGAAAAAACATTGTTAACCATAATCTAAGAGCAACATATGATTAAATCATATGGACGTAGTTAAACCATATCAGTATTAGTATAAACATTATATGGTTAAATATTTAATATTATGTAATTACCCATAACATTAGAAAAATAAAAATGCAGTTTCCATACATACATATTTCACTGCTTAGGCCAGATCCCCCAAAAAATAAATTGCATTTCTATTATATGCCCAACAAATGTTATTAATAACCATAGTTGGGGGTAGTGCACTAATTCTGCAATCTTCATTCACACTGAGTGATATTGCAAAATTATTGCATTCATTTTTTTGATTTCTAATGGTGATCGCAAAATTTGCAGCCTCAATCAACATTAGTGATAGTGAGTCAAAAAATGCAATCAGCAATATATTGCAACTTTTTTTTCTTCACTCAAGTTGATTGCAAGAAGAAATTTTGCATTCAATTTGAGGGTCAATTTGATTTATTGTTATTTTTGTTCACTAATTCAAAAGTGAAGACTAATACTTCATTAAAAATATAATTCAATTTATAAAACAGTAAATTAATTTTTATATGTAACATAAATATACGAGTATGACCATCTAGACCTTCAAAAATTAATTTAATTAATTTTTAGTTTATCAAACTTTTTTTTTATTTCAATAAACAAAATGGATACATAAAAAAAGTAAAATTCAAAAAATTATTTGCAATAAACTTTTCAAACTAATTATTACCACCAAATTTTTTTTCTTCTGAGTGTCTACCATTCCACTAAAGAAAAATAAAGACCTCACAGGTGCAACAGAAGGCAAAAGCGTGTTGAATTTTAAAAACATTTGCCTAATAACTGGATATTTGTTAAGACAACCCAATTCAGTCTCAAAATCCAGTAGAGAAGTATTTAATTCTATTCATATGCTATCACTTTGTTCTACTATTGAATTATCTAATATCAAAGATATGAGAAGACTCGTGATTTAAACAATCGTTTTATTTACTTCGTCAATTGCACTAAAATCTAGGAATCTAACTTACCTAGTAATGTTCGAACTGACATTGAAAATTTTTATGCAACTGTTATATAGTATTAATAATTAATTTGTTACCATTATGTACCTTGTTTCAATACTGAATAAAAATTCATTACGTTACATCACTTTTTTTATTTTGGTGTAAAATATTCAAAAAAAAAAAAACGAATTTATTTCAAAATTCTCATGACCAATATTTTTTGGAAGTTGATTGAGAGTATGAATAAATGCAGCTTTTTATTGATTGCAAGTAAAAATTTTGCAATCACTTGATTTTTTTTTTTTTTTTTTTGATTGCAAGTAATAATTTTGCAATCAATTGAGTGAGTGAAGAATTCTTGCACTAAATCTGCGTTGAGTGGTAGTGCAAACATTTGCACTACCACTAAATTCTTTTGATTGCTAGTGCAGTTTTGCAGTTTATCACTAAGCTGCAAAAAAAATAGTGCAATAATTTTTTTTGCAATATGATTTAGTGGTAGTGCAATGCTGATTTCAATCAAAATTTAGTGCACTACCCCTATCTATGTTAATAACTAACAGGCTTTGGGATTTCCCGGACTTTTTCATTTCCCGGGAAACGAGAAAACAAATATATTCGGCCTCCCGGGATCCCGGGATTCGGAAAACTTCATAGTTTTAATAAAACATAAATAATAACGACTAAATATTAGTGTATTAACAGTTTTTAAAACATAAAAACAATTCAGGTGACAAAAATAACAAGATATAACAAGTATTTATACATACTGAAAAAGTATTTCAATAATCATCTTTTACAATATATGATTTTAGAACTGTTACTACGTTTAACAAATCACTGAACATTCTTTTCCTTGTTTTTGTGCTAAATAAAGTTGTATGACATTTTTTGGTACTTTAGCAATTTCACCATATTTTAAAGATTTAAGTATCGCAAACGTTTTATCAGCCATTCGATCATTTGTTTTTTTTTTTTCAACCATCGAATTGGAAAGAGTCGAATTAATAGCCAAAAGCTGATCGTAGAGGTTCAGAATAATAACATCTGCTATTAACAAATGTGTGCGCCTACGGCTCAAGGTCTTTACTGCAACTTTAATGGGATTTAAAACGGCCACTAAATTTTCTCTAATCTGAACATATTCTTTAACCCACAACTCTGTGCAATTGAAATCTATCAGAGTCTTATTAAATGCGTTCTTCAGTTTAAGAAACGAATGAATCATTTCAACCATAATTATCTTGTTTTTACATTATGAATTAAACGCGACTCTTTGCTATATAACGAGTGATTTTTTAAGAGCTTGAGAACTTTTTTTTAAAAAAAACGCATAAAATTTGCAAAATCTCATCGGTTCTTTATTTGAAACGTTAGATTGGTCCATGACATTTACTTTTTGAAGATAATTTCATTTAAATGTTGACCGCGGCTGCGTCTTAGGTGGTCCATTCGGAAAGTCCAATTTTGGGCAACTTTTTCGAGCATTTCGGCCGGAATAGCCCGAATTTCTTCGGAAATGTTGTCTTCCAAAGCTGGAATAGTTGCTGGCTTATTTCTGTAGACTTTAGACTTGACGTAGCCCCACAAAAAATAGTCTAAAGGCGTCAAATCGCATGATCTTGGTGGCCAACTTACCGGTCCATTTCTTGAGATGAATTGTTCTCCGAAGTTTTCCCTCAAAATGGCCATAGAATCGCGAGCTGTGTGGCATGTAGCGCAATCTTGTTGAAACCACATGTCAACCAAGTTCAGTTGTTCCATTTTTGGCAACAAAAAGTTTGTTAGCATCGAACGATAGCGATCGCCATTCACCGTAACGTTGCGTCCAACAGCATCTTTGAAAAAATACGGTCCAATGATTCCACCAGCGTACAAACCACACCAAACAGTGCATTTTTCGGGATGCATGGGCAGTTCTTGAACGGCTTCTGGTTGCTCTTCACTCCAAATGCGGCAATTTTGCTTATTTACGTAGCCATTCAACCAGAAATGAGCCTCATCGCTGAACAAAATTTGTCACATTTGAACATTTCGAACCGAACACTGATTTTGGTAATAAAATTCAATGATTTGCAAGCGTTGCTCGTTAGTAAGTCTATTCATGATGAAATGTCAAAGCATACTGAGCATCTTTCTCTTTGGCACCATGTCTGAAATCTCACGTGATCTGTCAAATACTAATGCATGAAAATCCTAACCTCAAAAAAATCACCCATTACTTATTTCTTATATTCCTAGTGACAAGCTGTTTTTGAGAACTTTTTTAAAATACTTTTACACTTTGTCTTGCACGATCTACCTATAGCATTTTTGTAAGTTTCTAGGAATATTACAATTACAATCAAATTTTATTTGTGTGATAGCAAAAGAAATAATGCTTATTTAAAAATAAGAATCACTGATTTTTTTTAAAGTGCTAATAATTTTAAATTTCCCGTTTCCTGGGAAATTAGCAAAATTTCCCGCCCGGGAATTCCCGGGAAAAGCTATAAATAGTTTCCCAAACAATAATAACTAAACATGCAATTGCTTGTGTAAACTTTTTGGCAACACTTGTTAATTTTAGCTTGTGTATTAATTTTTAGGGTTCCGTACACAAAGTGTAAAAACGTAACCCTATTGTTTTCGCTACAATGTCTGTCCGTCTGTCCGTCTGTCAGCGCCTTAATAGGTAGACTCTTGATGATGTATAGCAGTGGCCGCTATAGTAACAAATACTAAAACTTAAAGGGTGTTCCGATAGAGAGGTGTTATTCACGAATATGTATTTATTTCTTGAACTGTAGGATGCATGGACTCAAGATTTAAAAACAGTAATTAAAACTTAGTTCGCTTTATAAACAAGTCTAAAAAAATAAACCTAAAAATTAAAGGGTGTTCCGATAGTGGCGTGATTTGCATGTATAAGGCCTAAGTTTTGAACCATAACAGGTAGACTCTTGAAATTTTCACAGAAGGTGTATAACTGTGGCCACTATAGCAATAAATACTAAAACTTTTCGGGTGTTCCGAAAGAGAGGTGTTATTTTCCGCTATGTCTTTATTTCTTGAGCTATAGGAGGCAACCACTTAAAATTTGCAGACAGTAATTAACTCTATGTTCGCTTTCTATTAAATTAAACCTTAAAATAAAAGGGTGTTCCGAGAGTGACGTGCTTTGCATGTATATGGCCTAAGTTTTGAACAATAATAAGTAGATTCTTGAAGTTTTTACAAGAGGTTTATTACTCTATATATATATAACAAATAATAAAAATTAAAGGGTGTGCCGACAGTGACATGTTTTTGACGTATATTACCTTATTTTTTGAACCGCAATAGGTAGGCCTGATATTTTTATAGAAAGTGTATTACCATGGCCGTTATAACAACAATTCCTAAAATTTAAAGGGATTTCCAATAGCGATGCAATTTTCGCGAATATGACTTTGATTTTAAAAAGAAAAGGGTGTCCATAAGACATGAAAAAATTAACAACTTGAATTTTTAAAGGCGTGCTAGACATAGTACGGAACCCTACGTGTGTGAGACTAACTCGCACTTGATTGATTTATTTTTATCCCTTACGTAGTTTGTTTGTTGAAGCTTTAATATACAGTAATATTATTCTATTATTCTATATATCTCATAGTGTTTTTTTTCGAATTTTATTACTTATAGAGTGTTTTTGACTTCCATAAAATTAGTAAAAAGGTTTCCTGAGGATCTGTCCTAAGCAACCTATAGGAACTAGATTTTCCTCCAACAAATAAATTTCATTTTTATTATAAAATTTTATGGGTAACACTGGTCGGCAAAAAATAAAAACAAATCTGTAGTTTGAACTATGTGATTTTAATGGACTTTTATGTGCTAAATCCAAATCTGTTCATAAATTTTTTCTATCACGTTTAGTTTTCGAGATATTCTTATTTTAATAAAATACTGATACTGGAACATTAAAAACGTATTTATTCTGATAACAATGGTCGTAAAAAGACAAAGTCGGCAAGAACTTTGTTATTTTAATTGACTTTTGTGTGCTGAATACAAATCTGTTTACAGATTGATTCTATCACGTCTAGTTTTCGAGATATTCTTATTATAATAAAATACTGATATTGAAATATTTAATAATTCTAATGTGTTACATAATGTTTTGTGCATCGTTTTTCATCATTTATGGCTTATTTTATTCCTAGTATACCTAGCTTTCCAAACAAAAAAAAAAAATAATTTTTTCATTAAAAATATTTTTTTCGTTAAACACGAAAAAATATTATGTAAAGTTGACTTATCCCGCATCTTTTGCTCGAATCGAATTATCCGTTAAAGTTATTTAGAAATAAGTTAGCGTGGTCGCCTTGTTTAGGGAAAAATATTAGCCATGCCAATAAAAAAAATGCGTACGTGATACAAGAAAACTGAAAGCGGATTTGAGTTTAACGAGTTGAGATCACTATATTCCACATATTTATGTTCAGGGAACAAATTTTTTGCAGACCAGTGTAATTAGCATAATATAAATAATTAATATTTAAATTCATAACAAACTATACGGTTAATTTTAAATGATTATGATTAAAAACTATGAAATTCAATTGTTAATTATTTTTATTAATGATTTAATATAAAATACATTTCATATATAAATTAATTACCAAGCAATAATTATTGCTTTAATAACAATAATTATGTACTGGACATGGGACTAATTAATTAGATTGGGTAAATAATTGACAATTTTATTAGCATTGAATTATAAATAATGCTAAGAAATTTTTTTTCAATACCATTATTTTCATTAATGGTAATGCATTTTAATGAAAAAGTTTCATTAACAATTATTTAAAAAACAAAATCATTAACGTTAATCAATGATTAAATTATAAAAAAGCATTATAATTATTGGCCATATTTGTAATCAATCTTTTTGTATGCATTTTTTCATATAAAACGAAATAAAAACCACAATAATTCTTGCAAAAAAACCGACTTCAAAATATATAGAAGGGCACTAATTCTAAACTAAAAATGTAAGAACTAATCTGTAACAATGAGATTTAAACCAAGTAAAAGATGCGCCAACATTAAAGGTAAAAAAAATAAAGACTATGTGAATGTCAAGCCTCTCCCTATTACTGTTCAAAAGTTAAGCTATTTTTAACAGCATCCGTCTTTTATGGGGGCACCATTCAAGCCTCTGTCTATATAGGTTTCAAAGATAGGGCCACATAGATCAAACAACATCACCTATTAGGATACCGTTTAACTTACAATTCTAAATTAAAGACCTGTTGTTATAGAGGACTTGGCCACGAAGATTCTTTGGACATGTCAACTATCTGTCTATAACGGTTCAAAAGTTTGGCCATATATATCAAATTACATGAACTATTGGGACACCTTTTACACTATAATTCCAAATATTTATACTTGTTATTACCCCAGAGAGAGTAGTGGATATTCTGCCTCATTTTCAAGTGTTTGTGTTTAACGGTTCAAAATATAGGGTCATATAGATCAAATTACATAATTTATGGGGACACCCTTTAATTTCAAAATTCAAATTGTATACTTGCTACAGTGGACTTTGCAATACAGGTTCCTTGTAAAGTTCAGATGTCTGGCGATAAAAGTTCAAAAGTTTGGCCACATACATAGAATTACATTAACTATTGGGACACCCTTTTTTTCCAAATTAAAATTTTAATTTGTAAAAAAGAATACTCATATTTAAAAGCACATGGTTTTGAACGTAAAAATTATATTGAGGTTAATCTTTTTTTGAATTGAAAGAATTTCTAGGTGCAAGGTTCCCAACTTTGAGATCACATAGCGCCACCGCTGGAGGGGGCATGGTACCCACCTTTAAAACTTAAGTTCAGATACTCCCCTGCTATGCTCATGTCAAATTTCATGATCAATCGGCCTAGCCGTTTATAAATTACCGTAATTACTAGAACTACAAAGACTTACAAAGACTAGCGAAAACAGGTTTAGAACTTTCATTACAAAATACTATTGCTGATGAGTTGTAGTACTGGAAGTACTTTAAGGGTACCACATGCAGACATAGAATATTTGGGTAACAGAAAAATTTGGGTTTTAGTATAGCTTTTGGAATTATGTAGTTCTTTGAAATTTAGTCTTTGCTTTATAATGAAAAATAAAATATTTTAATGTAAAATTCCAAGTAACTTTTTACATTTTTTTGTTTTTTGTTCTCAAGAACTAGTATGCGTCTAGGACAAATTTTCCAAACACACTTAATGTTAATTTGAGCATTAAGATGGTATAGGAAAGTTTAGAGTTGAGAACTAGTACTGGTGTTTTTGTACTAGTAAAACCCTAGACACTGTTTTGATCTCCTAGAGGGTAATTTTTCCATATCAATTTTCATTTTCATTTTTCTAAACAAAATTTAATTTAAAATGGTTACATAAACATAAAACAATTAAAATAAACAAAAGGGTTGAAGCTACAACGTGCTACAACGCGCTACAAACCATTACACAACCTGATTTGTAGCATGAACTCGCATCAAGCTTCGCTCTCATTCTGACATGTTTTGAGCGAACACATAACAAAATCAAATGCAGTGGTTTATAGCATTTTTTAGCGTTGCATTATAGCTTCGCTGGTAGCGCGCACTCAGACATCAGCCATATAAAAAAAATGATTTTTTAATAAATTATAATTAGTAATTATTTAATTTTACTAGCTGTACCCGCAACGTCGCGGGCGTCCTGAAAATATTTTGCTCGATATTGCTTTGAAAGTATTCCACACCAATTATAAGACAACAATGTAATTCCACAAAGTAAAACTACAAATCAAATACAAACTTCATTCAATTGGCGCCTAAAATATCCCAGTTTTAAACAGAAAATTTCAGTACCTTCAAACCGGAAATTGCGTTTTCATTGCTTTTTCTCCACTTTATCTTGGAAATGAGACATTTTTGTTGTTGAGCTGTTAAGCTCCCTCATCACAAAATTTTGTTAAAATCCATCCAGTAGTTTTTATGTGATACTAACTCAAATGAAAAGCAGACAGCCAGACAATTGGAAATGAGTTACTATTTTATTTTATGTACAGATAATATTTTCATTACCATTGATAAAAATAATTGCAATTAACAAGAAAATAAATCAGTAGCAATAAATGGTAGTTAAGTTTTTTTTCATTGTAACTATTACAAATAATGCCAATGAAAATTCAATGAAAATTCAATCAAAATTAAAACGTAAATGCGAAAGCCAATTGAATACTAGGTAATCGCAATGTTACAACAAAAACAACCACAGCCAATTTTGTTTGTGTAAAAACACCCACAATTGTCAAAAACCCAAAGAAAAATTCAAAAGAAAATAAAAAAGAAGAAAATTTGTTAGACAAAACACAAAAGTTTTGTTAGTTTTTGCAAAATATGTTATAATATTTCAAGGAAAAAGTAAAAAAAAAAATGAAAAATAAAAATAAAAAAATAATATCTTAGAGTGAAATAAATTTTTATTTTAAAATTTTATTTATTAAAATGTGTAAAACACAAATATAAAAAAAGATGTTCACCTGGGCTATCAGTTTTTCCTAGTATTCAATTGGCCTTGGTAGATGTGTTTTCTATCGTTTTTTTTTTTTTTTACAAAAGAACATAATATTTCGTTAAAAAAAAAACAGGTTGTTAAACCATTTTCCAATTCATTTAAACTGTAAAAGACCAAGAAAAATTGTTTTACTTATAGCGTGCAAGAAACAAATCCAAGTGCTCAATAATTTGTTATCATTTTTTAGTTAAAAGTTTCTAGCTCGCCATTCTTAAGAAAATTTGAAAGTCGGTTACACTCAAGTATAGTTTAAAAATTCAACGGCAAATCGGTTAAACGTATACACATGTAGTTTTAAAATTCTCGTTCAGTTTTTACAATCCAAGTAATTTTTGAATATTTAAATCTTTAAAGACTGTTTATAAATCTTTATCGAGAGATGTTCAAGAAAATCTATTGTAGGCTGATGTGTATAGAATCCAATTTAGAGAAAATAATGCAACAATCAATTAGTGATTCAAGCTGTTTAAGGTGGCGCAGATTATTTGACACGTAAATGGTAATTGACGCATAAATTGTAGTTCGTTACTATCAGTTTTATTTTTTAATGACAATACCAATTTCAAGTAAAGAAAATATATAAATAGAATAAAATAAAGAAAAAATGTCTGCTTGGTAATCTATATTTAAAAAAATAAGTCCGTATAGGTACGTCGCCGAACTAATCAGAAACGCGTCGTGCGATTTCAACCAAACTAATACACTACGTAGGCAGTGACCCATATATGGTTTATATGAAGTTTGATTGAAAGCCGATAACGCATGTGTGTGCGGTGCGTATGTGAAGTGAGTGTGTTTTTGCCGCAGGCATTTTTTGTACCGCATACAGCATTCATTAGTATTTAATACATTTTGGTCGATAAAGCGCAAGGGAAATCTTTGGAATTGATTTAGAATATCCTTGCTTTTCACACGGCCAGTTATATGTTTCGTGCTCACGTGTTGGCAAGCCTTCAGTTCTCTTTATCTACACAACAACTCATGGCAAAACCAAAAATGTTGTCTACGAAAGAGCTCTAAGATAGTTTAGGTGATACATAGTCTAAGATTGTAAGAAACTAGAATTGAAAGTTGAATAATAGGGAACAAAACCAACTTTATGAAAAACAAGTGTGTTTCTTTTCTTATTTTGTTTTGCCGTGCGAAGCAGGCAACGGGCCCGCTAGTATCATATAAAAGAAATAGTGTTTAAGAGTGTAAAATAATTCCAAAAACCTCTATCTCCTATGAAATATAATATAAAAATTTAAATTTCTCAAATCCTATTTCTTTGATAAGTTTTTTTAATAGAAAATTAATTGAAAATATCTAACTTGTAGATAAATACGAAGAATGCTGAAAATGAATTATATTTTGCTGGTGTCTTATTTTCCTTTATCTCTTTATAATAAATAACTTAAGCCTAAATATTTAATTAATTCATAAAAAATAGTTCAAATAAAAATTAAAATTCATATAATTTAAGTTATTGTAAAAAATATATGTTATTGCAAAATCCAACAATCACAAAAATGCAAATGCAATGCTAAACATATTTTTCTTTAATACAATAATAAAATAAGAATAAAACGAACTTAAGTTTTACTAAAAATTTCATATGTATGTAATATTTGCCTACTTTCAAGTTCATATCTTAAGTCTTTTATTTGTTGAAACAGTCTACACTGCAGAATTAAATACAATTTGTTATGATTTTCAGTTTATCATAATTTAAGATTTGTGTAAAATTAAATAAATTTATTTAGGCAATTGATATTAATTGTTATTGTCCTTTCAATTTACACAGCTCTCACGTTTAAATTTCCAAAACTCACACGTACGTCTATTAAAACAAAAACGCACGACTTTATTGCTTAATCGTATTTAAGTTGAAAATACTTAAGAATACAATAAAATATCTAGCTGGAGCACATTCATTCTGAAATCTTTATCGAAAATTGTATGCGTGAACTTAATTTAAACATGCGTGCCAAAGATTTAAGCCAACCAAATAACCACGCACTACTCAATAAGGAATGAATGCTGAAAATTCAAATAGAAATAACAAAAAATGTAACATTTATTTGGCACGACATATACAGTGCGTTCACGAGACCGACCAAGTTGGGAAAGACAGGCTTAAACAGATAGAGGAATCGATATACTTTCATGCAAAGTAGTTAGTTTGCTAGAATTGTTTAGAAACTGTTTTTTCCCTAATTTCAAATACCACTGTTTGTCTTAACAGCTTTTTTGTTTTCTTCATCTTTCACGTAAGTTCAACACTTCCGTGACAAAACAGCAACACAGTAGCTAGATGGTAATGTTTAGAGGTGTGTAAGGTACTATCATCATTTGGCAAAAGTAATTTGGTTTGGCAGTGGATTTGTTACTTTAAATGCTGATTATATTACTAATAATGTTACACTGGAATTTAGTAAATTAATTAAATACTCAAAAAAAATATTTCCACCAATTAAAGGTTTTAATTTGTCTTAGATTATTATTTAATTAAATAATTTATTGATTCAATTCTGTGTTGAATTAGAATCTATTTTGCTTCTGTTTTAAACAAATATATATTTATCAATATAAATATTAATTGAATTGATTGAATGGTCAGAATGGTGGCAAGAAATGGCAACAGTGGATGATCAATTTTCCAAGAAAATCATCTTCAGTGATGAATCAGATTTTCAACTCAGTGGTTTCGTCAATAAGCAGAATTGCAGCATTTCGGCGAAAGATAAACTAAGAGTGATTGTCGAAAAATCAATGTACCTACAAAGAGTGACATCGGGACCGTATTTTTTTCCAAAATGAGGCCGGTCAGGCAGTTACTGTAAATGGTGTTCGCTATCGTATGATGATAGCACCTTTCTGTGGCCCGAATTGGAAGATATGGATGTGGCTGATATGTAATTTCAACAGAACGGTGCCACTTGCCACACAGCAAATGAAACAATGGCTCTTTTGCGCGACAAATTCAATGGCCGTGTTATATCACGTAGTGGCGATGTCAATTGGCCGCCAATATCGTGTGATTTGACACCGATGGACTTCTTTCTTTGAGGTTATTTGAAAGAAAAGGTGTACGTCTATATGCCAGCAACGATTCAAGAGCTTAAGGATGAGATAATTCGGAATATTAACGGCACAGAACCTCAATTATGCCTCAGCGGCATAGAAAATTTGTATCATCAGCTGGAAGTGTGTAGCCAGGGTTGCGGCGGCCGAAATTTTGTTCCATACATAATTGAACCATACCAATATTATCAAATTAAAAAGAAATAACAATAGTTTCCTAAATAAATTGTGTTTTATTCAAAATCAACATCGGCCCTTAAAATTTAACCACCCTTTATTTTTAAAACAGTTATAACTGTTAAAAAAAAATAACTTGTACATACCAACATCATAATGCTCCTTTTCACACTACAAATTCAGTAAGAAAAGTATATTAAATAGCCAATTGTTGCATTAGTTATATGAGTCCAAACTCCCCATACCTGAATATATTAAAAAAAGTGTGTAAGTACGGGAAACAATACGAAGCCAAACCTAAGTTAATTGAAGCCATTCAGAAATCCTGGGACTCAATAAATAAGTAAATTTTATTTTTTTTTTTTAACTGAACACTAACGTCGCTAAATGTTTATGTAGCGACAAAGTGTTAATAATTCTATGGTGGGCCACAGCAGCTCTGGGGTGGGCATTTTTTTTCTCTATGTAGGTTTAAATTTATTCATAGATTATTTACAATTAGATAAATTTATTTACAATCAGACGCAGAGTGTTACACTTCTGAGCAGATCATTCCAATTCAAATATATGATATCAAATTAAAGCTTATAAATCCTTTTTAAACTGTGCTTTTAATCAACCTTTACCTAGGTCTTATAGAACTGGAATTATAATATATGTATGTATTTCAGCCTTGAGACCATAGCAAAAAAAACGATATTTTTTATTTTTTTTTTATAAATTTATAGCTAAAAACTTTTAGGGATAGAATTTTTTAATAAAAATATCTGGACTCAGAGGGGCAAGGAATAATACTGATTTGACATGCAGTGACTTATTACTAAAATTAACATTTAAAAAAAAGCCGCAAGTATGAGCAGCATTTTTTTGTTATTATATTAATAATAATTTTACAATTTTTGTATGTCTTTTAAAATTTTTAGAACCACTCAAAATCCTTTTTGAGAAAGGCACTTGTTTTCAACCGAGTTGTCAATTCTTCTGTGTGTTGTTTTTTTATTTGTGCCTTCAGAAGTCGGCCATTTCTGAACCGATTTAAATATTAAAGGTGTCCCCATAGAACATATATATTTTGTACGTGTATTATGAACATATACATAGATCACCAATTTAATATTTTAAGAAGTAGTGATATGTACTCGCTTTCAATAATAAAAAGTAATAAAAAAATATAATTAAAAATTAAAGAGTGACCTTATATGAGACGTAATTTCACCTTAATGATCCTATTTTTTGAATTTTAGAGACAAACACTTGAAAGTTGCACAGAATGTCCATTGCTATGTCTGTTATAATAAGTATAAATATTTAAAATTAGAAAATAAAGGGTGTCCCAGTAGTTGATTTAATTTGGTATATATGGGCAAACTATTGAATCGTTGTAATTTTGATAGATAATGATAAATATAAAATTATTTATTTCTCATTACGCATAATTCCTTTTTTTTAATTTATTATCATATAGTAATCCAAACAGATTACTATTGGAAAGCATATCCATATAGCATATAGCTATTTCACTGGTGCTTACCCAGATCGTCAGTGGACTTTTTTAAATTTTCTGAATAAAAACTCAGATTCTTATGCTCAAAATTTAAATATAAAATATAAATTTAAAAATTAAAGGGTGTCCCAATAGTTAATGTAAATGGATATATATGACCAAACTTTTGAACTGTTGTTGAGATAGACACCTATAATTTACACAGAACCTGTATTGCTTAGTCCGCTATAACAACAAGTATAACATTTGAATTTATAAATTAAAGGATGTCCGCATTATTGATGTCATTAGACCTTTATGTCCCCATCTTTGGAAATTTTCAAGTGTTTGTAAATAACGGATACAAACACTTGAAAATTAGACAGAATGTTCACTACTATGTCTGCTATAATAGCAAGTATAAATATTAGGAACTATAAATTAAAGGGTGTCGCAATATTGTCTGTAATTTGGTGTATATGGCCAAACTTTTGAACCGTTAGAGAGAGACGGTTGAAATTTACAAAGAACCTGTTATGCTTAGTCTGCTATAACAACTAGTAAAAAATTTGAATTTGGAAATTACGGGGTATCCCAATAATTAATGTAATTTTATGTATATAGCCAAACTTTTGAACTGCTATAGTCAGACAGTCTTTTAAGCATAGGGGCACCAGACCCCCTATATACTCCGGAACCACCGTAGAAAATCGACTGATATTTGATTTATATTATTGAAATGAGTTTTTTATATGAATTGAATTTTATGCATCGACATTTAATAAATCCTGCTATAATCTTTCTCGAATATAATATAACCATAATTATTGTCTTAAAAAATACGATTTTAAGTTTGTCTGTTTTGAAGTCGGTGTTTTTTGCAAGAACTATTTTTCAACGGAACATCGAAAATAGGAATCAAAACAAACTAAAATTGACTTTTGTTTTCATATAATTTTCAATACTTTTTAGAAATACACCAAATTTGTTTAAGGTTGCATTTAAAATTATAAGAATAATTGTTTGTCAAATTACACTTGAAAATCCCAATTTTTTGCGTCACTTTGAGAATTGAGAAAGTAACCCAAAAAATATGAACACAAGAAATTTTGATATAGAGTAGCGCACCTGGACACAGATTTGGTAATCTCTAATTTAAAAAACCTGGAAAAAAATAGTTAGTTTATTGGATAAAATTTTAGGACATAAATTTTGCCTTATTTTCGTATTTAAATTGTTGTGCGTATTTACTTACAGCGAGCGCTATATGTCGGTAATAAAAGTTTTCCACTGGCTTCAGCTGTTTTTACTCTTGTAAGGTAAGCTAGTCGTATTTATCGATTAACAAATAAGTTATCTGAAAATTGAAATAAATTGTATTGAGATTTTTCAATATGAAACAAATAAAAGTATAATGGTAATTAAAAAAACAGATTTAATCAAAATTTGTTAATTTATTTAAGAAAATTGTTCCAGTAGTCAAACAATCCATGCGACATCGTCTCATATGCTCTGTTTTTCTACCAATAAGTGTTTTGCGTTCTAACTCTCACATTGAATACGCGAATAACTGTATCTTCTTATGGATTTTTGCGGCTTATTTCGTAGCAGTTTGACAAGTGTTCAATATTTTTATTGTACTTTAGTGTAAATTATGTCTGTTGGGTACCATTGGAACGCACAGAAGATAAGACATTTGGATTGAATAAAGTGGTGGAGTACAATAAAACTACTCAATAGAAAACTGGTTGGAAAAAAAGGAATTAGTGAAAGCTATTAAAATCTATACGCAAACAAAAACCATGGTTATGGTATGGTCATAAGAACCACATTATGTTCTCCGTAATAATATATGGTTGCGGTGACCATATTTTAGTTGCTTTTTACATTACTTTGGTCACGACAAACAAGTTTTTGTTAAAATTTTCTTATTAAATGATTACTACGTAAAAGAATTCAACATTGTTTTTTTAAATATTTAATTTTTGCTAAACTTAAAATCACAACCTAAGTTTTATAAATATTTCAAAATATTACATTAATATTAAACATAATATATTAATGTTTAGCTATCTCCGGTGCTCTGCGCTACACCCATCCACAAAAAATTAAATAAACACCTGGAAGAAAAGTATGGCCAACCTTTAACTTGAAAGCTCACGCTATTCGCACATCGAAAATGTTTTAGTTTATATGCAAGCTACGACGCCTACTGTTTTCATCCAATATATGTTTTGCTAGACTATACGTATTAACACAATAATATTTTTTTAAATGGGTGGTACCACTCCCACCATCCTAACAGTCTGCTTTTTGCTATATAATGCATATTACTCTGAGGGTTACTTGTACAAAGTTTCAAGACCATAACTATTGTAGTTCTCCAGGTACACAATAATAATTTTTTACTTTGTATGGGAGGTACCACGCCCACTATTCCAAATTCTAAAAATTATAATTTTTAGAATTTATAACATTTATTTTTAGAAGTTATAAAAATTATAATTTTTAGAATTTTATCCAGGGATGGGTACCTTTATACCAAATAAATACGTAAGAGTCTTAAAATTTGGTGTGGATTACTTTCAAAACAAAATAAAACAAAATATTGTCAGGACGCACACATTGTGTGTGGGCACATCTAGTCAATTATATTTTTATAGAAAACCAAGCTCATTTCGAGGTAAATAGAATTATTGTTAAACAAAGTTATTGATTATGGAGTGCTTCCAACTCATAATTTTTTTGCGAATGGCAACTGTATCCATTTCGGGTCGGCATTTGATTGAGAATTTCGAAGGTCGATTAAAAAAAAATTCGAACTAACATAAAAAACGCGGCGATACGGGTCTTCTAATTTAGCCTCTATTTTACTCCTCACTCTCAAAATCGACCTAACTTTTGCTAACTTGAATTTGTTCCACAGCGTTATAGAACTCTGTGTAAACGATAATAATTTTTCACTTTGCAGGTGGCATTAAAATTGAAGTTTTCAATCCCTCAGCTGAAAAACGTGACTAGAATACCAACTTAACCGTTGAGACCGGCGTTGATGTTGTTCTCAATCACCGTTTACAAGAATGCTTTGTTTACGAAGACAAGAAGGGCTTCACTTTGTACTTGAAAAACTACATGAAAACGGTGTTGGCTGAATTGAAAAAGAGTTCCCCCGATGAAATTGATGTCTTCAAGAACAACATGAACAAAGTAAGTAAAGATATCTTGAGCCGTTTGAAGGATTTACAATTCTTTACTGGTGAATCCATTAACTGCGATGCCATGTGATAATATCGTGAAAGCAATGGCCAAGGTGTAGGGCGGAAGAAGAAAAATACCAATACCACGTTATTACTCACTAATTATGGTTTGCTAATTTGTTTACATATGTATGTATTAATAAAATAATTAATAACAAAAAGTAATAAATGTGTATTTTATTTATTTTATTATCAAAAATGTAAAAACTTGGCATATCTCAAATGACATATTACATTCATTTAATTTATCCATATAATGTTTATGTTAATAATCATATGGCTTAAACGCAACCATAACATGCTCTTAGATTATGGTTACCTACCATGTTTTTTCTCGGTGTATTGGAGGGTAAATAGTCGGTGGCGTATCATATAATACTAGAAAGAAAACAATTGGAGTCGGCAAGTTAGTAGCACACATCTATCAATGATGTATTAAAATGATATCTATAAACAATTAAATTTAAAATAAATTAGTCAAGTGCGAGTTAGACTCACACACGTAGGGTTCCGTACTATGTTCAGTATAATTTAAAAATTCCAGTTGTTTATTTCTTTATGTCTTATGGGACACCCTTAAATTTTAAAATTAAAGTAATATTCGCGAAAATTGCATAATAATTGGAACACCCTTTAAATTTTAATATGTAACTGATTTCATAGCGGGTATGGTAATATACTTTCTCTTAAAATATCAGGAGCCTACCTATTGAGGTTAAAAAAATAATGTAATATTCGTGAAAAACACGTCACTAATGGACACACTTCAATTTTAAGTATTTGTTATAGCGGCCGAAGTAACATATCTACTGTAAACATTTCAAGAGGGTATCTATTACGATTTATAAAATCATGTCACTGTTGGAACACCCTTTAATTTTATTATTCACTATAGTGGCCATGACAACTTCCTTTCTATAAATATATTAAGAGTCTACTTATTGCGATTAAAAAATAAGTCACTATAAGTGAAAAACAATTGTCATATCGGCCGTGGCAACACATCTTCTGTACAAAATTTCAAGAGTCTACCTGTTACGGTTCAAGAAATAAGGCTTTATACATGCAAATCACGACACTGGCGGAAAACCCTTTAATTTTTACTATTTGTTATAGTGGACATAGTTATACACCTTCTGTAAAAATTTCAAGATTCCACCTATTCATTCAAAACTTAGGATATATACATGCAAGTCACGTCACCATTGGAACACCCTTTAATATTTAAGTTCAATTTTGTATACTTGTTTATAAAACAAACATAGTTTTAATTACAGTCTGCAAAATGTAAGTGTTTGCCTCTTACAGCTCAAAAAAGACATAAACGTAAATAACACGTCACTTTTGGAACACACTACGATTTAGTACTTTTTGCTATAGTGGCCGCAGTTATACACTTTTGGTAAAATTTTCAAGAGTCCACCTATTATGATTCAAAACTTAGGCCTTACACATACAAAGCACACCACTATCGGAACACCCTTTAATTTTTAGGTTTATTTTTTTAGACTTGTTTATATAGCGAACTAATTTTAATTTAGTGCTTGCATATTTTTAGTGAATTCCTCCTACAGTTCAAGAAATAAGCACATATTCGTGAATAACACCTCTCTATCGGAACACCCTATAAGTTTTAGTATTTGCTAGTATAGCGGTCACAGTTATATACTTTCTGTGAAAATTTCCAGCGCCTACCTATTACGGTTTAAAACTTAGGCCTTATACATGCAAATCACACTACTATCGAAACACCCTTTAATTTTTAGGTTTATTTTTTATACTTGTTTATATAGCGAACTAAGTTTTAATTACTGCTTACATATTTTTAGTGTATGCCTCCTACAGCTCAAGAAATAAACACATATTTGTGAATAACACCTCTCTATCGGAACACCCTATAAATTTTAGAATTTGTTGCTATAACGGCAAGAGCTATACATCATCTTTGAAAATTTCCCGAGTCTACTTATTACGGTTCCAGAGATAAAAGGCGCTGACAGACGGACAGACATTGTAGCGAAAACAATAGGGTTACGTTTTTACACTTTGTGTACGGAACCCTAAAAAACTTTACGTCCTCGAGTTTGTGATAAATTAAATTAAAAGCTATTAAAAATTTTAATATGATTATGAAAAAAGTCTTTTCCATCTGGTGTCATATATTACCCCTTGAAATGTAGGGTACAGAAAAAGGTGATAAGATTTATTTGTTTTGCTTTTTTTCTTCTTTTTGTTGACATTGTTGCCTCTTTGGGTCGAGTGTATTTAGAGTTCTTTATAAATTGTTGTAAAAATTTATGTGACAAGATTTGTTAGGCAGGCAATTCAAATGAAAAAGGAATAAATAAATTTATGTGTTCCATCAGCTTTGAACATAAAAAGTGTTTATCGACAATTTGTTATACATTTTCTTTCAATTTCTGAAACTATTTTCCAATTTCTTTTTTATTATATTTTATATTTAGAATTTTTTATGTTCTGTTTGGATATCAGTTTTTTCTTAGTTGGTACGATTAGACTAAGCGTAGGTGTGGCTAAACGTCGTCTACCGTTTGTTTTAGTTTTTTTTTACATTTCTTGTTACCAATTGAACACGATTAAATTATTATTCATGTTTGCAACTGAAGATGCTAGACTTGCAGTTAGACTATCCTTAAAATAGATTTTATTGAAATAAAGGCGAAAAAACTAAACATAAAACCTCTGCTCTACTTTTTTTCTGCGGTTTCTTCAGTGATTACTTTTTCTAGATAAATTTATGAGAAATATATGTTATACACACATTTGGGTTTAAGCCTTACGAAAACAGCATATGGTATCCAAAAAGACTTTAATTTAAAAAAAAATATTTATTACATATGGCCTCACTGTGCACATTGGGGAATTTGGCCAAAAATTGAAATAAATTTGTAGTTGTTAAATGAGAGTCGGATTTCCACAAACCTATACGACTATAGAAGAATTATGGTAAAGTTTAAGTTTTATTTAAAAAAAAAAAAACTTAAACATCACTACACCTTCTTTATAGTCATGTACAGGCTTAATGAAATTTGATTACTCTTATACCTATATTTATTTAAATTGTTTTTTAGCAAAATCACCCACTGCCTGCGTTTGTTATCTTTCTTTTTTTTCAGTTTTTTCTTAATTGTTTGTATACACTGTGCCAATATTTTATTACTAGAAAGTTCAACAGCTTTTATTAATATTTTTAATTTATATTTTTCTACACTCTCTCTCTCTCTAAATAAAATTTGTATGTATTGCACATTTTTGTTGCATATAAAATGATTTAAATTTTATTGTTACTTTCAGTAAGTTTTACTAAAGCTGTTATACTTATTGTTGAAGTTTTATACAAAAGGAAAGTTTTATTAAAAATATAACTTTTTCATGTTATGATTGAAGGACAGTATATAAAAATAAATATTTAATAGATTAAAAATACCACTGTATAATCACATAATCACAAGTCATCAAAAAACTATAGTGGGTATTGGTTCAATCTTTCGAATTGTCTAGTATTTGTGAAAGAAAACATTACTGCTTAATAATATTTTTTTTTATAATATTCTTAACAAAACGTTATTAAATATAAAAATGAGGATTTTAAATAAGCCTGTTTTTGACATACCACGGCAATTTGATAAATTCTTTAATGAAGACCTCTTTTTCTGACCCAAATCTCTTACTATTTATCTATTTCTTTTGGAAAGATGTTATATTTGTAGGGGACTGGATAGAGTGCCAATTCGTAAATCTCTGTGGCTACACATTGCCAAAAAAACAGCATTTTTTCACTAGATGATCTCGTCTTTGCTTAAAAAAATATTGAAACAGCCCAAAAGTTCTGAATATTATTTAACAGTAATCGTTTTACCCTTTTTACCCGAAAAATAAATGCATTGTTTTATGGTCACTGGGGTGTTCTAATATTTTCGCGGCTCGCTCCCAGTTACAAAACGTACAAAAACTCATTTGGATTGCTTGGGAATATTGCCAAACACTGCTTCGAAGTTATCATCATGCCCAAACGCAAAGAGAAAACATAGTTGAGGTAACCATAATAGCAACACATTATGGCTAAATTTTATGGTTGTGGTTAAACAATATTATTGTTGCACATTATAATATTATAGTATACACAAATAAAATGTTTAAATAAAACACAAGCTTCCACTAACTTGAACATTCCTTTTTTTTCTTATAACGAAAGCACCAGAAATATCACTGACGGAATGACCTTTCCGACCAAAACCAGGAACTAACATTTCATCTTTTTTTCTTGCCTTAAATTTTTCCGTTTTTAAGCAATTGCACCCCCATGAACTCATGAACGGATAGCAGAATTAGATTGTTTGGCTTTAAAACCAACATTTTCAAGTACAATTCCCTTAGTATGGGAAGCACCACCAAAAGGATTAGCCTTGCGTCTTGTACCCAAATGAGCCTACTTGTACTCTTTGTCGGCCCAACGTTGATCACGATGATGGTTTACATGCGTTCTAGCAGTGCGGAGACATTTGTAAAAAAAATTTGTTATACATTATTATTACAACGAAATAGTTATATCTATTTCAGTGATACATAAATTAGCAAAACATAACACACTTACTTTATATTGTAAATATTAATTAAATATTTATGTTTGTATACAATTTTCCAAAAATATTACATATTAATATACATATTATTTTTGAATATTTATAAAACTTTGGTTGTGGTTTGAAGTTTATTAAAATTTGTAGAATAAAACACAACTATATTAAATTTTTTGGGTGTATTAACTATTTAATAACAATATATTAACCAAAACTTGTTTATCGTGACCAAAGTAAACAACTAAAATTTGCTTATCGCAACCATACATTGTTACAGAGAATCACATTACGTTCCTGTGACTATACCATAACCAATTTTTTTCTCTCCATGCAAATATGGATGCAAAATCTGATGTAGTGGCTTTGTTACGATGCCAACAGGCTCACACACTTTCCTTCTCCAATCGTCCAATATCAATCCATAGAATCTATATACTATTTCTGGAGTAATGACCTCTGTGGAGTGATTTAAACGTTTGCCGACATCTTCGCTGGTACTGCAATGGAACAGAACTCAATTAAAAGTAAAATTAAAAGTAAATTAAATTTTTCAAGCCTTTCTTTGCTTCTAGTACAGGATTTTACGTAAGACGTTATGCTTAATAAATACACGAAGTTCACTTTCCCCTTTCTCTTTCTCTCTCGTTAATTAAAATGAAAGTAGTAACTCGGGAAATACAAAACGTCACGGACCTGCCTAATTGCTCTCTTATTTAAAAATACATATTTTATTTTAAGTACCTATGTATCAGATAGCTTTCGGAAAGGAATTAGGTGGTTCGAAAAAAAGGGCTGTGATTATTTTTTAACTCATGTTTCAAAAAGGCAAACAAAATTTTGTGCTTTCATTCTAAGCTATGTTTAAAAAGTGTATAGAGATAATTACTATTTTAAGGCGATAAATTTCTGCAGAAAACTCAAAGTTTTATTGTAAAAAGATGTCTGTAACCTATTTAATGTTGCAAATGCAAATTCCTCTATATTTTCCACATTCATAAATCTTGTATATTTTTATTAGTTATAAAAATTTTTATCGGCACTAAGGTGCCTACTATGAAAAACTTTCGATCTACGACTGTGATCGAAAGGGCTGATCGAAGGAATTTGTATATGGTATTATGGCGGAAATTCTATAAAAATGGCGCTATTGTGAATTTGACTTAATTGGATAATTCACAATAGCACGTACTTATCAACTGCTAGTATAAATAAATATGTATTGTATTTCTAATTTACAAAAGAAAACATTTAATTAATATTCATCTTGGTTGGTCTTTCCATTAATATGGAAATTCTTTCCATTAATATTGAAAAAAATTTATACATAAAATTTTTTTGCATTTGCATGAATTTTTAAGATGACTCATAGATCAAACGGATTTATTGGATGGTTAGCACAAGGTTTTTATTTTAGTATATATCATCGGAATGGAAGCAAATATACTTACTATAAAAGATAACGAACAAAATGTCGTAAGAAGATATTTGAAGAGATAAAATACTGTTTTGCGATTTTTATCGCCGTTTCTCAACCATTCGAATAGGTATGGCATAAATGCCTAATATATGAGCTAAAACTGAATTTGCACGTAAATCTATATAAGATGCTAGTTAGTTATTTAACCGAACAAAAGTTTACTGTGAAAGAATGAGATTTTTTTGAGCTCACCCCAGCCAATCGAAGCCGGAGTTCCCCAAGGTAGTATATTTGTGCCCTTTATACTTATTGTATACTTCAGATATACCAACTAGTAACCGACCCCACACATCTACATTTGCTGATGACACAGCTTTTGTAAACATTCATAAAAGGCCCGAAGTACCATCGCGATATTTACAAGACCACATATTTAAAAAATGGTTGAAGAAATGGAGAATAAAAGTGAATGAACATAAATGAATTCATATATTTTGTTCACACTGCGTAAGGAATCGTGCCCCCCTATTCGCATAAATAACTAAACGATACTACAGGTTTCAGACGTGAAATATCTCGGCATACATCTTGACCGGCGCCTTACTTGGAAACGTCACATAATAACACAATGAAGCTAAAACCCGTCGAACTAAACTGGCTTATTGGCAGAAACTCTATCTCATCTTTGATTGCAAACTTCTATTGTACAAGTCAATTCTAAAACCAATTTGGTGTTATGGCATTCAATTACAGGGCACTGCCTCAGCGAGAAATGTAGAAAAAATACAAAGACGCCAAAATAAGAATCTTCGTATGATTACATCTGCTCCTTAGTATATAAAAAACTCGAGCATCCATAAAGATCTAAACGTCAGTTTAAGCACAAATAGAGAAACTTGCCATAAGGTATTTCAAGAAGCTTGAAACTCATCCGAATCCACTGGTCCGTAACATACTAAATGTACCTGGTTACATTCGACTAAGAAGGAGAAACACTGCTTCTGTCATCCGTACATCAGAGGAATGACCCGCAAATAACAGTCACCGTTATTTGCAGCACTGGTTGGACTTAACAAGTATATTTATTTTTTTAGACCTAAGATATGAGTAATTATTGATAGTTCAAATATATTGAAGATACAATAAATAAAAAGCGCAAAAAAAATTTCGTAAGTTATATATTGTCATATTATTTAATTTATATTGACGAACACTTTCATAATCTGTGGTGATCTAAAAAAATTTATCTCATCTCTATAGTTACGAGTTATTTTTGAACGAAAAAATTAAAATTCAAATGAAACTTTTAAAAAGAGAGTTTTATTTTTCTGCCATTGAGTACTTTTTTTTAAGGATTTTTATTCATTTTAACTTATTTGTTTAATATTATGAACATATAATTTTTCTTGTGGACAAATTTGCACGAAGGCCGCTCAATATCAATTTAAGGGCATAGAATGCTCTTTCCATGCTTTTCTGGGTTGCAGTAACAAATTGTCGTCTTTTGTTTTCCAATTTATTAACGTATGGAATTTGTGTTCCAGAACACAGAGATTATCAATCGATAAGCGCGTTGTAAAAAAATTATCAATTTCATAGAAATCTTATTTCAACCTCATTATCATTTTCTTCGCTTTATTGTCCTGCTAAAATCCGGCGCTGGTGGGAAAAGATCCGGTGAAGCTCGTTAATCTAGCTACATATAACAAATTAAAAATTATCATTATCTTAATGATGATTTAACCAATTGCAGTGCAAGGTTAGTATGTTGGTTATCAACTTACATAAAGAGATTTTTATTTTTTAAAAAAAAATGTTAAAACTCCAAAAAAAAGATTTATTTTAATACGGAAAAATAAAATTAATTTTTTAGAACTTTCATTTGAGCTTTTATTTTTACGTTTTAAACAACTGTTTTAGATAGGATTTTTTATAATTTAATTTTCAAATTAACATTTATAAAATAATTTGTTGGTATCGTTAACTATTACTTACGGTCCCTGAGTTAAAGTAACAACTGTTTGTGTGTCTCCCCTAACAAAAAACATATTTCAAAGTATACACTTTTGACAAGTAGCGAAGGCAACTGTAGAATTTAATTAAAATTTGTTTGCTTATAACGTAAATGATCTTTATTAGACTTAATCCTTATTGTTAAAAAAACACATTTGTGCTTCTCAATAATGTAAAAATTCTAGTTAAAAAGCAATAAAATTATCATTTTCCCAGACAGAAAATAATAATAAAATAATAATAACTATAATAATTTATAACTTGGGTATTAATAACTATGTTTGCTAAATTAACCTCCATTTTCCCAACACATAAAAACTATCACTTTTATTTAAACGAGAAATAGCATAAACGAAAACAGCTAATAATTCTTATGTGCTGTTAAAATACAATTTGAAACATAGTAACACACATTGAAGATAAGAAAAGAGCTTGCAAATTTGTAGTCTTAAATCAAACTTAAGATGATAAAAAGAAAGTACTCGGTCTCGTTCGAAAATTAATAAAATTTTTAATAACTTCCTGTCAACTGTACACAACAAACAAATCTAAAAAGTTACAAAATTTAAGATACCAAACGTGACAAAATTTGTATAGGGTGTTCGATCTTTCAGTGGGAATAACTACAATACTTCAAACTCAAAACTGTATTTTGTATTCTACGTTTCTTTTCAGTAAATTTTGGCATTTCACCATAAACAATATTACGTTCCATGAACTCGTCTAAATTATGGAAAATTAGTTCCAAAAGCAATGCTTTGTTCGAGGAAAAGAGAAATTCTATGGTGGCTACTATCGTCTTTCTGAGTATGCTAATATTCTTTTAATGTCACGTGATTATTCTAAAGGGTGGTTAAATTTGTAAGTGCCGATATTGATTTTGAATAAAACACAAATTATTGAGGAAATTATTGTCATTTCTTTTTATTTTGATAATAATGGTATGGTTCAATTATGTATGGAACAGAATATCGGCCAAAAGGCCGCCGCGACGTCGTCGTTACACCTCCATCCGATGCTCCAAATTTTCGATAACGCTGATTCATAATTGAGGTTCTATGCCGTTATGCTTTTGAATCGTTGCTGGCTTATCGACGTACACCCTTTCTTTCAAATAACCCCAAAGAAAGAAGTCCAACGGTGTCAAGTCACATGATCTTGGCAGCCGCATGTCATCCACATTCATAACTTTCATTCGGACTATTAAAAGTTGGTTATCATCGCCCGATAGCAAACACCATTCACAGTAACTGCCTGACCGGCCTCATTTTGGAAAAAATAAGCCCGATGATGCCGATAGCTCATTAACCGCACCAAATAGTCACTCTTTATGGCTGCATTGGTTTTTCGGCAATGACTCTTGGATTATCATTCGCCCAAATGTGGCAATTCTGCAATACTGAGGTGAAAATGTGCCTCATCACTGAAGATGATTTTCTTCGAAAATTAATCATCCAACGTTGCCATTTCTTCTGAAATTAATTCTGAAATTAAATGCAAAAATTGAAAAAAATTTGATGTTTCCGTGTGGTTCTCATTCGACATTGGCCCTTGAAATTTAACCACCCGATATAAAGTGAACAATACCAGAAATTCTTGAAAAATTGGTCTAAAATTTAACTGACAGACTGCGCTCTGTAAATGCTCTTGCCATTCTGATTATTTATCAAATATCATTTTTGAAACATAAATACCATGAAAATTCCCTACAAATTTGTATTGCAATTCTCCTTAAAAGTCAAATAGCCTTTCAAATAGCTATTATATTGCCAAAAACAGCCTTAAGTGAATTAATAATTTAAAAGTTCAAACGTGAAATTAAAATATAAATAAATCAGTCAAGTGCGAGTAAGACTCACACGCGTAGGGTTCCGTACTATGTTCAGTACAACTTTAAAAATTGAAGTTGTTAATTTTTTCATGCCTTTAATTATTTTTATTATTTTTTATACTACAGCAAGTACTATGTAAATATTAAGTTTCTGTCTATAACGTTTAAAATATAGGACCTAATTCCCCAAGATCGCGATATTTAGGGGTCATTCTTTTATTTTTATTAAATTTATCTTCATTACTTGTTGTTACAGTACACAATAGTACACAAGAGTCTACCTATTACGGTCCAAAAAATAAGGCGATATACATGCAAATCAAGTCACTGTCGGAACACCCTTTAGTTTTTACTATTTTTTATAGAGGCCATAGTAATACACCTAAAGTAAAAATTTCATGTTAGCGTTCAAAACTTAGGCTATATACATGCAAATCACGTCACAATTGGAACACCCTTTAATTATTCCGTTTACTTTTGTATACTTGTTCATATAGCGTACTAAGTTTTAATTACTATTCGTAGATTTTAAGTGTATGCCTCCTACAGTTCAAGAAGTAAAGATATAAACGCAAATAACACGTCACTTTCGGAATACCATATAAGTTTTAGTATTAATTGCTATAGCGGCCACAGTTGTAGATCTTCTGTGAAAATTTCAAGAGCCTATCTATTAGGGTTCAAAACTTAGGACATATTCATGAAAATCACGTCAATATCGGAACACCCTTTAAGTTTTAGGATTATTTTTTATACTTGTTTATATAGCGAACTAAGTTTTAATTACTATTTGTATATTTTAAGTGTATGCCTCCTACAGTTCAAGAAATAAATACATATCCGTGAATTACACGTCTCTATCGAAACACCCTATATAGTTTATGTAAGTATATTTTACTATAGCTGCGAGAGTTATACATCTTCTGTGAAAATTTCAAGAGTCTACCTTTTACGGTTCCAGAGATAAAAGGGCGGTGAAAGACGGACGGACGCACAGACGGACAGACATTGTAGCGAAAACAATAGGGTTACGTTTTTAGCCTTTGGGTACGGAACCTTAATCAAAACTAAAAACTTTGCAAATATATTTTTTTGATAAAAATCAATGAAAACTATATCTTTGTTCTAGTTGCTCTGAGTTTCTCTGTGTATAATTTAATAAACTCACAATATGGATATACATAACACAGTGCAACACGGAAAAAAATAACCATATACGGACACCACTACGTAATAAAAGACCATAAAAAAAGACCCCTGTCTCCCAGTTTTGCCCAAAGTCCTACAGGTTTTTTTTTATGGGCCCTCAAAGATGTTGGGCCTCGATGTCATTTTTGCAAAAAATGATCATTTATTCAAGCTCATATTTTGCAAACCGTTTGAAATTTTGATATACTCTCTGAGGTAAAGTTGTAGCCCTTGTCATAAAGAACAAAAATTTTTAACATATAAAATCAAAAAATTTCATCTTCAAGGTCAAAATTGCCTTTTTTCCCCTGTTCAGGTCCATAGGTAGCAAACCGTTCAAAATTCAAGGAAACAATCAACTACAGAAATGAACCTAAGATCTCAATAAAGAACTTTCTAGAACATATGAACTTCCTAGGAATGATTCTTAACACCGTTTAGGTAGCGCTTAGGTAGCCGCAAAAGTGAAAAATTTCCCGAAAAATTTTAAATTCATTTCGGCTACCTAAGCGCTACCTAAACGGTGTTAAGATTGAGTTCTTAGGTTCATTTTTGTAGTTGATTGTTTCCTTGAATTTGGAACGGTTTGCTACCTATGGACCTGAACAGGGGAAAAAAGGTAAAAAAAATTTAATTTTTTAAAGTTTTTTGCGATTTTGACCTTGAAGAAGAAGTTTTTTTGATTTTATATGTTAACAATTTTTGTTCTTTATAACAAGAGCTACAAGTTTGCTTCAGAGAGTATA
The DNA here is from genome assembly GCA_949628195.1 of Phasia obesa. NCBI lineage: Eukaryota > Metazoa > Arthropoda > Insecta > Diptera > Tachinidae > Phasia > Phasia obesa. The sequence continues at coordinate 91,510,222 of OX451215.1, forward strand.
TCAAAATTTCAAACGGTTTGCAAAATATGAGCTTGAGTAAATGATCATTTTTTGCAAAAATGACTTAGAGGCCCCCCATCTTTGAGGGCCCATAAAAAAAAACCAGGAGGACTTTGGGCAAAACTGGGAGACAGGGGTATTTTTTTTTTTGTCTTTTATCACGTAGTGGTGTCCGTATATGGTTGTTTTGCCATGACTTAAAAAATTACACAGTGTGTTATTAAATAAAAGATTGAACAGTCAGTCTGGCAACATTTTTTACTTTTGTGTATACAATCACAAGTCACGAACAGCTGCAAGATTCTCTCAGAACATACACTCGGTAAAATTAAAACAATAATTGTGCAGGGTGTGAATCATTACACTTGGCTCCCTTTGATGTTGCTGTTAACCCACAGCTGTTACAGTTTATCCGGAATCATACTCGTGAAACCCCATACTGATAGACAGTATACAAGCAATTAGTCTACCATGACAACCGTAAAACCTAACGTGTTAGTAATAAGTAAGTAAGTAGACAACAAAACGCCAAACATGCATAATGCTATTATAATTTGTATCTCAATTTAATATAGACATTAAGCAGACAATATACCAAAATGGTAAATAATGTCATTAAACTAAATTAAATAACCAGTACATACTATAAACATAACACGAAATTTAATAAACCTACAACAGCCAACAGTATAATTAGGTGTAGTTAACTTTGATATAATGATGACCACTGTAGGACGCCGAAGAATCAGTTTATTTCTTTTTGCAGAGGCAGTACACAAATATTTACATAAAATACAGTAAATAAAACAGTAATTCATTTCCTGCCCGTCTGTCTATCATTTTGTCTGTGTGCGCATCACGTAAAAACTACTAGACGGATTTTAACAAAATACTGTGAGGAGGTACCTTACTATCCTGAGGATACTCTTTTTCAGCAAAAATGTCTTATTTCCAAGAGCAAGTGAAGAAAAAGCTGTGAAATTGGACCGATTTTTTTTGCCGATTTATAAGTACTGCACACTTTAAGGCATCTTTTATTTTTGAAAGCGGGATATTTTAAACAACAGATGGCGCTGTTTTAAAATAATGACAAAATATGAATTACTTACTGTCAAATATCCAATTGAATAAAATTTGTATTTGAACTTTGTGAAATTACATTGTTATTAAAATATTTTAAACACCTTTTAAAGAGTTTTACAATAATTTTCCTGAATTTTAGAATTGTATATAAATTAAAGCTTCTTAATTAGTTTCAAGTTTAAAATTAACCTTCAGTTTCGAAAAATCTAATTTAGAAAAGTCAATTAGTGGGCTTTTACTGCTCCACACAAGTAAGTAAAACATTATTTTAAATATGTTTTGATTGTAAAAATTTGTTCGAAGGTATGGTCTAATACTTAATAGTAACAGGTGCTTCAAAATGTAAGTATAATTTTACAAAATAAAATTAACTTAATTATTTTTTTCTAATTATTGACTTTCACGGCTTGCTTCGCAGTACCTTGTTCTGTCTGTTTAATTTTCCAGAAAGTTTTTGACAGTTTCGGGTTCTATATCACGAAAAGCTCAAAATTATAATATTTAAGGATGTGGATTCTTACTTGGGTATTCGCATAGCATCGGCTTTTAATGGTACCTACAAGAAAAAGTCTAAAGGAGTAAATTTACATCCCCAAGATGTTTGATATCACAATTACAGAACCTAGCAAATAAAATATCGATTCTGATGAAACCAAATATTAAAGAAGTTCATATTTTCCATTTCTGGCTATACTAATTCCGTAATCATGGCATTGTAGAGTTCAATGTTGATTGAAAATCGGCAGAATAGACAATTTTGTCTAAATTCTATGTTCGATTGGTACTTTTTTTTTTTCTATGTAAATCCCACTTCCAAAATCTTTTAAAGTAAAATAAATTAGGAGAGAGCTTTTACAAATATCAACATTTAGAACAATTAGTACAAAAAATATCTATTAAATCATAAAACTAAGTACCAAATTTGACTATGATCGAACTTCCAAACAGGAATAATATTATCTGGATTAAAAAAGGGATCCATTTTGGAGGTATCATTTACCGACGATGACATTTTATCGTAAAACTACTAACGCCAGTACAACAACGAAATTATGTTAGAGTACGGAAATGTTTAATTACAATATTTAGTTTCGTCATGAGTTTCATTATTATGCATGCCAATTAGTGAAATCATCGTAAAATTGTGCGAGCATTGCTACATCCAAAATTAATGCAACACTTTATGGGCCGATAGAATCATTTAAAAATAGAAAATGGGTGGAATGTTCACTAAAAACATATTTTTGCAACAGGACAACGTCACATGCATTTAGAAAATGTTAAGTTATTAGATTGTGCGAACAAACCAGCAAGTATGGACGAATTAAATTTTAATAATGTATGCTACTGCAGAGAGAAGGCACCAAATAATGCCTGAAATAGTAGTTGAAAAACTAACTTTCAAAATACCTTCGCAAACGTTGCCTAACACGAACGCTACTCCAAGTTTCAGCCTATGCATAAAGTATGTATTACACGAACCCATTCGCCCTATTCTATACCCCTCATAACTTTCTTTGCTTTATCGCAATTCCTTTTCTGGCCCTTAATACTTAAAAATCCTATCACTGTGTGCTCCAGGCTAGCGGGTAGTGTGATAGTCTATTAGTCTGCAGGTTATTTAATCGATTAAAAACAGGTTGCGTATTTCACTGCAACAAGATTGCCAGCAGCTTTGCTTGTTGAAATATACAGCTTTATTATATGGTAAAAAAATACAAGAAAATTAAACAACTTGTTAACAAAATTGCTATTGAGAACTATCAAATGATTTTTACAAGTGTACGACTTTAGGCAGATCTCGTTGGAAACTCCAGTAATAGTCTGTCTTCATATGCGAGGAGTTCCAACTTCCTTGATAATGATCTTCCATTGTGCTAAGATCACGATGAAATATTTCACCATTTCACCCCGCTGCTCCCTAAAATCGCCCAAGTTTTATGAAAACCGGTATAAATGCGAGTGCAGGAAATTGATATTTATGCTGATGTTGCACCCTAACTCCTCCAATTTCGATAGCATGCACTCAACAAGCTCGACGAGGTCTTTAGATTTCTTGTTGCCTAGGAAATTATCTATAAGCCAAAGAAATAAAAATACCAAGCTTTTAAAATTAGGATCTTTCATGAGTTACCTATTTTGTGGCCCAACAAAAATAGCAGCTTTTAGTTTTTCTCTACTCAATCATTGAAACTTAATAGAAAGAAATACAAAACATTCTACACTTTTGCCAAGCGCCTTCACAAACTTTTTTATTATGGAACTTTTTTATTATGGATTTTTTTTATGGTGGAAGTGTGATGAAGTATAGGCTAACTAAAGGCGCGTTTATAACATTTCTTGCACCAACTTTCAGCGAGTTCCTTCGACTTCCAGGATTAAAACCATTTATTTTCACAACGTAAAAAAAACAGTTGTCATTATGGTGTCGAGATTCTCGCTAAATCATCGGTGTTACGAACATTTTCCACTGAACCATAACCGCAGATATGCCACACATTTTTCGCATTCAATGTGGCTTGTCCTAATAAAACAATTTAATGTTTAAGTTTGTTTTAATACGCAGTTTTCACAAATTCCGTTATAGGAAAAAGCTCACTACATGTACTGGATGAAGACATAACTAAACAATAACAAAATATATTTTTGTGTCCAATAACATTTAAATATAACTCAAAAACAAAAACCGTATTTAAAAATTAAGAAAGAAACAAAAAAATCACAGGAAAAAAACAAGTTTTGTTTTTTTTTTTGTTGACCAGTGTAATATTTAATTGTATTGCAACATTAAGCATTAATATAATAATTCTTGCAAAAAAAAAACCGACTACAAAACAAATATATGTCCATCAATTCTAAACTAAAAATTTAAAAGGAAGTAATCTGTAAGAAATAGTACTCAAATCAAATACTTCTATACTTTTTGCTCTAACGGACAAGTAATATACGTTCTGTACATTCAAATGTCTATCCATAACGACAAATTACGTCAGATATGAGGACACCCTTTATTTGTTTACAGTTATTATTACTGACACAGTAATAAAAAGTAAAGGTTCCAAAGATATGGCCATATAGCTTAAACAATATCACCTAGGGGACACCCTTTAATGTACAATTTTAAATTAAACACTTATTTTAAAGGACAGATTCTTTGCTAATTTCAAATGTCTGTCTAAAATGGTTCAAAAGTTTGCCCATATGCATCAACTTACATCAACTATTGAGACACCCTTTAGAATTTTAAATATTTATAAATGTTATTATACGGGACATAGTAGTGGAGATTCTGTCTAATTTTCAAGTGTTTGTCTATAACGGTTCAAAAGATAGGGCTAGATAGGTTAAATTATATCAATTATGGGGACACCCTTTAGTTTCCAAAAATTATATACTTGATGTTATAAAGGACTTAGATATGCAGGTTCTTTGTAAATTTCAACCGTCTCTCTGTAACGGTTCAAAAGTTTGGCAATATACATCAAATTACATCAACTTTTGGGACACCCTTTAACTTCTAATTATAAATCTTTAATTTCTGATTATAAATATTGGACATTCTGTCCAATTTTCAAGTGATTGTCTACAATGGTTGAAATGGCTCATATATTTAAATTGACGTCACATAATGGGACACCCTTTAATTTTTAAGTTTATTTTTTTATTAATTTCTGTTATTGGCAGCTATAGTTATATACAGTTTTTTTTAAAATTTTATAAGGGTGCCCTTTACGGTTCATAATACACGTAAAAAACACGTATGTTGTATGGGGACACCCTTTAATTTTCAAAATTCTGAACTTCTTTTAAAATGGGACCAATCTGTAAGCATTTCCTTTTTAATAGAGAAAAAATTTTTAAAATCGGTTCAGAATGTTATATATTATATAATGTTATATATTTATAGTGCTTTTACCCCGCAAACTTATTCAATCTATATTAAAATTACAAATTGTGTAAAAATTATTTTGTACTATATTTGTAATTACTACTTCTTATGCATGATTCAATTTCATTTTGTTATTCTGAACAACGTTGCAGTTGCTAAAAGTTTTTATTCTACCATTTTTTTATCTACTATATTCCTTTATAACAAATTTGTAAGCTATCTGAATGCATACACATGCAATTAGTAAAAGTATGATTTTATTATAAAAAATGGGAAGCAAAATTGTAAAGGTTACATAACATTTAAACTAGGAACAATACAGTCAAACTTTCTGTAGTAAATACTATGGAAGACGTAGTTGTTTGTAAAAGTTTGCCATCTTCACACATAAAATCGAATTAAGAGTAATATTGATTAGTTACTACAATACAAGGTTTAATATTTTTAATTTCATTTAAAAATTTCTTCAAATTAAATTTTTTAACAATGGATATTTCGGATTCTAAGCCAAAAGACATCTTTGTGGTAATTTTCAATTTTTCAATCAATTACAGTATTGTTACTAATGACCAAATTATTTTTTATAAAATTACTCAAATTGGTTAAAAAAAAGAATTTATTTTTAAATATAAATATTGTATTTTTCTGACTGGAATTGGTGAGATTATTTATCCGACTTAGAACTAACTTAGCAAATATACATATGTATATCTCCTCCGGCGAACTCGAAGATTCTAATCAGTTAAGTTTTGGTTTTTGTGCGCTATTCTATATTCTTTATGTTATATAAATAGTAGTTTTTACAATAAAAACTATTTTATTCTGTGCATACTACAGAATCCCCTCAGTCTATTACTATGCAAAAGATAGGCCTAAATTAATGCAGCAACCTTTCGTTCTTAATTTTATGCTGTTACAGAGGGTGAGCACAGAGGTAAACCCTCTCCTTAAAATTCAAGAGTTTGCTATTACGTGCAATATTATAAGACATTAGCTGTGCCCGCCACTTCGTCAGCGATATGTTGTTCGATTTTGCTTTGAAAGCAATCCAAACCAAAGACCCTTACGTTTCTAATGCCGCCTTATATATCTGTGGCAATAAGGAATAAGTGCTTAAGTCGACTTAAGCAAAATTTTAGTTACTGGCACCTTCGTAATCTCCGTAATCCAAATTACCCCTGTGCAAATTTTCAATTATTTTGTACCATTTTTCAGGAAGTTATAGCGAAATTACTTTCTGCTTATTTTTTTTTTCAATGTCTAATTGCATTTGGAAAAAAGGTTAAGAAACTATTAAGTTATTTTTTTAAAGCATAAAAACTTCTTTCACAACTTATTTATTGCAATGCCAGCATACTTTTGGTAGATATAAGATTTTTTTCTAAAACATACGTTTGACTCTCTTATGTAAAGTTTGAAGATAAGCAATTTAAAAAAGAAATTAATTTTAAAGTTTAAAATTGCTCTGCTACAAAACTTAAAAATCAGACTTAAGCACTTTTTCCTTATTGCCACAGATATATACCTTTGATTTTTAATTATTTCTAGTGATTCATCTGACCTAAATTCCAATATATTTTTAGAAACAAAATCTTCAACACAGGCCCCACAGTTTTTACACCAAACAAAGAATTAACGAATAGTATGTAGTTAAACAAAATAACTACATCTCTTGGAATGTACTAAACATTAGGTTAAAAAAAAAAACTTTCAAATAAAACCATAAAGTTACTAGTAATAATATTTAATCGTTATTTTAAACTTAACTATTTTCCCATGACTTTAAAAAAAGCGAAAGTAATAGCTGTGCATAAATCAAACAAACCCAAAAACCAAACTATAATCCTATCAACCTCATAAGTAATTAGGGAAAATTATTTTGGGAAATAATATTCTTTTTAATATTTCCAAAAAGTTATAGCGCTGCGCTGTACACCAAATAAATAGAATAAGAACATAATAGAAAATAATGAACAGAATAAAAATCTACAGGATTAATTTATTGTAAGTCGAAAAAGCATTTCATACTGTGTGACACAATGGCCTAATGTATAAACCTTTAGAATGCCCCAAATATCTATGGAAAATAGTTACCAACTTTGTTAAAAATACACCTAGATTTGTTTTTACACGGTAGATTGGTTCCAGAAAAATCCGTGTAAAAAAAGACATTGATCATAAGCAAAAATAGGTGATTGGTTCCTTATCTCTAAAACCTATTAAAATTAGTAAAAAACGAGAATTTTTTTAAGAACAAGAAATCATGTTTATTTTTACACATACATATATGCATTTACATATAATTTGTATTTGCATCTTAAGTGTATGATAAAGACTTAACAGATAATTTCGTTCCAGAAATCAACGATTACCTGATTTTAATTTTTTTATAGTTCTTAGTGTGACTTCGTTTAAACCGAACATTTTGCCAAGAAATGTTGAGACTTCTCCATTTCGAAGGCGATCTAAAATTTCAATTTTGTTTTCTAAAGAAATGGCTTTACGTTATAGATTTTTATTTGTAATTTTCGACGTCTTCTTATAGAGATGCATTGATAGTTGACAAAATATTAACACATTTCAATTGCTCTAACAAGTAAAAATGCTTGTATGCACAAAAAAGGAATTCCTAAATTTTTGATATGAAAATATTTCGCAAAACTTAAATTTTACAAATAAAATCTAACCCCAAAAGATTTTTAAATGTGCTAAATGGAATAAAATATGTATAAAAAAAATATTTTTTTGTTAAATCAAAACCGTGTAAAAAAGACCGTGTAAAAACAGAACTGGGTGTATATAGTTTTTTGCCAGTTTGGTATGTAGAAAGAATTCGTTCTTTCTTGCTATTACATTCAAACAAAAGAAAATTTCTGAATTTATTTTTGTTTTAAATGTATTTTTATGAAAGAACAAATTTTTTGACATTGTGAAACTGGCAGTTAGAATCTGTAGAATTTTTACAGGTCTTTGTCATTTTGTAATCTAAAACTCTATACGAGATATAAGTTTTGAAGCTTTTGTGTCTGCAATTGTCAAAATCTGTTGCCGACCCACAAAAAATGACTTCGTAGACGGCAAGTGTTAGTGTTTCAACATATGTGTGGAGATCTATATTCAAACAAAAGAGTGAGCAATGATGTTACTACACAAACTGTCAAATTTAAATATCTATATATCTTTTTCATTTACACGTAATTTATTAATTTAAATTTTTTGCGGAAAGAGAAGAAAAATATAATAAAAAAGGAATGTATGTGCCAAGGCGAATTCATGCCAGGTGGAGTTGATAGCCCAGCTGATTGTTATTTGCTCTCGTTTTTTTAGTAATGTCTTGTCAAAAATACATTGTTTTATATCTGCTAATCTAATGTCAAAGTTGTTGTTTTGTTGTAGTTGTTTCTATACTGCTTACACCTGGTATGAATTCGCCTTGTGCATAATAAATGAAACGATAAAATAAACAGCTTTGAAAAAAGAATGATAACTTGTGTAATACAGCAAACTATACGATGCAGGTACCGTGTGTAGTAGCACCTAATATCGCATTGGCACGTAACGTACAGACACAATGAATAATAATTTATAGGAAATGACAAGCCCGGACCCATGCTCAAAACACTTGTTTAGGGGTTCGAGACCATCCAAATACTTCTGTTGAGAGTGCAACAGCTTACTTGACTACGTGTGCACCATGTGCACGTTGTTCGGGCCTCGAAAAGACCATGTTCTATTAGATTTAGGTTCCCGTCAACGAATGATCGCATTGCATCTGTTGTATTCTCACATGCGATTATGAGGCAGTAAATTTTTTTGTTGATCTAATAGGAGTAATTCAAAAATAAAACTTACAATTAATGTAAGAGCTATGTACGCATGTGCGCAATATTAAAATAAGCAAAAAATTTAACCAAATCCGACTTAAATCCTTAGTGTATCAGTTAACTAGCTATACTACTAGCTATATATTAAAATATGACTAAGCTTTAACTCTCAAGCACACACTGTTTTCTTATGTAAAATTTAACAATACAAAATTTCAAGGCGCTACCTAATTTAGTTTCGTATTTAATGTAATATGTATACGTCAAGTATGGGCTTTACCACGCCCAATTTTCCAATGCGGACAGTTCTTTTTTTTACTACATGCATTAATAAGGATGTTAGTGGATACTCCCAATACTCTACCTATTATAGCTCCTTAGATAAACGATAATAATTTTTTATTACAACCAGTTTTTTCTCGACTACACACATTAATAAGAATAACTTTACCAATTATTTTGCCCAAGCTACACGACGATAAATATTTACTTTGTGTGGGTAGGGTCACACCCACTTGCAATATCAAATATGTATATATATTTACTGAGCTGTAAAATTTTATAGTGATTGGTCCAATGGTGTAAGTAGCTATAGATAATCGAGTTTGATATTAAGCGTTTTTGGTGGAAGGACTTCTTAACTGCATTAGCAAACGGATGATTTTAACTAAAATAACCAGTTTTTCATATATATATATTTTTTAATTGTTGCCAGCTGTATTCATAACAAATAGTTGTTCGCTGTCTATGTACTCAACATATCCAGTGTATAACTAAAATGCCGACTAAGTTTATGTACTCGATATGTTGAAGTTTATTTATAATACGTTTTTATCCGCTACCTACAAAAAAGTTTACCATGTCTGTTTTATAAAAATTACACAGTGCAACACGGAAAAAAATAACCATATACGGACATCACTACGTGATAAAAGACCAAAATAAAGACCCCTGTCTCCCAGTTTTGCCTAAAGTCCTCCAGGTTTTTTTTTATGGGTTCTGAAAGATGTGGGGCCTCGATGTCATTTTTGCAAAAAATGATCATTTACTCAAGCTCATATTTTGCAAACCGTTTGAAATTTTGATATACTCTCTGAGGCAAAGTTGTAGCTCTTGTCATAAAGAACAGAAATTGTTAACATATAAAATCAAAAAAACTTCATCTTTAAGGTCAAATTCGCAAAAAACTTTAAAAAATTCAATTTTTTTTACCTTTTTTCCCCTGTTGGTAGCACTTAAGTAGCCGCAAAAGTTGAAAATTTCCCGAAAATTTTTAAATTCATTTCGGCTACCTAAGCGCTACCTAAACGGTATTAAGAATCATTCCTAGGAAGTTCATATGTTCCAGAAAGTTGTTTATTGAGATCTTAGGTTTATTTTTGTAGTTGATTGTTTCCCTTGAATTTTGAACGGTTTGCTACCTATGGACCTGAACAGGGGAAAAAAGGTAAAAAAAATTGAATTTTTTAAAGTTTTTTGCGATTTTGACCTTGAAGATGAAGTTTTTTTGATTTTATATGTTAACAATTTTTGTTCTTTATGACAAGAGCTACAACTTTGCCTCAGAGAGTATATCAAAATTTCAAACGGTTTGCAAAATATGAGCTTGAGTAAATGATCATTTTTTGCAAAAATGACATCGAGGCCCCACATCTTTGAGGGCCCAAAAAAAAAACTTGGAGGACTTTGGGCAAAACTGGGAGATTGGGTCTTTTTTTTGGTCTTTTATCACTTAGTGTGTCCGTATATGGTTATTTTGCCATGACTTAAAAAATTACACGGTGTGTTATCTTTGAAATTTTGTATATTACGATTCAAATCTGTGTTCAAAAGTGTACTCAAAACTGTGTTTTCAACATACATATGTACATATGAAAATAAATTATAATTTTTGTAATAATTTGAAAAAGATGAATAGCAAAAAAGATTTCCAAAAGAGCTATGAACTGGGATCAAGATGATATTGTTTTTTGTTCATATATATAAAAATAATTTTTAGAATGTGTTATCACAGTTAATAATTAAAAACGTATCCAAAGAGTCCATTTAAAAATTTTCAGCTTTTTAAATTAAACAAATAATTATTTGGGCAGTTGTTAAACTGACAGAAGTAAACAAATAAATATGCAGTATGTATTTATTTATAGATTAGAATAAGTATAATAAATGATCAAATGAATAGACACTGCACAACTTTTCGTTATGAATTCGGCTGTAAGTCAGTTACTTAGAAATTTCTAAAATTTATTTTAAATAAATATTATAAATATTTCCTTTTAAACTTTAGGAACTACATACAAAGAAAAAACATGGTTGAGGTAACCATAATCTAAAAGCAACATGTTATGGTTAAATTATATGGTTATATTCAAACCCTATTATTTTAAACCATAATAATAATATTGTTGTCATTAAAACATATTATTGTATTAAATAAAATAACTTTGTAAAATACAACCATAATAAAGTTTATAATATAAGCATGCTATAATATAATGTGAAACATGTAAATGGGTAAACGTATGAATATACATTTTTATAAATAATACAAAAAATATACGAATATTTCCGTTTAGACTTACATACATATTTTGATATTTTCTGCTTACCTTTTTATATGTTTGATATTTTTAATTTAAAACTATCATTTATAATAAAAAATAAATTTATTTGTTGTCAACTGATAGCTTACACACATAATTCTGAACTGAAAAAAGGCCAAAACCAGAATATAATTTTATAATTTTATTTTGAAATATTAAAAAAATTTCGGTTGTGGTTTGAATATGGTTCAAATCAACCATGTTGCTTTTTTGGTGCATATATCCATTGAATGATTAAGTGTTAACAAAAAATTGTTTATCCTGATCAAAGTAGTGTTTAGAATAACTATAATTTGTTACAGAGAACATAGTGTGGATATCGTGACCATACAATAACCATGTTTTTTCTTTGCGTGTATATCAATAATGATTTTTTTTTTTGTCGAAAAGGGACCACTGAAGTTAGTGTTCTGCTTCGGTATCTCCCCTGCAATATAAAAAAAGTTTTATGTAATGTGTTTTGTAATGGAATTCCATAGTGCGTGAATAATCTGAAGAGAGTTCACGGCGAAATTAATAATGTAGAATATTTGTCACAAGAAAGAACTTGCATTAGTTTAGTATAATTTTTTTTATATTTTTATTTACTGAAACTTCATTGTATTTGAACTAACATTAAAAAAATTAAAATTAAATTAATTATTTTAATACTAAAATTCACACGCTGTAAAAATATATATCAAGAAGAAATAATTAAAGATTTGGTCTGATAAACAACCAGATGCAAAATTAAATAGTGAGCACTGAGTAGGGCAGTTAATAGAACAACGTAGTCTATTAAAGTTTTGGTTGATCAAGGAAGGTTGCCCTTAAAAAATTAGTTCCAAACTAACAATCAACTCAAGGACTTTCTGGGAAGTAAATTCAGCGAGAAATTTGAAACCAAGTACTTGATTTAACGAATTTCAATTAATTACTTTCATGTTAAGTAAAGTAGCCACTTCTCAAACCTTGGAAAATAATGAAATTATTCTCTAAATCTAATAGTTTTGTATTTTAAAGCCTTCATATTCATATTACCAAATTTATTTCAAAGTTAGTTTCAAGTTAATTACAAAAAGTCTTACTAGAAATTCAAGATTTAATTAAATTAAATTAATTATTGACACATTGTATAAAGTTTTCCTTATTGCCTTAAAACAGTAAACACCAAAAAAGCCGCAATTAACAAAAAGAATTTACAAACGAAGAAAAAAAAAATAAAACAATAAATAGCCAGAAACCAAACAAAAAGTAAGGTTAGTCCCGAAATAAACATAAACATTGATTTTGGTGTTAAGTTTTAGATGTTGGTGTTTTTTTTCGTACTTTGATTTGGATGTAAAACTTTAAGACTAAATTCTACATTAATACTAACGTTATTTTTGCGATTTTTTCTATTACTTTTCAACAGATCACATTGGTTTTAGCTTAACTGCCTAAAAAAATTCAGTTTTTATATTTAACTCGTCTTTTTTTACGTTTGTCTGTCCATCTTTTTGTCGTTTTGCTTCTTTATGTAGATAGAAGAGAGTCATTACTGTTGTGTTTTGTCGCACAATCGTAAAAACGTGAGAAATTTATCTTGAAACTAAATGTATTTACGTATGTATTAGTAGTGTTGCCTTTTTAGTTTAGTTTGTTTTAAAAAAGAAATTGCATTTGTTAACAGTTGCTGTCATTTTGCCAAAATTATTTTGTTTTGCGGCTGCAAGAGAAGCATTTTAAAGTGAATAGAGAAGCAAGAACATAAACTAATTTAAATGTGTGATGAAGAGTGATATAATGAGTAGAATTTAGTTTAAGGAATGTTGTTGTAATAAAAAAAGTTCCTGTCTTAAGTCTTTCGTTTTAAGTGAAGGCGTTAACTGATAAATCACCTCCAAATTTTATAATTTAGAAATGTTATCAAAATCCAAATTATTTGCGACCCAACTCAAAATAAATAGCCACATATTAATTTATTATTCATAACTGTGGTGCAAGGACGCTGGGAACTTACCTGACTAAACACGGAAGGAACACTTTTCCTCCCAGCCATTTCTTATTTTTTTTTTTTTTTTTTTGGGAAAATCATATACGATGGAGCCAATGCATGGGAAATAATTATTATTAAAGTAACTAGTAAATTACAATATACAACTAGCAGTCGGCAAGGCCAAATAAAAACCTGTAAATAGTCTTGCAAAAGTGCTAATACACAACACGTAATTTTACTTTTTAATTTGGTGGCTCATATCTTACATAGGTCTTTAAATTCGCCACTTTCACTGCACAGATATACAAGTCGTTCGGTACCAGGAAAAACTAATTATATACCAGCTTAATCTTTATCGTAGTAAAGCAGTTCAGCGATGTTGATGCGTTGTTTTCAAGAGGATAAGCTAGTTATAGCGACGCTACAGGAACCTTGGATTATTCAAAATAATATCAAGGGCCTATCTCAACAGCCCTCCAATCTGCACAACTCAGAGGCTGATGGTAAATTAAGTTCCATGTGTCCTGCTACGATATAACTTACAAGCAGTTTATATTCAAAATCTCTGCTCGACGGATCTTTTTATGGTAATTACTGGCAGTGGATAGGGATCATTTCTTATTACGTCCTCATATCTTCCCTATGAGACGCCAGATTCACATCCGGCACAGGAGTTGAAAAACCTAGTCAGTTTCTGAAGAAAGATAAGTATGGCGTTAGTAACGAGCTGCGATGCGCATAATTCGGTATGGGGCAGCACAGCTGATAACTACATAAGACAACTATTGTACTCTGTCCATATGCTAGACGAAAGAAAAATAGCTAAAGAATATGATATGTCTTCGGAAACGGAGAACGTGGAGGTAATTCTGAATACAGAAGATAGTATAAAGGCCCTGTCTCCAAGATTAGACATTCGCAAAAGCTATGGTCAAATGACTGATACAGTGGATGAGATATAGCAGACGCTTATGGAGATTCATTTTCCTGGAAGCTTCAGTTATAATGACTTTTTGACCCCTGTTAGTAGGCTCTAAATGGTGTTAGAGGAGCAATACTATCTTTTGCACCATTTAAAGTGGCTGGAATGTATGAAATTTTCCCTGTCCTATTATAGTGGGGTATAAAAACCTTGCTAGAACGGATTAGGAAAATATTCATAGCCTGTCTAGTGACGGGTTATATCCCGATGGCTTGGAGGGAAACTAATGTAGTTATTCTTCCCAAACCGGGTAAAAAAGACTATACGGAAGCCAAGTCCTTTAGACCAGTAAGCCTGAGATCTTTAAAAATAATGGAGAGGGTGTTAGCCGGCTTCATAGAGAACTACACGCTGACGAATATGCCCTTGAGTAAATACCAACATGCTTATAAAGCAGTTATATTTACTGATACCGCTCTGCAGAGCATGAACTTGTTAGAGTCGCCATCTTTATAGATATTAAAGGTGCTGGGTTGATCCCATTGTTATAAAGTAAATCAAAACTCAAAATAGAAGTTTCAGAATCGGGGGTAGAGTAGTCAGGGGTTGCCCACAGAAAAAAGTTTTGTCACCAACTTAATGCTTTTTTACCACTTTCTCCTGGAAAGAAAATAATTTTGCGGAAAAAAATTATCGTATATTTGAATCAGGATACAAAGGTACCTCCTCACAAAAGTTTGTTAAAATCCATCCAGTAGTTTTAACGTAATGGAAACACAAAAAAGAAAGACAAACAGAAATGAGTTACTATTTTATTATATGTGTAGATAAAATCATAGCTTTTGGTATCTTCTATAGAATATTTCGTTTCCAACATAATGAAATTGATGAAGTTATTATTGTAAGTATGTTTTTTGTCAACTGTAATTTTCTTTACCTCAAATATATTATTAATCCTTCTTATACATGCTTATAAATAATACATTTAAATGATTTTCTAACCTGGTGTACCAAGAAATATTATAGAAATACCAAGCTTAAACCAGCGGTAAGGGGTTAAATTTTTTAATTTCATTAAAAACAATTTAATCTGCCTTTTGAATATTCAATTTGTAATTAAGATGCGACTTTGTCAACGTTTTGCGGTTGAAAAGTACTGCAAATGCATTTCATTACTTTAGTTGCGATGGAAAATTGTTTCGTCTACTAGCTTTGGTTCATTATACAGGTTAAATATAAGCGATTCACTTAAAAAATTTATTTGTTTTTTTTTTTGCAACAATTGGTATCATAAGGGTCAAATAGTTTAAGCAGAAGAAAGTTATGCTCACTCCAGCAACAGATTTCGTTTTCAATGGTTTTCTTTAAAAAGAAAATTTGGCAGTAGCTAGAGTATTAGACCAAAGCAAAAAAAAAATAAAAACTTGAAGTTTTTTCATTAATTTTTCTCTTGGTAAGCATGACTATGACTTGATGATTTTGCCACTATGACTTCAGCATAATCGATTGCTGAGCATCTTTTAAAGCAAATTTTCCAGCCAGTAGCAGACCATGCGAAATACTAAAGTTTTCCCGACAAATAACTAAACGCATGTTGTCAGTTGCTTTTTTAACTTTTTGTAACTTAGGTTGGTGGCAGAAATAAAGTTGGGATGGTGTTTAAGCTGCTATATTTGCCACTGCTTTCAGTTTTCAGTTTTGTGTCTGTGTGACTGTGTGTTAGTGCAGTTTTTTTTTTTTTGGTCAAATTATTTTGTAATGATTATTTTGGTACATTGTTTTCTAAGCAACTCCTTTGATTCACTTTGATTTTCAGTAGCATCTTGTTGATAGTTGTTTTTTTACTCATTTCGCTTTTTATTTGTTTTTTTTTTCTATTTGAAAAGCTGCTGCATTGCCAGATAATAGTGCTGCAGTCTTAGTATTCATTGCATTTTAGTAGTTTTGTCCTCATTTGTTTTGGGTAAAAGTGCAACTAAACATCAATTAGCCCAATTCCCAGACCACTGGTTCGCATGTACGTCGAATTGAATTCTGAATTACAAACGAAAACACAATAAATGCGCAACACAAATATCAAGAAGATTGTAAAATAATAATAGTTTTATATTAAAGTTATAAAATGAAGCAACAACTCCCAATGTCTTAGATTTATGAAACATTTGTTTTATCAGTAAAATCTTCTGCAGTTTAAACTGATTTAATGTAAATTTTATGTTAAGAATATGTTTTGTAGGCAATATGTTAAGTAGGTAATGAAAACAGATTTGTAAAATTTATTGTAAGCTGTTAACTTTTAATGGTGAGAGATTTTTGAATTTGTTTTGAAGAAAAATCAAGTACAGTGGGAAATTGTATTTAATG
This sequence comes from Phasia obesa, assembly GCA_949628195.1. Classification (NCBI taxonomy): domain Eukaryota; kingdom Metazoa; phylum Arthropoda; class Insecta; order Diptera; family Tachinidae; genus Phasia; species Phasia obesa. The sequence goes on from OX451215.1 coordinate 91,526,864, forward strand.
AAAAATTAAGTATTCAAAAATAGATTAATAAATTTTACTAAATTTTACTAACTTAACTTTCGTAATTATTGGAAAAACACCTGCTTACTACTCCATGGTTTTGAAAAAAAAAACAGTTAAAATAATTCTATTTATTTTTAATGTCATTCTATGCCTTCAACACTTTCCCGCAGACTGAAAGGTTTCCCTTATTACTACGATTGCTAAGCCAGAAAAAGATCGCACAAAATATCAACAACCAAAGAAAAAACATGTTTATAGTATGGATACTGGAATCACATTTTGTTCTCTGTAACAATGTATAGTTGCGAAGATCAAATTTTAGTGGTTTGTAACATTGCTATGGTCATGATAAACATTTTTTTATAAAAATTTCATCACTAAATGGTTACGATGTACAAAAAATTCAACATGAGAGTCATTCCACGTCAAATCAACCGATAAAAATATAATTTTCGACCTTAGTTTTTCCAAAATGGTTAATATTTGGTAATTTGTTTCTTTCCTTTGAGGTAATGAAAAATATGAAGTTTCAATTTTTTATTCCTTTTAGTTTCCCAGTTATAAATTTTTAAAAATTTACAAATCGGCAGATTTTTCACGTGTTTGGAAACCGTTAAATACCTCTAACTCCAAAACAATTCAACCTAGAGAGTTGAAACTTTCACCATTCTTTTTAGAATTTCACGAGCTTAATCACTTGACTATATTAGCTTAATGACGAAAATTTTAAACAGTCCAGAAAAAAATTTTTTGCAAAAAATATAAAATCGGAATATTTTATTTCACAGTTTTTTTATTTTTTATTACACAGTCCTAGTGCATGTGTTTCAGAAACAATTAATCCAGTGGCTAAGAAATCGCCTAACAAATTTAAAGAAGCTGTAGTATTTTTCAGACGGTTCAGCAGGACAGTATAAAAACCGTAAAAATTTTCTAAATCTATGCCTCCACTAGGAGGATTTCGATGGAGTGGAGGCTAAGTGGCATTTTTATGCTACTTCCCACGGAAAAGGAGTTTGCGATGTAGTGGGAGGCACTGTAAAAAGGCTTGCAGCCAAGGCCAGCCTTCAAAATCCCCTGGACAACCAAATTTTAACGCCCTTTCATCTCTTTCAGTGGGGTGAAAAGAACTTACCAGCAATCAATTTTTTTATGCAACTCATGAAGAGTACATCAATGAATTAAAAGCAAGGTTTGAAGAGGCAGTAGCTGTGTCCGGTACCCAGAAATTCCATGCCTTCATTCCGCTAGATAAAAGTAGAATAACAAAGATTTATTCTTTTTCTGATGATTCAGAAATACACAAAATAAAAAGTGTAAAATAAAATAAAAGTGTAAATATCGATTAAAATGCACCATTAAAATACCATCATGAAACTTTGTGAACAAATTGTTGAGAAGGTAATGTACACAATCACCCCTATCGCGAATAATTATTCCCATGAAAAAACTACCAAATTTGTCTATCGTGAATGATTTCAATAACAATTTACTTGTATTTTACGGTAAAAATCAATCACAATAGAAATTTAGGGAGTTTTTTTTCATGGGAATAAATATTCGCGATAGGGGTGAATATCTTTTTTTCAAAAAAATTAAAAATTCGGATTTTTGTTAAATTTGAAATTAAAATTTTGATTTTGAATTTGATGAAAAAAATTTCTTATTGACCCAAACTTTTTATGGTTGAATCTAAAAGAGCATTATAAAATGACACCTTTTCCAGCTGTCTATATTTAATAGCAGAGCCACAATCGCAGTTTAAAAATGTCATGTAACGTAATTTTATGCGTTTTTTTAAGTATACATAGCAATAATTTCCAAACCGGTTGACGGATTTCAATAAAATTTTGTATTATTCTTAGTTTCTGTAAGAGAAACCTCTACACAAATTTGATCAAATTCTGAGATAGTAAGGTAAAATCACTCCGTTTATTTGACATGGAATTACCCATGATTAGTTTTAACCATACAATTGTTGGTAAACTTCGAACCACAACTAAAGTTTTATAAATATTAAAAAATAATATATTATTTTTAACTATAATATATTACTAATAAACAAAATATGTTAAGTTTATTCATAGGTTTGACTGATTTTTGTTTTTTTTTTAATAAAAAGAAAAATAGTAAAAAGTGAATTTAAACAATTTGTCTGCAAAATTATATTTGCATGTACAGCATAGTGAATTTTCAAGGATTTTGCTTGAGATTTGTGGTTTTGGGACTCTGCTAAAATAAGGAAAGTTGAGTAAATCGCATACGTTTTTATTGACTTTATACGATCTTAAGAGGTTTGCAATATATTTATTTATGGCTAAACGAATAAAGAGTTTGTACTGATTTTTTTTTTTCTGTGAAAGGCTATACTAATAGCTAATTATATTAATTTTTATAAAAATTTTATATTAAATTTTTATGATAAAAAATTTCTTTCGAAATTAAAAAAGGGCATTTTTTTGTTAAAAAAAAATTAAAAGGTGTTTGAGAGAAAGGGCCACCGCGATTCTAAAAATATTATATATCACTATAAAACTTGCGATCTTCACTTTTATACTAAAGAAAAACGTTGCGCGTTTTTGCGATTTTTTCCAAATTTCTGTTTTTGCTCATCTTGCATAGATGCATACGAATAAGAAACCTTTTTGTCGGTGATATCGTATAATGTTTTTGGCTTTTAAGTTTTTTTTTCAAATAAATTAATTGGTTTTATATTTGTTAAATAAAATTTATTGTTACTAATGTATATTATTTATTATATATGTATACATATAATAAAACTGTTGTTTTCTGCCAGTCTGTCTGTTTGTGTTCGCATCACGTAAAACCTACTGCATGAATTATAATAAAGTTTTATGGAGAGGTACCTTAGTATCATAGCTAAAGTATAGGATATATTTTTCCCGTAAAGATATCTCATTACCATAAAAGAAGGAGAACAAGTAGTGAAAGTACGCAATTTTACCGATACAATGGTTCTGCAAACTTGGCTGCAACTTTTACTTTTGTGAGCGGGTAACTTAAAACACTATTTACAGTACTCTACAATAATTTTGAAATTTAATACAAATTTAAAATTTTTCATGTTTCTCAGTAATTACCCAGGGATGGTGGATTACTTTCAAAGCAAAAGAAAAAGGATCACTGACGAAGTGGAGGGCACAGTTAGTTATGAATAAATTATTTATTTTCAGATAAATTTAGTACTATAAAGTAATAAATTACAAAAATGATTTTTTAATATTCTTCTCTTCGACATAAACGCTTAAAAATGAATATTTTTTGGGAATAAACGTTTCGGAAGGTGTGATTGGAGGAATACCAACCTGCCCACAAAAACTTATAAATTTTATTTATTTTTGGTATTAAGGCGTACGAGTATGTAATCCATTTCTTTTAATAATTACATTATTTTTGTAAATAATAATATTTTATGTCACCGCCAAGAATAGGGGGAAGGGCGAAAATAGCCTTTTAAAATCTTCAGGGTCCAAGTTTAGATTAGTAAAAAAAAGTATAGGGAAACTTAAAAAAAATGTCAGAGGTAGGATAAGTTCTTCTAAAGGGAACTTTTTTTCTCCTAAGTCCAATTTTTCTTATTTTATAGCCTTAACAGCCTATGACTATAAGAGATTTTTCTGCGAAGTTTCATTAATCTAGAGGCACTCAGTAAATTTTCAGAGCCAATATAAACTAAAAAAAAGTAATTTCCGGCTAGATTTGCAAAATACCTCTATGTGCGACGATTTGATTGATGATCGTTCATAAAAATAATAAATCAAAAACTTTTATTAGACAAATATTCCCGTATAACATTTTATAGTTTTTAACCATATTATTATAATGTTTAATAATAATATGCATGGGCTACAACCATATATTTCAACCATAATATGATTATGGTTATTTCAAAAAATTTTACTTTACTTTGCATGAAATTTGGCAAAAGCATTTGAAATAATATTAATTACTAAGCTGAACCCAATTTTGGGCAGCACAGAATTATCGAACAAACGTACATATTATGTAGTAAAAAAGGCTTTCGAGGAAAGAAAATATTGTTTTGCGATTTTCGTAGACGTTTCTCAAGCGTTGATTTGCTGTACATATCCCCTCCATTCCTGGAAAGACTACATATTAAACAGTTACCACAGGGAAGTTTGTCGACATAAAATACTTCACGTAACCTAACAAATCACGCTCCTTTTGTTTGCGAAACGTGAAACGTGCTAAAAAATTAAAAAAACTTTTTCGATTTCAGGCATAAAAATGGAATTCATGTGGCTACAGCGATCAGAATTGGCAATTTGTGTCACAACCTTGTTATTTTTAATCGACTTCAAAAAAAGAAGGAGATTATCAATTCGTCTGAATGTTGTTTTTTTTTGTTATTATTTATATACATACAACATACATGCTTTGTACGTGTATTATGAACCTTAAAGGGCACCATTTTAATATTTAAAAAAACTGCGTATCTTTATAGCTGCCAATAAGAAAGTAATAAAAAACATTAACTTGAAAATTAAAGGGTGTCCCCAAATGTGACGAAAATTTACCTATATGGCCCAATATTTATAATAGAATGTCCAATATTTATAATAAGAAATTAAATATTTAGAATTATAAATTAAAGGGTGTCCCAATAGTTGATGTAATTTGATGTATATGGCAAAACTTTTGAACCCTAACAGAGAGACCGTTGAAATATACAATGAACCTGTATATCCAAGTCCGCTATAACATCAAGTATAAAATATAAATTTATCCAAATATAATAATATAAAATAAAGGGTGTCTCCATAATTGATATAATTGGACCTATCTGGCCCAATCTTTTGAAACGTTATAGACAAACACTTGAAAATTAGACAGAATCTCCACTACTATGCACGGTATAATAACATTTATAAATATTTAAAATTATAAATTAAAGATTGTCTCAATAGTTGATGTACATTGATGTCTATGACCAAACTTTTGAACCGTTATAGACAAAGAGTTGAAATATGCAAATAATCTGTCCTTTATAATAAGTGTTTAATTTAAAATTTTACATTAAAGGGAGTCCCAATAGGTGATATTGTTTAACCTATATGGCCCAATCTTTGGAACCGTCGCTTTTTATTACTGTGTCGGTAATAATTTGTCGTATATGGCTTTATCTCCTGAACCGTTATGGATAGATATTTGAATATACAGAACGTATATTACTATGTCCGTTATAGCAACAAGTATAAAGTTATTTGATTTGGCTACTAGTTTTTACAGATTACTTCCTTTTTAATTTTTAGTTTAGAATTTATGACCATATATCTGTTTTGAAGTCGGTTTTTTTGCAAGAATTATTAAATAACTACACGCCTGTCGTACCTTTAAAATACTAATTTTTGGAAAACAGTTTGGTTTCTGGACGGTTAGTTTTATTTTTTCGCTGGTCTGGGTGTTTGAATTTTGAAATATTTACTTAATGAAAAAATTGCTTCAGCTTTAAAAAAACGTATTACTGCAGAATCACCAGGTCAATGTGTCTAAACTTATTGCCAGTTGCAGCAGAAGAATAATCTTCGCCTCAAGAATATTGTTTATAAATAATTGATTTTGCTCTATCACATACATGTATAAAGTTGTTGCTAAGTTGTTATTTGAACAAAAATATTATTATAACAATAATTGTTTAAAAGAAAGTAAAAAATAAAAATTAATAATAAATTTTCAACGTTATTTCTTCTCTTATTATCAAATCTGCACAGTTGTATAAAAGGTAATGCATTCCGGCATACAACAAAAAAAACTTAAAGTTTCTTACTTTTCAGCGCTAACACGTCGTCAGGGAATTTCTAAAGTCAATGTTTATTTTTTTGGCTCTCAAATAAATAAAATTTTTGAAATACTTGACGCCAGCATAATAATAAAACGAGAATAATCACAAATAAATATTTGCGTTTCTAGGCATCTGTAAGCAAGAATGTTGTTGAACAATCATTCAAAGGATTTTTAATAATTTTTTGTTATAACTTCAGTAACCGGTCGGTATGTATGTATGTGATTGACAATTTTAAAAATGTTGCAAATCTTGACGCATTGTAAAAATCGCTGGTGGCAGCAGAAATGGCATGATGTCAGTAACATAAAAATATCACCAACAAACAATTTAACTTTTACAAACATGAACGTTTTAAGAAGAACCTGTGTGAAATCTCGAAAAAAAAGTGTGTACACTCTTTTGCAAAATACTCTACTGACAGTTGGAGATTTGTCTTAGTTTTTCTTCTGTTTTTTGTTTTTGATCTAATGATTTGTTCTCTGTTGTACGAAATAATAAAAAAAATATTTTCTCATGTTAAATTATTGTGGTCTTACGTTAAATAAAGGTTGTTTCTTTTGGTCCAGTAGACTTTGAAAGTTTCTTAAAAATTTTTAATTCTGTGATGTTGTTATTACCCAGCAATACATTCACTTGCCCGAGTTTACAGTGGGAATAGTGCGAACTAAAAAAATATTTACTAAAAAATATTTATTTTTTAAAAAAGTATAAAAAATATCTAATTACAATTATGTGAGACTTTTTAAAACGTACTATTTGTAAAAAGGACAAAAAATAAACTTTCCTACAAGATTAGTCACAGTTACTTGAGCAGTCATTTGATTGCCACTGTTGAGGGATATACGAGTACGAGGTGTGTAAATTAAGTAATGAGACTGATTTTCTAGTGTTCTAGTTGACAACACTGGGGATACGGTACGTAAAGGGCCAAACAAATAAACATCTGATACCCGTGAAGTACTAGTTTAAACACGTTAGAGAAAGACTTTTTAGTGCGCTCAAAGAATGAGTGACATCAATTTCGAACAACGTTTTGCAATCAAGTTCTGCTTCAGACTTTCACACAGTGCAACAAAAACATTTGTAAAACTGCGTCAGGCCTATGGAGATAATTTTTTTCGAGAACTTATGTTTTTAGGTGGTTTAAGGCATTTTCAGAAGGAAGGCATTCAATTGTTGCCGAGCCTCGCAGAGGAAGGCCTTCATCTTCAAGAAACGAAGAAAATGTATACAGAATCCGCTATCTTGTGTGTTCAGATCGTCGTTTGACAGCCCAAATGCTCGGTGAAAAGTTGAATTGGACTCATACAACAGTTCATCAAATTTTGACCAATAAAGTGGGGATGAGAAAAATTTGTGCAAAAATGATTCCGAAAAATCTTTCAAAAGAGCATATAGACACGATTTTTCACCAGTCAAAATATTCCTGTGGCTCCTCAGCCACCTTATTCACCCGACTTGAGCTATGCGTTTTTTTTTTCTATTTTCAAAATTGAAAGTTCATCTGATAGGACTACATTTTGGGACAGTAGAGAATATTCAAACAGCCTTAACCGACTATTCTTGTATCCGAGTTCCAGCACTGCTATAAGGATTGGAAGAGTCGTCTCCAACGCTGTGTGCCTTCCCAAATAAGTTACTTTGAAGGAGTCAGTGTGCATTTTTAATTTAATTTTAATAAAAAAATTAAAACAAATCAGTCTCATTAGTTAATTTGACCACCTCGTATTTCTTATTTCATAAAACAATATTTTGCTCACATTCCTAAGAGCAAATACAAAAAATCATTCAAGTGCGAGTTAAACTCACACACGTAGGGTTCATACTATGTTTAGTACAACTTTAAAAATTCAATTTCAATTCTAATTTTAAAACTAAAGTCATAATCGCGAAAATGGGATCACTTTTGGAACACCCTTTAAATTTTAGTAATTATTGTTATAGCGCCCATGGCAATACACTTTCTATAAAAATATACATGCGCCTAGCTATTGCGGTTCAAAAAATAAGGTTATATAGGTGAAAAACATGTTAATGATGGAACACCCTTTTGATATTAGTAATTGTTACAACTGCCGAAGTGCAACATCTATTGTAAGCATCTACTGCAAACAAAGAGTCTACCTATTACGGTTAAAAAAAGAAGCCTATTTACGTACAAATCATTTCTCTTTAGTTATTTGTTATAGCGGCCATGACAATTCTTTTCTATGAATATATCAAGAGCTTTCCTATTACTATAAAAAAATAAGTTACTATACGTGAAAAACATGTTACTGTCAAAACACCCTTGAATTTTTAATAATTGTCATAACGGCCATGGCAACACATATTCTATACCAATTACGGTTCAAAAAATATGTCGTTATACATGCTAAACACGTCACTGTCGGAAAACCCTTTAAATTTTTATTGTTTTTATAGGGGTCATAGAAATACACCATTTGTGAAAATTTCAAGAGTCTATCTATTATGGTTAAAAAATTAGTCAATGTTTATGCAAATCACGTCACTAACGGCACACCCTTTAATTTTTATTATTTGTTATAGTGGCTCTAGTAATATACCTCCTGTAAAATCTCCAAGAGTCTACCCATTATCATTCAAAACTTATGCCATATACATGCAAACTACGTCACTATCGGAACACCCTTTAATTTTTAGGTCCAATATTTTATAATTGCTTATAGCTTAAATTACTGCCTGCAAATTGTATGTGGTTGCCTCCTATAGCTCAAGAAATAAAGACATAAAGGCAAATAACACGTCACTTTCGGAACACCCTATAAGTTTTAGTATTTATTGCCATAGTGACCACAATTATACACCTTCTGTGTACATTTCAGGGTTCTACCTATTATGGTTCAAAACTTAGGCCTCCCTTAAATTTTTAGGTTTATTTTTTAGACTTGTTTATATAGCTGACTAAGTTGTAATTACTGCTTGCATATTTTTAGTGTATTCTTCCTACAGTTCAAAAAATAAGCACATATTCATGAATAACACCTCTCTATCGGAATACCCTACAAGTTTTAGTATTTACTACTATAGCGGCCATAGTGAACATTTTAAGAGTCTACCTATTATGGTTCAAAACTTAGACCTTATACATTGAAATCACACCACTATCGGAACACCCTTTAATTTTTAGTTTTATTTTTTATAGCTGTTTATATAATTAACTACGTTTTAATTACTGTATGTAAATTTCAAGTGTAACCCTCCTACAGACGGACAGACGGAGAGACATTGTAGCGAAAACAATAGGGTTTCGTTTTTACCCTTTGGGTACGGAAAATTATTGAGTTTTGGTAAGCAGTAAAATAAAACTCATGTTTTTCAAAAACGGTTTTCATAAGCGCATCTAATAAGCGCATTCAAGAATGCTATAATTGTAAAACAATAATAACAAACTGCATCCTCTCTCGCTTACGAAGATGCAGGTATGTAAGAGAATAAGTTTTCTTTATAAAATTTTGTGAAACAAAGAGACCTCTCTCGCTTATGCGAATACTAAGTTTTTATAAAGAATTTGGTGAAGCAAAGAGACCTACCAAGTGGAAGCCTTCCTGAAGCAGGAAGGTTGGAAGGTAGAGTCCATTTCTCTCTCCCTGCTTCCAATCCTGCTTCGAAGTAAACTTAATTTTTTGTATACATGTGATTTTGCATCTCCCTCGAACTTATTAATTCTTTGGACTATAGATCATATATATCTGTACTGCTCACTCTACTGCTGTTTACTAATCAATTATAATGTATTAATATAAATATTAATCAAATATAATGTAAGTGTTAATCAAACTTGGTGAATATACCCCTCAAAGTTGGCTAATCAAACTTTATGCATAAACCCATCAAAACTTCATTACTTTTTATATTATTTAAATATTCATTACAATTGATTTTAAAAGTAATATTCATATGTACAATGTACATTGTACATACATACGAAATGAAAAAAAAAATATTTTTAATTTTTTAATATTTTCTTTGGTTCGCTAAGTGGTGACTGCCTTCTATTACCTTTTGAATGTCTTTTCTTTTCGAATTCAGACGCTCCTTGCTGCTGTAAACGTTCAAGAATAATAAAAAATAATACCTCGAGGATGATTATCTACCCACATAAGCTTTCCAGAGCATGTTTTTCTAAACTTTCTTCCTAGTTAGACTTCTCCAGCAGGTCTTCCATACAGCTTGTGGAAATATGTAGTTACCATTGTTTGAGCGGAATTCGCTGTCCCTAATTTATGCTCTACGAACCCATGTTAACATATTTTTCAATTACTTTTTTATACACAAAACTACTTTTTTATATTTTATATGAAACAACATAAATTTATATTTGTGGAATTCACAAGGTTCAATAAAGTTATATTTTTTAAAAATAATAACATGGAAAAATATGACTTTTGTGAACAACCCCTCATATTTTATTGTACTATTTTCAGTTTGTCAATTGATATAAAGAAAATTATAAAATAACACTCTTCTAAAAGGTATAAATTGCAGCTTGCAAGCCGCATTATAGGCGGCTTGAATAAGGCGGCTTAGGAATACAGCTCATGTTTCTCTTGAATTATATGACAAAACAATAAATATAGAAAACAAATTTATTAGTTTAGGACGTTTTTTGTTTGAAACACAACAACAATATTTTTAAACTATTGTAAAATATAAGAATATTATGACGATATGAACTTTTCCCGGCCTTGCTTTTTCTCATCTATTTATTTGAAGTGTTAACCATTGGAACATGAAGGACCTCCACACTTGCTGTAGCCCCCAAAATTTTTAAAAATTGTATAATAACGAGTGATTTTTTAAGAGCTTGAGAACTTTTTTTTTTAAAAAAACGCATAAAATTTGCAAAATCTCATCGGTTCTTTATTTGAAACGTTAGATTGGTCCATGACATTTACTTTTTGAAGATAATTTCATTTAAATGTTGACCGCGGCTGCGTCTTAGGTGGTCCATTCGGAAAGTCCAATTTTGGGCAACTTTTTCGAGCATTTCGGCCGGAATAGCCCGAATTTCTTCGGAAATGTTGTCTTCCAAACTGGAATAGTTGCTGGCTTATTTCTGTAGACTTTAGACTTGACGTAGCCCCACAAAAAATAGTCTAAAGGCGTCAAATCGCATGATCTTGGTGGCCAACTTACCGGTCCATTTCTTGAGATGAATTGTTCTCCGAAGTTTTCCCTTAAAATGGCCATAGAATCGCGAGCTGTGTGGCATGTAGCGCCATCTTGTTGAAACCACATGTCAACCAAGTTCAGTTGTTCCATTTTTGGCAACAAAAAGTTTGTTAGCATCGAACGATAGCGATCGCCATTCACCGTAACGTTGCGTCCAACAGCATCTTTGAAAAAATACGGTCCAATGATTCCACCAGCGTACAAACCACACCAAACAGTGCATTTTTCGGGATGCATGGGCAGTTCTTGAACGGCTTCTGGTTGCTCTTCACTCCAAATGCGGCAATTTTGCTTATTTACGTAGCCATTCAACCAGAAATGAGCCTCATCGCTGAACAAAATTTGTCACATTTGAACATTTCGAACCGAACACTGATTTTGGTAATAAAATTCAATGATTTGCAAGCGTTGCTCGTTAGTAAGTCTATTCATGATGAAATGTCAAAGCATACTGAGCATCTTTCTCTTTGGCACCATGTCTGAAATCTCACGTGATCTGTCAAATACTAATGCATGAAAATCCTAACCTCAAAAAAATCACCCATTACATATATTAATTTTCAATATACTTTTTTAATGAAAATGCGATAACCAAAAGCAAAACGTAATGAATAGTTCTTCAGAACACTACTTCATATTTCGGCAAGTATGCATAGTGTTAGAAAAAAAAAAGAAATATTAAAAAAAACAATATCTAACTATTAAAGAAACATTTAGAAATAAACTTGGTGTAATCGCTGTCGTACCAAAAGCAAACTGTAACAATAGCAACGATGTCAACACTAGATGAAGACTCTACTCTAAGATAGATACGTATTACTCTAACGTTCAATACTTCGAAAAGCATAAACGAAATTGGCCAAATCCTCAGTACTACCAAATCCAATCCATAGCCTACAGTCAATATTGAGACAAATATAATATGGTACGCCTACATACACTTATGTCCTTACTCACAAACCATTCACAATATTTTTAAACATGACGTAACAGTAATACAAAAAGCACTTTTGTCATTGGGGTTTATCGGAAAAGGCGGACGAGTTCAGACACCATCATTTTCCTCAGTAAAGGGAAAAATCAATTAACATCAATTTTACCAGGGTTAGCCTTGTGTGAACATCTGACTGATTTTTAAGCAGCAAAAGATCAAAATTGATTCAAAAGTCAAAACCGAAGGAAATGAAAACGTTACGGATGGCCGTGACTAATTTTGGGAAGATGGTGTGTAGCCACATCAATATACTGTTATTTTTAAGTAAATTAATTAATCATTTACTAAATGTACATAGATAACATTAATTACCTAATAAGCGTCAAATTCATAAAAGCTATTTTATAAACTTTACTTCCATTCAATTCCCTAATGATTTCTGGTATCTGACTGTAATTTTTTTTACGAACAACTTACTTTCATTAAGTCTCGTACTGCCACTAGCATTTTACTCACGACTGTATTGATTTCAGACTGGTGTAAGATACAAGTCGAAATGCCTTCTCATCACAGAGTCTATGGTAATTGCTAATATTTGCTTAAGATTAGGTCTCCATAACATCTCGATAAAATATATGTCTGGTCTTCTTTATGTTAACATTTCTCCAAGCACAGTCTGAAAGTATTGTCTTTCCGCTATTTTTAAATTGGCCAGATAATACTTGAGAGCCCCTGATCTGTACTAACACAGTTAACTATTTGTAGGTATCCAGATTATATCTATGCTCCGTCTTGGTCTTCCCGCCAACTTGTAGTGAAAACTTCTAGAGTCTTTGGTGGGAAACGAAACGACAGCTACCTACTAGCCCACCGAGGCACCCAGGCAAATAGGTAATCCTCATTGCAAAAAGGGAGATTACTAAAGTGAAATTAACAAAAACTCGTACCCGATTCATGCAAGGATTATTATCTTAATCCTAATTATAATTTACTGAGACAAAATTTCTGAATTGTAGCCTCTTGAGGATAAGAACTTAAGTCTTAGAATGGTTAAAATCTTAAAAACTTAAATTATACAATAAGATGATAATTGTTCAACCCGCGGTGTTTACAGCTTCAAATATTTTTTTGACTGAAAGACCACCATTGACTAGCACTAAGCCTAAGGACAAAGAGCATGATCATATTAAGAATGCATGAATTATTTTATCGCAGTATAAATTTAGGGTTATTAATGAAAAAGGAATTTGAGTTTCGACAAATTCTTAAAGCCGAAACTAAGCAAAATCATTGCGCTGGCTTCTGTGATAGCTAAGGAGGTCTATTTTAGAAAAAAAAAAAAACTATATATTAGCAATAATTCTTGCAAATAAAACCGACTTCAAAATAGATATATGAGCATCAATTCTAACGTAAAAATTTTTGGCTACTAATTCTATAAGAATTAGTAGCCAAATCAAATAATTTTATACTTGTTGCTATAACGGACATAGTAATATACGTTCTGTATATTCAAATATCTATCCATAACGGTTTCGGAGATAAAGCAATATACGACAAATTATTACCGACACAGTAATAAAAACCGACGGTTCCAAAAATTGGGCCATATAGGTTATACAATATCACCTATTGGGACACCCTTTAATGTACAATTTTAAATTAAGCACTTATTATAAAGGACAGATTCTTTGTAAATTTCAACTGTCTGTCTATAACGGTTCAAAAGTTTGGCCATATGCATCAATATACATCAACTATTGAGACACTCTTTAATTTATAATTTTAAATATGTATCTATACATGTTATTATACCGGGCATAGTAGTGGAGATTCTGTCTAATTTTCAAGTGTTTGCCTATAACGGTTCAAAAGATAGGGCCAGATAGGTCCAATTACATCAATTATGGAGACACCCTTTAGTTTCTAAATTTTTTTTATATTTGATGTTATAAGGGACGTAGATATACAGGTGCTTTGCAAATTTCAACCGTCTCTCTGTTATGGTTCAAAAGTTTTACCATATACATCAAATTAGACCAACTATTAGAACACCCTTTAATTTCTAATTTTAAATGTTTAATTTCTTTTACAATAATTAATTGCCGACTACTTTAGCTTATATATTACATTGCAATGTATAAATAACTTTAAAGATAATGATGCACAACTGGAACACATTTCTAATCATCAGATTAATTACGGACCTACGGACCTAAGGAAAACAAAATCTTCTCAAAAGGATGCCCAACAAATTTTTTACAGTCTTCTTGATCAATACGTATCTTTTTTAGAGATGAAATAATTTGTTCTATCATTTGCAGAAATTAACTTTACACTACATTTGAGTTTTCTTTGATTCCACTGTTTAATGAAAATTATAAGTAACTTGTGCTTCCATTCAACCACTAACATTATTAAATTTAGCATTACAGCCTTAAAATATTCTTTTGAATAATGAAATTTTTGTGGTTTTTATAATTGCTTTTCAATATTTCATTTTTCGTAATTTAAATTTAATTCAAAGTAAATTCCTACCGCTTACTCTTGGTATAGAAACATTGTTGTCTATATAGCGTTTAACTTTGCAATTTCAAATTCGATTAATAATCATTGGAATTGATTTTCGTGTGCATATTTATATTTTAGATTTCTTAATATAACATTATTATACTAAGTAAAATTGAAAGCTGATGCTATACATATGAAGCTCCACAACTTTAGCTGATATTTTAAAATGAATTAATTGCCTTAAAATTTTTTAAATAAATGACTTTCTATCCCAAATTCCCCACTAACTCTGTATTTGAACATTTTGAACATTCTTGTTAGCCATATAATCGGAGTCGGTTCGTATTTGCTAATACAACTGTCATAAAATAAAATAAATCTCTAAAATTCTTTTCAAAGAAATTGTATTGCATACACTGTTGCACAACACAGTTTACATTAGTTCAAGAATGCTGAACGTTGTATTGACACTTTACTTTACAAGTGCAACATTTCAGTGCTTGTTGCTTTTATTGCAACTGCTGTTTAACAAGCAAACTGCTGGATTAGGTGGCATTTAATGCTGGAAAAAACGGCACTTGTTGTTCAAAACAATTGACAGTCATTTTCAGTTTAACATTTTGACTTGCATGCCTGTTTGTTGTGTCGTTTTAAGGCACCTGTATCTCGTTAAAGATGAGATTATAGCAATTAGTAACATTGTTTTTAATTAAAAATTCTTTAGGGGACATAGAAAACAAAGGAATAGTTATTAAATATTTAAGGAATTTTTACTATAAATTTAAAGGGCCAAATTTATAAAATTTATTTTCGGCTTACACAAAAATGTTTTAAGCCTTAGAGCCAAGGCGAATCCATTTTACTAGGTGGCAGCATGGAGAAGTTAATTATTTTTTGCTTTCCCTTTTCTTGTACATGGCGGCTGTCAAAAATTGTTTATTTTTTTTAAATTTGAGAAAAAAAAGAAATGAAGTTGTAATTATTTAAAAAAACATTTCAAATTAAAAAAAAAAAATACATTACCAGAAAATGTAAGGAAGAAGCGTTTTTAGTTTTTGGACATATTATTATAATTTAACCAACAACAATATGAATGTGGGTGTTTTTTGGTGTTGTATTTCTTGTCGCGGCGATGATACCTTATATAAATTCACTTTGGTTAGAGCCAAGGTATATTTATCTTACTAGGTCCCCTTTCACAATAGACAGAAACAGGGCAGACATACGAGATTTGTAGGCAAGGGGTTGAAGAGGCAGAGTGTGTATTTTATGACTATCGTACTGGACATTTTTTCGTTTGTTTTTTCTGCTTTTCGCTTTTTTCTGTGTTGCTTCACATTATATTTCTCAAGTCGGCATTTACTACATGTAGCACAGATTTTTAAACACACACACATGTACAGTAAATAAATCCAAAAGTAGAATGTGCAAAATCTGTCTGTCTGGTTTATGTCCAACTGTGAAAGCATTAAGACAGAGCAAAAGAGAATTCAAGAAATGTCTGCCCTGTTTCTGTCTATTGTCAAAGCAGTCTAGGTAGTGTCGTTCGTCCAGCTGATTTAGTAGATCGACATGTAAAGCAATAAAACAGACGCTTTCTCAATTTTCCTCTATGTGTTTTGACATTTCGAACTACATGGCAACACCAAAATGCCATGTTGTTCTTGTATTGTTGTAGAGACGCCACTATCTAGTAAAATAATTCTATCTTGGTTAGAGCTTTAATCCTAAAAAAATTTTTTTTTAAAAAATTTTAATTAAATTTTTAATATTTAAAAATTCAGAAAATATTTTCAAAATATATCAAAATTCATCATACCTTTTCAAAACGAATCGTTTTGAAATCGATTGATATCCATCATAAACCTGTAAGTCTGATGCATGCATCGCATGAAGTTATTTTACATACAAAAGTTAAGTTTGGTTTGTAAATTATTTGGAGTTAAACTTTTTAAGCGATCGATTTTATAGTTTTCGAAGAAGCACTCAGTGAAGATTAGGCTTTCTTTAAAAATAGTGACATTATGTCGAAAGTCTTGTTATGACATTGTGCACCTCTGTCAAAACTTATTAATTTTGATGCCCCCAAAAGCTTTTCTGGATTTATGTCGATTTTGTTTAGGGATTGCACTGTTTATGGCGTTTCACTAAATGATTCAAAAGTTAATTTAGAAGTACTGTTAGGCTCCGGTTTTTTTCCTTGTCTTTAAAATTTTTTAAATCACAAATATGTATATTAATTTATCTGACAACTAGTTCTTAATTTATTTAGATATCATATTTGGAAATATTGCGTTTTGCTCTGCAAATGTTGCGTTCTGGTATGAACTAGATTTATAATTAAAGGTTTTTGCTTGGAATAAAATTGAATTATTATGTAAACAAGGTTTGTAAAGGGACATTATATCTGCGAAAAACATATTTTTTAGTTAAAAATATAAAAAACTACAAAAAGACTTACTTTTTATGAAAGATTTCTCGTCCTTTATTTGTTCTCTGTATAAGCCGGGAAGGTATTGACAATTGTAATAAAATTCTCAAAGTTTTACAGTTATCATAGAGTTACCATAAAAACGTAATTAATTTAAAAAAATCTCTGGTAAATATTTAACACTTTTCATCTGAACCATTATGTTTAATATTGAATTGCAGTGCAATTATTGAGCTTCGAAATGTTTAATAATAATTGTCACATAACTAAAACTTAAAAAATGGAATTATTTCGTTTTGTTATGGACCTCCTCATATTATATTATTGGTGTTATAAGTATTACTCGAAAGCCTTTGACATCAAAATCTAGTGCCATTTTTGGTAAACTCAGTTTTTAATTCCATCTAAATTTCTTACTATACAATACATCTTCATCCGGTCAATATGTGCCTCATTTATAAATCCTGGCTTAAAAGAGCAAAGAGGCATATAAGTATTGACCTATTCAAAAGTCGGCGGAAATCGGAACGCTTTTTATCGTCACCACAATATAGAATTCTCTAATTGGCAAATACCTCTTTCTTTATTGGACAGGGCCTTACAGGGATGATATTTTTGCCTTACAGGTATTTCTTGTCACTTTTAGTGTGTACAATTTTACATTAAAAGGGTTTTTAAACTCCGTCCTCCTTTTTCATGACTGAAGCCCCATGGTATTCAAATAACTGCCTACTTGTTACCCTCAGCCTAATTCCAGCCAGTGTTGGACTACCTTCTACAACATTATTTTCATGACATCATCATTTTCAAAAATTTTCACTGAATTTTTATTTTTGTCAGCCCTTTCAAACTGCTAATCCAAAATGGCTGATAATGCCAATATATGACTAAAAAATTTTTACCAACATACCAAAAAAAAAATGTATATTATCGAATGTACACAGCCCTCGAAAACTCAAAAATCCCCTTTTCTTTTGAACAGATCCCGTCGCCATATCTTTTAAACCGTTGAAGACAGATACAGAATGTATAACGTTAGTGTACAACTACATATGTCCGCTATAACAACAATCAGGTGAAGCCCCCTGAAGAAGTAAACACAAAAGTATGGTATGTGTAGCTCTATGTAAGCTATAACAAAAGTTTTGAAGTTAAAGGGTATCCCTAGAAAAGACGTGCCTATAACTTATCTTTGGAACCATAATAGTCAAACGCTTGAAATTTACACAGCCTCTACTGCAATTTGCGCTACATCAAATGGCAAAAAACACAAATTAAAGGGTGGCCCATACTAGACTTAATATTGACGTATATGTTTATCTTTTATTCATTTGAAAATGAATGCTTCGATATTGCCCCCTTTCAAATTTTTACCCAACATTCAATGCCCATGAGTCAACTTTTAGCAAGAATTATTTTAGCAAGAATTATTTTTTTAAATATTTATTCTTTTGATTCCTCAGTTAAAGTTAGTTTTATTGGTTTTGGATAATCGAAAAGATTATAGATACATGTTGTGTTATGCACATTTTATGACATTCACAGTTTTTCACCTGTTAGTAATTACAAAAAAAAAAAAAACACAGTTATCTTGCCGCACCTATCACAGCTATTTTGCCTCACCACATTTAAACTTCATTAGTTCTCATGGCTAAAGAGATAAAAATTAAATGCTGAGGGAGCTGAACGCTTTTACTTCATACATAACTCCGAAAGTGCTTCCAAGATTGACAAAAGGTTTCAGCAAAAATGCATTAAGTCTAAGGGAGTTTTCTTTCAAGCGGAAAAAATTGATGTTGATTCACCTCGTACATCCAACACTTTAAGCACATTTTTGGTTACTGAAACTAATATTAATTTAAAAGACAGATTTTCTTCATCATTTATTTAACAATTAAAAGTTTAACCATTTAAGCATTAAGTCAAATTAAATATTTGAAAGCATTCAAACACAAATATGTTTACAACATTTTAATATCAGCTTGATTTTTTATATCTTTTAATTTCAACTTTAGCTAAGTCCTCTTTAGTAACTTTGACAAATTGATGTTGAGTTGTTAAATCTTAATTAAAAAATATTAAAAGGTAAATTCATTTTTGAAAACAATGTTAAAAAAAATAATTTATTTTGTCTACAAAATAAAACAAAGACGACAGCAGCCAATAAAACAGGATTTTAACATACCTAGTAGCTCAAAGCACTTATTTAAAGAGACAGACATACATCATGGCAACTTAAATGTCTTATAGGTGATTTGTGTTTCTAGGTGCAAAAAACTTGCTAACTAAACATTTATTAAGAAGTAATAAAAAACAACATAATCATGAACAATTAAGGTAAATAATTCTAAAGCTAAACAGCCAACATAGATTTGTGAGGATTTTATTTTATATTTAACCTCAGCAAACCTTTTTAATAAACCAGATGTTGTGGAAAAAATTATTTTATGGAAAATCAAACAAAAGAAAATTTTGCCTTTTTGGCTACTGCTGACAGTTAGTTTCTCGTAATATATTTTTGCAAAAAATATTTTTACTATAATGAGGTTAAAAAAGCTATAAGTCAACATAATCGCCACATTTCAAGCACTTCAGCATGTTAGATTAATTTAGTGATACTTCATAGAACAAAACATCAGGTGGTAAAATTAGGTTCTGTCTTCCATAGATAATGCATTTTAACCCTATTTAGATATTCAGGTCTGTAAATTATTCCTTAAACATAAAGATGTGCAGTATAGTGACCTCAATTCGCTAAATTGAAATACGTTTGCAGTTTTCATCTATCAGGTACAGTTTTTTTAATGGGCATAGCTAATATGACCCCCTAAACAAGGCGATCACGCAAATTTATTTGAATACTAGCTGTGCCCACACACGTTGTGTGCGTCCTGACAATATTTTGTTCGATTTTGCTTTGAAAGTAATCCACACCAAATTTTAAGACTCATATATATACTTTATATCAAGGTACCCATCCCTGAATAAAATTTTAAAATTTATATAAAATTTTAAGATTCTAAAAATTATTGTAAAAGTGTTTTAAATATTCAGGAGAAATTTGAAGTCAAGCTTAAGTTCGTTTTATTCTCTCGCAGAAAATAAATAAATAAAATTACAAAAAACGTGATAATATTAAGGAAAAATTGGGAAAATTTAATTTTTAGACACTAGCAGAGCGGAATGTACATTTTCTAGACAGCTGCTGCCATCATCAGCACTCTTCGTATCTATTTACTTTGGGTAGTGTTTAGTTGTAAACATCATCTATATAACAAAAAAAAATATTTTCATAACAATGTAATTCCACAAAGTAAAATTACAAATCAATTAAAAATTTTACTCAATTGGCTATTTAGCAGTATGTAATTCATATTTTGTCATAATGTATTTCAAAACAACGCCATCTGTTGCAAAACCGTATTTAGAGTAGCCCACTTTCAAAAATAAAAGGTGCCTCCTTAAAGTATTTTTTATATTTTGTCATATGTATTTTAAAACAGCACCATCTGTTGCGAAACCGTGTTTAAAATAGCCCACTTTCAAAAATAAAAGGTGCCTCCTTAAAGTATTTTTTATTTTTGGTCATTATGTATTTTAAAACGGCACCATCTGTTGCGAAACCGTGTTTAAAATATCCCACTTTTAAACCGGAGATTGCAGTACCTTTAAACCGGTAATTGTGTACTTTCACTGCTTATTCTCCACTTTCTCTTTGAAAAGAGATATTTTTGCGAAAAAAAAAGTATCCTATATTGGAATCAGAATACCAAGGTACCTCCTCACAAAATGTTGTTAATTAAAGCATATATGTTTATATATGTGTAATTAGAACATATATATTTATTTTTTTTTAAGTTCGGAAATCCCCGCACAAAAGAAATTTTCTATCCCTATAAATTGGTAAAAACTATCAACAGAGGTGGAGAAGCTTTTAAATACCAGTAAAGTATATTTTCACGTTTAAGTGAGGTAATAATTTAGCCTCACTCCCGCCCCTCCCCTCCCCAAATAAAAGGCATCTTTAAAGACCAATTGTTCAAATCTACGTTAGTCAATAAAGACAGGACGGCAGGGTACCTTTCGAAAATATATGTCATAATTTTCTTGGAAATGGAAGGGCTGCAAAGTACAAAGAAGTGGTACAAGAGATTCCTTTTTTATATTAACAACTCGGATGCAATTAAAAATACACTTTTTGAATTCGCATTTACATATATTCCGGAAACTCTTGGTGAAAGATTCCAGCAAGATATTGCGCACATGGCAATAAAGACATTACCGCAAGTTTTCGAGAGCAATATTAGCTGATTAATATTTAATTTTATTTAAGATTTCATTTTATATCATAGAAGTCATTTATGAGTAGGATTTTTTTCTTTTGGCACAAAAATAACCTTTCGATGTTTTTTGACTGTAATTTAAAAAAAAAAATGAAAATAGGTCCTCACATTCTTGACGGATGTTGTCTTTAAGAGCTGCAAGAGTCTGAGGCCTGTTGACATAAACCCGCGACTTCAAAAAGCCCCATAAAAAGAAGTCTGCGGCGGTAAAATCAGGCGATCTTGCTGGCCAGTGCAAATCGCCAAAACGGGAGATTAGGCGTCCGGGAATGCATTCTTCAGCATATCGGTTGCGGCACGTGCAGTGTGTGCCGTTGCACCGTCCTGTTGGAACCCCATGTTTTCCAATCCCATTTCATCAAAAAGAACTCGTTAATCATTTCTCTGTAGCGCTCACCATTCACAGTAACCGTTTGGCCCGCGACGTCTTCGAAGAGAAAAGGTCCGATGACTCTTCCAGCGAAAACAGCACACCATACAGTGACTTTGAGCGGGTGTAATGGCTCTTCGTGGGTTACAAGCGGATTTACAGTGCCCCAGAAGCGTAAATTTTGCTTATTTACGTACCCGCTAAGATGGAAATGGGCCTCATCACTCATGATTATTTTTGATGAAAAATCATCT
The DNA here is from genome assembly GCA_949628195.1 of Phasia obesa. NCBI lineage: Eukaryota > Metazoa > Arthropoda > Insecta > Diptera > Tachinidae > Phasia > Phasia obesa. Next base: position 91,548,733 of record OX451215.1, read on the forward strand.
TCCTCATCTGGTGATTAAGGATGGCTTGAGCGTATGTTAGACGCGATTGGCGGTCAGCAGCTAACAGCTGATGCACCGTCTGGACTTTGTACGGAAACATCTTCAAATCTTTTACCAAAATTCGCTGTAAAGACCGTCGACTGATACCCATTTGCGTGGCACGTCGTCTGGTCGATGTCGACGGCGCTTCCATGACATCCTCGGCTACAGCAGCAATATTCTCTGCAGAACGGCTACTCCGGGGCCTGCCACGCCTGGAAGCATCTCGTGTTGTGCCAGTCTCTTCGAGGCGAGCGGCTAAACGTCGCAGTTTTTCACCAGTAGGCGTTGGACGGCCAGGAAATCTGCGACGAAATTCACGTTGTGCCAAAGTCACCGATTGATTATTGGTCAAATAAATAGTCACCAATATTTCGCGTTCTGGAGCAGTGTAGCGTAACATTGTTTATTAACGTGTATTTCGCAAGTGTTTACTACACAAATGTCAAAACAGAATTGACATTAGGGGCCAATCGCAAAATTTATAGCATTTTCTGATAGGAGGATTACTTTTGCGCCACCTTGTATATGTATTTTATTTAAATAAGAAAATTTTAAAAACTAGACGTGATAAAATCAATCTGCAAACAGCACTCAGCACACTATTCTGAATTATATTTGGCGACCAGTGTTATTTAAAAATATAATAATTATTTATTTATAATTTTCTTTGATCTTCCAGAAAGCAAATTGTTACTGGCTCTTCTAGCTATATAGCTATAGAATATGGAATAGCCCAAACTTGAAAAAAAGTTTATAATCTTACTCTAAAGAAGATTTTCTTAACTTTTTGTATATTGACAAATGTTTCTTTTATTTTGAGAAAATTTATTCATTACTAGCTGTGCCCGCCACGTAGTGGGCGTCCTGGCAACACTTTGCTCGGTTTTGCTTTCAAAGTATTCCACACCAATTGAAAGACTCTAGCTTTTGTAGTGCTTCAGTTATTGTTTCTGTATTTAATTTATATAAAGGTACCCATCCCTCGATAAAATTTTAAAATTTATAAAAAATTCGAAAATTCTAAAAATTATTATAAACCTCTGTATGTAGTGTTTAAAATATTTAATAACAATGTAATTCCACAAAGTAAAAATACAAATTTTAATCAACTGGCGCCATCTGTTGCATAATAGTTTCTAAAATATCCCACTTTCAAAAATAAAAAGGTGTGTGGAGAAAATGAATCCGTGTTGAACAAAACAGTGCTAAAAATATCCCAGTTTTAAACCGAAAATGCTTTTTCTACACTTTCTCTTGGAAATAAGATATTTTTGTGGAACAAAATTATCCTATATTGGGATCAGCATACTAAGGTATCTCCTCACAAAATTTTGTTAAAATCCATCCAGTAGTTTTTACGTGATGCGAACACAAACAATGAAGGACAGACAGATAGACGGAAATGAGTTACTATTTTATTATATGTATAGATAATTAAATTTTCTGCTTGTTCTATAGAAAACAATCGGGTATGTTCTGTAATCCAAAACCGAGTGATATTGAATCCGAATAAAATTTTAAATTGTCATAACTTTTAAAAAAATAATATCAAAACATTTTGATATTATTTTTTATACATTTGATTAAAGACAATTCACATAACTTCCTTGATTGCTAATGTTTTAAAATAATAGGCGCAACTAAGTTATATTTTTCTTTAAAAATTTATTCGATTTCAATTTCAATTTCACTCGGTTTCGGATTACAGAACATACCCGAATTTACCACTTTTTGTATATTAAAAAAAAATATTTGAACAAATCGTTCTGTTTTTATTATAAAAAAAATTTTCAAAAGTTTTTCTTATTATTGACTAAAAAAATTATCAAGTATTTAAATTTTTTTTATATTAATTAATTGTTTACAGTCATACTAAAAAGGCACTACTCAATTTTTTTTTCGTGATATCAGTAGGATGTATTTTGTTACTAGGAACTAAAACCAGTAGAAGAAATAACGGGTGACCTGTACCGAACACAATTATTCTGATTTAAGAGTGCTTTGAATGAAAAGCTGAAAGTTACGAGCCCAAAGTTTTCCACAATGAGAATTCTCAGTCTGATGAAGCGCGGCAAGTTCAAAAATATTAGGATGGTAAGTTTGGCCCCACCTTATCCATAACCATAATGTTGCACTTTGTTTAATTTTTTTATTTTCATATTATTTATTGTATCTTCAAAATATATGACTTAACAATAAGTGCTTGGGACTAAAAATATAACAACAAATAGACAAAAACTGTTTGATGACAAGTTTTTGTTATTATTTATTGGTCACATCTCTGATGTTCGGACAAGAGAAGCAATATTCCTCCTTCTTAGTCGAACGTAACCACGATTTAGGATATTGCGGGCCAGAGGATTTGCATGCGTTTCAAGCTTGCACTTTATGAATAATACATATTTGTTACGTTCCATGCAGAATGGTCTCATGCGTATGGCAGATACCTTTCAGAACAGAGATCAGAGGTGGTTTAATTTGTAAGGGCCGATGTTGATTTTGAATAAAACACAAATTATATAGGAAATCGGCCAAATGGCCGCCGCGACCTTGGAGGTATACCTCCATCCGATGTTTCAAATTTTCGAAGACGCTGATGCATAATTGCCGTTAATTTGCCGAATTATATCGTCCTTTAGCTCTTGAAATATTGCTAATCGATGTACATCTTTTCTTTAAAATAACCCCAAAGAAGGAAGTCTAACATGATCTTGGTGGCCAATTGACATCGCCATCACGTGAGATAACACGGCTGTTGAATTTGTCGCGCAAAAGAGCCAGTTTTTTGTTAGCTGTGTGGCAAGTGGCATTGTCCTGTTGGAACCTCATATCGTCTACATCCATATCTTCCAACTCGGGCCATAGAAAGTTCCTTATCATCTTACAATAGCCAACACAATAAAGCCCATAAACCGCACCAAACAGTCACTCTTTGTGGGTGCATTGCTTTTTTAACCGACTTCAAAAAAAGAAGAAGGTTATCAATTCGTTTGAATGTTGCTTTTTTTTATGTTTGTGCCCGCAGAACTCAGTCATTTCCGAACCGATTTTTAAAATTTTTTCTTTATTAGAAAGGAAATGCTTACAGATTGGTCCTATTTGAAAAGAAGTTCAGAATTTTGAAAATTAAAGGGTGTCCCCATACAACATACGTGTTTTTTACGTGTATTATGAACCGTAAAGGGCACCCTTTTAAAATTTTAAAAAACTGCTTATTACTATAGCTGCCAATAATAGAAATTAATAAAAAATAAACTTAAAAATTAAAGGGTGTCCCCATATGTGACGTCAATGTAAATATATGAACCATTTGAACCATTGTAGACAATCACTTGAAAATTGGACAGAATGTCCAATATTTATAATCAAAAATTAAATATTTATAACTAGAAGTTAAAGGGTTTCCCAATAGTTGATGTAATTTGATGTATATTGCAAAACTTTTGAACCGTAACAGAGAGACGGTTGAAATATTCAAAGAACCTGTATATCTAAGTCCTTTATAACATCAAGTATATAATTTAAATTTGGAAACTAAAGGGTGTCCCCATAATTGATATAATTTTACCTATCTAGCCCTATCTTTTGAACCGTTATAGACAAACACGTGAAAATTAGACAGAATCTCCACTACTATGTCCCGTATAATAACATTAATAAATATTTAAAATTTTAAAGGGTGTCCCAATAGTTGATGTAAATTGATGCATATGACCAAACTTTTGAGCCGTTTTAGACAGACATTGGAAATTTACAAAGAATCTGTCCTTTAAAATAAGTGTTTAATTTACAATTGCACATTAAAGGGTGTCCCCTAGGTGATATTGTTTAAGCTATATGGCCATATCTTTGGAACCGTTATTTTTTATTACTGTGTCAGTAATAATAAGTGTAAAAAAATAAAGGGTGTCCTCACATCTGACGGATAGACATTTGAATGTACAGAACGTATATTACTATGTCCGTTAGAGCAACAAGTATAAAAGTATTTGATTTGAGTACTATTTCTTACACATTACTTTCTTTTAAATTTTTAGTGCAGAATTGATGCACATATATTTGTTTTGTAGTCGGTTTTTTTTTGGAAGAATTATTGATAATTAATCTTGGACTATCATTCGCCCAAATTCTGCTTATTGACGACTCCACTGATGTGAAAATGTGCCTCATCACTAAATACGATTTTCTTCGAAAATTAATCATCCAATGTTGACATTTTTTGCCACGATTCTGACCATTGCTCGATTGTGTATCTTTTCATGGTTGAAATTGAGAAATGTTAAATTAAATGCAGAAAAAAACTTGACGTTTAGATGTGGTTCACATTCAATATCGGTCCTAAAAATTTAATTTAACCTGACAAAATAAGTATTTTTAGAATGGATTTCTTAAAATGTCATTTCCCAAATTTGTATGGTTTTGTATGAAAAAAGTCGTCTAGTAGAAAATGGGTGGAAAAAATTATTAAAAGAAACTTTTCATTTTAATAAAATTTGGCTTTAGCTTTTATTTGTTTTAATGGAAATATTCCTCTATAAAAAAATCATACATAATTGCAAACATCATTTTCTTAAACAAAATTGATAAATAAGAATTTTTCATATTAACAAAAAACATTTAATGACATGCAGTTGTCTGATAGAATAGCTTTTTATTTTCCCCCCAATTTCCTTTAATTTTTAATGGAATTCTAAATTTAAGCAAATAATATGCCGTCACCTTACAAGTCATGACACAATCTTGTTAATTTTCTTCATTTGTAGTTTCTTGTTGGTCTTGCACAGCCATGATTCTGCTTATTTTAACACTTCAAAACAGTGATTGTTGTTTTGCTTAATAGAAAAGACAAAAGTGAAGGATCTTATAACCATAATAACTGCAGCAAATATGAGTCTGTTGATCCATTCGTCTGTTTCTGATGACGATGCTAATGATGTCGTTGACGATGGGTTTACACTTGAATACATGCAAATTAGTGATAGAAATAGTGGCAGAAATAGTGGCTGCAATCTAAAGTAAAAACAGCAACATAAAGTTTTAGAAGTTGATGTAAACCCACTACCTCAGAAGTGTTGTTAATAAACATGTTTGAATAATAATTTTTTGGTCTTTGGCTTTTTTTCTGTACTCGTACATTTGGCCAATGAACTTGTCTTTGGATTTATTTCGCTGGAAGTGTTAGTGGGATTAGTACGTTGTTTGCTAGAACAAAAACATAAAAAATGAACAAATGATCGCATAAAATATCACGAGTGTTTTTTTTTTTTTTTTTGCAATTTAATAACTAAATTCAAATATGTTTTCCTTAGAAATTTTTATTAGGGAATGTCAATAGGCATTCGTTCATAAAATTTCTTTTAATGAAATAAAAAAAAAAACTTTTGGATACAGCAGCAGATACTCGATGATAGCATCAGAAAAAAAAGAAGCATCACATTCGTTGCACATAAAAAGAGGAAAAATTTTGCTGGTTTTTTTTAACAAATTCTCTTGTTGTTAATAATGATGTAAAGTTCTTCTGTTGTACTGCCAGGGGTTTAATTTAGTTTGTTTTATTCTGTAACCATAAATGTGATTTTCACAGGCAATAATCATTTTAATCATGGATTTATTACACTCGAAAGAATAATCTAAGCACAATTAAGAGGCATATTTCTTTAGAAAATATAACAAGATAGACTAAGTTCAAGGTGCCCAATTGTCACTTCGTTAAAAAATCAGGTCAAATTTTTTCTGTTATTGTAAACCTCTATATTTAAATTGATGTTAGAAAATAGGACAACAATAAAATGCATGCTTTTTATTATTGTTTTTTTTCGGGTCTTCTTGTTATCTAATGACCAAATGTTAACAGAAATAAATTGGAGAACACGTTCCAGCATATAATGACACTAAATTTGTAAAAATCAGTTACAAAAGGGTGAATGGCTTTTCAAAAAATTACAGTAGTCTTTACTTTTCGTAATAATAAAATTGATTATATTTAGTTGCTTTGTTAGCAAGATCAAACAAAAATTGCATTTTAGTACTAACTGTACCCACACGCGTTGTGTGCGTCCTGACAATGTTTTGTCCGATTTTGCTTTGAAAGTAATCCACATCAAATTTTAAGACTCTTAGGTATTTACCATCCCATCCCTGGATAAAATTCTAAAAATTATTGTAAAGCTAAAAGACAGACAGGAAATGAGTTAGTCATTACATTAAAACATCTCCATCTGTGGCTCAGCATTGCTTAAAATATACCGCTTTCACAGCCTTTTCTCTAATTTTCTCTTGGAAATAAGATATATTGGAATTAGGATACCGAGGTACCTCCACAAAGTTTTCTTAAAATCCATCCAGTAGTTTTTACGTGTCTGAGTGTTTTATTACAAGGGGTGAATGTCTTCGTTATGGCTGCATGCACAATGACCCTATGAAAAATCGCCCAAAATCAAAACTGAAAAATTGTGGAATGAAAAATTGCCCAAAAAAGAATAATGCAAATTTGGCCCAAAAATTGTGTGAAAATGTCCATATATAAATTAATTATCGGCCAAATTTATTTATACACCCAGAGAAAAAATGACCGTTTTGACCGTTATCAAAACGACCACATACGGTGTCGAAAGTGTATCGACAACGTTTGTACTCAAATTGTACACGTAACGTACGTCAATTCGACAATGAGGGTTTGCTGAATTGACAACGAACGTGTACAGTTTGACACCGTATTGTTGTCAAACTGACACCATTAGGGTGTCGAATTGACACCACACTGTTGTAAAGTTGACACCATACCGTTGTCGCTTTGTAAATTTCTCATTCCATTCCATATTTATTATAATAAAACAGATTATAAGTTTGAAACTTATTTTATACACAAAATGTTTTTTTAATTATAAGAATCAAAATATTAAATAAACTTAATTCTAAAATAAATTTATCTTATAAATAATAACATTAATATTTATGCTCACAGGTCAATTTCTTATTTTCATCAGCATATTTCCTTTGATGTTTCATTAATTGGTGTCATCAAATCTGAAATTATATCGCAATAGAATGGTTCTTGATGCTCTATATAATTCCTATCGCAACTTCTCTTACCTTTGTTAAAACTCCCTCGCTTTTTGGAGCAATATGATGCAAATGTATTGTTGGTGGTCACATAAAAATAATAAGCAGTTTACAATAAAAACATTTTGTTACCTATGTTTATATCAGGAAAATATCTTCTGTCTGGCGGCAGTGCTTCATTTAAAACTTTCTCCAGTCGCTTTAAGACAATCTGCAATAGAATCTTGCTATTTTAAAAAAATATTGTTATTTTAAAAAAATGCGTCTGGATTAATTAAAGACAACTAACACAATGAAAAATATTTTCTAGAACCCGTGGAATTTAACAAGATTGCACTGTCAATTTAAGCACGTTCGTTGAGAAGTTGACAACACTCGTTGTCAATTCGACCACATTCGTTTACAAGTTGACAACGTGCGTTGTAATTAAAGCCCGTTCGTTGTCAAATTGAAAACACTCGTTGTCAGTTGGACCACTTTCGTTTACAAGTTGACAACACCCGTTGACCACAAAAAAAGTGACAACGAATAGGTATCAAAGTGAAAACAATCGTTGTCGATTTTGCAACGTCGTTTTTCCCTCAGTGTAGTTTTCCTATTAAATAAATAAATATAAAAATATCAATATGTTTAGTAAGGGCATTGATATTGGTTTAATTCATCGAGCAAGCTTTGAGCTTGCAACTTCTGTGTGTAATCTTTGATCAAAATCCAAGAAAGTAGAGACACCTGCTGCTCGTGGTGGTGCTGCTAAAGAAAGGATTGCTGCGTAACCGTAGTCACGGTCGCTAAAACTCTTGCTAAATAAAACCGTTGATTTAAATTAATTAAACCGTTGATTTAATTCATCAAGCCAGCTTTGAGAAGAAGTTGTATATAATCTGTGATCACAGTCTGTTAGGAAGATCTTTGCTACCAAGTTTAGTATAAAACAAATATATCGTCGCGTTTTTTCTTAAACCACGTAAGCGTCATTTTTACGAAATTGACTTTTTACGTTTTTATGGTAGAAAATAACAATTTCCACCAGACTACATTCTCATCTTAACAAGTTTGTATGAAAAATAAATAAATCCATTTTCAAAACCTCGTAAGCGCCATACAAATGATATTCGTCGCATGCAAAATATAATGAATTCTTTATTTCAAGTTGGAAATGTTAAAGTCTCAACCACAAAATTTTTTGCATTTGAGATTAAAAAAATTCAGAAAGTTTCAGACCAATTGAAGCATTTTAGGTAAAATAATAAGTTTTTTTTTTAATAAATATAAAAATAAACGTTAATTTACACATAGAAATTTGCTGTTTGCGCCAAAACCACGTAAGCGAAAGATTTGGCTACAGTTAATTGTAAGTAACAATTTTTTTTTAATAAAAGTTTCTATACCCTTCAGAGACTTTAACAGTCATGTTTTGCAAAAAAAATTGTTTTGAAATCCGTATTAAAGAAGTTATTAAGTTTTTTTTTTTTTTTTTGTTTTCTGAAAAACGATTTTTGGCGGTTACGTGGTTTAAGAATAAACGCGACGATATGTGAATCTATATATATAAAAATAAGTTGCATTGTGTTAGTAATTGATGTTCTCTGGAATGCGTGAACCGATTTTGTTTCTGCAAAGTTTTTATGAAACGTGACGTCAGTACCAAGGTTTTTATGTATAAACGGTCTCTGTATGTGTATTGGTTCATGACCCAGTGTTAAAATTAAAGAGGAATTCTCACTTCAGGCCTTCTATAAGGTATGCTTAGACCTTCTCTTGGATACGATCCTAATTTTTGTGTGCCTACCAAAGAAGACCTTTTAGAAGGCCTTGGCTCTTTTTTCTAAAAGATCCAGTACTAAGAGAAGTGAAGTAGGAATGTGTATGACAAATATATAATATTCTGTTTTTAGAATTCTTATTTATAAAACACAAAAGTTCATTGAATTACCTTTATCTACTTCATTGCTGCTTGAAATTGAGATGCTTCGATAGACTGATTGGTATAACTACTTATTATTAGTGATAATTTTTAATTAAAAATATATCGTTTTTAAGACAAACCATTATTTACTTATTGAAAAATTTCTTCATCATATAAATTCACTCAAAAATGGGTGATCTTTCATTCAAACATTTGGGCAATTTTTCATTATGAAAAATCACTATATTTATGTTCAGGGAGCAATTTTTTTTGCAAACCAATGCAATAGGTTTGAGTAGTTTTAATCTATGCACACACATAAAGAAAAATCATGGTTGTGATATGGTCACAAGAACCATATACATATGGTTTTTAGTTGTTTTAACATTCATTTTGTCACCATAAAAAAATTTAAGATTTTATCATGTAATGGTTACTACACACAAAAAATTCAACATGGTTGCTTCTAACTATAGAATTTTAGCTAAACTTCAAACTATCACCAAAGTTTTAAAAATATTCCAAAATAATATATTATTTATAACCATAATATATTAATAATAATCAAAATATGTTAAGTTTATTTATATGTATCTAAAAAATTTTTATTTTTATTCAGCGGCTTTGACTGATTTTTTTTTATAATAAGATAAATAAAAAACATTGTGTAAATTTTTTTTTTGTAAAATTGTTTTTAATTATTTATTTTATATTGTAAATAATAATTATTTACATTATATATATTTTTAATCAAGCATGATTTCTTTGAAAATTTATTAAATAAATATTCAGCAAAATTGTGCGAAATAGCTTTCTGGATATGCTTTCGTCATAGTAATCAATTTCGATTATTATATTTTTTGGAAAAAATATTTTATATTGCACTCATAAAGTATTTATTTAATAAATTTTCAAAGGAATCATGCGTGATTAAAAATAAATAATGTATATAAAACGATTCCAAATATAATTTTTTTGTAAATAATAATTATTTTTTACAATTGTTCAATTCACAAGACCCTGTTATCATGTTATAGAGTTGATCGTCAACTTATTTTATAATATCTAAATATAAGTTAATTAATTGGCTTTGCAAAATTTGTTATAAATATACAATTTTATTTCATATCAAGGTATATTTATCATTCTAGGTTGTGTCGTCCCTACAACAAATACAACAATACAAGAACAAAATGGCATTTTTTTGTTGGTTTGTAGTTCGAAAAGTCAAAAAAACATAGAAGAAAATTGAGAAGGCGTGTGTGTGTTTTATTGCTTTCTCAGTTCTGCACTATAAAATTTCTAAACACATACAACTTTTGACATGTCAAACTACGAAAACAGCTGGGCGTACGACACTACCTAGTAAAATAAATATACCTTGTTTCATATGTTTTGAAAACATTGTATCGAGACGATACCTAGCACTAGGTTTTTTATTTGAATAAATTATGAAAATCTTTGTAATATGTAATCATCGGTGTGTTTATTTTATTCTAAATTTAATTTTATATATTTATAGTGCTTTTACAGCGCAAATTTATTCAATCTATATTAAAATTACAAATTGTGTAAAAATTATTTTTTACTATATTTGTAATTACTACTTCTTATGCATGATTCAATTTCATTTTATTATTCTGAACAACGTTGCGGTTGCTACGAGTTCTTATTCTACCATTTTTTTGAATCTACTATAATCCTTTACAACAAATTTGTAAGCTGTCTGAATGCATACACATGCAATTAGTAAAAGTATGATTTTATTAGAAAAAATGGGAAGCAAAATTGTAAAGGTTACATAATATTTAAACTAGGAAAAATACAGTCAAACTTTCTGTATAAAATACTATGGAAGACGTAGTTGTTTGTAAAAGTTTGCCATCTTCACACATAAAATGGAATTAAGAGTAATATTGATTAGTTACTACAATACATATATAACATAGTCCCAGGTATGGTCTCGATACATTATTTTCAAAACATATGAAATTAAATTGTATCTTTATAACAAAATTTTCACAGGAAATTGCCAACATCAAACATAAACTATTGTAAAATAAGTTGAGGATAAACCCTATAGCATAATAACAGGGGCTTGTGAATTGAACATATATTTATTAAAAGTATTTTAAAATAACTCTTCATTACTTCTATTTATTTAGTTTTTTTTTAGAGAAGTAATAAGTAGCGGTTCAACTAGTGCTTTCGACGTACTCGCAGAATTTTATATTATTATATTTAAGAAACGTTCTGCCATGTAAATCGTTGACAGGCCAGTTATTGGATAATGTGCGTGTACTGCAAAAAGCCAGTTTGCTTTTCGTATGTTGGTATCATTTATCTCTTCGCTAAATAAATGTTTTTGGTAACACCTGTTAACTGATTTGACTTTTGCTTATACACCGCTTACATAAAATCCAAGTCATTCCTTAGAGTAATAAAAATCTTAACAAAAGCAAAAATATAAATTATCACAATTGTTTATTTGTCTCTTTAACCTGTTCACAACAAGACCAATAACTTTTAAATCATGATAAATATGCCCCCGCTATTGACCCAAATCTTCCACTTACAACAAAAAACGTTAAAACAACAGCAACTACAAAAAAGAAAAAAAAAACAAAATCGACTAAACTGAAACTAACAAAAAATTGGGTCGCTAATAACATTAAAAACGAAAATCAAGGCAAGACAAGAGTGCAGCTAAAAACAACAGCCAACTTTGGGATTTAGCCATTAGTTAGTTGGCCATTCCGTGGACTGTTTTTTGTTTAGTTGGTGTTAAAGATGTGCAGTTATTTAAAATTAAGTATAAACATTGTGATTAACTTGTTACTTTTTATTTTATTTTATTCTGTATTTTAGTTACAAACATTTTGTTAAGAAAATAATGTTTTATCTTAAATCTACAGAATAGAAAACAAAATAACTCAATCAGCCAGAAACAGTTTCCACAATACCGCAGCCAAGTCGGTTTAGAAATAGTTTTAAATTGGAATGCAAAACAGTTGATAGCGGAAATTATAGTGATTTTAAATTAAGCATTAAGAAGATGAAAATCTTGTAAATTACTATTTGGCGATGAGAACTTTTTAAGGTTTTTGTTTTTTAGTTTGTTTGAGAACTTTCACTTGTTAGGTCTCCGTGATAATAGAGTAAGAAATATAATTTTATATATTTAGTTGACTAGGAAATTAGAAAAAGAAGCTTCAAGGTCTTTTAATCACATAATGGCAATGAAACTTTTTTTAGTTTAAGCCACCACATAAATTTCACATGGTGATTATCCGAACAGTGCACTATCGGTCAACTGTGTGAAAATAGAAAAAGAAAACATGAAAATAGAAAAAAAGGAAATAATGTCGCTTGTAAAGAATATAATATTTCTACTAATTTCTCTTTTTAAGATAAAAAAAGCTAAAAGTTTTTATTTCAGAAATATAAATCAGGCGCCAAATAGCGGCATTCGATATCGATCGATATTTCTAATTTTTCCTCAGATTTAAGTGCAAAGTATTCTGATAACATTTAATTACATCATTTCTACAGGTACAGTTTTTTTTTTTATTTAAAAGAACTAGTAGCAAAAGTTTACATATTAAATAATAAATTTAATGATTTATGATTATTCATAATCATAAATAATCTAATTAAACAAAATTTTTTTTTTTTAAAGAGCAGTACCACTCAGGCAGTTAATGCCTACATTAACTGTGGTACTTCCTTTGGAAAGGGATAGTAGTAGATAAGACAGATGGTTAGTGATAGTAAAGCTTCGATTCTGGCAACACTGCAAATGCAAGTTTTTTTCGCAATTTTTATTTATTGTATCTTCAATATAATTGAACTATCAATAATTACTCATATCTTAAGTCTAAAAAATAAATATACTTGTTTAGTCCAACCAGTGCTGGACAAAAAAAATGTATGTTTCACGGTTACTGTAATTTGCGATTTATCCCTCTGATGTACGGATGAGAGAAGCAGTGTCCCTCCTTCTTAGTCGAATGTAACCAGGTTCATTAAGTATGTTACGGGCCAGTGGATTCGGATGAGTTTCAAGCTTCCTTAAATACCTTATGGCAAGTTTCGCTATTTCTGCTTTAACTGATGGCACGTTTAAGTCTTTATGAATGTTCGAGTTTTGTATATACCAAGGAGCAGATGTAATTATACGAAGAATCTTATTTTGGCGCCTTTGAATTTTTTCTACGTTGGTAGCTGAGGCAGTGCCCCATAATTGAATGCCATAACACCCTATTGGTTTTAGAATTGACTTGTATAATAAAAGTTTGCAATCTAAAGCTAGAGTAGAATTTCTGCCAATAAGCCAGTTTAGTTGGACTGCTTTCAACTTCATTTGTGTTAACTTTGTTTCTATGTGGCGTTTCCATGTAAGGCGCCGGTCAAGATGTATGCCGAGATATTTGACGTCTGAAAGCTGAGGTATCGTTTGGTTATTTATCCGAATAGGGGGGCAAGATTCTCTACGCAGTGTGAAGGTTATGTGAGTACATTTTTGTTCATTAAATTCTCCATTTCTTCAACCATTTTTCTAAATTGGATATGTGGTCTTGTAAATATCGTGATGCTACTTCGGGTCTTTCGTGAATGCTCAAAAAGGCTGTGTCGTCAGCAAATGTCGATGTGTGAACTCGGTTACTAGTTGGCATGTCGGAAGTATACAATAAGTATAAAAAGGGCCCCAATATACTACCTTGGGGAACTCCGGCTTCGATTGGCTGGGGTGAGCTCAAAAAATGTCCTTCTTTTACAATAAATTTTCGTTCGGTTAAATAACTATCTAGCAGCTTATATAGGTTTACGGGCAAGTTCAGTTTTAGCTTATATATTAGGCCTTCATGCCATACCTTATCAAATGCTTGAGAAACGTCGATAAAAAGCGCAGAGCAGTATTTTCTCTCTTCAAAAGTCTTTTTAAGAACATTGACTAACCTGTGAGTTTGTTCGATCGTACTATGTTTTTTCCTGAAGCCGAATTGATGGTTTGGAATACATTCTTTGTCGCTTAGAATAGGGTTCAGCTTAGTTATTAACATCCTCTCAAACAGCTTTGACATATTTGACAAAAGGCTTATTGGTCTCTATGATTAAATTTTTGTGTGGTCTTTTCCTGGTTATGCAAATGCACGTTATGATTATTTTTAGAACAGTATTGCAGCGCCTCTGGTGTTATTTAGGCGAATTATTTCGAAGCTATATTTATTTTACTTCGCCGGCGATTTAGTGCTATGTGGTAATTCCGTAGTTGTTGCTTTATTTTGGCATTCGTCTCCCTCGTGTTCGTATGACAGCAAAAATCTCTCTCTTTGCTTGTTCAAATGTAGGCACTTTAATGTAGGCCCATTATTACGACTTACCAATAGCTGAAATTAGGAATTTATCGGAGATATAAGTAATTTTTCGTTATAATAAAAAAGCTAAAAATAACCTGAAACTATCAAGTATTATTAGGAAAAACAACTTATCACTCCCACAAAATCCTAACTTTAGTTATTGGTAAGTTATAATATCTAATATTCCTTATAATAACGAAAAACTATTCCATAAATCTCTCCGATAAAATTCTAACTTTATCTGTTCACTTCTTCACTAGCCATCAATTTAAACAAAACATAAACATGACGGCGGCAATACAACGGAATTAAATTGTTCATGTTGTTATAGGTGGCGAATATAGAAAAACCTCTCGTAACGGACACTTACCATAACCGGACGCCTCTAATAACCGGCCAAGTTTTGTAGATCCAACATGTTCATTAGTTTTTTCATACAAAATGCATTGCCATAACCGGACACTCTAACTTTAATAAACGGACGCGGACACAAACATTAAAAAAAATATTTTTCAATATACTTCTCATAAGCGGACAGAAGCGTTGAATCACGGCAGCAAGAGCGGTGTTTAAATAAAAATTATTTTATCAAACTCCGTTTCATATCTGTATTAGTGTCAATAAAGTTGGTGATTCCCCTTTTAACGCAAATGTACGACTACATACAATATCTACTCTATGTTAATTGCTGCTTATTTGAAGAACAGACAACAAATTGTTATCAGTAAAAAAAAAGAATTAAAATTATTAACGAGTTTGAAAAGAGAAATGTTCGGTGAGTGAAATTGTTAATTTCTTTAATGGAATTTTTGGTAGAGCGAGTGGCGCTGAAATAGCAAAACATGCTTTGATTGGTTCACAATGCCTCGATTCTAATTTTTAGTCCTATTTAAAAAAGATTACCCGTTTGAAGAATTTTGTTAGAGACGACTTGGTTGCATGCCAACAAAATAAAATACATTGTACCTCTCTCATAAGCAGAAACCTCTAATAACCGGACAAAAATACCGCGGCGGTGAGTGTCCGTTAATGCGAGTTTTCACTGTCATTGTTTAAGTCATTTTCTGTTTGAACATAACTTTCTTTTTTCCAACAATGTTGTTTTAATGCTTATTGCAGAGCAGATATTAGTAGTACGGTTAAGCAACAGATGGCGCTGTTTGAAACTTTTATAACAAATGTTTTAACAACCATGTTAAGAAGTGAAAAAACATTAACATGACCACTATAAATTAATACTAATATTATGTTAGTGTTTATGTTTTACATTTTATGTCTAATGTAGTCGGGGGTAAGGAACATAGGGCCACAACAAAGTTCTTTCATTTGCAATATATTTTATTTCGCTCCAGCTGCGTCCTGAAATTCTTATTCCAATATCCAGATAGCTCCTCTAAGTATCAGCAGGCCATGCTAATGTCTTCGGGTGGCTTTCTAAGCGTGTGACCAATCTAGCGCCAATTACGCGTACGTATATCCATCTAGATTGATATTTAGTAGGTGGTATTCGAAAGAAATACTTATTTGAATATTCTAATAGCTCCTCCAAGCATGAGGATGCCATTCTGCTTTGGGTAGCTTTCTAAACGCGTGACCAATCCAGCGCCACTTACGTCTACGTATCTCCATCTGGATGGGTATTTGGTGGGTGGTACTCCAAAGATTGAGGTTATTTATTTTTTCAAGCCAAAATATACGTAGGATTCTGAGGAGACATCTGGTTACAAACACTTGAATTCTAGTGATGTGCTTAGATGCAGCATTCTAAGATTCACTGCCATACGGCAATATAAACATCACATTGGTATTAAAGATTCTGAGTTTGTTGTTGGTAGACAGCTGAGTGGATCGCCGTAAAGCATTTAATTATCAATGTGGTTTTCACATCCTAAGATAAGCCGCCGGTTGTTTTAATAGTGCAACGAAGATAACAAAAAGAAGTTTTATCTTTTACAAGTTGGTGCCGTCAAAGGAATGCCTAAGTAGTTGATGCATTTATGCACAATGTTTTGGTCTTTTTGAGGTTCCACTTTCAGTTCCACTCTTGAGGATATTTTCACTATCGAACGGAGTTTGTCTTACATGTCAGTTCTCGGCAATTGGCCTCATGGTGAAGACTCTTAATAATATTTTCTCCGGGATCACTTTACACCGTAACGTCGCCCATATTGCTGTATGTGAGAGAGTATGGAAAGATTTCTCGAAGTCAATGAACGATAGATAAAGGGGAGAGTTCCACTCGAAGCATTGCTCGATGATTATACCCAGGCTATTTGCGTCGTCAACGCAGGATCGTTCAACACAAAATGCTGCTTGTTCCTGTCGCAACTCACCTCACAATGCTGTGGATAATCTACAGTCTATAATGCTTGTAATTTCCTTATATAGCATGCTTATGAATTTTAATGTTTCTTCAAAATCTATGCATAATTTTTTAATTTTATTTGATGGTAATTCATTAAAAAAAAAAAATACGAAAACAACTTAATATCTCCAGGATTTTAATAATAAATAACATTTTATTTTGTTTTGCATTTTATTTCGCAATAATAAAGTCTCTTTAAAGCTCAAAACATTTGTTTCAGCGTCTTTCTAATTGTTTTATTCCCTCCAAATAAAAACATTTTTCAAGGCTCTCAAAGTATGCCTTTGTTTCAACTATAACATCTTTTAACGCAAATCTCTTACCACCCAGCTACTTTTTCCAGTTTGAAAACAGAACAAGTCGCAAGGAGCTGAAGCTAAATTTGAAATATATGCTAAAGCCGTAGTGGTTTGTACCCCGTACGGTACACATCGCACAAATGCCTTTTGACTTTTAGTATAGGGTAATGTATAGTAATCATGAAAAAAAATAGAGGTAGGGATTTCGACGGATTTATACGTTTTAAGGTCCCCTGGCTATTTTCGCGATGATGTCTGTGGGTGGAGTTTATACAGGTCATACCGTTTGAGGGAGGGGGCAAAGATTAGTATCCTTACACCCAAATTTTGTAAACGCTCTACAGGTCATACCGTATGACATATTACAACGAAATTTAGTGTGTGCCTTTGGTATATGTAGATGAAGAGTTGTGTGAATTTTGGGTATAATCGGGAAGGGGCAACGGGCAGTTTACTTAACACCCCAAACCGAAAATATTTGTTGAATTCGAATATACTTTGAACTAATATTCTTTTTGTAATACATATATCCATAAAAATATCTGTTTCCATTGGGTATGGTAAAGTTGAGTGTAGGCCACTCCAGTTTTATTATATTAAAGTTTGCTTTGATTCAATTTTGCTTTGAAAACAATCAACACCAAAGACCCTTACTCATTTAGTGCTTCAGTTATTCAGGCTTATGTATTTACATTATACAAAGGTTTTCATCCCTATTTAAAACAAGTAAATACATAAACCATAAGTGAACCACTAAGCGATATGCATAGTTTAAGGGTATCATCCTTACTAAAACAACTGCGTACTTTTACTGCTTTTTCTCTACTTTCTCTTGAAAATAAAATATTTTTCCAGAAATAAAAGTATCCCATAACGGAATCACAATACTAAGGTACCTCCTCACAAAATTTTGTTGAAATCCATTTAGTAGTTTTTACGTGATGCGAACACAAAAAGAAAGACAGACAGGATATGAGTTACTGCTTTCTTATATGTATAGATATGCGGGCAATTTATAATGTATCTGCCTTAATCACTTCGCCTTCATACGGATATCGTCCAATAGTATTCCATGGAATTTATTGACTATTTCTTGCATAACGACCTCATTTGGGCCATCTATACATTTGGCGTTACTTATACTGTTACGACCACAATGAAACTCAGTTAACCACAGTATTTATCAGTCCCCATAATATTTATCAAGATTTATCAAGCACACGAAATTCACAGTTTGTATTAACACTAACCAGGATTTACACTAACGAGGTGGCTTGCTTTTAAAGGCTATCGAAAACAAGCTTATAGGCACAGCTTGCTCAAAATTTAACATTAGTCCAGTAATTGATAAAAGTTAATGGGAGCAGTGTTGCCTTGTAACTTCTTGCATTAAAAATACAAAAAGTTTCTTAAAAAATAAACTGTTCGCCTCTTTTTCTAAAACTTATATTTTTGGCTCGGTTTCATAAGAGTTCTATTTTAGCTATTCTTCCTATATACGATTGTTTTTATTTTGTGTAGAAATTGTCAAGTTTACTGTTTCAATATCGGCCATTTGCTTAAAAAAATTATTCCGCTACATTTTTATAAAATCATTATTTCCTGTAAATGTATACATGTCACAGGAATAAAATTTTTTTTCTACACGTCTTTGCACCATATATGTGAGGAATGCTGACGAAAGGCGCCTTATCTTGCCAGGTTAAAATTTTCAGTACGGGTCAAAACAAATCTTCATGTTTTCTGTTGCACCAAACGATATTTTAAAATCAACTACAAAATATATTTTATTTAACAACTGAAAACTTGCACAAATTAGTTGTCCAACTTTAATCTCGATTATCTTCAAACAATAATTTTAAACTTAAAACTTCAAAACGAAATAACTGTCAATTTCTTAGATTATTGCAGGATTTTTGTTATGATTTTGATCCCTGGCAAGATAAGATCCCTTTCGTCACCTTGCTTCACATATAAATATCGTTATTTCATAAACACGAAACTTTTACTTTGTCACTTAAATATGACACACTTTACCCATTGTGATATTGACGGACTTGTTTTTCCTCCAAAAAGTAGTGTAAATCGTGTCACATTAGCAACAGAAACACCATTTTCTTAAAGAATTTGTTTAATATTTTCATAAATTTAATAAAATAAAAATATCTTACATAAACTTTAAATCTCTGTCTGTGTGATGGTATTTATTTTGATTCTAGTCACGAATTTGACCAAGTTCATCATATATGCATCATCTTTTTTTTTGATTTTGTTTTGAATTTTTATAACATCAATATAAGTAATAGTTCGTTGATATGAGTATTAAGATTGTTGTTGTTGATAGAATACTTTTGATTTTTTTTTTTTTTTATGAAACACTAAACATAGATTTATTTACCATTTTCATTCATATTGTAGATACGCTACATGTGCTTACACTCATATTGATAGCCATACTTGTATTATCTAGTAACCTATCTATCTATGTATCAGTATATATTTATTTAAAAAACCATCATTATAATAAAAATTTTCCATTTCTTGCAACAGCCATCGTTCATCGACAATGCAACTGCAGTTTATTTTATCAACATCAATCTATCAGTTTAATCCGCTTTATATGTATGTACAATACACATTCATAAATACACGAGCATGTGTTAAGGTTTGTTTTTTTCTGTTTTTGTTTTTTTAGCTTAAAATTCAATATATCTAAACCTCCATTCATTCATTCATTCTTTATTTTATCTATCCATCCTGTTTGCCTATTTTCAATATGAGAAAGTCCGTCTTTTTTTATTTTATCTCAATGTCCTTATATTATTAAGAGTGTGTAGTGCACGTTCATAACTTTGATGTGATTTTGATTCATTTAATCATCGTCATCATCATTATGGTTGTTGTCATCGTAATCACTATTCTCATTGATGAATTGCTATTGAGCTTTTTATGGCATCTACCTGTTTTTCTATTATGACGCATTTCTTCGTTGTGGTTTTTTTTATCATTTTTTTTTCTTAAGAAATCTGTGGTTTTAATTTTAACAATACATGATTTCCTATTAATATTACAATAATATTTCATATAAAAAATTTGTTAATGTTAAAAATCCTGTATTGGCGACATCTAATATATCAACATCCATTTAGCCTGATGTCTTGTTGTAGCTATGTTTCTGTTTAAAATTGATGTAGAATAATAATTGGGACGTTTTTATATAGAAAATAGTTACTAACAGTAGTTTAAGTTAGTGAAGAGCATCAATCAAAATAAACTCATTTAGACTTTATGGTTGTATTACCATAGAATTCCATTGAAGTGGAAACCAAAAAACGTAGAAAAAACGCGATAATCTCGATGATAAACCTCACAATGCCCTTTAGTTCAATGCTGGCAAAGTTAAAAAGAAGATTTCCGGAATTTCATTTGTTATCCTGTCTTGGAAAGTGTGAGTCTTTTATCTCCCTGCTCACAGCAGTGCTTATAGTCTAATAAGTTCATTCCATAAACCGAAATTTGCCTGCCAGTCGTCAAAATAATAGCTCAATACACATTTCATTCAAAAGAGGCAGCAATTAATTTTTCCCATCAGTTCATCTATACATATAATAAAATAGTAACTCATTTCGGTCTGTCTGCTTTTCATTTAAGTTCGCATCACGTAAAAACTACTGGACGGATTTTAACAAAATTTTGTGAAGAAGTACCTAAGTATCCTGATCCCAATATAGGATACCGTTTTTCCGCAAACATGTCTTATTTCCAAGAGAAGGTGGAGTAAAAGCAGTGACAGTACGCTTTTCGGTACAAAAGTACTGCTTAGTACGGCACGCCACCTTTAATTTTTGATATTTAAAAGCAGATGGCGCTGACAAAATATAAATTACTTACTGCGACATAGCCAACTAAATAAAATTTGTATTTGTGTTAAGTCGCGTACATGTTGTATAATTTGATTATTTTGTGAAATACATACACAATTAGGAAATTATGTGATTACATCGTTTTTGTGATTTAGCGTTAATTTTTATAATTCGGTAAGAATACCACAACTTAAGTATGGCCATAAAATTCTGTTATTGTTAGTTTCTTCTTAGTTTAGTTGCATTTTTCTCTTGCAGGTGCTACTCTATATAAGTAAGTCTTACAATAGGTGTGGAATACTTTCAAAGAAAAATCGACAACATTATTATCAACACGCCCACGACGTGTCAGGCACAGCTTGCATTTTCTTATATTAGTCTTGTCTTGAATATAATTATTAAAAGTAAAAGGTAGTAATACATTCTTGACCAATTCTTTAAATTTTACCCAACAGATAACTATAGATTAAAACACCTAATAATAAATGGCCCAGTGTTCAAAACGCTACTAGCATTTTAGCAAAAGAATCAAAATATTGAGTTTTGGATGGTGGCCATTTTGGGAGCACTAGAAGTTTAAAAATTAAGAAATTCAACAAAAGCAGTAGTAATCATTTGTGTACTCTACAGAGAAATATCTGTAATAAAACAAAGAGCTCATGTAAATCTGCTAATAAAAATATAAAAAAACAGTGACATTAGAAATGCAGACATAAGCCAATAGCTGCGGTTACCAGCTATTAACCAGGTTAAGCCAATAGGGCGGCAGCTATTAGTCAGTAGCTCTTGTTTGTGCAGCTATTAGGTCTTGTTTGTGTGGTGAGTGGTACGTATTCGTCCGGGGACTAGCCCTTGTTCACTTTTCCAATATATTTTTGTAAATTATCGTTTTTAATTTTTTTTGTTGTTTTTCGCTTAATGTCAAAATGGAATAAAAATTTTGTGCTATTGCTATTTATGTTGATGCGATAAAATAAAAATATCTGCTAGCTATGATATAGCCGAAGAAATAGAATTACACTTAAAACTGAATTAATTTTTTGTTTAAATGTTATGGTCACAGGAATCATATTATGTTCTCTATAACAATGTATGGTTGCGATCGGGATACATTTGTTTTCTTAAAACTATGAAAATAGTAATAAAATGTAAAAACTTATTTTTGGATAATTGTTTATTTACATAAATAAATATGTAAATTAATTATTTAGGCTTAAGTTCTTAATTATAAAGAGATAAAGAAAAATTAGATACCAGCAAAGCAGAATGCATTTTCTAGACAGCTACGTCCGTCATCAGTACTCTTTGTATCAATCTACCCGGTAGTTTCAATTGTTATTAATTTTTTATTTAAACAAACTTATCAAAGAAATAGAATCTGAGAAATTTTAATTTTAAATTATATTTCATAGAAGATAGAGCTTTTTTGTAATTGTTTTACACTTGTAAACTCTATTTATTTTTCATATTATACTACCAAGCAAACATTTTCTTTATTTTAATTCTCTTTATATATTTTTCTTTTATTTGAAAATGGTATATATCTGTCTTGCTATTAGCTATCCTTTGGTTAGCAATTAACAACAATTAGATATTTTTTATTATATATACCAATTATATTTTATGGTTATAAATACAATATTATTTGGAATACAAATAAAACTTTGGTTGTAGTTTGAAAATTGTATAGTTCAAACCAAATGTTGCATTTTTGTGGTGTGGTAACCATTTAATGATCAACTAGTAAAAAAAAATTTGTTTTTCGTGACCAAAGTAATGATTAAAACAACTATAAGTTGTTCATCGCAACCATATATTGTTACGAAGAACATAGGATGGTTCTTGTTTCTATACTATAACCATGTTTTTTTTTCTGCGTGTATCAATGAAATCGACATAACTTCTAGAAAGCGTATAACCCATCGTCGTGATCAACGTTGGGCTGACAAAGACTACAAGAAGGCTCATTTGGATATAAGGCTAAGCCCTTTGGCGGTGCTTCCCATACCAAGGTAATTGTACTTTCAAAAGTTGGTTTTGAAGTCAAACAACCTAATTCTGCAATCCGTAAGTGCATAGAAGTGCAATTGCTTAATAATTCTTGCAAAAAAAAACCGACTTCAAAACAGATAGAAGGGCACAAATTCTAAACTAAAAATGTAAGAAGTAATCTGTAAGAATTAGATTTGAATCAAATAAAAGATGCGCCAAACTTAGAGGGAAAAATGAAGACTATTTGAATGTCAATCCTCTCCTCTTTTCATCAGCATCCGTCTTTTATAGGGGCACCATTCAAGCTTCTGTCTACGCTTTCACAGATAGGGGCACACAGATCAAATAACATCACATATTCGGACACCCTTTAATTTACAATGTTAAATTAAAGACCTGTTGTTATACGGGACTTGGCCAGAAAGATTCTTTGTAAATTTAAGCTATCTGTCTATAACGGTTAAAAAGTTTAGCCATATATATCAAACTACATGAACTATTGGGACACCCTTTACATTATAATTTCAATTATTTATACTTGTTATCATACCAGAGATAGTAGTGAACATTCTGCCTAATTTTCAAGTGTTTGTGTTTAACGGTTCAAAAGATACGGCCATATAGATCAAATTACATAATTTATGGGGACACCCTTTAATTTCTAAATTCAAATTGTATACTTGCTATAGTGGACTTTGCAATACAGGTTCCTTGTAAATTTCAGCTGTCTGTCTCTAACAGTTCAAAACTTTGGTCACTCACATAGAATTACATTAACTATTGGAACATTCTTTTAGTTCCAAATTCAAATTTTATACTTTTTGTTATAGCTTACTTAGCACTACAGGTTCTTTGTAAATTTCAGCGGTCTGTGTACAACTGTTCAAAAGTATGGCCATATACATCAAATTAAATGAACTATTGGAGCACCCTTTAATTTAAAATTTTGAATATTTATACATTTTATTATAGCGGTCATAGTAATCGACATTCTGTAAAATTTTCAAGGTTTTGTCTATAACGGTTCTTAAGATAGGCCCAAATACGTAAAATTATGTCACCTATGGGGACACCTTTTAAATTTTAAATTTATTTTTTTATTCATTTCTGCTGTTGAGAGCTATAGCGACACGCAATTTTTTAAAATTTTAATTTTGTGCCCTTTGCGGTTCTTAATACACGTAAAAAACATGTTTGTTGTATGGGGACACCCTTTAATTTTTAATATAATGAACTGTTTTTAAAATGGGACCAACCTGAAATCATAACCTTTCAAAAAAAGGAAGAAATTTTAAAATCGGTTCAAAAATGGCTGAGTTCTGCGGTTACATACATAAAAAAAAGCAACATTCAGACGAATAGATAACATCCTTCGTTTTTGAAGTCGGTTAAAAACGGAAAAATATTGAGGCTCTTGTACCTCTTTACTGTAGCTAGTCGTCCTATGTATATTGAAAAAACGGTGAAATGTTAGTTCCTGGTTTTGGTTGTAAAGGTCATGTCGTCGGTGATATTTCTGGTGCTATCGTTGCTGGCCTTGCATAAAAAAGGGACATTCAAATCCTTAAGTAGCTTGTGTTATTTAAAAATTTTATTTATGTCCATAAATACATATGTTTAATAAAACGTATGTTTTAAAATAAATTAAAGAAAAAAATATTCTATACGCCACATCATATTTTTAAGCTCGCTCTGTTCCTTTAATTTAACCATAATATTATAATGTTCAACAATAATATGGTTTAACAGGAAAAAGGTTTCCTGATGATCTGGCCTGAGCAACCAGTTAAATACGTATAGCAACTAGCTCTTTTTCCCCCAACAAATAAATTGCATTTTTATTATAAAACATTATGGGTAATTAGCATAATATTAAATAATTAATATTTAAGTTCCCAAAAATTTTATTAATAAAACCATATAATTTAACTATAACATGTTGCTCTTAAACTATGGCTACCTCAACCAAGGTTTTTCTTTGCATGATATCTTTTTATTTTGTATCATTAAGGGCACATGATAACACCAGTATAAGGACGTGCAACGAGACTAATTCAAAAATGCGATAATCGCCACGGAGGTAGGTGTGATAATACGGATAATTGAAGTCCATTCAAAGAGAGTTTGAGGATAATAACTATGGAAACTACTACTCAGTTTTACCACAACATCAGCAAAATCTTCAAAAGAACTGAAGCCAGCGGCAGAAGTATTAAAATATTTTCATTTTCTTTTTTACGCTTTACAGTAAAAAGTTAAACACGCAAAGAAATCAAACTTAAATTGTCAGCAAGTGTCGAAATCAAATAATATAATATTTTGACATCGTCTCATATTACTAGACAGTACATACATTTGTACATATGTATTCTACTAGATTAAATTCTCCTCAATGTATGTAAAACCTGAGCCATAGGTTAAAGGTTACATATTTATTACTAGTTATTTTAGCATCGTCACCACTGTGCGGTGAAAAATTTTACAATAACTTTTTTATTTCCATCAACAATTCATCATATTTTTCTTTCTAATCATGGCTAAGGAGAATGTGATATTTTTAATATTTGTCATCTATTCGTATGCTACTCGTAGATATTTCAACATACCCTGCAGGAAATGTCAATAGTGAATCTGTATTGACACAGTCGCCAGTACTAGTGTCACTATACCCCAGACAATGCTATTTACTATAGACATTTAACATGTGCATGTCATTGAAAATCCACTACTAGCATTGGGTCTATTAACTAGATAGTTCTTTTGGGACCATATGTAGACATTGGAACTAGTGATTCACTAGTACATTTTAGTAATTCTGGTCTACACTTTTTGTACTTTTCTGAAATAGATTGGACAATGAAAATGCATATTTTGTTAAGTTTTGTGGGTTTATTAAAAAATAAATAAATGACTAAAAAGTACTAATTCATAACAGTTTTCTAACATAAAAGCTAAAAATTTAAATTTTTCGTATGTTAATATGAACAATTCAAGAATATGATTATAAAAAATTTAAGAAAAATTAATTATTACGCACAACTCAATAAGATTGTTAAGAGTATGAATATAAATAATTTCAGTTAAAAAATTTTTAAAAATTAATCTTTGTTTGAAGTGTCTTCATCCATTTGTTTTCCGTTTGATTTTGCTTTTTCTCGACCTATTTGTTTAAGAAGTTTCCGTTTTTGCCGCTGAAATTCTGCTCGAAGCGTTTTATCAAAAAATTCACTAAAAGTTGAAATAACATCTAAATATTATGAAAAAAAAAAAAATAATTGTCAAAATATTACAAAACTTAAAACAAACAACAAACTGTTTAACTATTAAAACTTTAAACACATATGGATAATCACGCAATCTCTTTTTTTTCTAATGGCTAAAATAGCGCTCAGTTCTTTTAATTTTTACTCACTCCTACTTGGGAAAAATAAGGTTTGTAGCAACCATATTTTACTTAACAATTCTGTCTAGCAAAACTTTATACTCCGCCAGATTGTCCAGTAAGGTGTTATGCCGTTTTGATGATTTGAAACACAATTTATATTGATTTTTTGAATATTTAAAATAAAAATATTTTTTTCAAATATAAAAATGTACACGAATTGTGGACAATGTCGCCATAGAGGCACCATAATAGTTGACAAAAGTGGTGACATGTGGGCAATTGCCCCAAATTTCCTTAAGGGTGGTTACTCTTAACTTGTGTATATGTGTGTCATTTCAATGTACACACACATACATACTTACACACATAAATATGTATATTTGCATTTGAGTTCTGAAATAAATTTTTTATTTTTTTATTACGGATATTAGCCAAACACAAAAAAATTGTAATTGTACGGTAAAGTGCCATGCAACAACTAACGAATGCATAACGGTCTCCTCATCATAAACGGAGAAAGAATGTCTGCTTGTTTTATAACAATTTTATTGTAAATAGATGTGGTTAAAGTCTTTTCCTTTTCTATAAATTTTCATGCATATTTTGTTTTATAAATTTCGACGGAAATGAAAGTATTCAAATTTATTCTCAATAGAATTTATGCGCAAGTATAAAAGAAAAGCCTCTGGGAGTGTAGTAAAAGAGAAATTTTTTGCAGTTGGTTACATTAATAAGCCGAATCAATTAATATTTTATTCTTCTCATAAAACCAACATAAGTGTCTACTACTTCAAAAATATAAAATAAAACATTAGCAGTTTTTCCTTGTAGCCACACAGTTAATAAAACTATTATAAATATTTTTTTAAGTGAAGAAAAAAAATCTATAAAGTATTATAATACACGAAAAGAAAAAACATGGTTGTTGTATGGTCACGATATCCACACTATGTTCACTGTAACAATATGTGATTGCTGTGAACACATTACAGCTCTTTTTTGCCAAAAATGTTATCCTATAAAATTAAAGGTTTTAATTAGTTTTAAATTAAAGTTCAATTAATTTTTTAATTAATTCAAAAATGTATTTGTTTAAAACAGAACAAAAAATCCTAATTAAACGAATAATTAAATCAACTATTTATTTAACTAAATTTTAATCTGAAAGCAATTTAAACCTTTAATTGCTGAGAATATTTTTTTCGGTGCAAGTTGTATAACTAGGTATTTGACTTTTAAAAGTTAAGGCATGTTATGTGATTCACTTTTATTCTAAATTTCTTTAACCGTGATTCTACTTGGTGTCTTTCGCGAATGCATAAAAAAGCTGCATCGACAGCGAATGTAAATGCTTGTTGGTGTATCGGAAGAACCGCAAGAATATAATGACCTTTGGGAACTACAACTTTAATTGGCTGAGGTAAAAAATCATTTCTTTCAGTATTTATTATAGATCAGTTAATTAACTTTTGGTAAAGGCTTACAAAACGTTTAGCTTAAACTTGTATTCTAATATTACTTGTAGATTAATATTACTAAACCTTCGTTCTTTTTCTATGTCTTGCAAACATTTTTCCAAATGTAATAATATTTTATATACAGATAAAGGCATAACAAATCAAGGGTATTCGGGAACAAATACTTTTGCTGTTTTGAGGCAAATAGCTTTTACGTTAACTACATACTCACATGCCAAACTTTTTTAAAAGTTCTACTTGTGGGACAATTACTATAGAGGTCAAGGTTGTCTGGTGGAAAAACATTCTAGCGCCGCAATCGTTATTAATGTCTTTATTATCTTCATGACATCCTCAAAACCTGTTAAAAAGCAAAAGTATTTGTTCCCGAATACCCTTGATTTTTTATGCCTCTATCTGTAAATAAAATATTATTACATTTGGAAAAATTTTTATAAAATGACATATACAAAATGACATATAAAATGACATATACAAGTAATTCTAGTATACAAGTTTAAGCTAAACGTTTTGTAAGCCTTTACCAAAAGTTAATTAGCTGATCTATAATAAATACTGAAAGAAAGGGATTTTTTACCTCAGCCAATTAAAGTTGTAGTTCCCAAAGGTAATTTTATTCTTGTCGTTCTTCCAAAACGCCAACAAGCATTTACATTCGCTGTCGATGCAGCTTTTTTATGCATTTACGAAAGACCCAAAGTAGCGGTTAAAGAAATGTAGAATAAAAGTGAATCACATTCACATAACATGCCTCAACTTTTAAAAGTCAAATACCTCGTTATACAACTTGCACCAAAAAAAAAATTTTCACAATTAAAGGTTTTAATTGCTTACAGATTAAAATTTATTTAAATAAATTGTTAATTTAATTATTTTTTTAATTAGGATTTTTTGTTCTGTTTTAAACAAATACATATTTGAATCAATTAAAAAATTAATTGATCTTTAATTTAAAACTAATTAATATCTTTAATTGGTGGAAAAAATTTTTATTGTGATCGGCTTCTTACTTGGAAAACCCATAGAATCAAAGTTTAGTCCAATTAAACTGACTTATTAGAACTCTTTAGTTGGACTAAACTGACTTATTAGAAGAAACTCTACACTAGATTGCCAACTTTTACTCTACTATTTGATTCTCCTCAATATGGAGTTATGAAATTCAAATTTGAAAAAAAAAACGCCAAAATAAGTTTCTGAGTCTGATACAGCCGCTCGCTCTTACATAAAAAACTGGGACATCCAAATAATTATAAACATGTCATCGGTTGAAGCAGAAATGGCTAAATAAACTTAACGTATTTACTAATGCAAATCCAAATTCACTGACATATAACGTCTTAAACGAACGCGGTTATTTACATTCGATTTAAAGAGATGATTCGAAAAAGATAACATGAAATTAATTATTTTGCTCAATACTAGCTGAACCTAAATAAGTATAATTAAAATTTAAAATGTTCAATTACATTTGAAGTTTTATTAAATGAAAAAAATGCGAAAAAAATAATAAATGCAGTGCTTACCAATTGGCTCACTTCTCATATCAAGCAGAGCTGATACGTGAAGAATATCAGCGTGATATGTTGTCCATTTTTTTGCATAGTTTTGTTAAAATTTACCATATTCCTCATATTATCTTTTTTTAGAGATATTTAAGCTTTTCAAATTTCAAAATAGTCTTTAAGAAAACTTCACCTTTTTATGTTTTTTTTTTGTAGATCTGTAAAATATACCTCCACTATTTTATTTACGATTTTGAACTTTGAATTTTTAAATCGTTAACCTTCGTAATTACGCATTGCTTACAGTTAATTTGCCCACAAAATTTACCAAAATCTCCATGCTTAACAATCACTTTAAACTTTATTTATTTGGTCAAATTCAACATAATACAATTTTTTCTATTGTGTCACTTAATCCACTTGGAGAAAATTTCACTCATAAGTATTGCTCCATTTCCAAGGCAACACAAGACTTAAGTCACCCAACCAACCTACAACGCAGAGCTGGCTCTAGAAATGTTACAATTTTTATTATTTTTTAGCCTAAAGAGAAATTGATAATCATTTGATCTTTTTTTATGCGTCTATTTTTTTTCAATGGAATTGTAAAAATAAATGTTTTAATGACCCCAAATACTTACGAGCTTAGATTTTTTTAGCGCTTTTTTTCATATACAAAAGGTCTAACAAATGTCTTGGTTGACATGTTGTGCAATATTAAGTAAACAAAGAATTACAAATAGTCTCGCATTAAGAAGTGAGATCGAAAATATTTTAACAAATATGAAATTTTATAAATAAATATAAGAGAAAAGTGTTAGGTGCTTCTACGAATTGTAGTTACTCACAGTGCGAATATGCTGTTGGTTCCTAATAAAGGTTCACTTTTCTTCCTTTAAAAGATAACTAAAATCTTAAAATCGAACGAAAGTTTTTTTTAAATAATCCAATCTTTCATAGCCATAACTACTGACTAAATCAAACTATAAACGGTTTATTTCTATTTTCATATTTTTAACCGACTTCAAAAAAAGAAGGAATTTATCAATTCGTCTGAATGTTGCTTTTTTTATGTTTGTGCCCGCAGAACTCAGTCATTTCCGAACCGATTTTTAAAATTTTGGTCCCATTTTAAAAGAAGTTCAGAATTTTGAAAATTAAAGGGTGTCCCCATACAACATACGTGTTATTTACGTGTATTATGAACCGTAAAGGGCACCCTTTTAAAATTTTAAAAAACTGCTTATTACTATAGCTGCCAATAATAGAAATTAATAAAAAATAAACTTAAAAATTAAAGGGTGTCCCCATATGTGACGTCAATTTAATTCAATTTAGTTTGATGTATATTGCAAAACTTTTGAACCGTAACAGAGAGACGGTTGAAATATTCAAAGAACCTGTATATCTAAGTCCTTTATAACATCAAGTATATAATTTAAATTTGAAAACTAAAGGGTGTCCCCATAATTGATACAATTTTACCTATCTAGCCCTATCTTTTGAACCGTTGTAGACAATCACTTGAAAATTAGACAGAATCTCCACTACTATGTCCCGTATAATAACTTTAATAAATATTTAAAATTTTAAAGGGTGTCCCAATAGTTGATGTAAATTGTTGCATATGACCAAACTTTTGAGCCGTTTTAGACAGACATTAGAAATTTACAAAGAATCTGTCCTTTAAAAAAAGTGTTTAATTTACAATTGCACATTAAAGGGTGTCCCCTAGGTGATATTGTTTAAGCTATATGGCCATATCTTTGGAACCGTTATTTTTTATTACTGTGTCAGTAATAATAAGTGTAAAAAAATAAAGGGTGTCCTTATATCTGACGTAATTTGTCGTATAT
Source organism: Phasia obesa (assembly GCA_949628195.1). Taxonomy (NCBI): domain Eukaryota; kingdom Metazoa; phylum Arthropoda; class Insecta; order Diptera; family Tachinidae; genus Phasia; species Phasia obesa. The sequence continues at coordinate 91,579,846 of OX451215.1, forward strand.
GTCGTATATAACCTTTACGGATAGACATTTGAATGTACAGAACGTATATTACTATGTCCGTTAGAGCAACAAGTATAAAAGTATTTGATTTGAGTACTATTTCTTACAAATTACTTTCTTTTAAATTTTTAGTTCAGAATTGATGCACATATATTTGTTTTGTAGTCGGTTTTTTTGGAAGAATTATATTATTTCTAAACTAAAAGTTATTACATGAATTTTATTTGAACTATTTTTGGATTAATAAATTAATTATTTAGGCTTAAGTTCTTAATTATAAAGAGATAAAGAAAAATTAGATACCAGCAAAGCAGAATGCATTTTCTAAACAGCTACGTCCGTCATCAGTACTCTTCGTATCGATCTACCCGGTAGTTTCAATTGTTATTAATTTTCTATTTAAACAAACTTATCAAAGAAATAGAATCTGAGAAATTTTAATTTTACATTATATTTCATATTACACTTGTAAAACATATACTGATGACGGATGTAGCTGTCTAGAAAATGCATTCTGCTTTGCTGGTATCTAATTTTTCTTTATCTCTTTATAATTAAGAACTTAATACTAAATAATTAATTTATTAATCTAAAAGTTATTATTTATAAAATCTAAAAGAAAAAATAAAAAAGTATACTTAATATAGTTCAGCCAGTGATAAACAAAAAATTTATAACACATCTCTGATGGTTCGCCAAAAGAAGCAATATCCTTCCTTCTCAGTTAAACTTAACCACGATCATTCAGGATGGCACGTTTATAGGTTTGTAAGTGTTCGAGTTTTTTATATACCACACTGGCAACTCTAATCATTCGTAAAATCTTCTTTTGACGCCTTTGAACTTTTCTAAGTTTGAAACTGAAACAGTTCCCCTTACCCTTTAGTTTCAGTTTTAAACTAATAAATACACACACACGTTTTAAAAAATCCCGCTTTGAATTCATATTTTGTCATTTTTTAAAACAGCACCATCTGTTGCACAACCGTGTTTAAAATATCGCGCTTTCAAAAACAAAAGATGCCTTAAACTATGCAGTACCTTTAAATCGCGTAAAATTACGTGAATGCTTTCACTGCGTTTTCTTCACTTACGCTTGGAAATAAGATATTTTTGCTGGAAAATAGTATCCTATATTGAAAACAGGATACAGATGTACCTGCTCACAAAATTTTGTCATTGTTACGCAACCGTGTTTGAAATACATATACCGCCTTCAAAATTAAAAGATGCCTTAAAGTGTGCAGTAGCTTTAAATCGGTAAAAAAAATCGGAGTACTTTCACTGCTTTTTCTCCACTTTCTCTTGGAAATATGATATTTTTGCGGAAAAAAGTATTCTATATTTGAATCTTGATACTAAGTTACCTCCTCACAAAATTTTGTTAAAATCCATCCAGTAGTTTTTTTGTGATGCGAACGAAGACAGACAGATAGACAGACAGGAAATGAGTTACTGTTTTATTATATGTATAGATTAAGAATGAATAAAATAATGTTTCAATTAAATAAATAATTGACTTAAATAAAAATTAAATTAACGTATCTGAAAATAATTAAAACATATAATTGGGACAATTAATTTTTTCTGTGTTCAACTCAAACTGTAGTCAGTTTATAAGTTTCTTTTCAATTAGTTTTTGGCAAACACCCTGAATAATATTACATTTCAGCAACGCTTTCAAATTGTGGAAATTTATTTTAATAATTAGTTACGAATTTATAGAGCACTTCGAGCATTTAACAGTGGCAAACTTTGCAAATTCGTTGTGATCTTTTCAGATTGCAAAAGAAAATGCACAATCATTTTTTATGCCAAGTAATCTGATCTTGTAAATTATTATTAGAAAAAAGTAAAAATATGTCTTTTCATTTAGTTTTACTTTTTTTTTTCTTATTTCTATTTGCTTTTAATAGGCGCCAAATTGCAAATGACATGCAAATGTTGTTTATGTCGACATGTTATTGCAGACTAACGATAGGTGTGAGGATATTTTATTAATTTTAAATTTTAAATCTGTCTATCAATTGTGTATTGAGAGAAATTGATGTATAGATAAGATAAGCGCCTATTAAGATTGTTAAAATGAATTTAGGAAAATGAATCTTTTATACCATTTGTAATTCAATTTCTTTTTTTGTTGTTGTTTAAAAAAGGAAAACTAAAAAAAATATTTATTCTTTCAATTATTAAAATGCTTTATCAACTCGGCTTGAATTATTGATCTCCTTGTTGTAAAAAAGTTGTCTGCTGGACCTTTTAAGGAATATATACAGGCCTGTCACAGAAATTCATTTCGATCGAAAGTTTTTTCAATTCCCAAAAAGCTTCTTCAGAAAATCAAAATCGATAAATTTCCTCGAAATGAAACCACTTTTAATATCATGATCGAATTCGTATTTTTTGTATGTGATAGTACAAAAACAAATTTAAAACTTTCTTGTTTCAATAAAGAAAATAATTTGTTATGCTTTTAGCTAAATTTTTTATTTTATTTTGAAATAATTGAAGCAATATGGTAAAGAAATATGGTTCTAAACCATAGCCAGAATCACCCAATAGCCAAGATTTTTATTGCCATTTGAATAGTTGTCATGATCTGCTCAGATCAGATCAGATGGCTTACAGAGCTTGACATTTGTGCCCGGTATTTGAAATTTCTGAAAAAAATGAGCCTTTGAATTCTCTATTTCTTCTGCCATCTGTCATCTGCAGCTTTATTCAGTGTGGGCATAAAACATTCTCCGTCGCATTTATTACCCTCCATATCAACGTTGAAACCATACTCCTCCCCAAATTAATATCATTGTCCTTAGCTGAAAGTAATATATTTAATCATTTATGTTCTTGTGACAAATGTACACAATACTTACCTATAACACCTTGAAACGAGCCTGTGGCCAAAAACCGCCACAGTAACGACCAATTATACAAGTGGTCGTCACTTGTATAATTGGTCGTTACTGTGGAGTTTCTTTGCTTAGTCTATAATAACTTATAAACCTTAAAACGCATATGTAATTACATTTATATGCAGTGTGTCTGATTATGGCGAAAATAAGAACACTTACACTGCGTTTGGATAAGATTTCTCAATTTTTCGGCGGTGTGTTGTCGTGTTTGTGCAACCGCCACGATTGAAACTTCAAGCATTTTTTTTTTTTGTTTGAAACTTATTTTTTTAATTTAATATAAAAATTTGTCTGTTCTATTTTGTATTTTCTTCTTTAATGTGTGAGCAATATTGCCACATTTAACTTAAAACTCACAAAACTAGAATTTATCTAGAATATATGGAGCAAATCAATCAAAGTCTGAAGAAGGCAAAACAAATTCGATCGAATTGAAAATTCGTAATCAAAGCCATTCCGAAAAATTTCTGTGAGATGCCTGATAGAGTTTAGTGGAGAAAAAGGACAGGTGGAATTTAAGATGGCAATAGAAAAATTTGGTCAAATTGTCCAAATGAAGACTGAGAATGTTAATTTTTTTTATATTGTTATTAACTTGGAAACATTTTGAATTGAGCATATACTGAACACAAAAAGGGACCTCTTTGTATGTAGTTGATCATATTCATATATGATCATACTTTTTGTTGAAGTTTCGATGTTGTATGTTTCATAATAAGATTTTGTAAATCATTTGAAATATTTCAGTCCCACACAGAGCCAAAAATGCCTAATAGAATAAAAAAGATTTTCTCCTTATTATTTTCATGCGGTAATATTATAATATTGGTATGGTTTAATTATGTATGGAACAAAATATTGGCCAAATGGACGCCGCACTGTGGTCAATATTTTGAGATAGCGGCCAAAACTCCTTTTGGTTTTTGTTCTCCGATTTTAAAGTTATTATACTCATATGAAAGTAGACAGTAGTAAACCTCGGGAGCCAAAAAATTAGAACTCTATTTCAACTATTTCACTGAGAACAGGGTGGTCCAAAATGGGCTTTTTCAGAATTTAGTAAATTTATGATATTTTTAGTTAATTTTTAAAGTTTAAATGATCATAACTTTTTTGTTTTTCAAGATTTTTGGACGAAATAAATTTTGTGTTGTAACTTAACTTATTCCTATTGCTGGTAAAAAAAAATTGAAGCTCTACTGTTTTCAGAACAATTTAAATATTTTTTTTAAAAAAGGTCAAATTTCTCGAAAATTTCCTACTTCATAGAGCACAACTCCTGTGAGTCAAGCTGAGTCAAAACACAAATTTACTATTTTGTAGTCCCAACTCTCCCCTACATTCCTATATATATATATCCATGCATCGGGACTGCACTTTTTGAGCTACAGCAATTTTTCTGACCCAAGGTAAGATATTCGGTACAAATGCACGTCATATTTTTTGAGAAGTTATTTGTATGTGAAAGTGGCTATTATGCATATATTTTGATGAAATTATGTACAAGAGTTCCTATTGACCCAAAAAATAATTCTATTGAAATTAGGAGAAGTTGGCCCATATTTGGACCTAGTCCACATAGAAGGGTGTATCAAAATTTTGACAAAAATGACAATAGAACTCTCAAATTATGTGGTATCTGGCAATTTATTTCGAAAAGGTAAAAAATGATTTTATTGCCATCTAATATTACACAACTTAAATACCTGAAAATTGCAAATAAATTTATAACTAATGGAAATAACTGGTAAAACCAACTACCTGTTATATTATTGCCAGTACCTGATAACTCTAAATTTATGTGGTATCTAGCAATTCATTTGGAAAAGGTAAAAAATGATTTTATTGCCATCTAATATTACACAACTTAAATACCTGAAAATTACAAATAAATTTAAAACCAATGAAAATAACTGGTAAAACCAAGTACCTGTTATATTATGTTTCAAAGAGGTAAAAAAGATCATGTTGAAACTTCGATAGTATATTAATCCATGCATTCATTTTTTTTCTTCATTATTGTTTAAACAATGGCTAAATTCAGTTATAGTGTTCTATCTGATATATATTTTGAACGGAAAGATGAAAACGACATTATTTTACATATAATGAATAATCCATTCTTCAAAATATGCGACAAACAAGAAATTAAAATTCATAACTTAAAAATAAAAAACTTTTTAAATACTTTAAGAAAACGGTACAATCAATGTTCCAGAAACAAGAAATTGTTTTACTCACGCAACCAAGAATGGCTAAGAAATAAACTTATTTTTAAAAAGCCATCAGTAACTACCACGGAAACTGGAAAAGGTGGTCGACCAGCAAAGCCAATTGATAATTGTAGTGAAAGATCACGAAGACGCAAGCTTAAACATATCAATGAAGAAGTTTCTTGTAGCATCATAAAGGATTCATTTCTGCATCAAATTCAACCATCGAAAACTAAAATGAGTAAAATTGCTATCATTGAAAAAATAGTGGAAGCAAGCCCCAGACGCACAAAAAGGATTTTAAAAAGTATGCCGACACCAACTGAGGAAAATAAATTTACTCCAGAAGAAGCATTTGCACTATTTTTGGATTTGAAAATGACTAAAAACCAATATACAGAATTGCGGAAGCGAACCAATTAAAAAAATTGTGGAATTTTTCCATCATATCGAGATATAGTTTCTGCCAAAAAAGATTGCTTACCTTCACCAACTGCTATTAGTGTAACTTCAAGTTCAGCAGAAATAAAATTGCAGGATCTTCTTGAACACACTGCAGAACGATTACTAAAGACATTTGATGCTGATTATTTAAAGAAGTTCAAAAATTGCAGCATGACTTTAATTTCTAAATGGGGATGTGAAGCTCTACTGTTTTCAGAACAATTTAAATATTTTTTTTAAAAAAGGTCAAATTTCTCGAAAATTTCCTACTTCATAGAGCACAACTCCTGTGAGTCAAGCTGAGTCAAAACACAAATTTACTATTTTGTAGTCCCAACTCTCCCCTACATTCCTATATATATATATCCATGCATCGGGACTGCACTTTTTGAGCTACAGCAATTTTTCTGACCCAAGGTAAGATATTCGGTACAAATGCACGTCATATTTTTTGAGAAGTTATTTGTATGTGAAAGTGGCTATTATGCATATATTTTGATGAAATTATGTACAAGAGTTCCTATTGACCCAAAAAATAATTCTATTGAAATTAGGAGAAGTTGGCCCATATTTGGACCTAGTCCACATAGAAGGGTGTATCAAAATTTTGACAAAAATGACAATAGAACTCTCAAATTATGTGGTATCTGGCAATTTATTTCGAAAAGGTAAAAAATGATTTTATTGCCATCTAATATTACACAACTTAAATACCTGAAAATTGCAAATAAATTTATAACTAATGGAAATAACTGGTAAAACCAACTACCTGTTATATTATTGCCAGTACCTGATAACTCTAAATTTATGTGGTATCTAGCAATTCATTTGGAAAAGGTAAAAAATGATTTTATTGCCATCTAATATTACACAACTTAAATACCTGAAAATTACAAATAAATTTAAAACCAATGAAAATAACTGGTAAAACCAAGTACCTGTTATATTATGTTTCAAAGAGGTAAAAAAGATCATGTTGAAACTTCGATAGTATATTAATCCATGCATTCATTTTTTTTCTTCATTATTGTTTAAACAATGGCTAAATTCAGTTATAGTGTTCTATCTGATATATATTTTGAACGGAAAGATGAAAACGACATTATTTTACATATAATGAATAATCCATTCTTCAAAATATGCGACAAACAAGAAATTAAAATTCATAACTTAAAAATAAAAAACTTTTTAAATACTTTAAGAAAACGGTACAATCAATGTTCCAGAAACAAGAAATTGTTTTACTCACGCAACCAAGAATGGCTAAGAAATAAACTTATTTTTAAAAAGCCATCAGTAACTACCACGGAAACTGGAAAAGGTGGTCGACCAGCAAAGCCAATTGATAATTGTAGTGAAAGATCACGAAGACGCAAGCTTAAACATATCAATGAAGAAGTTTCTTGTAGCATCATAAAGGATTCATTTCTGCATCAAATTCAACCATCGAAAACTAAAATGAGTAAAATTGCTATCATTGAAAAAATAGTGGAAGCAAGCCCCAGACGCACAAAAAGGATTTTAAAAAGTATGCCGACACCAACTGAGGAAAATAAATTTACTCCAGAAGAAGCATTTGCACTATTTTTGGATTTGAAAATGACTAAAAACCAATATACAGAATTGCGGAAGCGAACCAATGAAAAAAATTGTGGAATTTTTCCATCATATCGAGATATAGTTTCTGCCAAAAAAGATTGCTTACCTTCACCAACTGCTATTAGTGTAACTTCAAGTTCAGCAGAAATAAAATTGCAGGATCTTCTTGAACACACTGCAGAACGATTACTAAAGACATTTGATGCTGATTATTTAAAGAAGTTCAAAAATTGCAGCATGACTTTAATTTCTAAATGGGGATGTGATGGGTCCTCTGGCCAGAAACAATACAAACAATGTAATGCGGAAAATTCATCAGATGCCAATTTATTCATGATTTCTTTCGTTCCATTACGGTTAACAAAAACTTATATTGCTTCAGAGCCGTCAACTAGTAGAGCTGCAGAGATAGATGTATGGAAGAATGAAATTCCCTCGTCAACAAAATTTTGTAGACCAATAAAGTTTGCTTACAAAAAAGAAACTAAAGATGTCATAACTGAAGAAGTTGGCAAAATAAGAAATGAAATTAAAGAACTTCAACCAGTGATATTTGAATTTAATGACCAATGCATCGAAGTTAACTTTAAAATGTCACTTACAATGATCGATGGAAAAGTTGCACAAGCTTTAACCGAAACAAAGTCTTCGTCAAGCTGCACCATATGCCAAAAAATAACAAGTCAATTGAGCCAACCACCAACACAAGACGATAGTTTTAATGAAGCATATGAATTTGGAATGTCACCTCTTCATGCTAGAATTCGTTTTATGGAGCATATTCTTAAATTGGGATACGATTTGGAATTTGGCCCGTTAGGCGAAACAGTGAGAAACAACAAAGAAAATTTGGAAAAAAGAAAGCAAAAAAAAAAAGATATTCAAAAAAAATACCGTGAGATAGGCCTTATAATTGACCAGCCAAAGCAAGGAGAAGGAAATTCTAATGATGGAAACACAGCAAGGAGATTTTTTTCCGATCCAGAAACTGCAGCTTCTATAACTGGAGTAGATTATGATTTAATACGACGATTCCAAATCATATTAGAAGTTATAGCATGTAGCAAAAAGATAGATGCAAAAAAATTTGGTCAGTATGCTAATGAGACAGCAACACTTTATAACCAAAAATATTCTTGGAGACATATGCCAACCACAGTTCACAAAATTTTGTTCCATGGGGAACAAATAATTCAGCACAATATGCTTCCAATTGGAGATCTCTCAGAAGAAGCGCAAGAAAAAAGGAACAAAGACTACAGATTCTTTCGCGAGCACAATACAAGAAAAATTTCCAGATATTGTACTAATGAAGATCTAATTAATATTTTGTTGTGCACATCAGACCCATATATGTCCAGTATTCGACAAAAATGGAAATCAACCTCATTGGAGTTAGATAAAGAAGCTAAACAACTACTGCAAAATGAAAATCAAAGCTATTTGGAAGAAATTTTTACTAATATTGTTTAATTAATACTAGTTTAAAGATTATAATTTGTTTCTAATTTTAGTATAAATTTTTATTAATACACAATTATTAAAAAAAAAAAAATATTATAAAACTTTTTCCATTTCCTGATGATGCTACCCAATGGTGTAGCGAAATATCGAATATAAAAATAAAAGTAAATTGAAATATTTTTATAAAAAGACCTAGAGCATAAAAACTTAATTATAAAATTTTTATTAATACATTTAAATAAAATATATGTGCACTTTAAATCAATAGTAAAAGTTTACTTAAAATTTTATCGATGTTGTGTTCTGTATATAATATATCCAAATGGTATTGATATTGTTGGGAATTTCAGTATTATTTTTCAGTTTAATCCACACAAGAGTTAGCTTTCTTCCAAAAAAAAAAACAACCTTTGGCCCCTGTGAATATTGAGACTAAATAAATGTCAGGGGCCAAATGTTGGCATTTTCTGACACAAATTAAGTTTAAGAATAATAAATAAGTATTGGTTGCAAAATACGATTGAAGAAAATAAGAAATTATAAAAAAAATACCTATTTAAAATTTCAAAATATTCAACTTTTACATGGAAACTCAACAAAAAATTAAAATGCATTTTTAACTCCACATTACTTACGTTCCTATCAGTCGATTTTTACGTTTGAACACGCAAATTGAAGCTTAAAGTCCCTCCTATTAAACAAAAAAAATCGCGTAAAAAATACCAATCCGGTCAAAAGTTATAGAGTTTTGACCGCTATCTCGCGAAATTGACCACTGTGCGCCGTGAACTCGGCGGCACACCTCCATCCGATGCTTCAAATTTTCGATGACGCTGAGGCATAATTGAGGTTCTATGCCGTTAATGTGCCGAATTATCTCATCCTTTAGCACACCTCCCCCCGGGGGTTTCAATTGTCACTGCAGGAATGTCAAATGCTTTGACGCGGTTCACTCAGGGAAAATAGGGGCACCAGACGCTAGGGTTCCTAGAGCCTAAATCTGGAAGAAATGGTCTGTGATAAAAATCGCGGGTCCTCTTCGAGGCCCGACCAGCGCCCAAAGGATTGGTACCACGGGAATCGGTGGCCCCAAAGAGAGCCTATCCTCTCTGTGACCGGTTATTGGTGAGGTCCCCTTCGGGGGTACACGTGGTGGTTGTGGTTTAAGATCGATTTATGTAGGTATGGTGCAAGGTCGATCAAGTGTGCTGTTGCACTCTCAACAGACGGAGTTTGGATGGTCTCCAAACCCCTAAGCAAGAGGCTATAATATGGATCTAGGCTTGCCTTGGATAAGGCTTGCCATATTATATAAATTGGTACTCATTGTGACTGTATCACACACAAATTGCGATTTGTGGCAATCGTAAAGTGTTGTTATACTACACAATGGGGGCGCTAGTCTACGCTTACATGTCACTAGGTGGTAAGACCACCGTGAGATTAGGCCAACTAGGCAGGTTCTCACGTTAATCTTGTTCCACAAATCCTTTAGCACACCTTTTCTTTCAAATAACCCCAAAGACGAAGTCCACCGACGTCAAATCATATGATCTTGGCGGCCAATTGACATCGCCCCCAGGTGAGATAATACGGCCATTGAATTTGTCGTGCAAAAGAGCCATTGTTTCGTTGGCTGTGTGGCAAGTGGCACCGTCCTGTTGAAACCACATATCGTCCACATCCATATCTGCCAATTCGGAGCATAATAAGTTCGTTATCATCGCACGATAGCGAACACCACAGTAACTGCCTGACTGGCCTCATTTTGGCAAAAATACGCCCGATGATTCCGCCGGCCCATAAACCGCACCAAACAGTCACTCTTTGTGGGTGCATTGGTTTTTCGACAATCACTCTTGGATTATCATTTGCCCAAATGCGGCAGTTCTGCTTATTGACGAATCCATGAGGTGAAAATCTGCCTCATCACTGAAGATAATTTTCTTCGAAAATTCATCATTCACTGTTGCCATTTCTTGCCACCATTCTGACCACTGACGACGTTTGGAATGATCAAAGGGCTATAGTTCTTCAGTCAATTGCACTTTGTAAGCGTGTAAATGCAAGTCTTTATGCTAAATTTTTATCAACGACGCACGTGAGAGGTGTAATTGTTGGGCACGACGACGAGTTGAGGTGGACGGCTCTTCAGCCATACTATCGCGAGCATGCAGCAATATTTTCTGAAGTAGGAGCTGTACGAGCATGCACTGATGTTTTCACATTTCATACAGACATAAAGGGTACCCTTTTATAACATATGATTTATATTTATTTGATTTGATATAGACTGATATTGAAAACTTGCTCAGATCATTTGTTTCTACGTCCTGTACTTTCAAGGCTTGGTTTCGCCGTCGTTTGTCTTTATTGAAGTCTGTTTTCTTTTGAAAGAATTATTGATTTTTTAATAGTTCTAGACCATTAGCATTTTAATTACTAATAGCTAAATTACACGATGACATTTTTCATGAAATCAGTTGCATGAAACTGGATTCGTGAGGGCAAGAGGTATAGAGAGTCAAGGAAAAACAAGAAAGTTCAAAAAAGAATTTAAGAAATTTCATGAAACGATTTCATGGTGTAAGTTACGTGTAAAAGTCATATAAGCAATCTTTAACTTACTGAAGATAGGCTAGTTATTAGGTATTATATATTATTACAAGCAATACCTTTACAATACCTTTATATATCATTAAGTGATTCATTTCCATTGTATTTAACAAAAACTATTCACTTTAAAATTATTTTTTAATAAAAATCATAAACATACAATATTAAACGTTCTTGGAAGCCCTTAAGCGGCTTTCAAATCAAACAGAAACATTAAATAAAGCCACAAGAAAAAAATGATGATTGAAATTTAAGGAGGTTGTGCATTAGTGAAAAAACACCAACGCTTTACACATTTCACCACAAGCTATGCAATAAGAAAGTTAAATCATGCTCAAATTCTCTTTTCAACGATCTCGAATACAAATCAATTTTTAACGTATTCAGCAACATTAAAGAATGCGTATCAATGAGTTTCTATAAGAAAGAAAAAAAAAACTTCCATAAAACTTAAGCACAACTATAAAGTTTAAGGAACAAATTTTCTTATGCAAACAATTGTTTACATTGGTTCCCAGTCTAGTTGAATAATTGCTGATTAACTTATGCAATGGAGTTGAAGATTAAACACTAAATAAGTGCCTTGTTGTTTTTATATTATATTTATATTATCCATTCTTTTTAAATAGCTGAAAAAAGAAAAATTCGAAGATAGTGGGAATCACACAGATCTCCTGAACTCAAATCTAAATTTAAAGAATGCACGAAACGGCTAAGACAGCTACTAGAATCTCAAAGAGTAGCATCTCTGAAAAATTACTTGGAAGACCTCGACGCAACTGCACAATCAGATTATTCATTATGGCGTGCATGTAGAAACCTTAAAAGGCCAGTCGTACGTAAGCCTCCCTAGCGAACTTCTTGTGGAGACTGGGCATGAACTGATATCGAAAAAAGCAATTTATTTGTTTAACATTTGAAAAAGGTTTTCACTCCAAATATGTGTACTGATATAGTTGAGTTGCCACCAGTAGAGACTAGTGCCGAAGTACCCGTTAGATTTGAATTTCGCAATATTGAAAAGGCAATAGCGGATTTAAACACCAAAAAAGCCCCTGGCGTTGATAAAACAATTAACAAGATGTTAGATGAGTTGCCCCGTATAGGTCGCAGAATTATTCTGTTTGTTTTTAATGCCATCTTACGTCTTCAGTACTTTCCCACAGAGTGGAAGGTCTCTTTGATAACTATGATTCCTAAACCAGGAAAAGACCACACAAAAGTAGAATCATAGAGACCTATAAGCCTTTTATCAAACATGTCAAAGTTGTTTGAGAGAATTTTAATAACTAAGATGAATCCAATTCTTAGCGCGAAAGGATGTATTCCGAACCATCAATTCGGCTTTAGAAAACAACATAGTACGATCCAACAAACACACAGATTAGTAAATGTAATTAAAAAGACCTTTGAAGAAAAAAAATACTGTTCTGCGCTCTTTATCGACGTTTCTCTAGCATTCGATAAGGTTTGGCACGAAGGCCTAATATTTAAGTTAAAGCTGAACTTGCCCGAAAACTTTTATAAGCCCTTAAAAGATTATTAACGAATCGCAAGTTTTTACTAAAAGAAGGTGATTTTTTAAGCTCTCGACATCGGATATGCCAATTAGCACCCTAGTCCACACATCAACATTTGCAGATGACACAGCTTTTTCGAGTATTCATGAAAGTGCCCAAGTAGCATCACAACTTTTACAAGACCACGTACTCAATTTGAAAAAATGATTAGAAAAATGGAGAATAAAAGTGAATGAACAAAATGTACTCACATAACTTTCACACTCAAATGATACCACAGCTTTCAGACGTTAAATACCTGGGAATACATCTTGACCGTCGCCTTACTTGGAAAAGCCATACAACTAAATTGGCTTATTGGCAGAAACTCCACCCTGAGCTTAGATTGTAAACTTCTACTGTACAAGTCGATCCTCAAACCAATTTGGTGTTATGGGATTCAGTTATGGGGCACTGCCGCAGCTAGCAATGTAGAAAAAATTCAAAGGCGCCAAAGTAAGATACTACGTATGATTACATCTGCTCCCTGGTATATAAAAAATTCAAACATCCACAAAGACCTAAACATGCCATCAGTTAAAGCAGAAATAGCGAAACATGCAGTTACATATCTAAAGAGGCTTGAATCTCATCCAAACCCTTTGGCGCCTAGCATGCTGAATGAACCTGGTTACATTCGACTAAAAAGAAGAGATACTGCTTTTCTTGAACGTACGTATTAGAGGGATGACCCGCAAAATCCGTGAAACAAACATTATTTTTGTCTAGCACTGGCTGGACTTAAATTATTATTATTTTAGAATATTTTTGATCTAAAAATAATTACTCATTTTTAGATCAAAAATATTGAAGATACATTAAATAAAAAAAATTCTGTACAAAAAAATTCTGTAATTCTGGGGATGAAATTTACAGGAGAATCGAATGGCTCCAGATGCCCATGAAGAGTTCCTGAGCTCGACTAAATAATTTTTTCAGTATGTAATTTAAGTACCGGAATAAAATGAAAAGTCGGTCATAAGCCGTAATTTCGGAATCATAAAAAAGTTGATGAAGGGTAAACTTCATCTATTCTGTAAAATTTACTTTTTTTCCCTTAGGTTCCTATCTACTTGCCCATTCACATATAAATTCCGTGTTTTTGTAAAGTCTCTCAATATCAGAACAAAATACAATGTTTTATATTGGGCGCTTAATTAGTTTCCACTATGTGGAAATTTAAGGTACCTATCCTTGATGGTTCAAAATATACGTAAAAACTAAAGTTGTTTGTGGGGATACCACTTAATTCCTAATTTTATTAAATTTATTACAAATTAGAAAAATATGTAAACATAATCTTTTAAACTAAAAAAATATACTGTTGTCATATTCGCTTTCGATTTAAGGACATCGATAAAAAGCCGCGGTTAAAATATATAACGGCTCAGAAATGACGGAATTCTGAAGTAACACACATATAAAAAAAGACTTGAAGTCGCTTTTCACGTCTTATGGGGCACCCTTTAATTTTTAATTATTTTTTGTACGGTGTAAATATCAAGTAAGGCTATATACGTCCAAATCATGTCAATGTCGGAACACCCTTAAGTTTTATTATTTGTTATAGAGGACATGCCAATTCTATTTCCATGAATATATCAAGAAAAACACGACACTGTCGGAATACCCTTTAATTTTTAGATTTAATTTTGTATACTTGTTTATAAATCGAGCATAGTTTTAGTTACTGTCTGCAAATTTTAAGGGGTCGCCTTCTACTTCTCAAGAAAAAAAGATATAAACGCAAATAACACGTGAAACACCCTATACGTTTTAGTATATATTGCTATAGCGGCCATAGTTATACACCTTCTGTGAAAATTTCAAGAGTCTACATATTATCGTTCAAAACATAGGCCATATACATGCAAATCACGTTACTATCGGAACACCCTTTAATTTTTAGGTTTATTGTTTTCTTTGTACTTATCTCTATTGCGAACCAAGTTTTAATTACTGTTTGTAAAATTTATGTGTATGACTCATACAGTTCAATAAAAACATATCGTCGCATTTCTTCTTAAACCATGTAAGCGAAATTTTTTCGAAATTGACTTTTTTGGTTTTTATGGTAGAAAATAACATTTGCCACCAGACTACATTCTCATCTTAACAAGTTTGTAAATGACATTTGATGCAAAATATAATGGTTTTTATATTTCAAGTTGGAAATGTTAAAGACTCAACCACTAAGTTTTTTGTATTTAAGAATAAAAATCAGGAAAGTTCCAGGCCAATTTGGTAAACTTAAAAAATTTTTTTACAAATAAAAAAAAAATGTTAATTTACACACAGAAATTTGCAATTTTCTGGTTGCGCCAAAACCACATAAGCGACAGATTTGGTAAGTAACAAATTTACAAAAAAAAAGTTTTCTATACCCTTCAGGAAGTCGCACAGCCGTGTTTTGCAAAAAAAAATGTTTTCGAACCCATATTAAAGAAGTTATTAAGTTTTTTTCGTTTTCTGAAAAACGACTTTTTGGCGCTTACGTGGTTTAAGAATAAACGTGACGATATACGTTAATAACACGTCTCTATCGGAACACCCTATAAGTTTTAGTATTTGTTGCTATAGCGGCAACAGTTATACATTATAGTTATACGGTTCCAGAGAAAAAAGCCCCTGATAGACGGACGGACAGACGGGCAGACATTGTAGCGTAAACAATAGGGTAACGTTTTTACCCTTTGGGTACCGAACCCTAATAATGTATGTTCTGTTGATCACTTATCGGTTCTTAGTCGATGCAATTGATTGTGTCTTTTATAGTTCTGAAACTTTTTTAATTTTTTTTTCATTTTTCTCGCTTTTCATTCCAATGTGAAATAATATGTATATGAAATCGTCGCTCTCATAAGTATGATGTAGAAAAACTATTTTTGGTTGTTCAATTATCCTTAGGCTTTGCATAATGTTCATTCAGTTTATTTTATTGCTGTTTAGTTATAAATTTTTATGTGATTTTATGTTTACAATTTCTGTTATTTGTTGTCGAAATTATAGTGTTACTTTTTAGCATAGTTAGCGGTATATTAAAGAATATTCTTACTTAAACTATGGAAACTAATGCTAACAAATTATTATTTTTTTTTTTTAATATTTATAAGAAATTTTAGGCGCCCACTTAGTAAAATTGTAATTTTATTGATTAGAAAAACTGAATTTTTTACGGAAATAGAAGTTTTTATTAAAAAAACGTTATGGGTAATTAGCTTAATATTAAATAATAAAATTTTTGGGTTTTAATGAAAAACTAAAATATTCGCTATTTCCAAATATTTATATACACTCTGTTACATAACCAGTGTTCAGAATTTTTCATTTATAAATGAGATTTCTAAAATTTTTATTTCTTTCTTTACGTCATAAATTCGCAACAAAAAATACTCTGCCTACGATCACACATAAATGAGTGTAACTATTGGTTTTTTAGCATACATACATGAACGATGAAAAACGATTAATATCCGTATTACTCATATGTGATAAGTAATGAATTAGCTCATTCACATTAATGTTCTTTTATATAAAATTTGAAAAAAAAATTTATTTATAAACGTTTTCAATTATGAGTGTCCATTTATGAAACTTCTCATAAATGAGATTTCTAAAACACTTTGTTGCTGCATACGACGGCAGTAGCACATTACAAAATACAGTTATGGGAATGCGTAGTGCGAATATATTTCATATATATGAGCACTAAATTCTCATATATGAGCACTTGCGTGTAAAAACAACATATTTTCTCATTTATTCACTTTTGAATAGAAAGGAAAAAATAATGCTAAAATGCACATTCTCACCCATGATTGTGCAGTGAGTGAGCACTTTTGTACTGTGTCTCGGAAAAAGGTTGAGACAGTAGCGCAAATTGTGTGTGAATGTCCAACACACTGGCAAATAATAACCTTTCAACCATGGGCATAACCAATTTCAATGTAAATACTATAAGTACCTCAGTATTAGACAAATTATAATAATTGTAGAGACACTGTGATGAGAAAAATTTCGATATTTATCACTCACCAAACTGAAATAGCTAATAAAAGTAGGGCAGTCGTAAATTACCAATCGGGTATCAGGGTAAATGCACTAGTAGTCGGCAGATTAACTTTTTTTGTGTTTAAAGTGGTGTCGTTATAAATTTAAACTATTTGGATAGCTACTATTTATTACTGTTAAACTGTTGACTCTAAAACACAAGCAATGTTTTAGAGTCAATTAACTGATTTTAAATATACATATTATTAATAAATTTGAGTATTTAACGAATTTTCAAAAATGTACCACTTGCCTATAGTCGGCACACATTTCCCTAAATTCGGTATTTGATAACCCTTTTGCCGGCATGATATTTTCTATAAGAAAATTACTAAAGCCGTTAAGGAATTAAAGTTAAAGTTTTTATTTAAAACAAAAGCTATTTACATTTTTTTCATGTTTCAGAAGACATCAAAATATTAAATAAAATTAAAAATTCTTAAATTTTAACAAGATGCAAAATTATACTTAGTTTTAGGTAATTACAATTATGTAGGTAGTTTCAATTGGAGGCCAGGAAACGGTGCCGCGGTTGTTAAGTAGGTAGTGTGCTAGTCTATTACTCCAGGGTTGTGGGTTCGAGTCCCACCAAACACTCTAGCAAGGTACTTTAGTATAATTTTGATGCCTAAAAATGGGTAACTGCGTTAGTGACAGGTCACGGACACTTCAAGGACCAAGTTAAAGGAGGCAAGGAGGTAAGACTATACTTGCAGGTAAGACTGACTGTACTAGTATGGAAAAAGGCTAAGACAGCAGAGCACTTTTGTATGAAAGTCTAGCAGACTGGCTAACATAAAGACTTTGGACCACGGGCAGTCTTATTAAATGTAGATGCTGTGGAACCCATAGCATTAGACAAAAGTTAGCAATTGCGATATACGCTGTGATGAGGAAGAATGTTGACATAAATATACCAGTCGCTAGTCTTAAATCACTATAGCCGAGAGCAAAATGCTAGTGGCAGCACGAGACTCAATGGCAGTAAGGTACGTTACCAGTCGGATACCAGAAATCATTGAGGAACGGAGGGGATCGCGAAGAGACCCATAAAGTTAGTGGTATGCTTCGGTATCTCCCCTACAAAATAAACCAACCAGGAAAAGACCATACAAAAGTAGAATAATACAGACCTGTAAGTTTTTTTTTAAATTAGTTTTATAAAAGATTCTCAAGCATTCGAAAGGTATGGGGCATACAATCTAATATAAAATATACTTGCCAGAAAATTTCTATAAACTATTAAAAAATTATTTAACTGATAGGAATTGTATAATAAAAGGAAATTTTTTAAGATCGACTTAGCCCATATTGATGACACATTTGTTTTAAGTATTCATGAAAGCGACCAATTAGCATTACCATATTTACAAGATCACATACTCAATTTGGAAAAATAGTTGAAGAAATGAAGAATAAGGTAAATTAACAAAAAAGTACTCATAAAACTTTCACACTACTTAGGGAATCATGCCCCACTACTAGCATAAATAACCAAATGATACCTCACCTTTCAGATGTCAAATACATCGGCATACATCTTGTGATTCGCTGTTTTTTCTTCACGATTTCCTAGACCATGTTCAGTAAATCCTAGATTTTTAATACACAGAAAAAACTATTTTTCATATTCAAACAATTAATTTGCATAATCAGACAATTTTTGGTTTGAATATGGTCCTATAAACAAATTTGTAACTTGAAACAATTAAATTTAAAATTTGTTTATTGAAAATAATTCCTGATTTTCTCAAACAAGTAATTAAGATATTTGGTAAAAAAAAATTATTGATTTTAGAAAAAATTCCAAACAAAAAAGTTTACTAAAATTATAGAAAAAAATCAAACAAATAATTTATCTGAAACAAATAAAAAAACTTATCTGAAATAACAAACAATTTTCACATAAATAATTTAGCTAAATCAAAAACAACTTTTAGCTAAATCAAAAGCAACTTTCGTTATCTCTTGAGCATAATTGGTGCAAAACGATGTATTTATTTGTTTTATACAAATTATTTGTTACGAAATCGTTGGCCGGTCAAAAGCATACATATGTACATATTTAAATGTAGTTGGCCATTAACGCAACCTGAAGGAAAACTAAAAATAAATATGAATATGTAGCAATGTTATCAACGGAAAATTTGTACATATTTACCTCTTCTTTCTCTGGGGGTAAAACTGTCACTGCAGCATTTCCAAAAGTTTTGACGATGTGCTCTCATGGAAAATGGGGGCACCAGACGCCAGCATAAGTCTGAAGAAACAGGTCAGAAGGAGTTGAATGGTCTGCATTCCCAAAGCAAGAGGTCAGGACATGGGTCCAGGCTTGAAAGTTCTATATACATATTGAGCACTATGCGATGATGGGACAATGGCATTTAAAGGTGCTATTGTCGATTTAATGCGCTTGTATTGTGTACTGTACGGTATTTACGACGATATGGGAGTGGTCAACACATTAAAAACTCACCCGGAACACCATCAGAAATGGGCCAACGGCTAGATGCTTCCGTTAATCTTGATCACGAATATACCTCTTCCTTTGCAGCCAATGGCTTTTATGTGTTTCAATATTTTTTCACGAAAATTTTTTTATTAAAATACATTTTTTATGACGTTTTGAAGAAATCAGAAGAAATCAGTATTAAAATTTTTTGTTATTTTTTCAATAAAAGCGTTGCCGTTTTTTGCGAATGCGTAATTATAAATAAATGGACCAAAATCAAATTGATGGATAATACTTTCAAAATTGTCATGTAATTAACCGACGTCATAAAAGAAGAATTTTATATTACCCATAGGTACCTCAACATTAGGTAAATACATACCACATAACTTAAGCACTATAAAAGTAAGTCTTACAATATGGTTTGTACAACTTTCGAAGCAAAATCTCACAGTTAGTTCGTATATATATACATATATATATATATATATATATATATATATATATATATATATATATATATATATATAGAACTTTAAGTTGGCATTGCTTTTGAACATGGCGACCGATTTAACAGGTGTCAAGTGATTTTGGTTTGGTGAGTTTGGTTTGGCAATTCGTCATGAATAGACTCACGCCTGAACAACTCGTGCAAATAGTGAAATTTCACGTTTTGGACCTGTGAATTGGTCTCCAGGATATTGTGATTTAACACCGCTAGACTACTTTCTGTGGGGCTATGTAAAGTCATTGGTTTATGCGGATAAGCCACAAACGCTTGACCATTTGGAACACAACATTCGCCGTGTTATTGCCGATATACGGCCACAAATGTTGGAAAAAGTCACCGAAAATTGGACGCCCAGATTGGACTACATCCGCGCCAGCCGTGGCGTTCATATGCCAGAAATCATATATAAAATGTAATGCCACAAGATTAGCTTTCGGATAAATAAAATTCATGTCAATCGAATAAATCATCGTTGTTTTATTGCAACTTAAAGTTCTATACCTCTATAAAAAACACCATTTATATATATATATATATATATATATATATATATAAATATATAGTTTGCAGTACGTTTAAATAGGTAAGGTCGTATACTTTCTAAAAATAATTGTAACTTTATAAGAAGTCCAACACAGAAAATAAAAGCTTATTACAAAACATCAAAATAATTTTTAGAAGAAGTGCCTGTCCCACAATGTCAAAAAAAATCGTTCGTTCGCACAATTGCATTTAAAACCAAAACAAAAATTTTAAAATTAATAAAGAATAAATACTAGCGACATCGTGGTACATGTAGTAAATGTTAAAAAAGTTTAATTATTTGGCTGTGCAAAATAATATCCTTATTCCGTCAATAGTAGTGCTATGTTTTGTGAAAAACCGATTTAAGTAACAGTGCGAAATGTAATATTTTTCTGTTTATATGTAAACACAAGAAACCGTATTATTAACATTATGAAAATAAATTTACATACTTTTTTTGCTTTTTATATTAACCAAAACATAATTAGAGGCTATTAAAAATATAAGAGTTGATTAATTTCTTTTTTTAAGGGGAACAATATTTCAATATTAAAAAATTGAGATTTTATCTTTTATTTTTATTACGACAACACTGCTAGCAGAAAACTAAAAATCAGACAAAACAATTATAACATCCAAACAAAAAAGTTTTGGAAAAACGAAAAAATATCAAACTTCCATTTGTTTGAAAAAAATTTTGTTAATAATTTTTTCTGTGTAGAAATCCACATTTTGTAAGTTCTTCGCACCATTTTACTAAATGGTTTTCTTCAACATTAATCAGCACTGTGTGGACCCATTCTCTTAGGACCCCCAGAAACACGGCCATGCAATCTGTCCTGTATGGTGGAACGTGAAATACCATATTTCTTACTTGCCATCTCCTATTGCAGATTAAGCATTTCTTGAGGCATCTTTTACCTTTTCTGTCTATATTTAAAATTTTCCAAATGTCTTAAACGTGCTACTTACTACATCTCAAAATGTTATTTGCATTCAAAAAACTTGCCACCGTCTTCAGAACCGTTTATTTTCTATATTCTGCAGGTCTAAAATACTCAACTAAAAGTGTGCCGACTACTGGGTAAATTCATGTTAAACTCATTTTTACTTTACCATACGTAGTATAAGGTAAAGTATAGTAATCAAGAGCCCCCACGCAAACCCTTAAGGGTCTGTGAGCACATTCACAATCTCAACCAAAATCTCACAAAGAGAACAAAACATGTAAAAATATCTAAATCAGTAGCATACCAGTTTTCAACAAAAGGTAGGTTTGTGTCACTTTGCTAAATATTTAGCAAACCAATGCATTTTCATTTTAACCACTTTTTTTGGTTGGGGACCTTTGATAGTAATCATTAAAAAAAACGGGGTCGGGATTTCTACGGTTTTATACGTTTTGAGGTCTCCTGAATCCATTTTGGCTATTTTCGCGATGCCACTATTTTTGTAGAGTTTTTTCAGGTCATACCGACTGACATATCAAAATAAAATTTAGTAAGTGCCTTTGGTATATGGAGATGAAGAGCTATACAGTTTTTAGGCCTAATCGGGAGGGAGCAATCGGTAGTTTCCTTACCCCCAAATTTTGTGAACGCTCTGCAGGTCATACCGTATGACATATCAAAATGAAATTCAGTATGTGCCTGTGGTTTTTGGTGATGAAGAGCTGTATAAATTTTGGGCATAATCGGGAAGGGGCTTTTTAGTTTATTTACTTAACACCCCAAACCGAAAATAATTAATTTTTCGATTCGAATATACTTTGAACTTATATTTTTTATATAATATATCCGTAAAAATATCTGTTTCCATTGGGTATGGTGAAGTTGAGTGCAGGCCACTCCAGTTTTATTTTTTTTACCCAGTGGCAAGAGAGATGTGAAAAATCATTTAAAGCCGACTTGGCCAAAAAATAATTTTAAATAAATTCTCATTGTGTTTTGTGGCATGTATAAAATTAGGAAAAAGATTTCCTGATGCTCTGGCTTGAGTAACCACTGAAATACGTATAGGAACTAGCTCTTTTCCCCAAAAAAAAAATAAATTCCATTTTTTTATAAAACGTTATGGGTAATTAGCATAATATTAAATAATTAATATTTAAATTCCCAAAAAAAATTTAAATAACTTTTACAAAATTCTTTGAGTTAGCCTTACCACTAAAAAAATTCTTCAAAACAGGCACTTCTACACCTATCGTCAAAAACAGATCAAAATAGTCATCTCAGTTAAATTAAAATTTTACGTAGACATAAAAGACTTTTTTTTAATTAAATATAATTAGAACCCAAACTGAAAGGTTAGCGACTCTGTGATAAGAAAGATGGAAAGATGGATTACTATCCTTGAATATTGATAGAAGCGTTAATAAGGTCACCATATAACTGCCATTAAGTGTCAGTACAGCGATCATTTTTGGTTTAGATTTTGTATATTCTATGTACAAATATAGGTAATTCTATATAGAATATAAAAGCTTTTCGATTAACCATTTCAGTTCAAAAGGAAGCTACCTCAATCTGTAAAACTAATAAAATAAATGATAAACAAAAAAGAAAAACAAAAGTTGTAAAACACATAAATAATAAAAAATTACGTGCAACAACAACTACAAGTTAAAAACACTAACACTGATCAAATATCAGGTATTATGTTTCTTAATTCATTTGACTTTTAGACTTCATTCAATAAATTTATTTTCAAATTAACATTGTGTTGCACTAAAAGAAAATAACAAATGACAGATTTTGAAGATATTTTCATCAACTTAGTCTGTGTTTATATTTATTAAAGTAAATATACATTAGTGTGTGCCAAACAATCATTAATTTCCCAACATCTTATACAAAAAAATGCAGCAATTTGGCAAAAACAAAAAAGCACACAGCACAGCACAAACAACAAAAAAATCTAAAACACTTGCAACATGCTAAATTGCCGATTGAATAGTTTTAAAAATGTTTAACATATTTTTATGGCAATTTTTCATGCTAAAAAGAAATGTTGGAAATTTAAATAAACGTTTTTTTTTTTTTTTTTGAATTAACAGAGAAGGAAGAGCCCGCAAAGTTGTTCAGTGAAAACCAACAGGTTTATTAAAGCCAATAAATTTTGGTTGAAGAGGTCAAATAAATATAAATAAAGAAGCCAATAAAATATATCCCAAAATAAAAATGATAATTTGCATGATAATTGCAGCTAAAAGAAAAACCAAAAAAGATGTACAGATTTAGTCCAATGTTGTTAATAGTTAGTTAGTTAGGTGATGAGATTAGGATGACCTTTTTCGTACAAGATTTAACGGTTTCAATTTTATTTAATTTTCGTTTTAGTTATACTTAAATCTTCTATATTTATAGCGTTTAATTTAATAGTCAGTTATTATATTTACATTTTTATTCAAAATTTCCTTTGTGAGAGTTTTATATGAAGATTTGCACCATTAGTTATTTGTATCAAATCTCGCATGTTGTATGCATATTTCTAAAATAATTACCAAATACTTATGCAAATTTTATTTGTTCTAATAATTTGGAAAAGTGCACACTTAAATAACTGGGGAACTGGATCTACGAATATCATATAAAGTCTCCCCTACGTGTTAAGTGTTATTCGTGCTAAAATTCTGGCTATTAAGGGGAATGTACATTGTACAGTTTTAGATAAAAAAAAAATGTTAGGGAAACTGTCTAATAGTTTATTGATTGGTAGACGCACCATCTCTGACAGAGATGATACACTTCCGCTTTAATTGTAGCAATGTAAGGGTGTACTATCCCATTTGCGCTGTTAATCTGACGATTCGCTAGTAGGGATCTTATACCCAATGATATTCTTGGGACTGATCAGGCAGATTGACTAGCTTGAGCTGAATCTTTTTTGGTTGCCTCAAATACACTATCGGTTCGTATATCGCTTGACACTACTACGAAGAGAATTTCCATATACTGCCTTCAGACAACTGAAGTGAGATGTCGTAAACTAAACAATGGTAAGATAGCTAAGAACATGTGGCACATACAAAGAAATAACATGTTTGAGGTAACCATATCCTAAGAAATGTGCTCAAACCATATTATTATTAAACGTAATATCAATATTGTTGTGTTAGAACCATACTATTATCAACCCTGATATAATATAAATATGTTATAATAAAATATGAACATAATATAATGAAAATATATTATATTATGAACAAATATAAACATTATATGGTTAAATTCAACAATTATAGTATGATTGAAAACTGCCAAATAACATATGGAATTTTTGATAATAATATTTTATTATTTTATTTACTAACGATTTGGTAAAAAAATACCTGATGATTTCATTAATTCATAAATTAGTGAAACATAGTATTCACTTTATATCTGTACATAAATTCATAAAATAATATGTTTACACATTTTTTATTATTTAATATCAGTTAAATCCAATGATTAAAAATAACCGTTTTTAGGAACCCATATCCAAATGGTAAAATCGTAATTCTATTGTTTTCGCTACAATGTCTGTCCGTCCGTCTGTCAGTGCCTTTTATCTCTAAAACCGTCATAGGTACACTCTTGAAATTTTCACACATGACGTATAACTGTTGCCGCTATAGCAACAAACAAACTTATAGGGTGTTCCGATATAGATGTGTTATTCACGTATATTATTTCTTCAACTGTAGGAAGCACTTAAAACAAACTTAAAATTTACAAACAGTAATTAACTTAGGTCGCTAAATAAACAATTATAAAAAAATATCTCTAAAGCTTATAGGGTGTTCCGATAGTAACGTTATTTTCATGTACATGGCCTAAGTTTTGAACGATAATAGGTAGACTTTGAAATTTGTACAGAATATGTATTGCCATGGTAGCTATGACAATTTCTAAAAAATTAAAGGGTGTTCCGACAGTAACATGTATTTTTTTATTATCGCAATATGTAGACTCTTAATATATTCATAGAAAGGGAATTGGCATGGCAGCTATAACAAATTAAAAAAAAATAAAAGCTGTTTCGACAGTGACATGATTTGTTAGTAAATAGCATTATTTTTTGAATCGTAATATGTAGACTTTCGAAATATTTACAGTAGCTGTGTTGCTTTTTTATATTTTTAAAGAGAAGTAACACTCAGGCAATGACCGGATCGGGGATCTTCTCTGAGGATCTTGATCTTTTAATTTCACTTAGACTTCCCGATACCTGCACCGTGTTCCAGGCTGAAATATATGCTATATCGGTAGCGGCAAGGCAAATTGAGGAACTTGCGATGGAGGCGTCGACTATCGATATTTTCGTAGATAGTCTAGCCGCCATTAAGGCCCTTAATTCAAAAGTAGTGAAATCTAAATGTATGTTAGCTTGCATACAATCTTTAGCCCTACTTGAACGACATCGTATAAGGATAGTGTGGGTTCCAGGACATGAGGGCATTCGTGGAAACGAGATGGCCGATCAATGTGCGAGGAACGGTTCGAATCTGGATGTGACGGTTGCCCAAGGGCCGAAATGTCTAACATACTGAGGGAATGGTCGCTGAAAGAAACGGCTCGCAGGTGGTCTATAGGACAAAGGCACTACTGATCCTCGAGAAAAGCTCGTTAGCACTTCTGGTTGGTGTTAAAACGGGACACTGTATGATCGGACGTATGTCGGAGCGTATGGGAATCTCTCGTGGAGGGTGCTGCAGAAGCTGTATGGATGAGGAAGAGGAGGAATCAGTTCAACACCTTCTCTGCGACTGCCCGGCTCTTCAAGAGCGTAGGCTCAAATTTCTGGGTCAAAGATTCTTCCAGGACCTGGACTGTCTCAGGGATGTGACACTGGGTAGCCTATTAGGCTTTGTGAAAAGCTCCGGTTGGTTTACAAGAACCACCGGTATCGGAGTTCTTTAGGGAATGGTGGGGGTTGACGATCGTTGGGGCATCACAATGGGCCTTATTGGCCTCCGAGTGAACTCGCGTTTGTGCGGGCGGCCCGTTTAACCTAACCTAACCTAAGACTCAGGCAATCAATGCCTATATTAACTGTGTTACTACCTTTGGAAAGGGATAGGAGTAGATAAGACAGATGGTTAGTGTGATAGTAAAGCTTACGGTAACAATTCAATTACACGTTGTCATTACTTTTAAAACAGTGTTGCAAGCGCCTCTGGTATTATTTAGGCAAATTAGTTTGAAGCTAGTATAGCCAATTTATAATTACTTTACTTCGCTGGCGATTTAGTACAATGTGCTAGCACCGGCGAAGGAGGCCATTGTGATACGCATTATTACAAAGAGAAATTAATATATATCAGAAAAATTGATGTTGCCACGGCTGAGTATTGAACTTGTTACCATTGCTTAGTAGTCAACGTGCTAAACACTTAAGCTACAGCACCTATAACAATTACTAAAAAATTAACGGGTGTTTCATTGTATACACTATTTTCATGTATATTACCTTATTTTTTGAATCGCAATAGGTAGGCTCCTGATATTTTTATAGAGAGGGTATTGCCGTGGTCAACAATAACTTAATTTTAAATGGTATTTCGATAGTGATGCAATTTTCGCAAATATGACTTTAATTTTTGTACAGTGTGTAAATTTATATCCGATATAGCAAATAATATAATAAAATAATAAATTAAGCGGTTTTGCTTAAAGTAAAGGGTGTTTCGATGATGACAAAATTTTATATACATATATAACCTTATATTTGAATGATAGGCTGACACTTAAAATTTACACATATTATATTTTACAATATAATAAAATTTATTAAAAATAATAAAAAATGTCCTGAATTTGAGGAATTTAGCCTTCTCTTCTGAACGTTATAGGCAGACAGTTGATATTTATACAGGGTATTTAGTACTATACTCTAATATAAAAAGGGTACCCCATAAGACATAATAAAATAAAAATCTTGAATTTTTAAAGTTGTACTGAACATAGTACGGAACTTTACGTGTGTGAGTCTAACTCGCACTTGACTGATTTATTTTGTTTGTTTTAGTCATTCTTTGGTTACATGCGAATAAACTTAACATATTTGTTTCCTATTAATATTTTATGGTTAAAAATAATATATTATTTAATATACGAGTATATTATTTTTTGCTTGTGGTTTGAAGTTTAGCATGTTACAGTTTTAGGTATAGAAACCATTTAATATTGTAATTTTAACTACAACTTGTTTATCGTGACTAAAGTAACGTTCAAAGCAATTTTAATTTGTTCAATGCAAGCATATATAGTTACGGTGAACATAATTTGGTTCTTGTGACCATACCATAACCATTGTTTCTCTCTGCGTGCAGTGTTGTAAAGACAAGCTCAATTTTTTGGCTCAATTAAAGGAGGAAGGCTGCTGGCAAACTTACATGTAAGGGCGATGGTTATATATGCTATTAGGCTAGGACTATCCTACAATAGGCATTGTTGTAGCTTTCTGGTACATGCTTAAGGAAAATACAGTATTTGACATTCTTTGCGAATATCCGGCACCTCATTCTTTGAGACACAAGTTTCTTGCAGTTCCTGAATAATCACACACCAGTCTAGAATTCACCATGATCAACACTTGGATGGGCAATATTGTTCGAAAAGTGGAGTGTTGTTTTGTTTGAACTATATGCTTGATGCTACCTTACAAATTTATAAATAAAATTAATTTAACTATTTTATTTAAGCTTTAGGTCTTTAAATAATTTTAATTTTTATTTTTTCGATATTTCGCTACTCCTTTGTGTAGCATCATCAGGAAAAATTAACAAATTAACGTTATGAAAAATTACAATTAAAAAAAAAAAAAAAAAAGAATTGAAAAAATGTTCTTCAAAGTAACATATTTCAAAAAATTTTTTGTCATAAACTTATTAAAAAGTTTTTAAACAAGTACAAACAATAATTAAATTATTTCTTATTTACTAAATGTCTGTAAATTTGAGCTACATTATCTGTGTCTGCCTTAAAATTAATTCTCTGTGTGTTTGGTGTATTAATAATTTGTAACATTTCTAATATGTAACGACGTTTATAATTGTTTTCTGAATTTAGTACTGAAACATTATCAAAATTGGGATAGTGATTTAATTCAGCACAATGAGAAGATAATGCTGTTTTTTGCGAATTAATATTCCTATATTTTTGGTCTGATTTATGTCCTGCTATTCTAGTTTTAAGTTTATTTTTCGTTGTGCCTACATATACTTTATTACAATTTTCTTTTTCATTTCCGTTACAAGGTATTTTATATACTATATTTGACAATTCTAATTTTTGGATTCTATCTTTATTTTTACTGAATAATTTGTTTAGAGTATTTTGAGTCTTAAAAGCCATTTTATATTTAGTATTATCAAAGATTTTAGATTTTTCTAAACGTTCAGATATTTCTGGTACATATATTAAAGATTTATAAATTTTTTGTTCTATAATATCTCTTGTATTTTGATTACTTCTTCTCCCATATTGATTTATTAATCTATTTGTTAATTGTTTTGGAAAATTATTATCATTTAAAATATTTCTTATTTTTTCCTTATTATTTTTATGGAATTCTTTATTACTAATTGTCAGAACCCTGTCTATTAAATTTTTAGCTGCGTTAACTATTATTCGTTTACAATGTTTCGAATAATAGTTAATAATTCTTCCGGAAGACGTTGGTTTTTGATACCAATCTATTAATATGTCATTGCCTCTCCTTATGAGTAATGTATCTAAATACGGAAGTCTAAAATCAGACTCTATCTCAACTGTAAATTTAATGTTAGGATTAAATTTATTAAATGTCGTTAGTAAATTGTCAATTGCCCTATCGGATATTATACAAAATAAATCATCTACATATTTAGTCAATATTATTGGTTTAATACTTAACTTTTCAATACTTGTGTCTAGTAGTTTCTCCATAACAATATCTGCTACAATTGGGGAAGCAGGAGATCCCATAGGTAGTCCTTTCTCTTGTTTATAAATTTTATTATCGTATTTAAAATATCTGTTATCTTCAATACAAAATTTTAAGATACGTAAAAACAAACTTTTTTCTATACTTGTGTGTCTTTCTATGATATCCCACTTTTCTTCAATAGTACTAATTGCTAAATCAACAGGTATACTAGGAAATAATGAAACTACATCTAACGATATCAACCTTTCGTCATCTTTTATTTTTTGATTTACTATTTTATCTTTAAATTCTAGAGAGTTTTTTATGTTATATTTTGAATGTTCCGTTATCTTTTTTAAAATGTTTGTAATATATTTACATAATTCATAAGAAGGAGTATTGACGCATGAGCAAATAGGTCTTAAAGGAAATCCTTCTTTATGAATTTTTGGTAGTCCATACAATCTAGGTGCATTAGATACATTTGTTTTCAATTTATTTTTGTCTAAAGTTGAAATAATTTTTAATTTGAAGAGTTCTTCAACAAAACCGTTATTTATATTTTGTAATTTGTTAGTGGGATCTCTATTTAATATTTGATAATTTGTTCTATCTTCTAAAATATTATTAATACGTATACTATAATCCTGTTTACTTATTGCTACGGAAGCGTTACCTTTATCTGCTTTTAATATAAGTATATCTTTGTTCCTTTTCAAAAATTTTTCAGCTTCTTTTACCTTATCTAACATATATTTATCTATACTTGTTAGTCTCATTTTGTTTAAATGGTTATCAACTACTGTGGCTAACTTTGTCCTTGCTATTTCTTGTTCTTCTTTAGTTTGTAAAGTCTGTATAAAATCTTCACCATCTGCTATCATTCTTAATGTGGGAAAACTTTCTTTTTTAACGGGTAGTGCGTGCTTTTGACCTAGTGAAAAAACCCACTGTACATCTGCCGGAATATCTTTGTTAGTCTTGTTAACAAACCATTTTTCGTGTAACTTAAAACCTAGTTCTTTCTTTTGTAAATTATTAAGACAATTAAACTTCTTTTTATGCATCTGTCTTACCTTTTCTTTTAATGAAGCCGCTGTTCTATCTTCAAATTGTAAAAATTCTTCCATCTCTTCTAATGTTAAAAATTCTCCTAATTTTCTTTTTATATTCACTATCTCAATTTGAAAATGTTTCAGTAAATTATGTTTTTCCTTTAATGTTATTTTCAAAACTTTGTTATGAAAATCATGTGTATACTTAAAAATACTTTGTTGAAACGCTGGTGATTGCTTTTCTTCAAAAATTCTCGAAACACTCTTGGTAGTATTGCTGATAAATTTTGGAATTAAGCCTGCATTTCTGCAACGAATCAGGAATGTGATTGTCGATTTTGTTTTTATAATTTTGTCCCTTATGGTCTTGTACCGGTTTATGATTCTTCTTATATGTTGAATCACTATCCCAATTTTGATAATGTTTCAGTACTAAATTCAGAAAACAATTATAAACGTCGTTACATATTAGAAATGTTACAAATTATTAATACACCAAACACACAGAGAATTAATTTTAAGGCAGACACAGATAATGTAGCTCAAATTTACAGACATTTAGTAAATAAGAAATAATTTAATTATTGTTTGTACTTGTTTAAAAACTTTTTAATAAGTTTATGACAAAAAATTTTTTGAAATATGTTACTTTGAAGAAAATTTTTTCAATACTTTTTTTTTTTTTTTTTTTTTTAATTGTAATTTTTCATAACGTTAATTTGTTAATTTTTCCTGATGATGCTACACAAAGGAGTAGCGAAATATCGAAAAAATAAAAATTAAAATTATTTAAGGACCTAAAGCTTAAATAAAATAGTTAAATTAATATTAACAAAAAGGTCAAATAAATTTTATAAATAAAATATTAAAGAAATTTATTTTTGTTAAATATTATTTTATGCAAGTGTGAGATGAGCGGCTTTATGTAATCGCCATTGCAGACCGTTTTTTTTTATTCAGTATCCCCCAATACTGAATAATGTTTTTTCTTACATTTCATTTAACTAAAAGTTCTTAGTTTCTATATATATTTATGCAAAATACGAAAAAATTCAAACTTGTAAATATTTAACTCATTTTTAAAGCTTCAGTAGTGAAGGCTTTTAGATTCAAAAGTATTTATAATTTAATTATGGAGATACGCGGTCAGTACGCTATGTAATTATTACCGATAATTAAAACTGTGTTTGTATGAGTGTATGTATGTATATGTGTATGTACGTAAGTATGTGTATAAGTATGAACCTGTTTAAAAAATAGCCGCAACAAGTTCTTCTTAAATATATGCTTTCAGCGTTAATAAAAAATACTTTGTACAAACTGTTGCAACCTTAAAACGTGTAATTAGTATTACTTTCATTATTTTTTCTGTACATATTTCTTTTTTTTTTTTTTTGTTGCTTTAGTTCTTTTTTCTAATATTTCTTACAAATTGTATCGTAAATAAGTGAACATAAATTCAAGAAAAATATCTTCTTTTTTGTACTTAAGTTTAACTAGATCACACTACACTAGAGAGTTCTAAAAATACTCTATTCGATGCTGGGCCGTTAATGTTTAAAGCGATGTTTGAACATTTTAGTTATAATTAGCCCAGAAACAGAACGTTTCTCTTTTCTTACACCTTGCGTTAAAGCAAATATTACCAAAAAAAAAAAAAAACAAAGAGAATAATTTGTTGTGTTGCATATTTTCTTACTGCCATTTGAAAAGTTTTATTTGAAACATTTCCGGTGAAAGTAATCTACAAAAATATTTTAGAAATGTTTAATAGAATAAATAAAGTAATTCACTATTGGAGCAATATTTAATATGGTCGCTGTAAAATTCCATTAGCATTGACAAGTGTGTGTTCTCTTGCTTTTGATCATTAAATCCCAATTCCAGGGTAAATTACGAAATTTCTGTTGTTTAGGAATATACATTTTGCATTAATTAACACTCTAATACTTTATTAACTTTATTAACTATGTTCAGTATTATTATAGCGGTTGCAATGGGTTTATGTTGATTGATTAATTTTAGGGTACCCTGGTAGGCTAGTGGGTAGTGTACTAGTCTATCTCTCTAGGGGTTGTGTTTCGATTCTCAATAAAGGCTCTAAGTGTTTCACCACAACGATTAAAAGTCTTCGTTTCTATATATACTAGATAATTTAAGTTAAAATATAATTAGTAAATAGATAAATAGATAAATAGATAAATAAAAAAATATTTATTTCTTTCACTAACAGAAGTTTAAACAAATTTCGAAAACACAAATGTTTGCTAATGAACTGCTTTAACGCAAAAGACAAAAGCAAACAAAGCAGTGGGTTATGAGAAATCTGGATTTATGCTTAACTGTTCAAAAGAAAAGATTTAGTGAAACTGAAAAACCAAAGAGGCAAAAGTGTAGCCCATATGCTAAAATAGCAACCCCTTAATAGTTAAGTCAAAAATACGAAGTTAAGGGCAGCCAAAAAATGTTTTCAAGTCAATTTTTTTCAAACTTAAAGAGATAGCGAAGACATATAAGCCTATCGATGACAGTTCCTCTCGGAAACACGTCGGCTCGGCTACTGTGATAATGTCCTTAAACATCTGTAGCGGTTCACAAGCTGTCGAATTATTTAAAAAAAAAAAAAGACTACTGTACAGAGGAGAAAAAGCTAGTCACGAATCCTTTAATGTTAGTATTTTAGTCGTTAATTACTAATTGGCTAACTGAAACCATTGTGGGGTGAAGAGGCTTAAAAAGCGTCCCATAAAGTCAGTGGTCTACTTCAATATCCCAGCGCAAAGCAAATCGACATGAAAAACTCATTTCCGTATAACGTTTTTTTTTAATTATTAATTCTATTGTTGTCGTTTGTGATGCACAATAGTTTTTATTTAATGTTCTTGGAGAGTAAGTAAAGATAACTAGTGGTTTGTCCTCTTTTATATATCTTTTTATTTTCTTCCCCTCTACTACTTTTCTGAATTTCTTTAACTCGGGTATGCATACAAATGACCGAAGTTTAAGTTCAGTGGCTCCTGCAGTCTTCACAATAAACAGGGGCCGCAAAACGATTATTTTACAAATTTAAACTGCAAAAAATCAAACTGAAGTAGAAATGTTGCGTGTGCCAGAAGAAAACTAATAAATTACTTCAAACGCTTACATACTATAGGTACTCCATTATTTTAAAGTTTAAAAATTATTTCTAAATTTGTATTTATTCCTCAGAAATAAATAATAAATAAAGCAATATACCAAAATCGACCTTTTGCGAAAAGAGAACTTTTTTATTGTTGAAAATGGTTCTTTAAGGCTTCGGTAGCAACTTTTGTTCTTTGAGTTTTTCATAATTCCGTTATTTACAAAATTACGGCTATTTTTGATTATTGAAGAAAATCAAAATTTTGATCTTTAAATTTCCAGAATTCGACCAAATAATGTTTGGCAAATTTGTACAAAATCCTTTGGAGACTATTTTTGAGAATATATGAACTCATAGTGTTTGCAATTACCGGGTGTTTTGATACATTTTTCAATAAAAATGAGTTTTGCGCTATCTATCGGTAATAATTTGTTCTAACTATATTCAGAAATTTGAAAGGTAGTTTCAATATATTTTCATTAAAACGATTATTTTGAAAATCGGTTGAAAAATAACCGAATGAGAAAGAGAAGAGCTATATATAACATACATATTTAATAGTTTTAAACTTTTTATTAAAATATACATGTAAATTCGTCATTAAAATTTTGTACGTAACTACATTTTTAATTTTCCGAATAAAATTTCAGTTATTTTAATAGAAATGTATTTCACAGAATCTTTATTATTTATACTTTTAAAAACATCAAGTTATTTTTAATAAAAATAATAATAAAAATTTTATTATTTAAATTTTCAGAGGTCTACATGAATTTACAGGAGACTCTAAATCCAAATTTTCACCATGATATTTATAATTTAAACCTCTCAAAATGTTTATTTGCTTTTTAAGAATTTTTATCCGATTATTCTGTTTATCGACATAAGGTAGTTCATGTAATAAATTAAATAATTCCAAAGGCTCATCCATATGAATCAAATTTAGAAATAGGACTTTACTATCCTTTTTCGTTCCTCAGCATTCTTTTTTTATTTTCCTGAAAAACCTTTTTCGTTATTTTTACACCATTTTCCATATCTTACTTTGTTGGATGGAACTGCAGAATGTCGAAAAGGAAGTGAATGCATTTGTTTTGCCGGGCCTTTACTTGCTGACATCTGGTGTATATTTCTTTATGAGATGCCATATCCTCGTTCCTCTCCGTCATCGCAAACACTCTCTCCACATTGACATTACTGTGGAATGAGTATACAGCTACAGGTCTATCGATATATATTTTTAAGATTAAATCTTTCGCACCCGCTAAAACTGTTTGGAAAATATCAACATATTTTTTCAAATGTGCAATAAGAAAATTAAGCTTGGCTGTGTTAAAAGCAAATTGAAATTTGTGGGGAACTAAATTCAAGAACCATGTTTTTTATATCTTTGAACTCTAAATATTCGAATATTTGATACATCACATTCTTGAAAGTAAGATGATTTGACTTTTTACGTACTTTTTTATACAAAAGATTTTTTATTTATACCTAACTTGGGGGATATCAATTACCTTTTGTAATTATTTACACATGCAATTACTAATTACATGTAATTAATAATTGAAAATTTTCAATTACA
Organism: Phasia obesa; assembly: GCA_949628195.1. Lineage (NCBI taxonomy): Eukaryota > Metazoa > Arthropoda > Insecta > Diptera > Tachinidae > Phasia > Phasia obesa. The sequence goes on from OX451215.1 coordinate 91,614,844, forward strand.
CATTACCTGTAATTGTAATTGTAATTTAAATTTAATTTTTTTTTTTTTTTCATAATTTATTTATTGTATCTTCAATATTTTTTGAACTAACAATAATTACTCGTATCTTAAGTCTAAAATAAAATAATGTTTGTTTCACGGATTTTGAAATCATTTGCGGGTCATCCCTCTAATGTACGGCCAAGAAAAGCAGTATCTCTTCTTTTTAGACGAATGTAACCAGGTTCATTCAGTATGTTACGCGCCAAAAGGTTTGGATGAGATTCAAGCCTCTTTAGATATGTGACCGCATGTTTCGCTATTTCTGCTTTAACTGATGGTATGTTTAGGTTTTTGTGGATGTTCGAATTTTTTATATACCAGGGAGCAGATATAATAACACGTAAAATCTTATTTTGGCGCCTTTGAATTTTTTCTACATTGCTAGCTGCGGCAGTGCCCCATAACTGAATCCCAAAACACCAAATTGGTTTGAGGACCGACTTGTACAGTAGAAGTTTACAATCTAAGCTCAGGGTGGAGTTTCTGCCAATAAGCCAATTTAGTTGTACTGCTTTTAGTTTCATTTGTGTTAACTTGAAGTCAATGTGGCTTTTCCAGGTAAGGCGACGGTCAAGATGTATACCCAGGTATTTAACGTCTGAAAGCTGTGGTATCATTTGGTTATTTATGCGAATAGGAGGGCATGAGTCCCTACGCAGTGTGAAAGTTATGTGAGTGCATTTTTGTTCATTCACTTTTATTCTCCATTTTTCTGGCCATTTTTCATAGTGTTACCAAAACTAATATGGATAGTGTAGAAAAACCTAAGACTCAAGTAGGAATGGACAGATACATAACTGTACTGAAAAGAGGTCGAAGCCCTAAATCTTCCCAGATTGCACCAATGGCTAAAGTACAAAAAGACAAGGACTCTAACGGAATAAATTCCCATAATCGCTTTGCTATTTTAGATAGCGAAACAAGTGAAAAAAAAACGGCACCCAGGTCGTTCAAACCACCCCCAATTTATTTAAGGGAGAAAAACTCCAGCGAATTAATAAAGAAGTTAATTTCAACTATTGGTGAGAACACATTTTATGTAATTCCAATCAAGCGTGGCAACATTGATGAAACAAAAATAAAATTTATTGATGAAAACAGTTATCGTAAAGTAGTAAACGAGTTTGAAAGCTGCAAAAAGAACTTTTATACATATCAGCTGAAGAGTAGTAAAGGTCTACAGGTAGTTATAAAAGGTGTAGACTCATACGTTGATCCAGTCGAAATTAGAGATGGCCTCCAAAAAGCGGGATTTAAGGTAAAAAGTGTAGACAACCTCAGAAATCGAGAACGTGTCCCTCAACCTCTATTTCGCGTTGAACTGGAACCTGGAAATATGCGACTGAAAAAAAACGAAACGCACTCTATCTATAATTTAAGATATCTGTTGCACCGCAAAATAAGCGTAGAGGAACCGCAAGAGCGATCAGGACCCGTACAGTGTCTAAATTGCCAAGAATATGGTCATACTAGGGCTTACTGCAAATTGCCTCCGGTTTGCGTTGTGTGTGGAGAGCTACATTGTTCCGCCCAATGCGACAAAGCAAGGGATGACTCGAAAGTTAAAAAATGTAGCAATAGCGGTGGAAACCACACTGCTAACTACAGAGGCTGTCCAGTTTTTTCCATGGTAAGGAAAACCACTCAAAAATCAAATACTCCTGCTAAGCACCCACAATATCGAGCAAATGCACATTACCCTCAGTTAGCCCAACCAACAACCCAACATGTTTCATACGCGGATATGGTAAAAACCAATCATACTGCAGTACATAAAGCGACACCGACAACTAATTCTACTCCTAATTTGCAATCGCATCCTAAAGAACAAACACCATCTGGTAATTTTAATCGTCTCGAAGCAAGCATCGAGACATTAGTGCATTCGATAAACAGTTTTATGAGCTCTATGAGCAGCATGATGCAAGAAATGGTACGCATGCAATCTACTATGTTGCAGGCGTTACTTAACAAACCATGAACTGTTTAAAAATATGAACTGTTTAAAAAATTCTTGAACGCAAACGGCTTGCGCCAACACAAAAATGAACTCGAGTACTTCCTTAAGAAGGAACAAATTGATGTCATGCTGGTTGCAGAGACTCACTTAACAACAAATAGCTTTTTTAAAATAAATGGCTATATCTTATATTACACCAAAGACACCCGTGGCAGAGCATGTGGAGGTTCAGCTATACTAATAAAGGCTCGAATCAAACATTATTTACTGTGTGATTTTTGTGAAGATTACCTACAAGCAACAAACATCTGTATTGAAGAATTTCATCAAAACTTAGTTATTTCTTCGATTTATTCACCTCCTAGGTTTCAAATATCAGAGAGTCAGTACAGCGATTTCTTCAAATCACTAGATCCCTGTTTCATAGCATCAGGCGACTACAACGCTAAACATACGTTTTGGGGATCACGCCTAATAACTCCAAAAGGTCGTGTTTTGTTTGACACGATCTCAAGAATGCGTCTGAATGTGATATCGAGTGAATAACCCACCCATTGGCCTACTGATCGGCAAAAAAAGATACCTGATGTTATTGATTTTGGCGTGATTAAGGGTATTCCAAGAGAAACGATTAAAGCTGAAGCGTCACTTGAATTATCCTCAGATCATTCACCCACTATCGTCTATATATGGAACAAACAAAACATCATATCACCAATGACTACCACAAGCATTAATTGGTTGAAATATAGAAAGTATCTTAGTACTCATTGTTCGGAAAACATCCCGCTAAGAACACCTGAAGACGTAGAGCGGAGTCTTATTGATTTTGACCAAAACCTCAAATCAGCTGCCCAACATTCAACAATAACCCGAAAACTAGCTAGATACAATAAAATTTATTCTGAAGATATCGAACGGCTCTTGGCTGAAAAAAAGAAAAATTCGTAGAGAATGGCAATCACTGAGATCTCCTCAAATCAAAGGCAGACTTAAGAATGCACGAGTCGGCTAAGAGAGATGCTAGAATCTCGAAGAGTAGCATCCTTGAAAAACTATTTGGGACCCCTCAATCAGATTATTCGTTATGGCGTGCTTGTAGAAACCTTAAAAGGCCAGTCTTACGTAAGCCTCCCTTGCGAACTTCAGCAAAAAAAGCCCCTGGCGTTGATAAAACCGGTAACAAGATGTTAATTGAGTTGCCACGTGTTGCTCGCAGAATCGTTCTTTTTATTTTTAATGCTATTTTACGTTTTGAGTACTTTCCCACAGATTGGAAGGTGTCCTTGGTTACCATGATTCCTAAACCAGGAAAAGACCACACAAAAATTGAATCAGCCTTTTGCCAAATATGTCAAAGCTGTTTGAGAGGATGTTAATAACTAAGCTTAACCCTATTCTAAGCGACAAAGGATGTATTCCAAACCATCAATTCGGCTTCAGGAAAAAAAATTGTACGATCGAACAAACTCACAGGTTAGTCAATGTTGTTAAGAAGACATTTGAAGAGAGAAAATACTGCTCTGCGCTTTTTATCGACGTTTCTCAAGCATTCGATAAGGTATGGCATGAAGGCCTAATATATAAGCTAAAACTGAATTTGCCCATAAACCTATATAAGCTGCTAGATAGTTATTTAACCGAACGAAAATTTATTGTGAAAGAAGGAGATTTTTTGAGCTCACCCCAGCCAATCGAAGCCGGAGTTCCCCAAGGTAGTATATTGGGGCCCTTTTTATACTTATTGTATACTTCAGACATGCCAACTAGTAACCGAGTTCACACATCAACATTTGCTGACGACACAGCTTTTTTGAGCATTCACGAAAGACCTGAAGTAGCATCACGATATTTACAAGACCACATATCCAATTTAGAAAAATGGTTGAAGAAATGGAGAATTAAAGTGAATGAACAAAAATGTACTCACATAACCTTCACACTGCATACAGCATCTTGCCCCCCTATTCGGATAAATATCCAAACGATACCTCAGCTTTCAGACGTCAAATATCTCGGCATACATCTTGACCGGCGCCTTACATGGAAACGGCACATAGAAACAAAGTTAACACAAATGAAGTTGAAAGCAGTCCAACTAAACTGGCTAATTGGCAGAAATTCTACTCTAGCTTTAGACTGCAAACTTTTATTATACAAGTCAATTCTAAAACCAATATGGTGTTATGGCATTCAATTATGGGGCACTGCCTCAGCTACCAACGTAGAAAAAGATCAAAGGCGCCAAAATAAGATTCTACGTATTATTACATCTGCTCCCTGGTATATAAAAAATTCGAACATCCATAAAGATCTAAACGTGCCATCAGTTAAAGCAGAAATAGCGAAACTTGCCATAAGGTATTTAAAGAAGCTTGAAACTCATCCGAATCCACTGGCCCGTAACATACTAACTGAACCTGGTTACATTCGACTAAGAAGGAGGGACACTGCTTCTCTCATCCGTACATCAGAGGGATAACCCACAAATTACAGTAACCGTGAAACATACATTTTTTTGTCCAACACTGGTTGGACTTAACAAGTATATTTTTAGACTTAAGATATGAGTAATTATTGATAGTTCAATTAAATTGAAGATACAATAAATAAAAATTGCGAAATTGCGAAAAAAAAAAAAAAAATTTTTTTTCTAGCCATTTTTCCAAATTGAGTATGTGGTCTTGTAAAAGTTGTGATGCTTCTTGGGCACTTTCATGAATACTTAAAAAAGGTGTGTCATCTGCAAAAGTTGATGTGTGGACTAGGGTGCTAATTGGCATATCCGATGTGTACAGTAAATATAAAATTGGTCCCAAAATACTACCTTGGGGTAATCCGGCTTCAATGAGCTGTGGCGAGCTTAAGAAGTCACCTACTTTTAATAAAAACTTGCGATTCGTTAAATAATCTTTTAAGAGCTTATACAAGTTTTCGGGCAAGTTCAGCTTTAGCTTAAATATTAGGCTTCGTGCCAAACCTTATCGAATGCTTGAGAAACGTCGATAAAGAGCGCAGAACAGTATTTTTTTTTCTTCAAAGGTCGTTTTAATTACATTTACTAATCTGTGTGTTTGTTGGATCGTAATATGTTGTTTTCTAAAGCCGAATTGATGGTTCGGAATGCATCCTTTCGCGCTAAGAATTGGATTCAGCTTAGTTATTAATATTCTCTCAAACAACTTTGAAATGTTTGATAAAAGGCTTACAGGTCTGTATGATTCTACTTTTGTGTGGTCTTTTCCTGGTTTAGGAATCATAGTTATCAAAGAGACCTTCCACTCTGTGGGAAAGTACTCAAGACGTAAGATGGCATTAAAAACAAACAGAATAATTATGCGACCTATACGGGGCAACTCAACTAACATCTTGTTACTTGTCTTATCAACGCCAGGGGCTTTTTCGGTGTTTAAATCTGCTATTGCCCTTTCAATATCGCTAAATTGTAATTTAAATGTAATTGAATTTCGCCATGTCTGCAATTTACTCAGCTACCAAACTTTACGGAAAAAGTACACAAACGAACATATTATTGATAGGACTAAGAGAGATGCTCCTATCAATTATTAGCTGACTCTACCCCCGAAGCAATAAAAATCATTCGGCATTCATTGTCTCAAAATTAAAACGTACATTTTTTTTCGGCATATTGCTAAATAAATAAAAGCAAAGTTGTTTTTCAAATTTGCTTTTTGGTCTTTTTTAAGTTTCAGTTTTGGAGTTATATTTATTGCATAGAAAATAAAATTTATTTATTGAATTTTGGGTTTAAATTTTTTGTTTTGTCAGAGAACATAATTGTGTGCCAATATTTTTAAACATTTTTATCTTTTGACCTTATAATCGTTTGATTATAGGGGACCTCAAGTTAATTGAATATACATTTACACCAAGTTGTATATCCGTAATTAAAGACCTGCTAGCGAGCTGGAGGAGAATATAAAAAATGCGATAAAGAAATCATGAATTAAAATACGAGGCCTATTGACCTTAAGATGATGGATTAGAAAATATTAGCATCCATACACAGAGCCAAAAATTCATGCCTCGCCGAGTGGGAGTGGGTTAGAGAACCAACCGCAGCTCCTCAGAAAGGAACTAATTGTTCTTGGTTCCAGTAGTGAAACACAAGATAGGCTCCCGAAATACCGTTGTCCAAAATTTTGAAGTCGTTGGTATTCCAGTGCAGGGCATAGGCAGAGGAGGTGAACGACCGTTTCCTGTTCTTCCTCATCTTGGCAGCTTCTGCAAAAGTCGTTGTAAGGGAGGCCAATTCTTCTTGCATGGGCTCCGAATAGACAATGCCCAGTGACCGTAGATATCAAGTCACGCAGTTGTATTTTCGACATCCGAAGTAATGAATCCGTCTTCTTCTGATCTAGTAAGGGCCAGATCGTTCTTGCCGTCAAACAAGTCGACTCATCGGACCATCTGGCCTGGTTTTCAAAAGGTTATTCCTTATTGATTTCATAGGTTGCTATATGATCATGTGTAAATCATCTTTTTAATTTTTTTAATAAGGATATATTCTTGATTATATTAGCTTTCTTGTTATTTATTTTATATAAATCAACATAGAGACTGTTAAAACATAAAATATACATTTGGTGTAGTGGTAAAATGAGTGCCTAAAAAAAGACGCACACCAGGTTCGATCCCTGGCAAAGGACGAGAAAATTTTCACCATGGTTTGTCGGGTTTTAGAAATTAAGTGGCTTCAACCCTCTCTAGACAATCCATCAGAAAAACCTCCCCTGACCTGCATCTCCTTTGAAATTTTTTGCTAATCACTCTTTTATTGTGGTGGCGGATGCCTGACACTTTATTTTGCCTTTCTGTTATCCTCCATTTTTCCAAGGGGTGGATGATCAGGGGAGCTTCTTTTGATGAATTGTCTTTTTTTGTGTCAAAAATGAGTAAAAAATTGTGAATAACAAGTTTTCTTATTGATTTAATGAGATTCCCTTCTTGGTAAAATTAGAAAGATTTACCACATGAAAATAATAAGGAATCTCTTCGAAAAAAAACTTCCCTTCTTTCTGCTTCAACACCCCTTAGCCTAAAAACATTTCATAGAGAGAATCTTTTTAATTCTATTAAGCATTTTTGGCTCTGTGTATGTATATTTGTGTTTCATATCGTGTTTCTGCGCTTTCTATTATGTGAATTGATTTAGGGTTGAATTTGTGCAGAATCCATGCATATTGATTATCATTAGTTAATTTATATTAAATTTACCTAGAAATAAATAAAAATAACACTAACTGCAACTAACCGAAAGGTACTCTGAACCAAATTTCGTAGGTAATATTGACGAAAAAAAAAGTAGAATTTTAACGACAAAAACAGTGCCTCGATAGACCGATTGGTAGCACGCTATTTTAACAGTCTAGAGGTTGCGGTTTTGTTTCCCGACTATGGGTGGTTTTTGCAGACAAGCAAAAAGCTTCACAAAGTTAGTGTTGTCTTAATAAAAATCTATGTACGATTTATTCATATAAACTAATTTTATTCAAATCAACAGAACTTCTCATTCTAAAAACATATTTCAATAAAGCCTGTTGATTTGTAAAAAAAAAATTTATAAAAATTTTAAAAAAATTCTATTAAATTAACCGAAATTGAGTTTAAGCAGCAGTAACACCTTCTAAGAAAAACAACCCATAAAATTAGTTAAATTTACTTCTAAGTTAAGAAGTTAAGGGGAATAATATATCTGTCGATTTGACTTAATTTTCATTTTAATAACAAAGTTTTCAAAATATAAAAACAAAAAAAGAGCTACAAAATAGAAGAAATTTTGTTAAATGTAACTTAAGAAAAAATTTTGAGCTGATATATAAAATAGAAAAATTTTTAAATTTAATTTTTTTATTTTAAAAATTTGTGACGATCGCAAGGCGTGTTATTGAAAATTTAAAGTTGAAAATAAACATATAAATATTTCGAGCAAATCTAAAACTATTAGCGATTCGAAACAGATATATTTTTGTGGAAAATTAAGAAAAAACAATTAAACCACAATTAAAAGCTCGCAAGGGGAAATGAAAGCCTTATTCGTTTATTTCTCTTAAAAAAGGAATAAAGCTAATCAGGCACATATGTTGTGTGGGTTTTTAGATTATGTTAAAGATTTTTATCTAATAAAGATGAATGAAAAATTAAAAAATAATTTTAGTTAATATAACTATATTTTTCTCAATTTGCGCACTATTAAAAACCGAAAAAATAGTCATATTGAAGAAATTTCTTCAGTACACAGAAAAAATTATTTTTCAGATTCAAACAATTAATTCGCATAAATAGAACAGTTTTTGTTTGAATATGGTCCTATAAACAAAATTGTAAATTCAAACAATTAATATAAAAATTAGTTTATTGAAAATATTTCCCGATTTTTTCAAACAAATAATTGTTATATTTGGTAAAAAAAATTTATTGATTTTAGAAAAAATTTTCAAACAAAACATTTTTCTGAATCAGACAAAAAAATTTACTGAAAATTATAAAAAAATTTTAAAAAAATATTGTCTGAATCAGACAAAAAGATTACTGAAATTTAAAAAAAAAATTCAAACAAATAATTTATCTGAAACAAATAAAAAAACTTTACTGAAATAACAAACAATTTTCAAACAAATAATTTAGCTAAATAAAAAAAAACAATTTTCGCTTATTGTGTTTAATAGTAACAGTTTTGTGACTAATTTAAATAACTACTGGGTAGAATTTGACCATATTAAAAAAAAGGGCAAGACGAATCACTTCACAGGATGGCAATGGCAAACTCATTCAATTTCGCTGTTTTCTAATTCTATATATTAAAAGATGTTATCTATATATGGAATTTGACATCAGTGAAAATTATGTATCTCCCTTTTTCTTTTTAAATAAAAATCAAAAATTAAAATATATATGAATATGTAGCAATAATATCTTCAATAAAAAATTAGTACATTTTTACCTTTTCCTCTGCATCTAATGGCTTTTAAATGTTTCAATATTTGTACTTTAAATATTTTTTTATTAAAATAAATTTCCTTTTTGAAGTCTTGAAAAAATTATTATAAAATTTTTTGTTATTTTTTCAATGCATAACATGAGAGTGTTGCCGTTTTTTGCGAATGAGTAATTATTAATAAATGTGCCAAAATAAAATTTCTTGGATAATATCTGCAAAATGGTCGTGTAATTAACCGACTTCATATAAGGTGACGGTTATCAAGTCGTCTGCGTTAACTCCTATAAATCATTTAATTCTGAAAAGATTTATATTTATTTTTATTTGAAAGGTTATGCTAATAGATTATTTCCATTCAAAAAAATTCATAATTTTAAAAATTAAAGGTTGTGCATCGGGAAAAATATATATGTTTTTTAGTGTCTTTTTAAACCTAAAGTGCACCACCTAAAATTTTTTATAAACTAATAACAAAATTACCTTACAGATTAGTGGCCTTATGGTTAATGTAACTTCGAACTTAGGTATATTTTCAGATAGTCCGCTATGACCGTAAGTATAAATATTTCAAATTAGAAATTAAACAGTGTCTCGATAGGTGATGTTACTTTATGTATTTATGAACCGCTATAGTCAGACACAGCCTTCATATTGCTATATCCGCAATATTAAATAAAACTTAAAATTAAATAGTGTTCACATGGATGACTTAATTTGACGTATACCTCCTTATCTTTTAATATACATATAGGCACTTGAAAATTATATACTATATGTATTACTGTGTATGATATAATAGCAATCATTGAAATTAAATGCTTTGGTAATGCAACTTTTATTTTAATAATATAATGCTAATAACCTATTATTATTTATTATTTAAAAATATTTTACTAGTTCCTCAAGCAAGGAAAGTTTTACCCACATTTTAAGAATAGAGAAAATTATTTATAAAAATAATGATAACTCCTTAAGAAGTCCAACACAAATAATAATAGATTTAACAAAAACACTTATTCGAAAACTTCAAAATGATTTTTAGTTTCTATCTTAATAAGTTTGTTTATTTGGCTGTTCAAAATGACTTTATTATTCCTACGACACTAGTGCTAAGTTTTATATAAAACCGATTTAAATAACAGTGCGAAAATAGTTCCCCTACTAAAATATAATTTGAGGCTATTCAAAATTTTAAAGTTTTTTAATTTTTATTTTTTACAGAAGAACAACATTTCCATATTAATTAATTTAGTTTGATCAAATATTTTTATTACGGCAACACTGTTAGCAGCAAATGAAAATCAAACAAAAGTATTATCAAATTCAAACATAAAAGTTTTTGAAAATCAATAAACATTTAAAAAAAACATTTGTTTGGAAATATTTTGGTAATAATTTTTTTCTGAGTCAAAATTTATTATTTGTCTTTCCTCATTTCTAAGCTCCATTTTACAATATTTTGGTAAATAATTTGGTTCAGTGTATGAACCCTGTAAATAAGAGATCATAAATATTTTTCTTGTTTAAAGCTTAAGAAGTTTTCCCAACAATAGTTCTTTGCATATAATTCGATTAACAACAAATTAAAATTTAAATTGTATTAGAGGGTTCACATTTTCAATCGCTAATTCTGTTTTTTTTTGTTTATTTAAAAGAGGCTAAGCAATTTTTTTGTACGCTTTGATTACAAACTAGTCAGTCTAATAACTATACAAAGTTTAAGAATTCTTGTTGTGTAAATTTTCCAGTCACATTAATGGTGTTTAGTCGCATAAAAATCACGCATAATTAAATTTTATTTTAGTTTTAAAAATTAGTGTATTAGCGAAAGCAGTCCTGCTGTTTTCATGTGATGGGGTTACTAATAAACATTATTTCATTTGTCTTTTATAGAATGACAATGTTAATCCTTTGGCCTAGGGATTTTAAAACAAATGTACAAAATAAGCATAAAATTCTTTTATGATCCACCATCTGGCCGAATATATTAAAATTTCTTAATAATGGAAATGGTAACGAGCAAAGTCGGGCGCAATAAAAATTTAATGACTTTTGAAATGTGTTTGAAAATGTGTTTCTATGCACCAAATGATTAAAGAGTTTATATTTAAAATCGATTTTATTATCTTTTCAACACGTCAGAAAAATACTAGGGGCGAAACGATAACAATGTATTATGCATGAAGTAGAAATATTCAAATGCAACTTTTTATGTGTAAGAATTTTGTCATTATAATTAGAAGAGTGTTAAAAATTTATTAAATTTATTATGGAAGAAATAAAAGTCACACATGTTGATTTTTTAGAACTTTGCCGCACATAAAGCAAAAATTGGCTCCAGGGCTACCAAATGATTTCCAAATGATGAATTATAGAGTTTTTTACTCTTATTGACGCAAATTTTCTCTTTTTTTCACTTTTCATTAGGCATACAAATTAACAGAGAGAAATGTTTGTATGAAGAGAGATAAAAGTAAAGTGGAAGAATGTCATCAGTGTGTCAAAAGTCCACCACTAAGTCAATACACTGCGTAGACTAGCACTCTTATTGCACATAGCGACACAATACGTAGCACTTTTATAACATGTAAAAAATATGTTTATTGTATTGTCACAGCAACCAAACTATGTTCTCTGTAACAATAAATGTTTGCTGTGAACATATTATCGATATTTTAAACAATAATTTGGTCACGATAAAGAAGTTTTTGTTAACAGTTAATCATTCAATGGTTATACGCACCAAAAGAGCAACATGGTTGATTTGAACCATATTAAAATTCAAACTACAACCACATTTTTGTTAATATTTAAAAATAAAATTATATTTTTAACCATAATATATTATTATTAAATAGAGTATGTTAAGTATGACTAAAAATAAACAAATAAAGTTTGCTTCTAAAAATACATATTTTGGTTTTGGCCCTTTTTCAGTTCAGAACTATGTGTGTAAGCTATAAGCAGAAAATATCAAAATATGTATGTAACTCCAAATAGAAATATTCGTGTATTTTTCTTTTGATATTTAATAAATATATTCTATATACTTTGTCACATATAACCATTTACATGTTTCACATTATATTATAGTATGTTTATATTATAAACATAATTATGGTTGTATTTTACAATTTTATTTTTATGTAACACAATAATATGTTCCAATGACAACAATATTATTATGGTTTAAAATGATTTGTTTTGAATATAACCATATAATTCGACCATAGCATGTTATTCTTAGATTATGGTTACGTCAAACATGTTTTTTCTTTGCGTGCGGACATGCTCTTACCCCTTATTTAGGAGTTGGATACCATCCAAAGTACAACGCGCCATTAACTACATCCACACACCGGACTACAGCCACAGCCATCTAGCCCAAAGGACCTCACCAATAACCTTTCGCAAAGACGTTTCGTCCTCAGTCCTCGAAGGTACTTAACTGCTAGATTCCGGCTTCGTGAAGGAGTTACGAATTTCCGAATTTACGAAAATATGCCAATTTTCGAACATGCGTTACCAAACCAGATCCAGTACCTCACCAATAACCGTTCTCACGGACAGTAGATCCTGTAAGTCTACCGGTTCTCATTATATCGTGTAAGTTTCGGAGACTGTTGCACTCATATACCTCGAAAGTATTAGTGTCAAAGAGCTAAATATCTCCACGACAATATTCCGCCGTCGTCAGCGGCCTTTCTGGGTGAAAACCAGCTACTGCTCCTCATAAGGATCTTTGTCAGTTCCACTCTAAGAGTTCCATTGAGGCCCTAACTCTCCTCGTCATGACAGCTTCAACAATGGTAGGAAAGACATATTCTGCTGGTATAGATTCCTAAATTTTAGTGCCCAGTAGGTATGTTGAGTTGTAGAATTTAAGATGTTATTAGTAAAAGTTTTGCTTCATTTCATACCAGATTAGACCAGATAATTCTTGAGGTTAAGCAGTTTGGCTCGTTACTTCATTTCGACTAAGTCAGATTGTAACGAACACGCTTTTTACTACTTACTGTCAGTCTTATCAGTAGTATTTTATTTATTTATTTAAATGAGGTCTATGGATTAATATTCTCCCTACAGACCAATAATAATAACAACAACATTAAAATAACAACATCAGTGAATAACATTCAAAACTAAAATATATTACGTTTTATAATATTAACATTTACAGAGAAATCAATGAAATTGTAAAAGTCATTATAATTTTTACATAATCTTCTTAATGGATCAGCATTTGCATAATTTGTTTGAAAACACTTAATGTGAAGTGGTGTAAAATTCCTAGTAGATCTAGAAGGTACATTGTGGAACAAAATTAACGTGAGTACCTGCCTACTCGGCCTAACCTCACGGTGTGAAACTTAGGCGTAGACTAGCGCCCCCATTGTGTACTATAACTACACTTTACGATTGCCACCAATCGCTTTTTGTGTGTGATACAGTCACAATGAGTAGCAATTTATATAATATGGCAAGCCTTTCCAAGGCTAGCCTAGATCCACATTATAACCTCTTGCTTAGGGGTTTGGAGGCTATCCAAACTCCGTCTGTTGAGAGTGCAACAGCACACTTGATCGACCTTGCACCTTACCTACATAAATCGATCTTAAACCACAACCACCACGTGTACCCCCGAAGGGGACCTCACCAATAACCGGTCACAGAGAGGATAGGCTCTCTGTGGGGCCACCGATTCCCGTGGTACCAGTCCTTTGGGCACTGGTCGGGCCTCGAAGAGAACCCGTGTGTTTTAACACACAGACCTTTTCTTCCAGCGTTAGGCTCTAGGAACCCTAGCGTCTGGTGCCCCTATTTTCCCCGAGTGAACCGCGTCAAAGCATTTGCCATTACTGCAGTGACATTTGGAACCCCCGGAGGTAATCTAGCAGGTACATTAAAGTTTATATTGTTTAGCAGGAATTCTGAACAAATTGAGTCGTTTATCAAATTTATTAAAAATGCTGCATTGAGCACTAATCGCCTGCTTTCCAATGCCGGCAAATTAATTGAAGTAAATCTTACAGAATATGGGGAAAGGTTTACATTTGGATTCCATGTTGTATTACCCAGACAAAATAAAAGGAACTGTTTCTGAACAAATTCAATGCAGTTTTTCTGATAATCAGTATAGGGATCCCATATAATAGATCCATACTCCAAAATAGGCTTCACTAAGGATGTGTACAAATGTTTGGTTATTATAGGCTCTGTGAATTCCTTAGCCCAACGCTTAATAAAGGCTAGTACACCACGAGCTTTGTTTACCATCATAGTAGTATACTTGTTAAAGTTTAATTTACTATCGAAAAGAACACCTTAATCCAGGAACTCCGTAACCAATTCGAGCAGGAAGCCACCCAAAGAAAATAGACAATTATCATTAGATGGTCTTGAGAATCGCATGTGCTTACGTTTTTTTTAAGTTAACGACCTATCAATTAACATTACAGCAGTCGTAAAATTTATCCAAATCGCGTTGTAGATAATCTCTTTCGGAAATTTTAGTATTGCTTAGAAAAATCTTTACGTCATCTGCATGCATTAAAACGTTACTGAATTCTATTACGCTCGGCAAATCACTAGTGTAAACAAAATAGGACCCAAGTGGCTTCCCTGAGGAACTCCAGATTTCACGACAATATTTTGAGAGGTGACATTGTTGAATAAAACACATTGTTTCCGATCTGTTAAATATGATCTTATCCAGGTCAAGCTTTTCGGAGAGAATCCCATAAGATGGAGCTTCAGTAAAAGTAAATCATGATTAACTTTGTCAAAAGCTTTACTAAAATCAGTGTAGATAACATCAGTTTGTTGCTTATTATTAAAGCCAATATTAACAATAGTTATAAGTTGCAAAAGGTTTGTTGTTGTTGAGCAATCTTTCCTAAAACCATGTTGGTGATGCGATAATACAGATGATACTTGGTGGCTCATATTTTCCGCAATACATTTCTCAAATAGTTTTAGAATCGCACTGAGTTAGCAATACCTCGGTAATTTGTTACATCAGATTTATTTCCAGATTTAAATAGTGGAATTATGTAGGACTTTTTCCATTGTTGAGGAAAGTAACCATATTCTAGAGATTTGTTAAAAAGTATTTAAAGCGGTGTAACAATTACATTTGCGCAATAATTTAAAAGACAGGAAGGAATACCATCAGGTCCACTGTTGTACGACAGCTTAAAGCTGTTTATGGCTGATAAAATCTGTGATGTACAGATTGGAGTACGAAATTATTTTAATAGTAAAGTAAATATATAAACCATAACTGAACTAACCGGATACATACAGATGGCGCATTTATAAGGTAAACACATAAACTGATATGCAGCATAGTTTACGGCGGAACTAAAAACGTAAGGGTCTTTGGTGTCGAATGCTTTCAAAACAAAATTGAAGAAAATATTGCAAGGTCGCTAACTAAGTGGCGGGCACAGCTATTTTAGAATATAACAGCTTTAACTAGCCATTCACCACCACCCCCAACGTAGATTTTTAAAAGCCTATTGGTTCTTTACAAGAAACTTTCTGGTTGGCTAACATGAATAGGGAAGAATTTTCAGGCAACAGGTGTCTTAAAACCTATTTGGATGCTCAAATCAATTCGACCAGCCAATAAATTTTCTTTCAACTTTTTTTTGAATTTCGCCCCACTGTACAATGAATCTGAAAAAAGTCTAAATTCCTTGTGAATTTGCAACCATAAATCTCGTGTTTCTCATAATATTGTCATTTTTACTATTTTGCTGCCGTAAATGATGTTGTTGTTCATAGTGATTCAAAATAAAACAACAAAACTACCGTCATAAACTGTATGGAATTGAACGCCTCCGCCTTAGCACATTGGCAATCAGCAGAATTCAACTGCTCATAAAAGCAACAGCAGCTTTTGAGAAGAACGGACTTAGAATAATTCCCTAATGTACAATTTAGTCACAAAGTTAAAACAAATTTTCGCGTATAAATCACCTTTTGCACCATGACCCAACGTGTTGCTACGACGACACATAACATCAACAACAATTACCACAAAAGCAACAATAACATCCGAAAAAGAACAAGCAGTAGTAGAACAAGAGACAACAATAACGTTTATGGTGTTGTTGTTGCTGCCGATGTCGAAGATGATGATGAAAATGACGAAAAAAAACCAAATGTTGTAATGGTTTTGGCTGCTGCTGCTGCTACAGAGGCTGTGATTACTTTGGGAAAACAGCCATAAAAATTTCGGTATTGCAACGACATTAACAACTGGTTGCAGCCTATTGAAAAGGGAAGTAGAGGTGAAGGCATGCAAAACGTTTTATGTTTAGCAGTTAAATGATATCAGAAGTGTGCATCTGGGAATATATTTTGGGTTGTACACTTTAGTTTTTGCTTGTCTTGTCTTGTCTTCTCTTGTCTTTATTTCCTAAAACTTAAAGACTGTATTATTCATTCAGTTTGCGTTTAGATCCTCCTCGCTGCTGCTAGTTAAGGCGGTGATATTTATTGGAGCTTTTAAACTATTCTAAAAGGCATCTTTTTTAAACTAAAGCACACAAGATTTAGCTGCAAATCATGGCCCACAACTATAAAGACACAAACAGTTCTTATGGCAGCAAAAAAATTATCACAAAACAAAAAAACAGCGGCCCACAGTTTCAGTAAATGATGGCATAAAAAACAAGTAGAAAAGAAGCGTGTTTTGTTTTTCAGTTTTTCCTGGATCGAAATTGTGCCAGTAGTGTATTCGGATACATAGAAACCGTTGCAAATATCACAGCCGACATATACCCAGAGTTAAAGTCAAATTTATACAACAGGAGCTGAACACAGTACATATACAATAAACAGAATCAGATTGTAATGTTCAGTGTGACCAACGAAAGGACGTTACTGCCTTTTGCATCCAAATTCTTATAATCGCTTTAAGTGCGCTTCGCTTGTAGCGCTCAATCTAACATCAGCCTAAGCAGATTATCTAGGTAGAGCGAGAAATTAGAACATTTATTCCGACTTTCGGACCATTTTTCCAAAGAAAGTCTAGTTTTATAAAAATGCTCGACAAACAAATTACTTGACTCACGAGAAACATTTGGATGGGAAACAGTTACTTTAATAGCATATTACGGATGGGAAGAGAGTATCGTTTTTGGGTTCGGTACTCGGCGACACGGTTTGTCGACATTTGTTTTTTGAAATTTGCTTCAATAACAATAAAATGTTTCCGACAAAATGTTCGCTCGTTTGAACGCAAATGAAATCTCAAAAGAGAATTCAACATGTTTTTCTCTCAAATGTTCGCCTGTGTAAACTGGGACTTAGAATTTTTGACCAACCAGACTAGTTTCGAATAACAGAATTTATCTTCCGAAAAGGCTAGTCTCCTAGAGTAAGTTCCCCGCCAACTATTTAGCTATGAAAAATGTATCCACCAATGAGACTAGCATTCTATAGAATTATCCATCAACGTGACTTAAACTTTCTCCCAAAAGGGTAATTCTACGTCAAATCAACAAGGCACTCAAAATGACTACTTCAGATTTTATTGAAGTCAAAGTAGTCAAAGTTATCAAAATAGAAAAATATCGCTTTTTTGCATATGCGCTCGAGGATTGAATATATTCTAATTCCAGTTCTGAAGCCCTAGGAAGTTGGTTAATAGCTCATTTTAAAGGGGATTTCATGCGCTTTGATTTGATATCAATCATGAAAAAACCAAATTTTTAAAAATTTACTTTTTTTAATTTAAAAAAAGTTTTATAAAAATCTTGAAGAGAGTGTCTTTAATTTTTTTTTTTTAAATTTCTATACGTTTTTTAATATGGCTTAGTGAGTACATCATAGAAATTTCAGAACAGGAATTAGAATATATTTAAAAATTCTGCTTTATACATATACATACAAAAAATTTAAAATTCTTTGCTTGAACATAAAAGGAAAATTTGCTTAACAAAAAATTACATTAAGTAAAAAAGGCACATTTCAATATCTCTTACATACTAAAAAAATATCAGTCTTTAAGGTAAAAATATCACTCGTCAAATTCCGTGTTCGAACAATTAATATATAAGCGCTTGCTACCCATACACATTGGTTTTTCACATTGTAAACATGTGTGAGTTGTTTTTCTTTTTAATTTATTGGGACAAATGTAACATAACTTGCTTGTAGTAATCGGTTTTTGAGCAACAGGCTGGGGAAGAGAGTCAGAACCCAATATCATATGTATAACATCTCGTAGAGAACGAGTTAATCTTTGGTCGTGTTCTCTTCTTTGTAAATGTGGCACAACTAAATTTCTGGCTAGGTATTTTAAAAAGTCTGCTCTTGAAATTTCATTATAATTACGAGAAGATTGATTCAAAACATATGCATTAACTGCGCTTATATCTATTAATCTGTAGAATACAGCTAAAGGCCAACGTCGTGTACGGCGAGTACACGAGTAAATAGAACACCTTTTATCTAGCTCATCAACTCCACCTTTTGTGTTATTATAGTTAGCTATCATTTCTGGCTTATTAGTTAACAGATCGCTATCATTTCTGGCTTATTAGTTAACAGATCTTTTCCTTTTTGATGATGCATAGTAGATATTAAAATTACAGAACGATTTTTCTTGGGTACGTAAGATAAAAGCGTAACATCTTTTGTAAATCAATAAATACAACTTCCAACTGCCCTTCTTCTGTTTGGTAAAAGGTATCTCTTTTTTATTTTTTCTTAGAGTACCCAAATAAGTTAGTTGGCATTCTTTTAATTTTTCAGCCAATTGAATTGATGAGAACCCGTTATCTGCAGTGATGTTTCTGTTACTCCCTTCAATTATACTGGATAATCGCAATACAGATTGAGTTGGAACTGCAAGTTTTTTTTCATCACTTGTAAGGTTAATACCGTCTGAGTTTTTTCCGTGGTAAATATAAGCATTTGCAAGATAGCGTGTACGTGCATCCGTTAAAACCATTATTTTTATTCCATACTTACCCGGTTTCTGAGGCATATAAACCTTAAATTTGCATCTACCACTAACATTTCGTCAATACAAGCATGAGTACCTATAGAATAATTTGTTTTACAATTTGCGATTATTTTCTCAAAAATTTCTGAAATTGCAGCTAAAGGGTCGTTTGATAACCTCTCTTTTCGGTCGGAAAAATTATCAAACCGTAAACACGAAAGTATGGTTAAAAATCGAAGCCTAGACATTGTTGCTCTAAAAATATCTCTGCCGGTTCCATCAGTTGCAAATATAAGATCGATAGATTCTCGATTAGATTTAAAAATAGACGTATAAATCAACAAGCCCAAAAATGCTCTAAATTCTATTTTGTCCAAAGGCTTTGCTTCTACTTTATTCGTTGATTGAAATTTTATATCTAAGTTTTTGTTGGTGTGTTCTATAATTATATTTTCAATAGAGTTATCCAAAATTTTGACCAATACCGACAGATTATATTTTCTGATTCGTCTTCATTATTTTGGGAACCCACTGCAGTTGGTAATCTTACAATATTATGTAAAGGAGTTCTACTAAAACGTTGTGGTTGTTGTGCCGACCATTTAAAACGATTTTTTCCATAATAATAACGAGATTCTGAGTTATCATTTACTTCAACTTCGCTTTGTAGGGCTTCAGTAACTTCTTCTTCGTTGTCTACTCTTGCCATTAGAGTCATGGGTATTTCTTCTTCGCTATCCGTTTACGATACTTCTGAGCTAGTTTCACTAAAAATTTCAGTGAATAAGCTAGGATCGACGACTTCATCATCAACTTCACTTCCATCATCAGAAATCTCGTCACCGCTAAAATCCTCATCTTGCTCTAATATTCGACTGATTTCCTGAGTGCTTATATATTTTGAATGTGACATTTTTCACTATTTAATTTTCTACCTAGTATCAACAATACAATATTTTTTTTAACTCAAAACCAAACCATAAATATTTTTTTAAAAGAAAACTTACGCCAACGTAGACGTGGTAGTAAAAAAATTTTCTATGAAAAAATCACACAAACGACTATGTGGTAGTAAAAAATTTTCTACGAAAAAATAGCTCCAACGACGAGGTGTAGTAAAGTTTACACCCAAGCTCCTATAACTCTGCGTTACTGTACCCCGCGACAAAGCATACACAACTGACAATAAGAGCACAATATTATATGAGGGTACTGAGAATATAAAATTATTTGCGTGCAACAGAGAAAAGTTTTTTAGTAAATAAAAAAAAACAGTGTAAGATTTACTACCACGTCATAAGTTAAAGGTTAATCCTCGAGCGCATATGCAAAAAAGCGATATTTTCCTATTTTGATAACTGTAGAGCTAAAAAAACTGTAAGAGATAAAATTTTTCTAAAATTATATTTGGCTTCAGCAATTCAAAGAATATAAACAACAAAAGTTTCCAAAAAATCGGAAGTGGTAAATTTGGAAACAATTTTTTTTTTTTTTTTTTTGTTGATTTGCCAAAAGCGAGAATTGTTCTCTATAGTAAACTAGCTGACCCGGTCCGCTTTGCTGGCCCTAAGCAAACATTAGTGTTGTATTACCACACAATATAAATTGAGCTTTTAGCGAAATTTACGGCCTTTTAATAAAAATCCATGGAATACCTATCATAAAGTTTTTTTTACAGATTAACTTACATATGGTGTAGATATGGGCTCAATCAAAAAAGAAACGCATATATTTAAAGCAAATTGGAAATTATATTTACACATTTATTATTTCATCTTAAGGCCAGCGGATAGAGAATGTTTTTTGTTTTTTTATTTGGTGTAAAAAGGTATAAATTTTTTTTGCGTGCCAACTCGGGAGCAAGCCACATACAACTGGCCATGTGAAAAACATGAATTTTTCAAAATTAAGCCAGCAATAGTCAATTATTGGCCTTGTGCCTTGTTGATGGTAATAGCAAAGGCAAGACGCAAATGCAATTGGAATGGTAAATCGTTGGAAATCATCGGAATTCGTGGAATAAGTACTTCTTCGCCTTTAAATCTGCCACCGATGATTGTTGCCTCGATTAAATTTGGTAAACAATTTTTGATGGTCAATCTGGTTCCGTTGCGTAACTATGGTGCGTTTAAGTTGCGAATAAGAATTACCGGTGATCCAACCTTTAATGTTAGTACATGCGGTGGCATTCCGTGTGGTTCCATCCGTCAATGTTGTTCTTCATCCGTTATTGTGCCGATCGAATTGTAATTGATTAATTTTCCGGGCAGTTTCAATTGAATTTGCTTTTCGACATTATCATTTTTTGGTATCAAAATTGCACGTTCGCACCGCCAATCCGGATTTTTGTAGGAGGTTATTAGACTTGGGAATACCTTGTCGACAACGGCTTGAATATTCATTTGCATTGCGGGAACAAAATCTCATTCGTGGCGCGATTAATTGGAATTTTTTCCATATCCGATGTCCAAAAGTTGTTTTGAGAATGTTTGGGCAGACAGGTCTTGCAACGGCTGTTTTTTTTTTTTTTGTGGCATTTTAGTAAACTGTAATCGTGCAAACGAAACAATGTTTTGTTTTTTACTTTTATGACATTTTATTGATTTCACTTATAGGTTTTTAAGTTATGAACACAAAACAACAATTAACGCAAAACAAACCAAATGCAGTCAGTGAGCAATTGGAAGCAAAGTTTGTTTGAATGTACCGTTATTTTTTAACAGCGTTTGAAAAAAACTCAAAAATGTGCACAAAATTTAAGTATCTTAAATGGAAGAGTACACAAATTTATTTATCATCGATTGATAGTATAATATTATTTTTAACTTATTGTACAATTTTGCAACTTAAAGTGGTTTTACACGACGTGTATTTGTCATATGACTTGTCACTTTTCTATGTGTAAATTCTAAACACGTCGTGTAAACCCTTTCAAACATAACATGTGTATTTTCCATGTGTACAATACATATATGACATTTTGCATTAAGAACGTGTTCTAGTTTGATGTGACAAAGCATATGACATCCTGTAATGCCAACTTGATATTTTGCTATTTTAGCACTAAAAGCGTGGCAAAAGCACTACGTTTCCATCTTTGCATCAGCTGTGGTTGGAAATACAAAACTGTGTGGCGCAAAAATTATATATTAAAGGTTATGTCAGATGTAATTACACATGTACATTTGAAAGCAAAAATTATAAACCGTATGTCAAATGCCTATTTTGACAAATACATGAAATTACATATGGGGTATCAAACTGACAGGTCATATGACAAACAAACGTCGTGTAAAACCACTTTTAGTAAGCGCGGAATATCTTGTGTTATCGAGTGATGTAAATATTTTGTAAATAAACCGAAAACTCGGATTTTTGAATGCAACATTTCGAAAGTTTTAAAATTTTGATATTGGATCATTATTAACATAGGTTTTTTGTAAATATCTTCGGAACTACATTTAAGATTTAAGACTTTAATATCTCGATTTAAGACTTTAATATCTCGTTTTGAAAAACATGAGAACGGCTTTCAAAAAATTAAAATTAAATTAAAAAAAGCAAAAAAAAATAAATATACATATATGTATGTATGTATGTATGTATGTATGTATGTATGTATGTATGTATGTATGTATGTATGTATGTATGTCATTGGTGGTCCAATATGAAAATTGGATTTTGCCATGCCCCTCCGTCCGCAAACCGAAAATCAAAAATCAGACTTCACAGTGTCACAAGCCTAAAAATTCCCTGAAAATTTTATCAAAATCGGCCCAGCCGTTTTGGAGTCCATACGTTACATACATACATAAAGACATCCTGTTTTATATACATACATATGTATATAGATTTCTTTATCAATTATGCTTTGCAATGAGTTTTCCATTAAAAAAATTTTTGTCAGACTAGTTTTCTATAGAAAATGATTAGAGGATACATTTTCTATTTTTTTCTAAAGAAAATTGCTCGGCCAACTAGACTAGACTAGTTCAAAAAGTCAACGAATTATTTTTCAATATAATTTTTTACTGTCCGTGAGACAAATTTTTCTATAAAAACTTTCTTGATTGACAATAAAGTTTACTATGGCAACTTTCTCGACGAACGATATTAGTTTTCTGGAAAAAATATGATGACACTAATCTAACATCTATATAAATAAAATCAAATGTCGTTCGTTGGTATTTGCATTACTTAAAAACGGCTGCACCGATTTGGCCAGTTTTTTTTAACCCAACCCATTATTGTCGTGTATCTGGAGAACTACAACAAGTATTGTCTTGGAAATTTGCACAAGTAACTCTCAGAGTTATGTGCATAGTCTAGCAATACAGACTGGATTGGAATAGTGGGAGTGCTTCCTAACATATAAAGTAAAAAATTATTATATACTCTATCAAAAACAAATTGGATGGGAACAGTGGGCGTACTAACTTGCATATAAACTAAAACATTTTTGATGTGAGAATAGTAAGCGTTTTCGAGTTGGTTTGCTATACCTTTAATCCAAATGTTTATTGTATTTTTTTTTCGAATTGGTGTAGCGAAGCGCACCGGGGATAGCTAGTTTTCAAAAACAAAAACGAAACTCTGTACAAAATTTTTGTACGAATGAGACTAGTTTTTTTTTTTAACAAAATTTCTCCGCAGTGGGACCTATTTTCTACACAATATTTCTCAACCAACTAGACTAGTTTTCGGTAGGAAACTTCTTTGCCAAAGACACCAGTGTTATATGGAAAATTACTCCACCAACGTCACCATTTTTTATAGAAAATTTTTTGTACTTGTTAGAGCCATTATTATAACTTTCCAAAAGCTAAAGTTAGGTTTTTATCGGATAGATAAGTAGTTTTTCGTTATAATTAAGCTATAAATAACCTTTAACTATCACGTGCTTTAAAGGCATGTTATAGTAATGAGCCTTACCCTCGTAATTATAACAAAAAACTACTTACATATATCTCCGATAAAATCCTAACTTTAGCTACTGGCAAGTTATAATAATCGGCCAAGGGCGTCCTGACAATATTTTGCTCTATTTTGCTTTGAAAGTATTCCACACCAATTGTAAGACTCTTACTTTTATAGTGCTTCAGTTATGGTTTATGTATTTACTTTCTATAAAGGTACCCATGCCTGGATAAAATTCTAAAATCTATAAAAATTCTAAAAATTATTTAAAGCTCTGTAAGAGGTGTTTCAAATATTTTAGTAATATTTTAATTGTAATTAAAATCAAATACAAATTTTATTCAATTGGCTATTTGGGAGTAAGTAATTAATATTTTTTCCTTATTTTAAAACAGCGCCATCTGTTGCGCCACCGTGTTTAAAATATCCCACTTTAAAAAAAAGATTCCTTAAAGTATGCAGTGTCTTTAAATCGGTACAAAAAAGTATGCGTACTTTTACTGCCTTTTCTCTTTATTATCTCTTGATAATAAGGTATTTTTGTGGAATAAAAGTATCCTATATTGGAATCAGGATGCTAAAGTACCTCCTCACAAAGTGTTGCTGAAATCCATTCAAATACATATTTTCTTTATATAAAGGTATCCAGCCTTGGATACAATTCTAAAAATTAGTGTAAAGCTTTGTTAAAGGTGTTTAAAATATTTAAATAACAGTGTAATTCCACAAAGTAAAAATACAAATCAAATACAAATTTTATTCTATTGGAAATAGTTTTTAAAATATAACACTTTCAAAAAAAAGGTGTGCAACCGTGGTTAAAATATCCCAGTTTTAAACCGTAATTTTCAGTACCTTTAAACCGGAAATTGCGTTTTTTCACTGCTTTTTCTCTACTTTCCCTTGAAAATGAGATATCTTTGCGGGAAAAAAGCACTCGATATTGGAATTAGCATTCTAAAGTACCTCCTCACAAAATTTTGTTAAAATCCATCCAGTAGTTTTTACGTGATGCGAACACAAATGAAAAGCAGATAGACGGACAGACAGACAGACGCAAATGAGTTACTATTTTATTATATGTTTAGATTAACGTGAATCGTTTGATAAAATGGGCTAATTCCATGTTGGTCACATTACTATTGGGTGGACATTTCTCTTGGGAATTATATTTTGAAGTTTCCAATGTCAAATGTACTCGTTTTAAAATTTCTTAAGTTGAAACTTAAAGAATCATGTCAAGTACAAGCAGCATACACAGTTGGTAGATTTTTTTATGCTGTTTTTTTTCCTTTTTGTTAAAAAAAAAGCGTTGGCTTCTTTGATTTTTCAACTGATACGAGATCGGGTACTAAAATTCACTGAATGAAATATACTTAGGAATAACAAGCGGCAAGGAGAGTTTGCTTTAAACGACAGTGGCAGGCAGCGGCAGCAACATTGTTACAGCGACAGAATATAAACAACAAAATAACAGCATGATTTTTTCTTGATTTTAAATATTTGTTGTTGTCGTTGTTGTATCAATATCTCTCAGCGTGCATGCTCGAGTTCATGACATTATTGTGTCGTCAATGAATTGTGTTTAAATTGCTGTTATTGCAATTTCTATGTTTGAATTGCAATAAGGTTTGCATTTTTTTGTTATTCTTCAGGATTTTTTTTTTTTTTTTGGTTTTGTCATTTTTGTTGTTATTGCATTAGTTCGATTTCTATAATGTTTTGTTGTAATTGTCGTAGTAGTTGTTGTTCGATATGTTAAAGTTTTTAGCTTGTTGCCAGTAATTGTTCATGTTATTGATTACAGATTTGCTTAAAATCTTGTTGTATTCGTTTTATTTGTTTATTGGATTTGTAGCTGTTGCTTTTATGTAAAACTTTTGCATAAATTTACAAAAATTTGATAAAACATGCGATATATAATCAAAAAGAAATTTCATTTGCTTTTTCTCTCCTTTAATTTTCTAGTTCAGGCAAATATTTGGGTTATTTTATGTTGCTTGTAGAATTTGTTTTGTAACTTAATGTAAATATAAAAGAGACTTAGGGCACATACCTACAATCAAATTAAAAGTCTTGTTTCTAAGTATATGTTTTTTTGGCCTAAATAGTTTTGCAGTAAAATAAATTAAAATTGCTTTTATGTATAGAAAAAAGTTCGTTAAGAAAGATTTTAAACTGTTTTGAAATATACAAAAAAAAATTGTAAAGATTAATAAAAAAAACAACCTATTTCCTTCTAAGCCGGCAAGATTTATTACTGATTACCGGCAATCATTAGGTTTGATATCGATTTCGGTAACACCTGGCAACCTAAACCCTTTGCCATCTAAACACATTATTTATCAACCCTCACTTCTCAAGCAATTTTGCACGCAGGTATTAATTCAACCTGTTGTCTGTTGTCCTGCTGTCCGCAAGTAGCTTTCCCTGTCATCTTTCAAGATATGTACCCTCAGACTTTTTAAATGTTGTTTTTGCAAAATCCTGAGAATTGCCCCTCTTCCCTAGATTTCCGGAAGTCAAAAACGTCTTGAAGCGTAAGTGGAAAAAATATTTTTTTCGTTTAATAATTCAAAGAATCGAAAAGCTTTTTCATAAAAAAAAGTCAAAAAAGATACATTGATGTGTTGTCTATAATTACGTACCCAAGTACTAAACTGCTATAAAATAATTTTACCCAGCCATATTTCTTTCCACTCCTCCTTAAACCCTACACCCTTTTATCATTGATTGATCGTTTTAAATAACTGTTGTCATACCTTTCGGTGCAGACCGTCGGCACTGGCTGTTGTTTTTTTTTTTGTACGTTTGACGAGCGCTTTCGATGTAAAGACATCATTTTCAAGCCGCATTTAAAATAGTACTTTCGATGTGAAGACATCATTTTCAAGCCGCGTTTAAAATAGTACTATTTTTACTCGCCAAACGTACCAAAACAACAGCCAGTGACGACGGTATTCACCCAAAGGTATGACAACAGTATTTTATTTACCGGCGGAACAAATCCAATTAATTTAATACCAGGGGCCGAATTACCGCATACGTGATCGAGTAAAATTGTTCGTAAATTTTCTTTTTGGGATTATGGCATTCGTTATCGAACAAGTTCTATCGAAATTTCTGATTATAGCATTCGATAACGAGTACATAATCGAGTACCAGCTGTTTAAAACTCACTCGTTAGCTCTGTGTCAATCGAAATTAATATTTTTTAAGTTTTGTGTGCAAAAAAGGCGAAAATGTAATATAAATGCATATTTTATACAATAAAACTATTTAATACAGCTATATTCGTTTTAGGACAAATATAAACAAAATAAATGGTAAACAAAAAGATGTTTTGGCTGAGTATATGTTGGAGCACCCAAACTTGGCAAAAAATATATTACCAAATTGCAGCCAAGGAAAGGCAACAGCCAAGCGTTTATCATTTCCAACAGTATGTTGGAATCCTCCACATGCTAAAAGAGATATGGCTGCAGCCAATTGTAGCCATGGTGGAAGTGCGATAGACATATGTTCTTCGAAACACAGCTCGGAAAGAAGAAAATTAAACGCCTCTTTTGAAAGCCGGAAACGTTTAATTAATCTAAAACATATAAAGAAATAAAAAAGGATAATAGAATATTGCAATTTACTTACGCATTTGGCAGCAATGACATTGGATCACTTTTATCTCGCATTTCTCTTCTAATACGTAATGTATTAGGATTGTCTTCAGAATCAGAAGACGATAAACACAACAAGAGGAATGTAGCCATTTTTTTTAAACAATTATATTTGCTTTTGCACAATATGTATTTTATTTCACAAAAATTTATTTAAAAAACCCACCAAAATTTTTTTATTTTCTTTTATTAGCTTGAATTGCAATAAACATTTGACAGCTTTGTTTTCATTGCATTCCAATATAAAAAACAATCTAGTACAATTTATAAAAATTTCGATACGTTAGCTTTCGAGTGCAGTAATCAATCCATTCGATACGTTTCGAAATTTTATTCGATACGAAAGCCTACTCGATCACGAATGCTGTAATTCGGCCCCAGTTTTAAATAACATTGGTACTCTCTTTTTTACTTAATGAAAATAATCAAAAAATATTTTCTATTAAGCAAAGTTGGGTCAAAAACGTCGAATTATGGCGTTCAGGCATAACTTTATTATTTAAACTTTATTGTCTTTTTATAATTTAATAGCTGGAGTTATTATTTTGTAGGGAGGATACAGACCACTTAATTCATGGGCCCCTTTTAAACCCCCCCCCCCCCCCCCTCATTCCCCAATGATTTCTGGTATCCGACTGTAAATTTACGAATACCTTACTTTCATTGAGTCTCATGCTGTCACTATGAGCTTAGTGATTTCAGAATAGCTTAGTGATTTCAGAATAGCGACTGATACATGTCGACATTTTTTCTCATCACAGAGTCTATGGTAATTGCTAACATTTGCTTATGGCTAAATCTAAAAGCTAAATCTAAAAGCTTTTTATGTTAGCCTTTTTCCAGGCACAGTCTGTAAGTATCGTCTTACCTCGATTTTTAACTTGGCCAGATATTACTTCAGAGTCCGTGAAAAATTCCAAAGTCTTTGGTGGGAATCGAAACCAAACCCCGAACTGATAGACTAGACACACTACGTAATAGCCCACCGAGACACCCATGGCTGGAGTTAAGTAGTGACCAAATTTTAATTCATATGCGAGAAAGTTTGGTATTAATCGGTTTTCTTAAATTTCGTTTTGTGATCAATTAACACTAAGTTAGTTATTAATAATGAGCCTTAGAGAGGTAAAGATATCTTGAGTTAAATTATTCTGTAAAGTGAAGTTTATCTCTTTTCCGTTTGCCCAACCTACCTGTAAAATAAAATTTTCAGTCGATCCTAAGTTGTCATAAAGTAAAAATATTGTTGCAAAATGTTTGGCTCTTGAAGATCGCTGGTATTTACTTTGAAATGAGAAGCGTAATTTGAGAATTGACATAAAAAAAATAATTTTAATTATTTTCCTCCTTAAAATATATGGCCGTCGAAAGCAACCGGCACGTTATTGATGAAGTATGTTCTAATAAACTGCAATAAATATGTTAAAATTGGAACGCTAAGATACGTCATGTAAGTATCAGCCACTATGACTGACTGCATGCTAAAAATTACCTTTTGTTTTATTAATGTAGGGGGAATATTGAAGCAGACAACTTCCATAATGGATCCCTTTTCCACCTCCTTCCGTCCTCTATGATTGCAGGCAACCGAAATTTAATTTACCGCAACATGCTTACATTGAGTCACGAGATACAACCAGCCTTTAATCTTTACTTTAGTGATTTCAGACTGTTTACTGGTCGGTCTTCTTTCTCATCACGCAGTTTCTAATAGTTGCTAGCATTTGTTTAAGGCTCAGGTGTCCCATGGCATCCACATTTAACAGGCTTCTACCAGTCTAAGCCTTATGATAGCCAGTGCTCGACATTGACACACAATGTGCGCTGCCGTCTCAGCCTCTCTCTTTTCCCTCTCCTCTTGTGCCAGTGCCTCTCTCTTTTAATCATAAGCTGCAAGACTCCGACTAGACGTTGAATGATCGCTTTGACGAGCCTGCTTCCGAAAAGGCTTTACCTAAGCCCACAGGACCAGGTGCGTCCAATGCATCCACATTTACCTCCATAGAAACAGGAATATCTCTTTCGATATCTTCCCTTGGACAGTGGCAACCGGAGTTCCTAAAGGGATTAATCTCTGCACCTCTAACGAGGCTTCCTTATCCATCCCTATCGAAATATCCCGGTTCAACGCCATAGGAGAACCTTTAAAGATTATCCTATTCACCCCTTATGATGCGCTCCCTTCTGAATTCTTCCCTAGGCGATATTTGGAGAAAACGATGTCCACCCACACAGAGCTCCTTATGCGTGGGTAAATTTACATTGAAACTGGATGTCGACTGCTATCCAGAGTTCGCATACTAAGGCGAAGCACCCTTTTTTTCACTTTTAATCATAAGCTGCAAGACTCCGACTGACTAGACGTTGAATGATCGCTTTGACGAGCCTGCTTCCGAAAAGGCTTTACCTAAGCACACAGGGCCAGGTGCGTCCAATTCATCCGTATTTGCCTCCATAGCCACAGGAATATCTACATAGACTGACCAGTCCAGCCATTGCGAGGTTTCTTTGTCATTCTCTTTCGATATCTTCCCTTGGTCAGTGGCAACCGGAGTTCCTAAAGGGATTAATCTCTGCACTTCTAACGAGGTTTCCTAATCCATCCCTATCGAAATATCCCGGTTCAACGCCATAGGAGAACCTTTAGAGATTAACCTGTTCACCCCTTGCGAGGCGGTAATGTCCATCTCTTCTGAATTTTTCCCTAGGCCATTATTGGAGAAAACGTTGTCCACCCATAAAGAGCTCCTTATGCATGGGTAAGTCTACATTGAAACTGGATGTCGACCGCTATCCAGAGTTTGCATACTAAGGCCAAGCACCCTCTTGACCACGCATCCCTGGCGTATGCTGTTCCACCATATATTAGGGGAGCTGTTAACGACTAGTCCACTTTAATCGCTAACTAATCACTTAAGTTCTCGGCACTGCTACCAACCACCTTAACCTTACAAGTGGGAAAAGTTACCTCTAAAACATGGCCAATTTAATGGATTCGACAACAAATTATAAAAGAAAAAAATATTATTGTTTTACTTCCAGAAAGAGTTTTCCGCCTTTAAAATAAAAAAATCTATTTTGAAAATCGACAAATATGTTTTGTACATCTACGGCGAAAAACTTACTTTTTTTAGGTATATTAATTTTACTCGATATAGAAAGGCCCTGGCCTTTACAACAACTCGATATCGCAGCTTATATGCATTATAATCGGACACTGTATGATTAGGTGCATTTCGAAATGTATGAAGCTGCCTGGATAAGGAACAAAAGGTTTTATAGCTTATCTGCGCCTGTCTGCCTCAACAAGAACACAGACTCAAATATTTGATCCTTTTCGGACCTGATGGTTCTTACGGACTGGTGATGATGGGGATCTTTAGAAACTGTGCGGGATATAGCCATCAGAGCACCACAGTAGGCCTCAATGGCCTTCCAATGATCTCGCGTAACCTAACACAAACATATTTACTTCTGACTTCTACTTAAGTAGTATAATTTACAAATTCTCTAATAAATAAAATAAAACATTTACAAAATGACATGACCAAAAACAACAGACGTTATGTAAATGTTCATGTATGTTAATGATTTAGAGAAGTGATGGTAGTTTTTTTTTTATTTGCAACCAATTTGGTGAGTTATAAACATCACTTCTACTCGCTGCAAGTGTGCATTGTTGAAACATCTTCATTTTCGAAAGGAAACAAAAAAGGAAGAATTTTATTATAATTTTTTCAAAAGTGCTGGTTCTTGGTGTTTTTTTTTTTTCACTAAATATAAGACGCATACAGCGTTTGTATATATTCCAAAAGCTGTTGAGCATTTTAAAATTTACATAATGTATTGGATTTGAGTCATGAGAAAAGCTCAGTGGGTTAATCAAGTAGTTTATATGCGTTTAAAAGAAAAAGAAGTTTTATTCAAAAAACAACAAATATATTTAATGGCCAAAAATTTTGGCAATAAATAGACAACAACATACAAATAAAATATTGTTTGTTGCCTTTTCTTTTTTTTATAGTTTCAATGTCGTGTTTTATTATTGATTTGTAGTTTCATTTAAATCCTTTTGTTTGATTTAAAACTTTTGCACATAAAACTATGATGCTGTTGTTAAATGTTTTGCTATTTTCTCTATTTAAGGCAGTATTTGAATTTAAATATATAAAAGATAGAGAAATAGAAATTGTTTTCGGTTGCAAGTAGGGTTTATAGTTGCCAAGTGATTTATGAATGTGTTTAGGCCATTTTTGGTAGTACATCTCCGTTTTTTCTCATATTTTGTTAGTAAAGTGTAGCCAAAAAAAGCTTGTCTTTTGTTGGAGCATTATTACATTTATTTTTCATTTATTTTCTACTTCGTTTCATCTTCATCGTGACTCGCTTTGTTAAGGTATTTTTAATATGTTTCTTTTTGTTTTCCGCATTTTTTTAAAAAGAATTTAAGGCCTTTAAAAATGTGGTCAATTGGTCATACTGGTATTTAAATTGAATTATGATCTCCATTGAACCTGAAACAATCATTTATTGTTATAAAAAGAATTTATATCCCGCTCTATGAATCTTTTATAGTTTACTTTAAATATTTTATATATTTTTTTTACTTTAAATATTTATGACTTTGCAAAAAAAGTTCTTGGCAGCTTAAAAATATATTTTCCTAAATTCTGTGTGGTCTTTTTATAATTAACTTTAAATTTGATTTTAAATAGTTGGTATGAGCAAAATATTCTTAAAATCGCTGTTGCCATAACTGATGGTTTTTAGAAATTATATTATAACAATTTCAAACTGTGGTAAATTCTTCTATTTTTATTTATTTTAGAAATCATAACAATACTAGAGCGAAATCGTTTAAGTTATCAGAAGAACTCATTTAAAATCCGCCGGGCCACTGTACCTACTGTAAAATAAATAAACAAAACATAAGTTCGGTTTTTTTATTATACAGTGTAGAGATTATTTGAATTTAAATACTAATCAATAAAAAACACACGCAAAGAATTTAATTATATGGTTATATTCAAACCATATTTACATACATACATACATACATACATACATACATACATACATACATACATACATACATACATACATACATACATACATACATACATACATACATACATACATACATACATACATACATACATACATACATACATACATACATACATACATACATACATACATACATAAATACATACATACATACATACATACATACATACATACATACATACATACATACATACATACATACATACATACATACATACATACATACATACATACATACATACATACATACATACATACATACATATGTACATACATTGTTACATAGAAAATAGTATGGTTGCCGTGACTATACAATAACCATTGTATTTCTTTGCGTACAAACTATTGTTAAATTTGGGGAGAAAAATGTTTTCGAAAGATTAAAATTTCTATAAAGAAGTTTCTTATTGGGAATAGCTACTTATAGAAAAACAAGTAGTATTAAAAATACTTACCGCACGCAAATAAAACCCACGGTTATGGTATGTTCACAGGAACCACATTATGTTCTCTGCAACAATATACAAAAAAGTTTTTGTTGTTTGTAACTTTACTGTGGTCCCGATAAAAATGTTTTGGTTAAAATTTTATCATTTAATGGTTACTACGCACAAAAACTGCAACATGGTTGGTTTTAACTATTTAATTTTTACTCTACAACCAAAGTTTTTTCGTTTCTAACCAAACAATTTTTAAAAATAAATATTATTTGTTTGTTTATGTCATCAGGAGTTTATTGGTTTGTGCTTTAAAAAAAATAATAAAAAATGTATAAATTATTGTTGCGGGAATTTAATCTACACAACTACTAAATATTTAATTATTTCTTTCTCGCTGTTGAATTGAGCGCGTGCCAACCATCTTATCTACAGACTCCACCATTGAGACCGGTGTTGATGTTGTTCTTAATCACCGTGCACAATAATGCTTTCCTTTCGAAGACAAGAAAGACTTCACTTTTTACTTGAAAAACTACACGAAAAAGGTGTTGGCTGAATTGGAAAAGAGATCCCCTGGTCAAATTAATGTCTTTAGGAACAACATAAACAAAGTAATGAAAGAAATCGTGAGCCGTTTTAAGGATTTACAATTCTTTACTGGTAAATCCATGAACTGCGATGGTATGGGCCATGTGCGAATGCCGTGAAATGGATGGCCAAAGTATTTCCGCCCTTATGAAACACGGTTTGGAAGAAGAAAGTTGCTATTTAAATTTACTTATGTACGTATTCATAAAATCTTCCGTATTTTATATAAAATCATTAATAAAAAATAATAAATAACTTTGTAATTTAAAATGGAAAAAAATGGCATGTCCATTTCATATTTTTTAACCGTACTATAATCGTTAATTTAACCATAATATTTTAATGTTCAACAATACTATGGTTTCACTACAACCATATAATTTAACCATAATAGGTTGGTCTTAGATTATGGTTACCTCAACCATGTTTTTTCTTCGCGTGCGTTTGGAAAATATTTTTACTTATTTCTTATACTAACTAAACTGTGTAGTTTAAATTAATTCAGAAAACATTTTGTTATGACTACCATACAAGCGTAGTTATAAATTATATTTAAACAGAAAACTAAACAATACAATTTTAATACAAACTTGATTAAATAAAAACATATTTGTTCATGATAGCTTTTACTCTTATTCTTTGTAACAAAAGAACCGCATTGCAGGGTAAGTCATTTTCTTTTCTCCATCTTTTTATATCACCAAATTAAAAGATTTTATAACATCACTGATGTTTTTATTGGATCATCCGACGTTTTACCAATTTCTTGAACAGGAGTAGTTTCAATTTCTACCTCAGGATTTTGTTCAAGGTTAAATGGATGACTTGCCTCGCTTGTTCACTTGTATTTAACAGAAATTCACTTTAATACTGGCCGTACAAAACACAAACATATTGGGTGCCTCAATAGACCGATTGGTCTATCAGTTTGGAGGTTGCCAAAGGTGTTTTCTGCAGACAAACAAAAAGAGGTAGTGTTGCCTTAAGACAAAAATAACAGAATTTCTTACAATTTGAGGTTATGTTGTTGTGAACAGCTGATTTTACTTCTGAATTGGTCTAAATTTAACACAAACATTTACGATAGCTTTACAAAAATAAGTTGCTTACACAGAACAGTTGAACTTCTATATAAAAAAATGTTGCTAATAGAGAGGTTCCATATATAGAGCTTTCACTGTAATACTATCTTTTGACTTCTACTCTAGAAAGGTTATCTTTATTGTGTTATCTTCTTCTTGTGTTTTTGTTATAATATTTCACAAACGTGCTAAAGGCTCTTATTCGTGGCCTTTTAGATCTTGTAAGATGTGACGTCAGTAAAAGTTTGGTTATTCCAACAAGCGAGATTAAGGTCAAAACCAATACGTTTTTTTCTAGATTTGTATGGAAGGTAAAGCGTTTAAGAAAAACAATATGTTTTATCATTTTCCAAACTAAACTATAAATTTTTGTTATTTTTGCTTTGAAATTTTTAAATGGGGTTGCAAATATATTGGCAACCCCAAGTATTGTCGATATATTTGTATCGGATAACTTCCTACTTTTAAAAAACAAGATTGTAAACATTTTTTCATATTTTATTTATTGTGTCTTCAATACATTTAAACTAACAACAAGTAATCATATCTTAAGTCTAGAAGACAAAAAGGAATACCAAAATAAACAAAAAAATATATACGAGTATTTGTTAAGTCAAGATAGTGAAATTGTGAAGGGGTTATCCTTCTGATGTTTGGTCAATACTTGAATGCTCATCGATCATTTAGAATGTTAGGAGCTACGAATTTCAGTGGGTGTTACATTTTTGTTAAATATATTCCAGCATGTTTCGCTATTTCTATTTTAATTTATGGCACGTTTAGCTCATTCTGAAATATTCGAGTTTTTTTTATATACACGGGTGGCGACTTATTTTGAGACCTTTGAATAAATACCTCATCACCATATTGGTTTCAATCACAATAAGCGTCAAATCACTATAAGGATCATATCGCCATAAGGATAAAATTTGTAAAATATCAATTTGCAATCCAAGTCAATACTTTCTACGAATAAATCAATTAATTAGCGCTGCTTTGCCTTCCGAGTGTTGAGACATTATTTGCGTTTTGATTCGACAGGGAGGACAGGGTGAATGTTATGTGAGCACATTTTGTTCTTTAACCATTTTTAATCAGCACTTAAAAAGAAATATGTATGTGCTTTTGTGTAAATATCAGGTATGCTACTTGCGGTCTTTTTAAAAATGCTTAGAAAAGCAGTTTCTTCAGCAATTGTCGACGTGTGAACTCGACTGGCAGTAGTCCAAAGTACACAGCACATATAATAAATCAGTCAAGTGCGAGTTAGCCTCACACACGTAGGTTCCGTACTATGTTTAGTACAACTTTAAAAATTCAACTTGTTAATTTTTTTATGTCTTATGGGTACCCTTTATTTTAATATTAAAGTCATATTCGCTAAAATTGCATCATTATTGGAACACCCTTTAAATTTTAGTAATTATTGTTATAGCGACCATACCATGGTAATACACTTTCTATAAAAATATTAGGATCCTACCCATGGTGGTTCAAAAATAAGGTAATATTCGTGAAAAACATGTCACTAATGGATACCCTTAAATTTTTAGTAATTGTTTATTACAATTTATAAAATAAGGCTATTTACGTCAAAATCATGTCACTCTCGGAACACCCTTTAATTTTATTATTTGTAATAGTGGCCATGGAAATTTCCTTCTATAAATATATGACTCTTGATATATTTATAGAAAGGGAATACCTACTACGATTAAAAAAATAAGTCACTATATGTGAAACATGTCATTGCTGCAACACCATTTAATTTTTAGTAATTGTCATATCGGCCGTTGCAACACATCTTCTATACAAAATTTCAAGAGTATACCTATTACGGTTCAAGAAATAAGGCGTTATACATGCAAATCACGTTACTGCCCGCAAACCCTTTAATTTTTATTGCTTTTTTTTATAGGGCTCATTGCAATACCCCATCTGTGAAAATTTAAAGAGTCTACCTATTATGGTTAAAAAATTAGGCCATATTCATGCAAATCAAACCACTATCGGAACACCCTTTAATTTTTAGGTTTATTTTATATACTTGTTTATATAGCGAACAAAGTTTTAATTACTGTTTGCAAATTTTAAGTGTACGCCTCCTACAGTTCAAGAAATAAACTCATATACGTGAATAACACGTCTCTGTCGGAACGCCTTATAAGTTTTAGTTTTTGTGCTATAGCGGCAACAGCTATACATCATCTGTTAAAATTTCAGAAGTCTACCTATTACGGTTCCAGAGATAAAAGGCGCTAACAGACGGACAGAGGGAAACAATAGGGTTACGTGTTAACCTTTTGGGCACGGAACGCTAAAAATGAATCCTAATGTACTACCCTGGTACTTGATAAAACAGCAAGCAATTTTAAGGATCGGGGCTAAGTTTAATGTTACACCATTAACACAAGTCCAATGTAAAAACATATCTGATTTTTAACTTATTTTTAACTTAAAAAATATTTGTGTTTTACATTCCTAATAATTTGAGTCATATTCTCAATATAATGACAGCAATGTAAAACCTTATTCCAGTCGTTTCACATGCCGATATACCGTTTAGAAGCCAAACTTCGAGTACTTCAGTTGCAGTAGTAGATACAAAGATTAATTTCTTTCTTTTCGCTTTAAGAGCAAAATCATTTCGTAACGTCAAGGAATTTCAATTCACATTAAAACTTTCTGCTTAGATCCAAGATATACGTAACAGTTTTTCATAAGGTGATGCACGATTTCCTTTCGATTCTTATACGTTTTCATGTTATATTATTTCATTCGACAATTGAGAATGCCTTTAATAAGTAATAGTGCTATATTCGGCCATGTCGAATCTTATTATGTTTCTTTGAAAATTTTTTGTAAATTTTCTTGAAAAATTTTTGGAGAATTTTTTTTTTGAAAATTGTTTGTTAATTTTTTTTTTTGGAAACTTTGTAATAATCTTTTTTAAAATTTTGTTTTAAAAATTTTTTGGAAATTTTGTGTAAATTTTTTTAAATTTTTTTCTTTAATTTTTTGTAAAAATATTGTTGCAAATTTTTTTTAAGACCTTTCTGCAATCTTTGTTGCGTTAGAATAGGGAGACTTAAGCAAAAAAATCCTTTAAAAAAATTTCCTTATTGGGCCTATTGACTGCTTCTGGTTTGGCTACCTCTATATATATTGCCTTCTATAAAGGTCTTTAAGACCTATCAAAGCAGAAAAACTTTACCAACCTAAAACTAAACACTAAATCGGCCCTCACAGGCGGTTATTGATCCCCCAAGAAATATATGCACCCCTTGCGGTCTATCATTCGTAATATTTATATCACAAAAAAAGCGAAAGAGAATCATTAAAACCGAAAAAAATTAAAAAAAAATATGAAAAAATATAGGTGGGCGTGAGTGCCCCTAGCCTTCCGGGGCACTCACGTAAAAACTAATTTTTCAGTAGTTTGGAATTTGCATTTTTGTCACTCTTATTTTTTTATTTTTGTTAAAAAAAACCTCAATAATATTTTAGTGGATAGAAGGTTAACCAGAATTTACAAAGATAGAAAGCACAAATAAGGCTTTTATTTTAATCTTAATGATGGATGGATGCCACATGTTGTTTTTTCCATCCTTTATTTTTACTGTTGTTTTTGTCTAAAAGATTCGAAGAAAGCAATAAATTATTTTTATAGTCATTCTTTTTATTGATATCTCGTTCATTATTTGATTGTGGTAGGAAGACACAAAGGCTATTGTTGGAATGGAGGTGACTGTTTTATTTTTGAACAAGTAGTTAAATTTTTTTCACATTTTTTAGGTGAAGGTGGATGACAGCAACATGCACAAATTGAGGATGAAAACAGCAAAGACCATTAACATTTAATGTTACTGGGTCAAAAATACAGTTGATGGACTTTTCTTGTAAAAGATTTTTTTTCTCTCTTTATGTTGCAATCAGATATAAAAAGTACAATAAAAACCTGTTGTTTTTAGGCAAGGCACATAATGTTATTCATACTAATATAAAATAAAGCATAAATTACAAATAAATTTTACGAAAAATTGTATTTATATTAATTGCATATTCGAGTATACATACATAACTTCCTTCCACTCCTGTAAGAAGAAATTTTGTCAATTTTACAGGGAATATATCTTAAGAAAAATTATCCGTTTTACAGAGATTAATTGTTCGGAAATACTATCCGTGCAATATCAGGATGTTACTTAGTGGCATTCGCAAAATGCTTAGAAAAGCACTATCCTCAGCAAATACCGATGTGTAAACTCGATTGGCAGTAGTTCGAGTTATACAGCACTCGTCAAAAGAGTACCAAGATACTACCCTGGAGCTTAAAAAATCTCCTTATTTAATCTGTATGTGAATAGTCAGAAAGGATTGCATCCATAGACTAATAATAATATTTATAATAATAACAAACTAATTATTGGTATAAAACAAATCCTAAACTTAAAAATCAGTAAAATAACTTTCTGACAGCTTATAATGGGTGATTTTTTTGAGGTTAGGATTTTCATGCATTAGTATTTGACAGATCACGTGAGATTTCAGACATGGTGCCAAAGAGAAAGATGCTCAGTATGCTTTGACATTTCATCATGAATAGACTTACTAACGAGCAACGCTTGCAAATCATTGAATTTTATTACCAAAATCAGTGTTCGGTTCGAAATGTTCAAATGTGACAAATTTTGTTCAGCGATGAGGCTCATTTCTGGTTGAATGGCTACGTAAATAAGCAAAATTGCCGCATTTGGAGTGAAGAGCAACCAGAAGCCGTTCAAGAACTGCCCATGCATCCCGAAAAATGCACTGTTTGGTGTGGTTTGTACGCTGGTGGAATCATTGGACCGTATTTTTTCAAAGATGCTGTTGGACGCAACGTTACGGTGAATGCTAACAAACTTTTTGTTGCCAAAAATGGAACAACTGAACTTGGTTGACATGTGGTTTCAAAAAGATGGCGCTACATGCCACACAGCTCGCGATTCTATGGCCATTTTGAGGGAAAACTTCGGAGAACAATTCATCTCAAGAAATGGACCGGTAAGTTGGCCACCAAGATCATGCGATTTGACGCCTTTAGACTATTTTTTGTGGGGCTACGTCAAGTCTAAAGTCTACAGAAATAAGCCAGCAACTATTCCAGCTTTGGAAGACAATATTTCCGAAGAAATTCGGGCTATTCCGGCCGAAATGCTCGAAAAAGTTGCTCAAAATTGGACTTTCCGAATGGACCACCTAAGACGCAGCCGCGGTCAACATTTAAATGAAATTATCTTCAAAAAGTAAATGTCATGGACCAATCTAACGTTTCAAATAAAGAACCGATGAGATTTTGATGAATTTTATGCGTTTTTTTTAAAAAAAAAGTTCTCAAGCTCTTAAAAAATCACTCGTTAGAAGTTTTTGAGGATTTTTGATTATCTTGTAAATCCTTCGTGCTATTCCTTGAGAAACAACCAATTTTGAGGATCGGGCGGGGCTAATTTTAAAGGTGCAACATTAACACAAGCCGCATTTTCTTACATAGTAAACTGTTCCAGAGACAAATAGTGTGTAAAAAAAATTTACGCTTAGATATAGGGTAATTAAGTCGTGGCTATATATGTCTATTACCACGATTACAGTGATCCTCCTTATAACACGGTGAATTGGTTCCGCGTTACAGGAAAACGCGTTATACGAGTATTCTCGTACAATGCGTTTGTATGACCCCGTAAAACGCGTTATGTACAAATGATTCACGTTTAACTTTTCTTGTTTAAGGGATTTAAATCAAATATTAAGAAAAAAAACTATGTTATGAACAAAATATGTGCGTTTTATTAAAATCAAAGTAAGAACATTTTAAATAAGAAGCATTTGTAGCTAAACACAGTTAAAAAAAATTACATAATTTGAAAAACAGTTTTATTACATATTTATTCGGCGTTTTTGAAATATCTGAATTAACGTTCCACCGACATCTTTTTTAATATAATGTTCAAGGTATTTACTATTTGATATTTTGCTATTTTCTTTACTTAAGAGCATATCTTTTTGTTCGTCTGTATTAAAATTAAAAGTACACTATTTAATGATTCTTCGTTTTCAATTTTATATTTTTTTTTTGCATTTTTACAATGCAAGAAACAGTGTTGAATATTTATTTTAAATGCAATCAAGTACGTGTCAGACTTACAGACGTAGGATTCCGTTCTACCATAGATAACTTAAAGATTACAAGTTATAAATTTTTTTTTATTTACGTCATATGGGGCACCGTATAATTTTTAATTATTTTCTACACTAGAGAATAGCACTAAATACCCTGTTTAAATATTAAGTGTGTCTTCCTATAACGTTTTGAAAAGAAGGCCAAATTCCTCAAATTCGTGAGATCTAGGGAACACCCATTTTTATTCATTTTATTTTCGTTACTTATTGCAATAGATAATGCAAAATGTATTCGGTGTAAAATTCAAGTCAGCCTATTACTGGTTTAATATAAGGTCATATATGTCACCTTTGAAACACACTTTAATTTTAGGTTTAATTGTACTTTTTATAAGGGAAAAATATATTCATAATTTGTTTAGATTATGTCGCAAGCTTTTAATTTTTTCTATAGTTTTTGCTATGGCGGACACAATTCAAAACATTATTTATAGTTAACCCTAGTCCTTATACCCGAGTACTGGTGTGGCCACTGACACTCTGGAGTAATACACCTCCTAAATGGTTTACACTTCTCTATTGAAATTTCGTATCTAAGGAAATGGCAAAATTCTGGCTCAACTGACACCCCAGTTACTATCCTAGGATCTATGAGCTTCTTAAGCCCCAAGAACGTATACCCAAGTACTTATGTGGCCACTTATGCAATTGTATTAATAAAATTATTAAAGACTTTGTTTTTTTGTGGTAATGTAAATTTATTTGATTACTACTTATTTTATTTATTAAAACTTAACTTATTTATTTTCTGTCCTCATTATTGCAAGTTTTGCATACAAAGAAATTACTCGAATGTTGCACACATATTGGCCATTTACATTCAGAGAACATGTTACGAGTGCGTCTTCTGTGTTCGTCGTGAATACAACACAAATAGCAGCTTCAAACTTGGATTTTTTTCTTTGCTGACCCGATGCTGCACTCGTTGAAGGTATAGGATCAACTTTTTCATTTAAGGCCGTGTTTATATAGCTCGCTATGCCAAGTTTCGTGTTAAAGTTATGCAT
Source organism: Phasia obesa (assembly GCA_949628195.1). Lineage (NCBI taxonomy): Eukaryota > Metazoa > Arthropoda > Insecta > Diptera > Tachinidae > Phasia > Phasia obesa. The sequence continues at coordinate 91,656,759 of OX451215.1, forward strand.
TACCTGAACACTGACTAACCGGCTTTCAATGAATGGCATACATAGCCAAAGTTTTTTGTGCTTAGTGCTTGTGGTTCCGACTCACGTGAAGACAGCCGTTTGGAAGCCATCAACACCACCCCACATTTTTAAGACTCCTGAAATTTGTATAGAAGATACGATGCCACTGCCTCTATTATAATTACTAAAAATAAAAGTGTTCCGATAGTGACAAGTTTTTCACCAATATTGCCTTATTTTTTGAATCGTAAGAGGTAAACTCTTGATATATTCATAAAAAGGCGAATTGCCATTATAACAAATAATAAAATTAAAGGGTGTTCCGACACCGACATGATTTAGACGTGTATGGCCTTATTGAAATCTTTACAGTATATGTGTTGCCATCGCCGCTATAACAAGTAAAGGGTGTTCCATTTTTTTCACTTATATTGCCTTATTTTTGAACCGCAAGAGGTAGGCTTCTGAAATTTATATAGAAAGTCATTATATTTGAACAATAATGGAAGCTGACAACTAGAGGTAACAACTAGTATTGAAAAGGAATTAATTAACAAAAAAAGATTGTTCCCTAGATGTCGCGAATTTGAGGAATTTGACCTTCTCTTCCAAACATTATAGGTAGAGGTTGATATTTACACAGGGTATTTAGTGCTATGCTGTAGTATAAAAAATTAATAAATATTAAAGGGTGTCTCATGAGCTGCGAAAAAAATTAAAAACTTTTTTAAAGTTGTAATGAACGCACTTGACTGATTTATTTCATCTAGTTTAGTACTTAAGTTTTCTACAACAGCTTCGACACTTTCTGAATCCAGACTTTCTATCCGATAAAAGCCCTAGATTATCAATATATGCTCACGTTTGATTATACATTAAGTTCTCTAATACTTTTGTAAAGTATGGTTTAGGACGATAATCACTATTTCCCTTCTGCAATCTTCCAATCTAGTGGAAACTCGGATTTCATTAGGACAGTGTTAAAAATTGAAGGAAACATTACTCTAATAAACTCTGGAATAATATCATCATTACCTATTGCATTTGATTTTATTTGTTTTAAGGTTAATGCAACGAAATGAAAAAGATTTTTAAAATGATGCTATCGATACAAACTCATCAATGTTTCGATCAGGCCTACCGATGCTTATATTTACAAAGCTTTTGTTTTAACTATGTATTCACATAGACATCAGGGTGACCTTAAGTTGCTCGTTCCTATGCCAATTTCACAAATTTGTTTTCATTGTTTTTTTAATTTTATTACTTTTAACACTTTTTATTTCTACAGAAATTTGAATGTTTTACAGAAACAAATATTTTTGTAATTTGTTACTTTATAGTATTTTATTTATCGGAAAATAATTAATTTATTCATAGTAATAACTTATTTATGATTGTAACGATAAATTTTATTTAAAATTATAACAATTAATTTATTTACAACAACTTATCCTTTGCACTAAGGTGATGATGAGTGCCATGGTTCTTCTTCGTCGGATTCTTCAAAGACCTCTTCCGAATCTGAATCCTCTTCAGCTTTAAGTACAGTTATTTCTGCTGCTAATTCAGGATTGGAAAAAAATCTTCTGCTAGTGTTACCATCGTTGGTGTTTCCAAATCCAGCTTTCGGTACACCCACTACTAGCCCTAACTCACTTCTAAATTTTTCATGGATATTTTTTTTGCTCGCGTTAACAATGGCTTTGTCCGCATCAGATTTTATTCGCCATTTTTTCACTGACAGTTTATATGACAGGTGTAATATGATCTCAAATAAGCGAATTCTGGCGTGTAAAGTAGTTAGTCCGAAAGAAAGGGCATCTACGTCTATATTTTTTTTTTTTGATATTTAAATTGTTTTTTGTACAGGTAATAACAGTGGTATATGTAATGATTTAAATAAAAAACATCTACCTTCAGTTATTAAAACCAAAACATTTTATGAATATACAAGGGTTTCTTACTCGTATTTACCTATCCAAGATAAGAAAAAACATAAAAAGGTAAAATTTTCAAAAAATCGCAAAAAAATGGCGCAAATATGCGCAAGGTTTTTTTCACAGCATAAAAGAAGAGATCGTAGATTTTGTAGAGATATATAACATTTTTAGGATCGCGATGGATATCACTCTTAAAAAGCTTTTCACTCTTTTTTACGAAAAATTTTACAAAGAAAAACCTTTTTTTAATTTTGAACGAAATTTTTTATCATTAAAACTAAAAAAAAAATCTAAAAGTTTACATAAGTAGCTACTAATAAACTATTTCACAAAAAAAAAATCAATACAAAATCTTTATTCGTTTAGCCACCAAAAAATATATAGCAAACCTCTCAAAGTCGTTTAAAGTCAATAAAAACGTATGCGATTTACTCAACTTTCCTGACCTTAACAGTGTCCCAAAACAACAAATCTCAACCAAACGCCTTGAAAATTCACTATACGATGTTCTCTATCGAGCTGCGTACTTAAATTTTTACAATTCTCAAAATTAATTTTTGGGCTTATGTTCGGCTAGATTGGCAAAATACCCCTCTGTGCGATGCTTATATTTACAAAACTTTTGTTTTAACTATGTATTCACACAGACATCAGGGTGACCTTAAGTTCCTCATTCCTATGCCAATTTCACGAATTTCTTTTCATTGTTTTTTAATTTCATTACTTTTAAAACTTTTTATTTCTATAGAAATAAAATATAGAAACAGAAAAAAGTTTCTTAAATCTATTTTAAAATGTAATACTGAGTATTAAGAATTATTAAAACTTAAATATTATGAGAAATTATGGTGTTGTGGATTATATGGAAAAGAATTTCACATCCCATTTAAAATTATTTTTAAAAATTTTTGTAAACACTGAGATTTTTCATATCATTAATGTTGTTTTTCTTAAAAGCAAAGAAAGAAACTAAGAAAGGCAGCTGTTGAAAAAAAAAACATGCCGACTTTGTCGCAACCGATATCATGCTGTCGCCAATATATTTTCTTTGCCCTGCAACTGCTGAAAATTGCATCTAAGCTTGACATGTTTTGAAATTTTGATTTTTTTAACTAATTTTATTGCTTAAGTTCAAATTCATTTAATTTCTGCAAATATTGAAAATATGAATAAATTAATTATTTAGGCTTAAGTTCCTAATTATAAAGAGATACGAAGAGTGCTGATGATGGACGTAGCTGTCTAAAGAATGCATTCCACTCTGCTGGTGTCTACTTTCTCTTTATCTCTTTATAATTAAGAACTTAAGCCTAAATAATTAATTTATTCATTTAAAAATAGTTCAAATAAAATTAAAATTCATATAAGTATTGAAAATAAATACATATTTACGACTATTTATTTTATTTCTACACAGATCAAAGATTTTATTTTGTTCTAGTTACAATTTTAATTAAAATTTTAATTGACAGAATTATTAATTTAAATAAAATTAGAAGTTTTTTTTATTTCTTAATAATTTAATTAAAATATTTATCAAATTTATATCTTAAACTAATTAAATCCTGTAATTGGAGCAAAATTTTTTTCTGTGTAAACAGCTGTTTGTTTTCTCCTCCTTTTCTTTCATTTTTTTGTTTTTGTTTTTTGAAGTGTGAATACGAAATGTAATATAAAGTTAGATTACAGATTGAAACAACCTTTAGTAAAATATTTCTGACATACAACAAATTTCTCTTCACGCAACCAAGTTGTGTTTACAAAAATGCAATCAAACGCACAACTGTACTGTCGCAAAAGGTGTAGGCAGTTGCTAGTACACTTGAGTAGTTTCATGGAAGAAGGAAGTTTTAAATTTAAAATAAACGTTTAAAAGAAAATTGCAGCCATAAAAATCATATTGTATTCTTCCACATTTGTACTATCGATTTGATCGATTTCTCCATTAACGGAATGATGCACAATTTAAAGTCCAATACATTGGCAGTTGGAAGGAGTATTGCAAGCAGCCAGCCTTTAGACAATGAAGACCAAGTCGTATTAGAAACAATTGCTATTGATGGCAATCATTTGACTTTTTAACGATAGGTTTGGTCATATATTTATGGTATATTAAATATTTTTAACTGTCAATACAATTTTCCTTTTATATTTAGACAATGAAGTACAGTGGTTAATAATAAATATAAATATACTTGGAATATTCTGAAAGTTATCGTTTAGTTTTTCAACTTATAAGACAGCTGGCATTATCAATAAGGCTGGCTGCATGTGCGATTAAATGTCAAAGTCTATTTATATAGTATAGGAAATTTTTTAAATTGTAGCAATTGATTTCCCTGTACTTTTCTTAAATCAAATTGTACTAATTCTAGTTTAAAATGTTTAGTTCATATAAACCAAAAATTTTCACAACGGCAATATTTTAGCGCGCAACTAATTAGTCTATGGACACATTTTCGATTCAAAAGAATAATTATTTTAATTTTATGACGTATAGATTGTGATTCGTAAAGGTTTTCTTCTACAAAAAAAAAATACTAACACAAAAAAAATCTGGAGTGGCCTACACTCAACTTTACCATACCAATGGAAACAGATATTTTTATGGATATATTACATAAAGAATATAAGTTTAAAGTATATTCCAATCGAAAAATTTATTATTTTCGGTATGGAGTGTTAAGTAAACTACCCTATGCCTCCTACCCGATTATGACCAAATTATTACAGCCCTTCATCTTCATATACCAAAGGCACATACTGAATTTCATTTTCATATGTTATACTGTATGACCTTCAGAGCGTTCACAAAATTTGATAGTAAAGAATCTATCCCTTGCCCCCTACTAATTATGGAGCTCGTCATCTCCATATACCAAAAGCACATACTAAATTTCATACACACCCACCCACCCACAGACATCATCGCGAAAATAGCCAAATTGGGTTCAGAAGATCACAAAACGTATAAATGTGCTGGATCAACATCGTTTTTTCACGATTACTATACTTAACATTACCTATACTACGTATGGTAAAGTAAAAAAAATTAAATCTTCTTAAAATTAATAAATCCAACTCATTTCCCTTTTGTCTGCCTTTCTGTCTGTGTTCGCATCACGTAAAAACTACTGGATGGATTTTAATAAAATTTTGTGAGGTCGTACCTTAGTATGACGATTCTAATATAGGATAGTTTCTTTTCCTAAAAAATATCTTATTTCCAAGAGAGAGTGGAGAAAAAGCAGTGAAGGTACGCCGATTTTACTGCATACTTTAAGGCATCTTTTATTTTTTAAATTGGGATATTTTAAACACGGTTGTGCAACAGATGGCGCTATTTTAAAATAATGATAAATTATGAATTACTTACTGTGAAATAGCCAATGGAATAAAATTTTTTATATGGTTTGCATTTCTACTTATTGGGATTACATTGTTATTAAAATATTTTAAACGCCTTTTAGAGAGCTTTACAATAATTTTTAGAATTTTATATAAATTTTAGAATTTTATCCACGAATTTAAGAGTCTTAAAATTTGATGTGAATTACTTTCAAAGCAAAATCGAACAAAATATTGTTAGGAAACACACAATGTGTGTGGACACAAATAGTATCAAATAAAGTAACAACATTCAGAACATAAATGTGGGAAAATTTTTAAATTGTACCTTATGAGTCAATAATTGGTGTACTTTTCATACTCAAATTGCACCAATACAAAAGTACGATGCATCAACTTTACTCTCCTAGATTTATATTATTTTTTCAAAAATAAATTGTCATTGCTTTTTAAATTGTTCATAGCAACTTCTATTGCTATTGAAATACCATAAAAATCTTTTAATATATTTTTAAAGATTCTTCATATAGTTAATAATAAAAATAAAATAAAATTAAATTAAATTAAACGTTCTTTTCCATCAACACTATTTCATATTTATTCAAGCGCAAGTTTAAACTTTATTATTTATTTGCCTATTTTGATAGTCACTTGAAATAATTTTAATATGCCATGCCTATTTGCTCTAATTCTGTACCACAGTGCTTGATTTCATTTTCAGACAATGTTGTTTATATACCCAAAAGCTAAACAAAAAAAAATTATAAAAAAACCGGCGCATGCGCCAAAAACTAAAGGCAGTAAAATGTTTAACAATGTAGGAAGTTTCAAAATGGTAGTTGAAAAAGCTAAAAAGCAGGTTATAGTGGCAGTATTAGTAGTTTCCGTTGTAGTCCTTACTGATAGTGATGGCAGTGTTTAATGAGGGGTTTGATTTTTAACACATGATAGTCAGTTTCATTGCACTCTCTCTCTCTCTCCTCGCCAAACGCCAGCCAGGCAACAAGTGAATTATTTACTATATTTAGTTGGGATTGGTTTCGATAACAGACAAACTCAGGCGTTTTTTGTTTGCCATGAATACATCAGCTAAGAAATTGATTTCTTTTCTACGCTCCCATATTGGTTATTTATAGTTCTATTGAAAATAAAGAACATAAAGTGCTTAGAAAGATGAATAGTCGATTGTATTAGATGTTGATTTCAAACTACAAAACTTTGTCAGACCAAAACAAAATGGAAAAAATAAATCTATAAAAGGATTTGTTTTTTTTTTTTTCAGGAAAAGATTTTTTTGGCGATAAATATCGAAAAGTTAGAGTAAAAGGCTGCTGTACTTTTCAAGTATTTTGGATTTTAACATTCGATTTTTGCCTAAAATACATCTCCATCCGTAAATTCTATCTCCACACACAATCCTCTATCTTTCTATAATTTTGCCTCCTCAACATAAGGATTTTTTTAGAAAAGTAGTTTGTTGTACGACCGATCAATTCTTTTGGTAATTTTATTTTTTATTATTATTTTCTATATATTTTTATCTAATTGTTTTGTATTTTCTTAGGTTATACACGATAACCAAAACGATTACACGTGGCCGATTAATGCAACCAACAATAACAGTATCGCAGCACATCTATTCAAGGAAGCCCTTGAGCCAGTGCGAGAGTTAGACGAAAACCACTCGAAGATCCAGCAACTGACTCTTACGACTCTAGATTTGATTTAAAACAATTTTAAATCATTTTATTTTTTCAATATAGATTTTCTCCTTACAAAAAAATAATATTTCTAATTTCATAATTCACCAATCTTGTGTAGACCTAAATTGCATTGTTCTTGATTTTTGTTTGCATGAATTTTATTATTTACTGTATAAGTTATAGCACCATGTTATTTACACCTTGCAATTGCAAGGTGTCTTTTTACTAAAATACAGCGATTCAACGTTTTGGCATACTTATCCAGTTCCCGATTGTCTTTTTAACGTCTTTTTTGTTATTATTAGATGACTCTTTAACCCTTATGTCAGCAGCCTTTAAATATACAACTATCATACCCGGGTAGGTTGTGCAGTCTAATTAAATTTTAAATTGAATTCCCGAAACATTTTTTTATATTTCATTCAATTCAATTCAACCATATTGAATTTTTTGTACGTAGTAACCATTTAATGATAAAATTTTAGGCAAAACTTTTTTGCCGGGACCAATGTAATATTACAAACAACTATCGCAACCATATATTGTTACAGAGAACATAATGTGGTTCCTGTGACCATACCATAACCATGTTTTTTATTTGCGTGCAGTTATAGTGAATTGTAAAAAATGTAAACAATTCAAAAATTTGTCACTGTGAGTCTACAAAGATTAAACAAGACTAAGGCCCATTATTATAACTTGCCATTAGCTGAAGTTAGGATTTTATCAGGGAGATAAGTAGTTTTTCATTATTATAAGTATACTTAAAGCTAGAAGTGGAAAACAGATCTCGTTTGTTGTATATAAAATATTTTCGTTTGTTTGTTGCACCGATAACTAATTTATGGTTTGTTGAAAGTAAACTAATAAATTAAAGGTATGATGTTGCCATTATTTTATTTTGTCAAAAGTAGTCGGTGTTTCTTCTTGTACTACCATATTTTCAAAAATATTAATTTTATTTTACAATGAAGTTGTAATAAAGAAAAATAGTTATTGTTCACTTTATCGCTCACTTGAGCAAAAGTGAAATTTAACTAAAACGTACTTTAAAGGCAAGTTATAATAATGAGTCTTAGAGTTTAAAGTTCATATTTCTACTATCCGCCGACATCTTCTTAAGTAAAACCTATTTGAAAGAAGTCCAGTGCCACTGCTCAACTCTAGACATGTGCGCAATCGACTCAATATCGCGAGACTTCACTCCGTGTGGCCTCAATGTAAATGCTGCAATATTAATTGGGCTGAGTGGTTCTTTTTGGTACACCTGGTACTAGGAAATTCGTTAGAAGACCAAAAGGCAAGGAATATGATCAAAAATATGTGTTTCTAAAAACAGTTAAGCATGGTGGTGTGAAAATAAATGTGTGGGGGGATTATCGTTCAATGGCACAGGGCCCACATTTTGGATAAGAGGCAACATGGACGCTTTAATGTATGTGAATATTTTAAGAACGGTCATGTTACCATACGCTGAATATAATATACCGCCCAAATGGGTATTACAGCAGGATAATGATCCTAAACACACAAGAAAAATGGAACAAAATGGTTTAATGACAATAAAATTGATGTTTTGGAATGGCCGGCTCAGTCGCCAGACCTACACCCTATTAAACACCTCTGGGGGATGTCAAAATATCTGTTTTTAAAGACAAACTATGAAATGTAGAGGAGTTGTGGGCGTCCGTAAAGTCAGGTTGGGAAAATATTCCTGTGGAGAGTGGCAGATCTTTAGTTGATGTCGTTACGGCGCTGTTATAGCTAATAAGGGCTACTCCTCAAAATATTAAGATAAAAGATCGAGTTCGGGATTTCGATGGATTTATACGTTTTGAGGTCTCCTTTTGACTATTTTCGCGATGATGACTTTGGGTGGATGTACTCAGAATATTTTTACAGTAACTGCTTGTAGTTTATTTAAAAAGTAATCCGTGAATAAACATTTAAAATTCAAAGCATTTTATTTTTCTACTGATTTTCCGTTACAGTTAAAAATATATATATATATATATATATATATATATGACATGATATTTCTTCGCGATGTCCTACATAGTAGCATTTCTTTTTTGGCGATTATTATTTTAGAGCAGTGTAGATGTCCTTAAACCATGACGTATTATGTTCGTAATTCATCGAAACTTCTCGCAAATTTTAATTTGTCTCTCTAATTTGTCTCTCTGCCTTAAAGTTGTAGTTTTTAGTATGCACTACTGTAAGGGGAAATGTAAAAAATTCGTTGTGTTTTGTAGATGTATGCCCTTACTATTAACAGCTTTTGTATGCCAGGCAAATAGTGGGCTGCTTATAAAAACCACAATTTTAGGATTCCGTACCCACTGTCTGTCCGTCCGTCCGTAAGCGCCTTTTATCTCTGGAACCGTAATAGGTAGACTGTTGAAATTTTCCCAGAAGATGTATATTTGTCGCAGCTATAGCAATAAATACTTAAACTTATATACGTATGTGTTTACTTCTTGAACTGTAGGATTCATACACTTAAAATTTACCAACACTAATTAAAACTTAGTTCGCTATATAAACATATATAAAAAAAAAATCAAAAATTAAAAGGGTGTTCCGACAGTGTCGTGATTTGCATGTATATGGCCTAAGTTTTGATACATATTAGGTAGTCTCTTGAAATTCTGACAGAAGCTGCATTTACGGAAGGTGTATTAACATTATTATAACAAATAATACAAAATAAATAGTATGCCGACAGTGTGTGATTTGCGTTACAGAAGATATGTTGCCGCGACCGCTATAATTACTAAAAATAAAATGGTATTCCGACAGTGACATGCTTTTCATATTAATTGCCTTATTTTTTTAAACGTAATACGTAGACGTTTGATATATTCATAGAATAGCCATGGCCGCTATTACAAATAATGAAATTAAAGGGTGTTCCGACAATGATATAATTTTGACGATCGTGATTTTTTCCTCCAAAGTTCTTATATTTAAACAGTAATAAGCTGACACCTAAAGTTTACACAGATTATATTTTTTTTTGCGTCTACTCTACCAACAAGTGACGAAAATAAATTAAAAAAAAAATAAAATGGCATTCCCTTACTATTTACACAATGCTGTGGTATAAAAAATAATTAAAAATTAAAGAATGCCCCATAAGACGTTAAATAATTAACAACTTTTATTTATAAAGTTTTACTGAACATAAAACGGATTCTTATGTGTGTAAGTCTGACTCGCACTTTTTTTTTTTTTTTTTTTTTTTGTTTTCGAATAGTCAAATAGTCAGGGTTGCATATTAATTTCTTATTTAGTTGATGGCTTTAAATTACATATTGCATTTTAATAATTTCCTGTATTGAGGATATTTTGTTTTTATTTCCAGCAGCAAAGTCTGCTTCATCCTGATATGTTTGCTTGATTCAATTTTGGTACATAAATTCGGTACATAAATTAAAACAATGTCTAGCAGCAATCTTTCTAAATAGGATTTCCGCAGTAAATGTTCTGTACCTAAATCAGTGACATAAAGCTGTTAAGTTTTGATCAACAACTAAAAATAAAGTAAAATAAAAAAAAAATATTTAATATAAAATCTGTGGCCATAAGGAATAAGTGCTTAAGTCGACTTAAGCAAAAATTATGTTACTGGCACCTTTGAAATCTCCGTACTTCAAAGTACCCATGTGCAAAGTTTCAATTATTTTGTACTATTTTTCAGGAAGTTATAGCAAAAAAACTTTCTGCTTATCTTTTTTCTATGCCGAATTCTATTTGGAAAAAAGCTTAAGAAAGTACAAGGTATTTTTCAAAATCATATAAACTCCATTTACAACTTATAAATTGCAACCCCTGCGTACTTTTGGTAGATATAAGATATTTTTCAAAATCATCCGTTTGACTCCCACAGGTAAACTTTAAAGATAAGTTGTTTTTTAAAAACATTTATTTTAAAGCATAAAATTGCTCTCCTACAAAACTTAAAAATCAGACTTAAGCACTTTTTCCTTATTGCCACAGAAATATCGAAAGACATTTCAATAATAATTTTAGTAACCAATTGTATGAATAAAATCAGAAGTAACGAAAGGTTATAATTTACGTGTTTTATAAAACCGTGGCATTTTGTGTTTCCAGTGCTTCAGCTTTTAATGCAACACTAGCCAACTCTTATTTATAACTGGACTACTGACGAGTTTTAAGCTGATTGCGTCCATTAGTTTGTTTTTTGACTGCCATTAAAATCAAACAACCTCTTTTTTTCTGTACTAATTTAACATTAATATTTACCAGAAGTGAAATAAAAGAAAAGGTTGATAAATATTATGGCACCTCTGCAACAAAAATGTTTATGGTTACAAAATGGTTTACTAAGTTCTGTTGTGGTCGTACCAGCACATGTAGCGCCAAAGATTTAGGTCACCCTAAATAGTCGTCACGCCAGAAATATTCAATAAAAATCGATGGAATGATATTCGTCATTCGGAGAATGAAATTTGTTAGGTGGCTGAGGCTGTAAGCATAACAACCGAGCAGATACATAAAACTCTGCTTTGATATTTGGATATGAAAAAGACATCCATGCGATGGGCGCCACTATTTGTCGCATGCAACCGCAAGTAAAAACGTGTGTGCAAGCAAGTTTTTCCATAGTTTTGTAACTGTGGACGAAACATGAATCCATGATAACACACCAGGGGCCAAAGAAAAATGATAACGTCCACAAAAGAAGTCGAAGGTGGGATGCCACGCTAAATGTATCGTGCTTCGCGGAAACTTTCTTAATAAGCGCAATTCGTTTTTTGCCGAAAAAATATATTTTTTATTTATTAACATTTTTTATTTATTTATTAAATGTTACAATACAATTACAAATTATATTCTTACTTAATTTACCAGGCATAGTAACAAAGACCTTTACTCGTTGTAGTGAAACACCCAGAGGAGGGACTCGAACCCACAACCCCCAGACTGGTAGTCTAGCACACTACCTACTAACGTTTGGTGAATGAAATCCGAACAAACTTAAAAGTAACAAATGTATATGTAATATAACTAATTTTAATTAAAGATTTATTTTTTTTTTTTTTTTTTTCGATATAGTTGCTAAGAGCTGGCACACATTTTTCATTATAAACTTGGGCATTCACAGCTAAACCAACTGCTTCTTTGATGCCACGTTCGCTTACGGCTAACCACAACAAAACTTTTCCTTGAACCTTTTTCTTTCGGATAAACTTAGTTTCTTCGGGTGGTTTGTATCTGGAAGACTTAAAGTAATATTTTGGCTGCCATTCATTGCCTCCGACGTTTAAATATGACTCGTCATCCATTACGCATTTGTACTCTGGTGAGCAGGAAAAGTAATTTTTGGAGAGTTTGTGTAACCTGCTTTTCATGGTCATCTGTTGTGTTTCGGTGGTAAATGTTGCTGTTTTTTCTTCCTTTTTCGAATTCCCATGGATTCTAAATATTTCTGTAATGTAATGTAATGTTTTTGTCACATTTTGACGATACGATTTGGCACTGCAGCCTATTGTTTCAGCCTTTAGTTAAGCTCGAACTTAGGCGTTTTGTAAACTAAATTTCCTAACACATCCACATTTTTTCTTAATTTGATTTATTATTTATTAATATGTATATTGCACTATAAATAAAGGTTTTTTTGAAACCCAAGTTCTGAAAATGTTTAACAATTTTACATTTCTTTTTATCTAAATTTTCTTCACAAAACTTACAAATTAATTTGCGACGATTCAACTAGTGTAGTGAAATTTTCAAAACTAATGTTAACTGATCAGCGGATAATGCAGTTCAACTTCAGGTATATATTTTTGTTGTAAGCATCATGGTTACATTTTTAACAACAGTATTGCACATATTCGTATTTTATTCACCATACGTTAGCCTACCTTTGCACCCAAAAAAGTAATTAACCATCCTGACCATTTCATCGGTCTGTGAGACCGATGAATCACTTTTGTGTTAATTTCGCGAAAACAAAAAATGGCAGCTCCATCATTCTCTCAGTATCTTCATTATTTCTCATTATACAACCTTTAGTGTAGCAATTGCGTTTGAGTTGAAGCGTTGTACCGGTGATTGCTAATCAGACGGTCTGTGAGACCGACTTATAGTTAAGTGTCACATTTTCGACAGGTAAGTTGGTTTTGCTAAATTGGAAATTTTTAGATGAAAATGGACAATTAGCGATCAGTTTATATGATTTAAAAAAAAGTTAATTATCGTGAGATTTTCTTTAGATATGGCAGATATTGAGCGCATAAGAGCTATTCTGAATGAAATCGATTCAGATCTAGATTCTGATGTGGAAAGTGGTACTGAATAAGAAGATAATATTGATGTGTATGAAGTAAACACTAATACTGAACAAGAAGACTCAGAGGAAAGTGATGTTGAAGATTTACAGGACGCTGAATCGAGCCACAAGCTCTAACGACTGATTGAAATTTACAAAGACTAACCTCATAATGAGGCATATATTTTAAGCATTTTAAAATTAATTTTTTTATAGTGTTCCTGTTTTTTCTTGAATTCATTTTATTTTTTTTTGTTTACTTCTAAAACATATGTTAATAGAAAAACAACATTTTATAAATGTTGTGTTTTGTAAATGAATTTTTTTTTTATTTTTATATGAGGTCTAGGATCAAAAATGCCAAATTATTGTGATGAAATATAAATTGATGCTGTGAGCTAAAAAAGCTTAATTTTATTTTTTTTACTTCAGTTATTTCAGATTAGTTTGTAAAATATGTCCACTGCACAGGTTTTGAAAATTTTAGAATAGTTTTGAGATACCGAGAAATACTGAGAGACCGAGAAAAGGGAATGTGACGCACAAAAATGAAAATAGTCAGGAAGGTTAAATTAGTAAAATAAAGAGTATAAAAATTTCGGCAGGCCAGCTGGACGTAGACTTTTAATAATTTTACAATAAGAATAGAAATAATATATTTACCTAACTACCAAGCATATTACCAAAAACGTTAATTTGTTATTATAAAATAGATGCGAGACTTTTGCGAACATAGAACCCTGGGCACTAACTTATTTTTGTCGATAAAAATTTCTAGAAAAGTTTTTTTCTTATGAGAGTTTTCTTTAGTTGATTTTAAGTAACAATTCCACCAACATATATTTGTAACCATTCCTTTAGATATCATTTGTGCAAATGGCTTTTTTAGCAAATTATTTTCATTGCATTTTTGTAAATGGAACTTTTTCAAATATTTGTACTTCATTTTTCATCATGACAACTGCCTTTGTGTTAATCTTAAAAATATTGATTAAATTAAGCAAAAAAAAACAGAAACACAAGAGTTTGGTTTTTCGGCATTATTTCCTTTGTCTACCTTGTAATAATTCATATGCAGATATTTTTTTCTTTTTAAATTTCAACGACCACCAACAGCAAACACAGCATTAAAAGAAATTTTGCCATACGTCCGCCTACTGATACATTACAACACTACTGTGTTTTACTCGTACAACAGCCAAAAGACAAAAAAATGGAAATAAAATGCATAAATAAACAACCAACAGGCATAAATTTAAAATAAGGATTTTGGAAAACACCCGAAACTTAACTACGCATTTGAGAGGTTGGGTTTCTTCTTCTGTAAATTCAATTAAAGCATGCAACACACCACACCACACACAATCGTATGAATTATGGTCAGTACCAAGAGACTTGCATTGTTAAACTGACAGGATTTCAATGTACTTTTTTCGAGACAACTTGTAACACAAAACTTAAATATTTCGATAACAGGTGCCTTTTGGTTGTTTGGTAAAATCTTGTAAATTGTCATTTTCTCTTGTTAGTTATTTGGGTGAAATGGAACATTTCCTTGGTAGAAATTAATTTTTTTTTGTGGATTTTCAAAACTTTCGTATAAAACGCATGTTTGCTGTTGGCTTCTTGCGTTACAAAAAAATTTTCTTTTTTATTATTAAGTGGCCGCAATTTAGAGTAGATTGTTGCAGTTTATTTATAACTTTGAAGTGTGTTAAGTTTCAGCGACATGGTTTAAAATATATATAGCAAACCGCCAACATAAATCAAAAAAAAAAAAAACAATTTCGATTGCAACAGTCCATGATATTTATGGGCGATTCTCAATTTGAATGCTTTTTCGTTCCTTTGTTTTCGTTGAAAGTATTGAATTATATTTAAAACTAGTGTTGTGCATTTTCTGTTGTCCTATACTGGCGACTATAGGACAAACAATATCTGCTAGTCGACACATATATGTACATTATGTTTGTAGCTCCGTTTAAATTCCAACATTTAAAATTAAAATTAAAATCTTAAAATACATAATTAAGAGAATATAATCAATTTCCTTTTTACACCCTTCACCACAGGCGGAAAAGGTATACATATATAAGTTTGTCATTCTGTGTGTAATTTCTACAATATTAATTTCCGACCCCATAAAGTATATATATTCTTGATCATTATAAATAGAGAAATTGATTTAGCAATGTCCGTCTGTGTTGCCAAGGCACGAGAAGAGATACAGAAAATTTAAGTACACCAATCTGCCAGATATATTTTCAAAAATTTCGCTTCAGCAACACACTCAATTCGAGACAGTGGGCAAAAAACCACGCCTAACTATATTTTTTTAACATATTTCAGGTTGGTATTTTTTCTGCTTCTAATGCTTCTCTTTTGCTTCTTTTGTTAAATAAATATTAGACCGTGACCAGTAGATCGCATGGAGTGCACACAGATTTTGGGTGATCAATAATCCCCGGCTAGGGCGATTTTAGTTTGTTGTTAGGTTAATATGGTTTTTCTGCTTTGATTTACATATATTAAAGTTCTTTATAGAATGCAATAAAGAAAGAGGTAGCCAATGAACCCACAGGGTACCCACTGGTAACCAGGAGCAGTTAAAGGGCACATGGGGGTCAATATGAGGACATTTTTTTTAAGAATTTTTTTCGCTTTAGTTTGACTTTTCTAACTCAATATACCTTGCAGAAAGGTCCTACTCTAAAAAAAAATTCAATAAAATTAAAAAAATCTTTTAATATTTACAAATACAATAGAGTAACATATAGATGCATTAAACACATAGACAACATCAGGACATCGACTAAAAACTTTCAAAAATAAAATACAACCGTTTATAGGTAAACGATTATTTTTAGCCCGCAAAGCTACATGGCTACACGACCATCGTTGTCCACCGTAGTCAACTTACGCTAGTTTCTATTTTTGTATGCAACAATTTTATTTTGTTAACAAAACAAAATGTCACAAATTTATAAATTACAAATTAATTTTATAAAAGGTACATATTTCTACAACAATGTTAGAGTTTACGATGTAGCTGTCGTCTTCAATATCATTAAGTAGCTGACTACACGGTGGCAATTGCAGCCAATTTGTTATCATTTAGCTCCGTAGCCGCTGTCTTCCATATCTTTAAAGCATAAATAACGAGTCTTTTCTCATACGACTTATTTTAATTTATGAAAAAGTGTCAACAATATGGATAATTCTAAACATGTCTGTATAAATAAAATTACCGTGGTGAAGGGCATAGAAGAATCCGAATATAGTACTCTTACTTGGTATTATAAAGGATGTTTTTTATAGAGGTATAGAACTTTAAGTTGACATTACTTTTCAAGATGGCGACCGATTTAACAGCTGTCAAGTGATTTATTCTCAGTTTGGTTTGGCAATTCATCATGAATAGACTCACGCCAGAACAACGCTTGCAAATAGTGCAATTTTATTTTGAAAATAATGGTTCTGTGCGGAAAACGTATCTTGTGATTTAACACCGCTAGACTACTTTCTGTGGGGCTATGTAAAGTCATTGGTCTATGCGGATAAGCCACAAACGCTTGACCATTTGGAAAACAACAAATGTTGGAAAAAGTCATCGAAAATTGGACGTCCAGATTGGACTACATTCGCGCCAGCCGTGGTGGTCATATGCCAGAAATCATATTTTAAATGTAATGCCACAAGATTATCTTTCGGATAAATAAAATTCATATCAATCGAAAAATCCATTGTTGTTTTATTGCAACTTAAAGTTCTATACCTCTATAAAAAAACACCCTTTACTTATTTAATAATTAAAAAATAATATAGAGAATAACTCTTTCTTAAAACTCATCAAAGATTAGCCATCTCAAGTACTTTTAATTCAATTTGTAGAGTATGTTTGGAAAAATATGATTTTTAAACAAAAATGTATTGAACGTTACTTTGACAGAATCCTTTTAATTGATTTGGCTTTGAATTTTAGGATAATAAAACGAAGTCGAGAAACAGATTGAACATAAAACTTGATAAAGCTTGGAAAAAATCGGTTGAAATGATTTTTTTTTAAATATAATCTTTAATTAAGTTTATTTATGTATATTATAATTGTACTAATGAAATTATAAAATATACACTGAACCAAATTTCGTAGGTAGTATTAACGAAAAAAAAAATGTAGAAGAACCTTAATGACAAACAAAATTTAAATCCAATTAATTTTTATTCAAATCTGTTTACGATCATATGAATAATATAAACTAATTTTATTCAAATAAACAGAATTTCGTTTGCTAAAAACATATTTCAATAAAATCTTAAAAAATTTTAATAACATTCTGTTACATTAACAAAAATTTAATTAAAATATTTTAAGAAAATCAACTTATATAATTAGTTAAATTTACATCCCTAAAAGAAGTTATTGTGACCAATTTATATGTTGGTTTGAAACATTTTTAGTTCATTTTAGTTTTTTTATTTTATTTTTTAAAAAAATGCAATATGTGACCCGGTTTATGAAAAGGGAAAAGCTGGCTTATGACACAAAATTAGCTGTTAAAGATAAACAGTGCAACAACAACAACAAAAAGTGGAATTTTTTTTTGTTGAGTCATAAGCCACCTTTTCATAGGCCGGGTCACATATATAAAAATAAAAAGGGAGATATAAAAAAATTTCTTCTTCGTTAAATTTTACTTCAGAAAAATTATTTGAGTTGATATAAAAAAATATAAAATGCTTTCAATTTATCTATTTATCTATATATGTACATATGTATATGAAGCACAGCATGTGTTTGTATGTTTATTTGTCGCAAAGCTATAACTGACTACACCAGAGAACCGATGATCCTGAAATGTTTACAGTTTGTTTTTTGATATACAGCTGGTAAAAGAGGGTACTTATTTTTTGATATCCGACGTGGGCGTGGCACCTCCCATACAAAGTAAATATGTGTTGCTTGGTAACAGTAACAGGTAGCGCACTGAACTTTTGCACCCGTAACCTCTATATTAACTTACATAGTTTAGAGAAAGATAGACTAGGATGGAATGGTGGGCGTGGTGCCTCCCATACAAAATGAGAAAAAAACTATTCTGTATCTAGAGAACTGCAATAGGTAGCGCCTTGGAATTTCGCACCAGTAACCTCCATATTAACGTACATAGTCAGGATAAACACAGACAAAAGTGGAATAGTGGGCGTGTACCACCCATACGAAGTGAATGTGCATTCTACATTGAGTACCTGCCATAAAATATCTCTCATCTAGCAAAAAACGGAGTAGATGAGATCAGTGGGCATCGTAACTTGCATATAAACAAAAGAATAGCGTGCGTTTTTAACCGACTTCAAAAAAGAAGGAGGTTATCTATTCGTCTGAATGTTGCTTTTTTTTATGTATGTAACCGCAGAACTCAGCCATTTCTAAACCGATTTTAAAATTTTTCTTTATTTGAAAGGTTATGCTTTCAGGTTGGTCCCATTTTAAAAACAGTTCATTATATTAAAAATTAAAGGGTGTCCCCATACAACATACATGTTTTTTACGTATTTTAAGAACCGTAAAGGGCACCAAATCAAATTTTTAAAAAATTGGGTGTCGCTATAGCTCCCAACAGCAGAAATTAATAAAAAAATAAATTTAAAGGGTGTCCCCATAGGTGACGTAATTTGACCTATTTGAGCCTACCTTTTGAACCGTTATAGGCAAAACCTTGAAAATTTGACAGAATGTCGATTACTCTGACCGTTATAATAAAATGTATAAATATTCAAAATTTTAAATTAAAGGGTGCTCCAATAGTTCATTTAATTTGATGTATATGGCCATACTTTTGAAATTTACAAAGAACCTGTATTGCGAAGTCCACTATAACAAAAAGTATAAAATTTGAATTTGGAAATAAAAGGGTGTCCCAATAGTTAATGTAATTCTATGTATGTGGCTATACTTTTGAACTGTTATAGACAGACTGCTGAAATTTACAAGGAACCTGTATTGCAAAGTCCACTATAGCAAGTATACAATTTGAATTTAGAAACTAAAGGTTGTCCCCATAAATTTTGTAATTTGATCTATATGGGCCTATCTTTTGAACCGTTAAACACAAATACTTAAAAATTGGGCAGAATTTCTCTGGTATGATAACAAGTATAAATATTTGGAATTACAATGTAAAGGGTGTCCCAATAGTTCATGTAATTTGATATATATGGTTAAACTTTTTAACCGTTATAGACAGATAGTTGAAATTTAAAAAGAATCTTTGTGGCCAAGTCCTCTATAACAAGTCTTTAATTTAAAATTGTAAATTAAAGGGTGTCCGAATAGGTGATATTATTTGATCTATGTAACCCTATCTTTGAAACCAGACAGAGGCTTGAACGGTGTCCCTATAAAAGACGGATGCTGGTGAAAATAGCTTAAATTTTGAACAGTAATAGGTAGATGCTTGACATTCACATAGTCTTTACTTTTTTTCCGCTAATTTTGGCGCATCTACTATATGGTTTAAACCTATTCCTTACAGATTACTTCTTACATTTTTAGTTTATAACTGGTGCCCTTCTATCTGTATTGAAGTCGGTTTTTTTTTGCAAAAATTATCGAGTTAAAGGTCGGCCATACTTTTCTTCCAATTGTTTATTGTATTTTTTGTGGATGGATGTAGCGAAGCATACATTAAGTGGACGATGACTGATACCTTGAGAATGACCTGTATAGAATATTCGTTAGTAACAAAACTTTAACTTCAGAATTCTTTTTATTATATTAACCAACAAATTTCTCATTGCCTTAAGTAAAAATTTTACGTTCCTCCTGTTCCCTAATAATTTTTGTTTTTTTTAGATAAAAAATAAAATATCATATGGCGACTCTTGTTAAATTTCAATTATATTAATTTTTTCAATTTATTAAAGCAAAGTTAAAAATTAAAAATATATATATATATTATCAGCAAAATCTAAAAAAAAACGATTTGGCGATTTTTCACATTGGCGAATTAGGTGAAAAAATATCTGACAACCCTGCTTGTGAAAGCGGAAAGATCGGCTATATGTGGTTTTGGCACCAGTTAATTTTGTACATATAAATATTTTACACCGGATTTTCGACATACTTTATTAAAAATAACGGTATTACGAACGCGGTGCTTAGATAAACTTAACAAACAACAACAACAAAAGATAAAGTACCTTTAAGAGAATGTGTATGCCAAAAACAACAACTACCTATACCTTTAGTACATACAATTATTTGACTGAGAGTATTAAGGTAAATTTTTGGTTCAGTGTAGGAATGAATAAAATCCGAAGATATATTGTTGTGAAATTGTGATACTTAACAAAGCACGGCAATATCCAAAACTATTACGGTACAGATTCACAACGACACTCTTACTTGCTGTTAGTATATTTAACATAAAGTAATCTTTGCATTCTTTGCTTTATTGTAATCCTTATCAGTATTTAGGAAGATAAGGCAACGTTCTATACTTAAGTCTTTTAGCCTAAAAAAATATAATTTAATAAAATATCTATGAACGTTGCAAAATATATAATATGTATTGTACTTTTTTCTATAATTATGTGAAAATGTACATTAAAAATAAGAATCACACTTTCATATAATTTCTCATTTTAAACTTATCAGCATTAAGAAAAATAAAAACTTTATTGCATAATTTCTAAGTATTTTATCGAAATAAAATATATCATAATGTCACGTTTGCGTTTAAAATTTTTAAATGGCACTTTAATTTGCTCTCATGTATTATTAAAGGGACTACATAAACTTCCTTTCATATTTAATTTAATTCCTTAATACTAGACTTCCTTATACTAAACAACTCAACAACTCCAAACGTCCAGCATCTATACAATTTAATTTCCAAAAAGAATAAAACATAGAAGTTTTAAAGAACTGCCCAAGCAATGTCTTACAAATACAAATAAAAAAGCAAAATGTGAATAGAAAAAAACTCGCACAACTCTGCGGCAAGCGCCAACTATTTAACATTAAATTATAGCTTTTAAAATTTATTAGTACCAGAAACGTATATAATTTTGTAGTTACGAGTACAAATGATGGTCAAGGTAACAACAACACCAGCAACAAATTCTAGCTTTGGTACAACCTGAAGTAGCAGCAACAGTTGCATCACTAGTCTAGCTCACATACTCCTGTTGCTGTTGTACTGCAGGAGTTCAGATCTTAAAAAATGCTTTTTTCTTCTTTTAGTTGCTAATAAATAAAGCGTATTTTTAAAAATTGCTTTTATTCTTACTGTTGCTGTTACTGAACTTCGAAGCAAATTAAATTAATTTTAATGCGAATGCGAATGCCTAGCGGATGTTTATTTTATTGACAATCTCATAACAATTTGTCCTTCCCAATAATTGCGGTAATCAATTACAATGAAATGAGATTATATGTCATTGATTGCAA
This sequence comes from Phasia obesa, assembly GCA_949628195.1. Lineage (NCBI taxonomy): Eukaryota > Metazoa > Arthropoda > Insecta > Diptera > Tachinidae > Phasia > Phasia obesa. The sequence goes on from OX451215.1 coordinate 91,678,506, forward strand.
GAAATAGAAAATGCATCAGAAAAAGGGAAACCAAAAGGAAGGAATTTGAGAATATTTTTTCCAACACTGCTTCATTCTCTATTTTCTTGATCTTGGAGAAGTTAAGGGCTCTTAATAGGGAAACTTATAATATCAATTTTCACACTTAATATACTCACACAAGACTGATGATAAAATGTTAGCAATTAGTCTGCTATAAAAAGCTTTAGATTTGGTGGAAATATGATTAACTGACAAACTTAAATAAGCGCGGTATGTGTTACGCTTACTAGCGCCTAGCTTTGACGCTATAATGACAAACCTAAATAAACGCACAATGCTTTGTCATTTTGTAATGTTGACTTATTTTGTTTAAAAAAATCTAATAAATTAAAACGCAAGATATTGATAAAATCGCTATATAAAACAGAAAGCAAATAAAATGACATCTCTTTACAAAAAAAAAAACACAATGACAGTTTGTTTGCAGACAACTTCACTACTTAGTCCCGTTTCACACTTGCAATTTGTGTATCTGAAACATTTTTTTAAATTTCCTTTTAAATTTGCTTTCGTGTCTATACTTTAAAATTTGTGTGTTCTGACAACTCACATAGGGGTATTTTGCCAATCTAGCCGGACATTACTTTTTTTTTAGTTTATATTGGCTCTAAAAATGTACTGAGTGCTCCTAGGTTAATAAAACTTTGCAGAAACATCTGTTGTGGTCATAGGCTGTCAAATATAGGAAAAAAAATATAAATATATAAAATAGGAAAAATCGGATCAAGGAGAAAAAAGTTCCCCTTGTAAGAACTAATCCTACCTCTGAAAAAAGTTTTTTTTTTTTTGATTTTCCCGTCATTTTGTTTAGCAATTACAACTTTTAAGGTCAAGGAATGTTCAAAAACTTAAAGTTTGACTCAAGAGATTCTTAAATGCCATTTTTAGCCCCGCCCCTTTTGTGGCCGGTGAAATAAAAAATTATTTGAAAAAATAATACAATTATTAAAAGTAATAGATTACATACTTCTTAAGAACATAAAAATTTATTTTTATGGGCAGGGGGATGTATTCATCCAATCCCACCCCAAAACGTCTCGTGAAAAAAAAAATTTTATTTTTTTTTTGCCAATTTCCAAAAATATTCATTTTTAAGCTTTCCAATGCCTAACCCATTCCCGCCTCCCAAGAATATTATTAAAAAAATATTTTTGTAATTTGTTACTTTATAGTATTTTATTTATAGGAAAATAATTAATTTATTCATAGTAATAACTTATTTATGATTGTAATGATAAATTTTATTTAAAATTATAACAATTAATTTATTTAAAACAACTTCTCCTTTGCACTAAAATGATGGTGAGTGCCATGGTTCTTCTATGTCTGATTCTTCAAAGACCTCTTCCGAATCTGAATCCTTTTCAGCGTTAAGTACAGGTGGAAGCATGAAAGAAATTGCTTCTTTCGTAAAAATTAATGACCTTTTTTTTTGGAGTGGGTCAGAACTTAGCAAAAGCCTATACATAATATCTATGTTATACTGAACCCTTGAAAATTCTCTAGAAAAATACTGCTTGTAAAGCCGCTTCTTCTGATAACAGCCCAATAGGCAACAATGCATCATTCATAAAAGTTGCACCATGTATTAAAATCTTGTACATTGTAGGTGTCATAGGATGCCACTCATATAGAGAAAAGTAAAGTTTTGCAGTATCTAAGCAATAATCGACAAACTCGTGCATTTAGATTTTGTAATAAACTTTATATTACTTCAATAATAACCTTGATTCGGTATATGAAATCAAACTCAATTCCAGTTATTTCTGCAGCTAATTCTGGACTAAAAAAAAATCTTCTGCTAGTATTACCATCGTTGCTGTTTCCAAATCCAGCTTTCGGTACACCCACTATTAGCCCTAATTCACTTCTAAAAAATTCTTGGATATTTTTGTTCCTCGCGTTAAAAATTTCTTTGTTCGCATCAGATTTTATTTGCCTTTTTTTCACTGACAGTTTATATGACAGGTGTAATATGCTCTCAAACAGGCGAATTCTGGCGTGTAAAGTAGATAGTCCGAAAGAAAGGGAATCTACGTCTATATCTCTTTTGATATTTAATTTTTTTTTTTTTTTTGTAGAGGTAATAACAGTGTTAGATGTAATGATTTAAATAAAAACATCTACCTTCAGTTATTAAAAATCAAAACATTATATGAATATACAAGGGTTTCTTACTCGTATTTACCTATCCAAGATAAGAAAAAACATAAAAAGGTAAAATTTTCAAAAAATCGTCAAAAAAATGGCGCAATATGCGCAAGGTTTTTTTTACAGCATAAAAGTAGACATCGTATATTTTGTAGTGATATAAAACATTTTTAGGATCGCGATGAAGATCACTCTTAAAAAGCTTTTCACTTTTTTTTGAGGAAAAATTTTACAAAAAAAACATTTTTTAATTTTGAACGAAATTTTTTATCATTAAAAATTAAAAAAAAAATCTAAAAATTAACATAAGTAGCTACTTATAAACAATTTCACAGAAAAAAAATCAATACAAAATCTTTATTCGTTTAGCCACCAAAAAATATATTGCAAACCTCTCAAAATCGTTTAAAGTCAATAAAAACGTATGCGATTTACTCAACTTTTCTGACTTTAACAGTGTCCCAAAACGACAAATCTCAAGCAAAAGCCTTGATACAGAATTTTGTTGTCTGTCGAGCTGCTTACTTAAATTTTTAAATTTCTCAATATTAATTTTTGTTTTAATGTCCGACTAGATTGGCAAAATACCCCTCTGTGCGACTGTATGGTTTTATACAGTCATTCTCAATACGAAAGCCGCAAACAAAAACAACAATAGAGAGTAGCAGCAGAATTGCAAGTTATTGAAACATCATACCGCTGTTATTTTTATTTCCTCTCCCAACAACAAATACATGTGTTGCAGAGACAAAAATTGCAAGTGTTGAACGAGACTTAACGCTGAGCTAAATCGGATTTTTCAATTACCAAGCATTGACGCCGCGCTATTTAGCTTTGCTTCATATATTTTATATCTACATAAGAATTTTTGATAGTTAGTTAGCGCTTAGGAAAACCTAAATACCTGTCTTAACCTCTTGTTTAGGGGTTGGTGACCATCCAACTCCTTCTTTTAATAGTGCAACAGCACACTTGATCAACCACAGCCACCACATGAACCCGCAAAGGGAACTTCACCAACAACCGGCCACAGAGGGAAGCAGCTCTCTGTGCGTCTACCGATTCCAGTGATACCAGTCGTTTAAACACTAGTTGGATCTCGAAAAGAACCCATAATAAAACAGAACTGTTTTTCCAAATTCAGGCTCAACAGCACTGCGTAAAAGTGGGGACATAAACTACAATAACAATTAGTGCCCCCAGAGGATGCTTGTAGCATATGGATGGAAGAGAGTCTACTTACCTACCATTTTCTAACAACACATGTGTATAATGTTGATTCTCCAAGTGGTCGCCGCATTGGCAGCGGTCAATCCAACTGCATCAGATTTATATCAGACAGTATGAGCATCTAATTTCGAGGTAGAGAACACGTTTAGAAACAAATAGACCTACTAATTTCTCAAATACCATCAAACCATCAAACAAGTTTCCCTATTCAACAATACTTGTAATTAGACAAATAACGAGTACTTTGGAGCTTGTATTTTATATCACAAGCAACACCCTTCCTCCAATGAAGGTACAAAAATTATACCACAAAAAGCCATTTAGTCTTTTTAGATCAATACGTGTGTCGCAATATTTTTCCAGGTTTGAGTATTAAAAAAATAAAATATAAAAGGATTTGATTTTTTAGAACCAGAAGAAACGTCACTTTGTCGTAAGGCACATTGCGTCCCACAAAACAAAATGTTAGCTGAAAAATTATGCAAGGGAAGTCTTATGAATAAATAAATTATGTATTATTCAAGCTAAATATAATGTATCTGTGTATTACTGACACATTTTAAATAATTCAAAACGCATTTAAGGCATTATTTCTATTTGTTTTGTTTTGGCAGGAAAAATAAACTAAACCGAAGCAAATATGGCTAAAAAAAATTCATAACAAATATTACAGCATTCTAGTTTTAAAATAGAATAACAAATAAAAGAAAACTCCCATTGCATAACATTGTTTAAGGCTCTATTATCTACCATAAGAAGCACACATTTACACAGCACCATATTACAATGAAAGTATTTATTTTGAGAAAAAAGAAACACTAAAAAATCTTTGAATTATTGATAAGTTAATATGCAACAGAGGTGACCCAAATAATTTGTTACGAGCTCAGGCAGCAATAGAACATGAAAGAAAACAAGAAAATAAGTACAAACAACAGAACAACAGAACAAATTGGTATAAAAAGAAAAAATGATAAACGACACGCGAACGTGTTTAAAACTAAAATATGAAACTAATGGCTAAGAAGAATGTTTAAGTTTTTGTTACCATAAAAAGTGCATTTAAACACTACTACAAACACACACACACATACACAGTGTGTAAATTATGAAAATGTTAATTTTTATTTAGCACGGGATGGGGTTTGGAAACATTTTATTAAAAAAAAGCACAGGTATAAAAAATAAAATAAAATACTAAACTTTTTAAAAGTGACCACAAGCAAAATGTCAGTTATGCCAGACAAAACCAAAGACAAGCTAGAAAACAAAAAAATAAATAAAAAAAGGATACAACTTCAATACAAAAAAAAACAAAGCACGCTTTTTGAAATATTTAAGTCATGAGCTTGAACTGATTGCATATCTTTAAACACAAAAAATGTTACTGTTCTATTATTTCGTTGCTCCTCATTTTATATTTTATTTATAGGCGACAGCTTGTAGTGTAGGCGTTTAACGGTTTTTAAAACTACTTTGAAATCTACTACCACAAATAGAGTATTAAAAAAACTCACACTAAACTGAAATGTAGACAATAGCTTGATTTTTTTTTCAACACAAACAGGCGTCAAAATAGGCGTGTAAACTATTAAATATTTGCCAAGTTTAACTGAAAGATTACCATAGCAAATCTTAATCATGATATTTTTTCTAAGAAGCTGTACAAACACAAAACAATGCCAGTAATAGCACAAAAAGCCATAGAATTTAAAATGCGATTTTCTGTTTAAACAGATTTTAGATTAAAGTCAAATCTGTAAAGAAATGGTTTGTTGAACTTGACACTAGGCTGTCATAATTATGTGCTAGCATTGCTGCAAATTTGTTATATAATTTAACAGACCCATGCCCATACTGACACACACACAAGCACACACACGACTAGATTAAATGATAGATAGTGTAAAATTTATCATAGTTAATTTACAGCTATAACTCAACACTTTATAAAACAGTTTGAAAAGATAAAAGCAAAAAATTATAAATATTTAAGTTCAACCTGACAGCCATACAAAAGATTTAAGACACATACGTGAAATATTATAAAGCAAGCGATGGTCCTCTTCTATTCAATTCTTTGTTTATTACACAACAATCAAAAGACTTAAGAAACAAACTGGGCTTTAATATTTTCTAAATTAATATGAAGACTTTTAAGTTTAGATTTAGCAAACAAATTATTTATTCATTTAGCGGACATTAAATAATAACTAAGTAGGCAGAATGATATAATAAGCTTCTTAAGTAGTTAATAGTTAAATGATTTGTGTTGTTAGAACGTACAGTAAAAAACCAAACTAGAGTGTTATGGTTATTGCATCGTTATTTATTTATTTATTTATTTATTTATATATATTTAGCCAATGAATAACAATTTCTTACAGGCTAGAATACAAAGTAAAATATTACTACATTTAAAACAAAAGTTTGATTAAAATTAAGAACATTTAAATTATTAATTATTCTTTTAATAATATTTGGATTATATGGAAAATCAATAGAAGCTTATATATTATATTCAGCACACATTCTTCGGAACGGATCAATGTTGGCGTAATTAGTACGAAAATATTGAATTTTAAGAGGAATATAATACCTTGAGGGACGATTTGGAACAATAAATTCTAATCTCTGGCGAAGGAACAGAGAATCAATATTTCCGTTTATTAAGTTCATAATATTCGTCTATTTTTTAGAGTAGGAAGATTGATGAGTTCAAAGCGACTTTCATAAGATGGAAGATTAACACTAGGATTCCATGGGAGGTTACGTAGGCAAAATAAAAGAAATTGTTTCTGAACAGATTCTATTTTTTTAATATGTACATCATATTGTGGATCAAAAACTATGGAAGCATATTCTAAAATCGGTCTTACAAGTGATGAGTATAACTGCCTTGTGACATATGGATGGTCAAACTCTTTTCCCCAACCATAATTTTATTTCAATTAAAAATACTAAAATTATAAAAATCTTTTTGATTTTTATAATTTATGAATAAATGGACACATCCCCTAACTGGTTTTTCCTACTGAAGAATTTTTATGTTAGCGTCTCCTTGAAAAGAAAATTTTGTTTTAACCGGCATATCTGTTTTAATTTTTTTTTTAATTTGCTACCTGTTTTAAGATTAGTTTATAAACTTATTTTCTTGAATAAATAACCGGAATGCACAGAAGTAGTTCTAGGGGGGGGGGGTGACTCCACAAGTTCCAATTATGATTTTAAAGATTAAAACAACAACAATATTTGATTGGATACTAGAATAGTATCAACTGAAAATTAGTGTTGAGGCAAAAACATTGCTAACCAAAGGTTGGGTGAAGCTACAACAAATATAAGGTGGTAAGGATGAAAGAAAAACATATAAAGAAAACAGAAGCTTTAGACAGTGATAAACTTCGTTCTAACTAAATGACGATAGATGATTCAAACACAATTTCTCGTATTATACTATCTGAAGTTGATTACTTAAATAGATTATGTGTACAACTGAACACTAACCAAAGTGTAGATAGATTCAACGAATACTGAAAAGTGATGTAAAAAATATTCTTTCAATCCTATCGAGTTGTAAGAGAGAACTTGATCCTACTTAATAAGAATTCATTTGTAGACTAACTATTATTTAGAACTAAAACTTCTGTTTATTTGTATAGATAAATGTCTACTATGTATGTATTGCGTTTGTATTTCGCATTTTAGCGAAATCCAACAACAAAATGCCTATTGCTTTTGTTAAATTTGAATGATATAACGCATTTGCACTTTCGCAAGACCATTTGCAACAAACAGTGCATAGAATCAAAAGATTTTCTCTGTGAAATGTTTTTAGGCTAAGGGATATTCAAGCTGAAAGAAAGAACGTTTTTTAGGTTACTTATTATTTTCATGTGGTAAATCCTTTTAATTTTATCAAGAAGGAAATCCCATTAAATCAATAAGAAAACTTAATATTCACAATTTTTTTACTCATATTTGACACAAAAAAATCCATCCATAGAGCAAAATTTTAAGCTTCTATTAGGAATACTTCTTAATTGTATAAAAAAGGTATTTCTCATTAATTTCGATTTATTCAAAAAGGTTTTCCTGGATGATTTCATTAGGTTCCTATATGATCATGTATAAATCATCTTTTTAATTTTCTTAATAAGAATATCTTCTTGATTAAATTAGCTTTCTTTTTATTTAGTTTATATAATTCAATATAGAAACTGTTTGTTAAAACATAAAATATAAAATATACCTTTGGTGTAGTCGTTAAGTGAGTGCCTACAAAACGAATCAAACCAGGTTCGATCCCTGGCAGAGGTTAATCAATTTCCACATGGTTTTTAGGGTTTTAACAATTAAGTGGCTTCAACCTCTCTCTAGATAATCCGTCAGAAGAAGTCCCCCTGACCTTCCACCTCCTGGAAAAATTAAGGATAATATGAAGGCAAAATGTTCAGACAGCCGCCACCACAAAAAGAAAAGGTAGAAAGAAATCAAAGATTGATTAGCAAAAAATTTCAAACCAGATGCTAAAAAAACTTTATAATTTGTGTAACTTTTTAAAAATCAGAAGTTCTTAAATTGTTTTCAGTTTTTTATTTTGAAAATTTTTTGTTAGTTTTTCTTGTTTTTATAAAAAAAAACAAGACAGCATAATAAAATCAGGACGAAAACCTTTTTGAACCTTTTAAAACCATAGAGATATGCATCTTATAAATTTTGTTCTATTTTATTATGTATTTAGACACTATTTTTTCTGTGTGTAGTTTATTTAAATTTCAGAAAGAATAAGTTTACTTAGCTCATATTGTCTTCAAATCGTTTGCTGACAGGTACATAATAGCCTTGTATTCACCCTATTACAATTAATATGTCAGCCTAATCTGTAGACAGCATACGCCTAGTATGCAAAATCTGAATAAAATACTAATCATAGTTTTAATATAGAGCTTCGTGCAGGTTAATATTTAAGCTGACAAATAGTACGGCAATCAATGCATCTACCCAAAAAAGTGCAGATGTTTCAGTTTCTATAATGAAACCCCGTCTGTCGTCAGATGACCAATCCGATCAAAGGTTTAAGGACAATATCTTCGGAAACCCATCCCATGTTAACTACTAAACAGTAACAATTTTGCATTTGGACGTTATAAAACCGCAACGGTCGCAAGGGTAGGCTTTTTGTTAGCCAGCTTAAATGGGACTCAAAAAGCCTTACACTGGAAATCAATCAATCAATCAATCAAAAAAATCATGTTTCTAAAGTAAAAAATAAAGATGATGTTTTTTTGTGCCTGGGGTATACGCTCATATGTTCAACAATAGCTGAGGACTACAAGAATACACACACGGAATTCGTATCTTAGCATAAAAAGGATTAAGCGGACTTGTGATTGAAAAATGGGGTCAACTGTTACAAGTCATTTATTTTATATTACAACAAGTCGATCCTCAAACCAATCTAGTGTTATGGCATTCATTGAATGGGAACATCCCCAAAGATATGCCATAAGGCAAAGCAGAAATAGCAAAACACGTATCTAAAGAACCTTGTATCTCAGCCAAACCCTTTGGCGACTAGCATACTAAATGAACCTGGTTACATTCGACTAAAAAGAAAAGCTACCGCTTTTCTTGGCCGTTCATCAGAGGGATGACACGCAAATGATTGTAAAAACCTTGAAACGACACAATAAATAATAAATGAACTCAAAAAAAAACTATTTAAGAAAAATTCCTCAGCCAGGCTGTGTCTAAGGTTTTTTCAAAGACTATCTAAATTTAAAAATTTGAGTGCAATCAACCAATCTTATCCACGTTCCCCTGGTTTTATTAGAAGGCTGTCCGTGAGCAAATCAACTTCAAATAAAAACTCTACCCTAACTGTGTCAATTAAAATATCTTTTGTCGTACAAAATCTACCAAATTATTTAAAAGCAAAAATGCTTAAACCACTGTACAATTTTCACAAAAATTAATACTTTTTTAAACATTTCAATACTTAAAATATTTCCTCGAATTTTATTACCAGCATAAATTGCATCTTAGTTAAACAATTACTAACTCTCTTAAGCTATTTCAATTTAAGAAGCATACTTTGTAAAACATTTTCTAAAATTCCTATAAATCTTTAGGTACTAAGCAATGCAACAAAATAATAATTACAAGCAAAATGTCTATAAGATTGAACGGAGAAGAAACATATTTGTGCCACTTAAGTATAATCTCCAGAGCAAAAAATCAAAAAAAAAATTCTAGTTTTATTTCGCTATACGCTAATAAAGCATTGTCCAAACAATCCTCCCAGAGGATTTGCATCGAGAATTAAATACACAAATACGTGATTAAGGTAAAACATTTATATTCCTATAAGGTTTTAATAGAAAGACGACACCAAGAAGACTTTGTTTGGCAACCGTAAATCTAAACATGACAAATTAAGAACCATTAAACAAAAAGCAACTGAAATTGCAAAAACTAATTTTCTACTTATCAAAGAAAAACATATTTACTGCTGTTTTTCTATTATATAGTGATTAATATTCACACACCTTTAAAACCATTAAAAAAATTTAAAGATAAAAGTCATTTGAAAATTAACACTTAGTTAATTGACACTGACATTAGACCACGAAATGCTGTTAAAGCTTTATAACCTTTAACGCCTACCATAATTTTTGTGTGGAATATTTATATTTTCTTTTTTTTACTTATTTTGCCAACATTACAGAACCATTAAACAGCCATAAATACTTATAAATCTTAATCCAGTCGCGTCTCTTTCCTCTGGATTCTCTTTTTTACAGCAGTTGTATTCGATTGAAAATGCTACTAAATCAACTTGAAAATAGTAAGAAATAAAAGCATAAAAATCATAAAATTTTAATGTTGCAAATTAAGACATTTACAAACTATTAAAATGCCAAACAAAAAATAGAAAAACTTCCAAACTGCAGCCAACAAGAAAAGAACTTCAAGAACATTTGCCCAGTACTCAGTGATGTTTATCAGTAGCACACCACAGCAATAATAAAAATGTGAGTTTTATGAATAAAAAGGTTTTTTTTTGTCTTCGAAAGTAAAGTTGAATATTTTAAAATAAAATATACCCAAGAAAAAATTTGTTTCAAATAATTTTTTTTAAATCAATAAAAAAAACTGGCCACAGCCTTCACATTTCAATGCCGCTAATGATTTGAGTAATAAAAGAATACATAAATTGTATATGAGTTCTAAGTGCCAGGGATGTTGCTTAAGTATTTTATTGAAATCATTTTTCCTTCGTTTTATTATTACAAATAAAGTCATCCATTTCAAGTGTAAGAGCTTCTTATTGAATACACACTTGCATAGGTACGAGTTTGAAAAAACCCCAGAAATGACACATTTTTAAGGCACAACTTGTTAGAGTATTTATTACCTGAAAGTTTTATAACGACTTGTGAGTGAAGAAGCTAAATAAATATTTTATTTCAGAAAAATTTTTATTATGAGTTATAGCCTCGTCTTTAAATTTGGCAAACAAAAATCTGTAAGACATTGAAATCACTCTCAACGACGCACACTGTGGCCACTGCGGCAATAAATCAATTTGGATCTGCTATTCGATTTTGATGATTTTTGCACAGATGGTTAAAAACTATCTAAAGGTCATGCGTAAAAAATTTTATGCAAATATCTCCATTGGTTTTCTGTCCCGAGCAGCGCAAAGTTGAAGTATGTGAACAAGTCTCAAATGTGATAGTTTTCTATGTCATATTCAAAAGCCTGTTACTTATAAACTATACACCGAATGTACCTTATAAGTATTTTTTCAATTAAAATGGACATTAAGCATTATATGTATATTAAAAAAAAAATCTTTTGACAATATATTTTAAACCAAAAATAAAAACATTTATGATTTTCCGTTAGACTTTTAGTTGTGTGCGAAGCAGTGCGACACATGGAGTCCTATACCAAATTAAAGCTGAGAGTCTCAGCTAACAGACTAAAAAAAAACCTGCCCCAATTTGCCCGCCGCCGAAAAAACAATGAAAAACCAAAAAATTACAGTAAAAAATATGCGTTATGCGTTATTTTACGCGTGCAAAAACAACTGTGCATTCTTTCTTTCTTTGCTACTCGTTCACGAAGCCGGTGTCAATTTGGGATCGAGAAATACGAAAATTTCATTGCATGTGTACTATATAGAAAAAACTTAGATTTGAGTCCCGATTACACAAACAAATGTACACAAAAGTATTTATCAAAGTAATATCGGTACATTGTTTACGTAGACTAAACAACAAAAAATCTAAATGTAAACTTACTACACATTAAATTAAGAGCTTTATATATAACTTAATCAATAACTTAACATTGATCACATTTTTTCTCTTAAAAATTAACTCCGTTATCCGTTATAAACATTCTTTTATATTATATTTGAGAGTTGTATAGTGAAAAGTAAGTGTTTATTAAGCAATTAAAGCAAATTGATATAATTGTTTTTCTTTTGGAAATTGTTTTTCAATGTAAAAAAGATATTGATCTTATAATTCGTGTAGTTTTCGGAATTATAAAATAGTGTCTGAGAAAACTCAAGAAAAGTTCAGACGGTTTTTGAAACAAACATTTATACCTCAATTTTTAAAGTAGTGGAACAAGAGTCAGCGTACTTCATAAAGATTTTTTAATGACAATGAAGAATGGCTAACACATTATTATACGTTGACTGATGAAGTAGTGGATGATACAGTGGATGGTAAACGTGGACGTCCAACGAAAAGCTTTGGGGAGAACAATGATAGAACGAAATCTTCGGTTCAAAATTATATTATCCACAATTAGTTGCAGTCAGGCAATAGACGCTGAGAAATTCCAAATATATTGTATAGACACGGCAAAATTATACATTGATTTGTATGGAAAATTTTTATATTGGAGTTGTATGAGGGGTGGGTGTTACAGTGGGCGGATGTTATATGCATTTTTGCGAAAAATAAACATATTGCATATAAAGATATTGCATTTTTGAAATATCGTTTGTATGGGAGGTGGGCGTAAAAGTGGGCGGATTTAGTTCATATTTTCAGGTGGTCATTCTACAATTATAATATTAACACTTTATGAAAATTGAGTTAATATATTTAAAATCATGGAAGTTATGCCACATTTTCTATTTAAGTTGTATGGGAGGTGGGCGTAAAAGTGGGCGTTTTTTTGTAAAAAAAGAAACTGAAATTATTAAAAAATTTAAAATAAATGTGTGCAAAATTTCATGAAGCTCCGCAACCTCCTTGATTTAAGACCATTAAATACACTACACGGCCACAGTGTGCGACGTAAACCATTAGATTGTTTGGTCAAGATGAGAAAAACATTTTATCTATTACTAACCAGACCTTATTAAGTATATTTCAGGCTTAGGATATGAATACTTATTATAAGTTTAGTTACATGCATGTCTCTGTCGAACCAACCTTTAATTTTTTATTTGCTATAGCGGCCATGGCAATTTTCTTTCTACAAATATAGCAAGAGTATACCTATTACGATTAAAAAAGTAAGTCACTATACGTGAAAAACATTCATTTCATTGTAGAGACACCCTTTGCTTTATAGAAATTGTCATAGCGGCCGTAGAAACACATTTTCTGTACAATTTTCAACAGTCTATCTATTAGCTCTAATTTTTACTATTTGTTATAGTGGCCATAGTAATACAGCTCCTGCAAAAACTTCAAGAATTTTTACAAAACTCTCACATACATGCAAATAACGTCACTATCGCAACACCCTCTAAGTTTTAGCATTTGCTGCTATAGCGGCCACAGTTATACACCTTCTGTTATGGTTCAAAACGTAGGCCATATACATGTAAATCAGGTCACTATCGGAACACCCTTTAATTTTTAGGTTTATTTCCTTTACTTGTTTATATAGCGAACAACGTTTTAATTACTGTTTTTAAATTTTAAGTGTATGCTTCCTATAGTTAAAGAAATAAACAAATATACGTAAATAACACGTCCTTATCGTAACACCCTATAAGTTTAAGTATTTGTTGCTATAGCGGCAACAGTTATACATCTTCTGTGAAGATTTCAAGAGTCCACTTATTATGGTTGCAGGGATAAAAGGTGCTGACAGACGGGCAGACGCACAGAATTTTAGCGAAAACAATTTTACTAAAAATAGTAAAAAAATATGCTAAACGTTCATCTAAAGTCTTATAAGATCACATATATTGTGCATGGGAGAGGTCCTTATTCCAAACACTCCTTTGAGTCTTGCTTTTAGGAAAGAACTTTTAAAATCCGACCTCTCTGAACCTTGAATTTACAACGCGGTTTCTTATAACTGACATTCACTGACATAAAAAATTTTAACAAATTTAATTAAATCTTTAATTGATTTAATCACTTATTTAGGAAAACGTCATAATAAAATTGAAAGTTGAATGACTTAACCAAAAACCTTCATATGTAAAAAAATAAACAAAAATGTCTGTTAATAAAAATGATAGGCGTATCAAAATTACTTTTAATTGAATTTTCAGGGCTTTTGCTTGATATTTGTCGATTTGGGACACTGCTTTAATCAGGAAAGTTATTGACTTTATACGATTTTGAGAGGTTTGCAATATACATATATTTTTTGTGGCCAAACGAATAAAGATTTTGTGTTGATTTTTTTTCTATGAAAAGCCATATTAAAAGCTACTAATATTAATTTTTAGAAAAATATCATTTTAAATTTATATAATAAAAAATTTCTTTCGAAATTAAAAAAATAATTTTTTTTTCTCAAAAAAAAGTGAAAAGATTTTTGAGAGTGAGCGCCACCGCGATACTAAAAATGTTATATATCACTATAAAATTTGCGATCTTTACTTTTAGACTGTAGAAAAAACGTTGTTCATTTTTGCGCTGTTTTTTGGCGATTTTTTCAAAAGTTCACTTTTTTCTGTTTTTGCTCATCTTGCATGGGTAGATACGAGTATAAAACCTTTTTGTCGGTCACAAAATCTTTTTGGTTTCTAAGTTGTTTCAAATAAATTAATTGTTATTATTTTAAATATAAGCTATTGTTGTTAGTACAAATACATTATTATTATTACATATAATAAAACTTTGATTTGTCTGTTTGTGTTTGCATCACGTAAAAACTACTAGATGAATTAAAATAAAATAGTATGGAGAGGTACCTTAGTATCGTGTTTCAATATAGAATATTTATTTCCCGTAAAAATATACAAATTTAATGTTTTATATAAAGCCTTTATTTCTGAGTAATATACAGGGATGGGTACCTTTAATAAAGTTATTACATAAACCATATCAAGCACTATAAAATTAAGAGTCATAAAGTGGATTCCTTTCAAAGCAAAATAAGGACGCTGACTTAGTGGCGGGCACAGCTAGTTATGAATAAATTAATTATTCCCAGATAAATTAAATACTATAAAGTAATAAATTAAAAAACTGACTTTTTATTATATTCTTCTCTTCGACATAAAAGCTTAGAAATTAATATTTTTGGAAATTAGAAAAAAAAATAATTAAAAAAATTCACATGAACATTTCGGGGATGTGATTGGAGGGATACCTGCCCCTGCCCATAAAAACTTAAAAAAAGTTATTTGTATGGTATTAAGGCGTATGTAATCCATTTCTTTTAATAAAACAGTGCAACACGGAAAAAAATAAACATATACGGACACCACTACGTGATAAAAGACCAAAAAAAAAAGACCCCTGTCTCCCAGTTTTGCCCAAAGTCCTCCAGGTTTTTTTTTATGGGCCCTCAAAGATGTGGGGCCTCGATGTCATTTTTGCAAAAACTGATAATTTACTCAAGCTCATATTTTGCAAACCGTTTGAAATTTTGATATACTCTCTGAGGCAAAGTTGTAGCTCTTGTCATAAAGAACAACTTTCTAGAACATATGAACTTCCTAGGAATGATTCTTAACACCATTTAGGTAGCGCTTAGGTAGCCGCAAAAGAGAAAAATTTCCCGAAAATTTTTAAATTCATTTCGGCTATCTAAGCGCTACCTAAACGGTGTTAAGAATCATTCCTAGGAAGTTTATATGTTCTAGAAAGTTGTTTATTGAGACCTTAGATTCATTTTCGTAGTTGATTGTTTCCTTTAATTTTCAACGGTTTGCTACCTATGGACCTGAACAGGGGAAAAAAGGTAAAAAATTGAATTTTTTTAAAGTTTTTTGCGATTTTGACCTTGAAGATGAAGTGTTTTTGGTTTTATATGTTGGCTCAGAGAGTATATCAAAATTTCAAACGGTTTGCAAAATATGAGCTTGAGTAAATGATAATTTTTTGCAAAAATGTTATCGAGGCCCCACATCTTTGAAGGCCCATAAAAAAAAACCTGGAGGACTTTGGGCAAAACTGGGACACAGAGGTCTTTTTTTTTTGGTCTTTTATGACGTAGTGGTGTCCGTATATGGTTATTTTGCCATGACTTAAAAAATTACACAGTGTGTAATTACATTATTATTGCAAAAAACATTTTGTGTCATCACCCACAAAAGGGGGTGGGGAAAAAAATGGCATTTTAGAATCTACAGGGTCCAAGTTTAGGTTTTTGAACATTTGCTAACTATAAAAGTTGCATTTGCTAAACAAAAGAATGAAAAAAATTAAATTTTTCAGAGATATGACTAGGACAACTTTTGTCTCCTTCTTCCGATTTTCCTTATTTTTTAGCTTTAACAGCCTATGACCATAAGAGATTTTTCTGCAGTTTCATTAATCTAGGAACAGTCAGAAAATTTTCGGAGAAAATATAAGCTAAAAAAAAAGTAATGTCCGGCTAGATTGGCAAAATACCCCTATGTGCGTTCAGCCCTGAACCGTTTTTAATGAAATTTTGATCAAAGATAAATATTAACTCGGAACTTCTAACTTTATGGGTTTCTTTTCGGTACTCTTCGTTCCTCTATGAGTTTTCGTAACAAATTAGTTATTTACGACTTGCTTTCATTGAGCGTCCCTCTGTCACTACGTTTTTTTCAATTGTAATTACTTAAGACTGTCAACTGGTAACTATCGCAGTTTGAAATTTAACAGAAAACCTAAATTGCTAATATTTTTCAAAATAATATTATGTATCCTAAAATATGCTAATATTATTCTAAATCTAATATCCCTACCTCTCCGCTGTCCTACTGCAGCAAAGGACCCAGTCCATCTTATTAAACAAGCAAAATACCGGAGAAAGATGTTGGCGACAATGTACTGCTGCTCTAAGAGTTGCCTCAGTATACCACCGCATGGTGTCGGAGCCCAGAGTCCTCGTCATAAGCAGCACTATCCCAATTAACCTTTTAGCCGAAGAACGGAAAGCACTTTGGAGTACAAGAAAATAAATCGAAAGAACAAACGGAGAAACAGCAATAAAAGAGGCACGAGGACAGATCATGCAAAAGTGACAAGATAGATGGAATAACTAACCTAGATGAGAGGGGGAATAGAAAACAAGGCGAGATCAACCAATTTGGAACACATATAATTTTTGGACATGTTTACTTGATGCAATACATACATAGAATGGGAAACGTGGACAGAGCTATCTGTATCTATGGATATAGTTGTCTCCATAGATACACAGTTTGTAGACGATGCAAAGTACACTTTTTTTCAGGTGACGAGAGATGGAAAATAGAGCGACAGTCAGTAGAAGAAATCGCTGAAGGAATATCTCCGGAAAATATTGTTGAAATTATGTTGGAAAAGGAGAACACTTAGAAAAACTTTCATAGAAAAAGTATTACGTGTCAAAAAGCGGGACTTAGACGTAGGGCAAGGACGTTTGTTCGATAAGTACAATAAAGGAGCCCCGCTCCGAAGCACTGCGAACCTGGTCACATAGTGGAGAAGCGGTGAGGCAAGCTCCACATACCAGAGCTGTGACAGCATTACCCATTAGAGTATTATTAGAGCATTACCCACCAGAGTTTGACAGTTAAACTTTCGTTTAAGGGGAAAAATTGTAAGTTTAACTTTCGAAATCAATGTAAAAAAATTTAAAATTTTCGCCTTAATATTTCCCCTCCGTCGTGAGGCTTTACCGCTTCTTCTAAAGCATTATTGTGAATATTTATATTTTTTATAATTGTTTTAAGGTGGCATCTGTATGTAGAAACCCAAGGCGAACCTATTCATCAGATGAAAGCTAAATGACAACAAACATAACAATAAAAAACAACATGAATTTTGTTTTTGTTTTGTGGCTGGTTTTGTCAAAATAAATTATCAAAGGGAAATGTAAAAAAATAGCTGTGTTCGTTTACTTTCAAATCAGAAACATCCAATATTTATGAAAAATATTTAATGCAATTATTTTTTCCACATCTAATAATTTATGAGCTTAAAGAACCTATGTGTGAGGCAGGCTCAAAAAATAAAATATAAACGGCAATTAAAATAAAAACATAAAAGAAGAATTTCGACGCATCGCAGCATATTTGAATTGTTAAACTGTTGTGAATATGTGTGTTATGTGTATTATAATCTACATATATATCTCCTATACATATAATAAAGTGTCTGTCAGTCTGTCTCTCTGCTTTTCCTTTACGTTCGCATCACGTAAAAACTACCTAAGTATCCTGGTCCCAATAGAGTATACTTTTTTTCCGCAAAAATATCTAATTTCCAAAAGAAAGTGGAGAAAAAGCAGTGAAGGTACGCAGTTGAACTAACCGGATATGAATACTTTATTTTTTATAAAGTAAAAAATACATAAACTGATATGTAGCATATCTTAAGGAGGAACTAAGCACGGCACGTTTAATTTTTGAAAGTTGGATATTCTAACTACTTAGTACGGTACGGCATCTTTAATTTTGGTTTTTGAAAACATATGTCAAATGCCCAATTGAATAAAATTTGTATTTAGTTTAAGTCGCGTACGTGTTGTATAATTTGGTTATTTTGTGAAATCCATACATACTTAGGTAATTTTTTTTATTTCGCGTTAATTTTTAAAATTTGGTAATAATACTACGACTTGAGTGTGGCTAGAAAATTCTGTTATTGTAAGTTTCTTCTTAGTTTAGTTGCATTTTTCTCTTATAGGTGCTACTCTATATAAGTAAGTCTTACAATAGGTGTGGAATACTTTCAAAGCAAAATCGAGCAAAATATTATCAGGACTCCCACGACGTGACGGGCACAGCTAGTTTAAAATAAAAATTAAACTTACAATTAAAATAGTATGCAACGGCTTTTTTTAAATATTTTTTTTTAATTCATTTTTGCGTTTGTTTCCATTATTATTTCTAAATAAACTAATTTTGAAAGAACCAGCCGGGAAAAACTTAAACAAACAAATTTCAGCTAGGCCTTCAGCACCACCTGATATCAATTCACCTTGCTCGATATGAAATGCTCGATATGAAATTAAACAATTGTCAAAATAATTTTAGTTTCAAGTTGTTTTATAACAGTGATCTATTGTGATCATTCGTAGAATCTTATTTTGGGGCCTTTGCATTTTCTCTAAATTGTAAGCTGCTGCAGTGTCCCCTAACTGAATTCCATATTAACTTGCTGGTTTTATAATTGACTTGTACAGTAAAAGTTTGCAATTTATGCTGAGGTTAAATGTTCTGCTCATTTGGTTCACTGAGTTTGATTTATTAGGCTTACTGATGCAAGGCCAACAGCTACTCGCGTTATTCATTTCTCATATGGTTGAGCATGTTTATCGATTGCAAACTTTTGCCTGCTATGTATGCTATGCAGTGCACTTTTCAAACATTTTCTTTGTATGTTGTATGGGTGGTCTCAATACTTCTATTTTCACAATTTATCCCTATAAAAACGAACAGACGACTTTTTCAATATATTAGATAAATAAACATTTTTTTTAATTTTCTTCAAACTAATTCTTTTTAGGAATTGACTTTCTGGATATTTTTCTTTGAGTGTTGATATTTCTATCATAAACACCCATATTTGCCAAGCATGAATTAAGAAATACTTGATAAAAGATAACGAAAAAAATGCAAGTCCTTAAAATACCACAGTCACTGCAATAACAACAAAAATAGGTGTTTGCTTTTTAGTAAAGGAATCTAGTTTTAACGATCTGAAGTTAGTTGGTTTGGGTGTCTATCTGAGCATGATTTAAACTCTTAACATTGTTGTTAACAAATTATTAAAAAAAACTTGAGAAAATCCCAAAATAAAAATGTATGAATGTGCAACAAATGAAAGAAAAGAGCAAACAAAAAGAACTGCCAAGAATACGGTGTACCTTGGTAGGTGCTAAATAGCAACGGGGCGTTCCATTAAACACCGTCATTCATTACTCATGTCTCAGGCAACAGCTCAAATATTCAAACAAATAGTGTTGGACAAAATGAATAGAAAAATAGAAAAAGAATAAATTTCCAAAAAACAAAAAACTTAAACATTGTAAAGGCAAAGTTCCAGAAATACGTGCGTCTATGCTAAAGCAGTCAAAGCAAGCTGAACAAAGAAAAAAATGTTGTAGGAGAACAAAGAGATATTCACCTCCCTTCCGCCTCGTCTACAGTTTAGCTAAGCAGTGGGTCGATATTTATAGCATATCTTAGCTAAAGTTATGACTGACTGACAGACTTAACTTACTAACTGACTGACTTACTGAGTGCACGAGTGAATGAGTGAACGAGTGAGTGAGATACAGCAAAACTAAACGGTTTTATTTATTTTCAAAGAATTTGTGATTTTTTTTATTTTTCTCTTAGTGGTTTATTGTAAATTTCCAGAAAAACTAAACAAAATGTTAAAAAGTTGTAGAAAAAACTATTTATGTATCGTGGAATTTTGTTCATGTCTCTAATAAGGCACACAGTTTTATCATTAGACACATTTACCCACTGCTTAAGGTGCAATAAGTTGTAATTTTCTATTTGACGTTCACTTTGTTGTTTTATTGACTCTTAATGAAGAAATATTTGCAGTGTCATTAGTTTAGATGAGTTTAAATATATTTTTGTAAGAAACAATACAATATTTTAAGCACAATAATTTAATCAATATGGACTTACTTTAAGTAAGTATTAGCACATCAGATGCATCCAATTAAATATTCTTTTTGAAATTATTTAAAAAAATGTTCAAAAGGTTTGCAACAGATTATTCTTTAAGAAATTTTGACTAATTCTAAACGTGTTTTGAATACTTGGATGACACATAAAAACTATTTCTATTTTTAGGAAAAGTAGCTGTCGAGCGATTGCATCAGTTAAAGCTTAGGAAGTACGTGTTTCATTAAGGCAAACTATTAATAAGTGGACAGACTCATGCGAAAGTATTACTTAAATAAACACCACATGCGTTTCTTTATTTTGCTGTCAGTAGTAAACCCTTATTATCAAAAAGTAAAACGTATTGCTTTCTTTAAAATTGATAATTTTTATACACAGGCCGCTAAAATTAACAATTTTTCTTCTTTTTTTTATTTCGAACCAGCTCACTAATTTCCAGGGGTCATAGGCGATGACCCCTGGAAATTAGCTGTTATGGGAAGGAGAATAGAGGGAGTAATGTTTGTGGACATTCGATTTGAATTTTCCAACATTGTAGTTGACAGGAAAGACCTCTGTAGGAAGATGATTCCACAAGCGAACTGTACGGCTAAAAAATGAATTTTCTCTGTAATGCATTGTGCGATTCACTGGCCAATCGACCACAAATGGATGAGCTCTTAATGAAAAGCGTGTTGTGCGCGAAAACGTGCGGATATCGGGAACTAGTTCCCTAATCTCATCAGAACACATTGCGTCGATGTTCAAGAGAGTCAATAGAGTTGGATACCCTACTATCACCTATGAGCTTCTTCGCCCTCTCCTGCACGCGGTCAAGTAGTTCCAAAATAGACTTTGGAGCACCGGCCCATACATGAGAGTTGTATTCTATTTTTGGCCGGATGTAAGTGGTATAAATAGTAAGGAGATCGGATGAGGTGAAATATGTTTTACACCGTTTGAGAAAACCGAGACACTTGAAAGCTTCTTTTGAGACTTGAAAAATGTGCTTAGTCCATCGAACGTCACACTGGATTTTCATGCCAAGAACATCAAGAGCTTCTGATTCCTTAATACTTATACCACCCATAATTACAGATGTAGCACCATTATCGGCCGAACGCCGGTGCGTTAGCATACAACATTGAGTCTTACGAGCGTTAATTCGACTCTATCTGCCCGGCCCTTCTTTTGAACAGATCCCGTCCGCTATAATAAGCATTAAATTTCAAATTATAAGGTAAAGTGTGTCCCTATGGGTGACGTAGATGTGCCTATATATACTGATTGGAAGAGCGCTAGTCTATCAGTCTGGGGGTTGCGGTTTCGATTTCCACCAAAGACTCTGGGTGTTTTCTGCAGAAAGGTGAAGACGCAAAAGGTAACAACGCAAAAAAACTAAATTTTAAGTGAGATAATTAGATCTATATATATGGCCTTACATTTAGAACCGTTGTAGACAAACACCGCATTGGTGACATAATTTGAGGTCTATGGCATTAGAGATAACTCCATTTTAAATTTTAGGTTTAAATTCGATACGCGCCTGTCTGATTGAATTGTTTATAGCAAAAATTGACTTAAATCGTTTATTTGCAATCGATTGATTGCAGAAAATAATTGAAATTTTATTAGTCGAACTACTTATTTTACATACAAATGAAATTTAAAGTCAAGCTTAAGTTCGTTTTATTCCAATTATATAATGTACCTAATTAACAATTGTTAGTTATACAATTTGTAAAACAGAATATCACAAAACAGTCTCTGGAGTGACTTGCTATTTGGATACGATAATCAAAACATAGTCGGCTTAAAAAATTATTAATTTTAATTTTATACAATTTTTTTTTTAAATGTTGTGCATTAACTTAATCGTTGAATGCAACAATGTGAGCTTCTTGCCACCTTTAAAGAAAAAATAGTGCTTTATAGCAGAGGTCAACAAAAATGTTTTTTTTTCTGTGGCGCACAGTGAGACAACACCCGCATTAAATACAAGGAGTCATTGTAGAGCTCTGTAATTTTGCACAGGTTATTTTTGAGACAATTCCAGCTTAAAAAATATTAAGAAAATTCGCCCACTTTTGCGCCCACCTCCCATACAATCAAAATTTGTAAAACGCCGTATTGTCCGTAATACTTTAGGTATAACTGTCAATTTTGGTATACTTGAATGTTATATTGTTACAAACATTATCGGAACACAATTTTGAACTTTGGCCTACTTTTACCCCCACCACCCATACAACCTCAACATAAAAAGTGCCATAGTTTCTAAAATATTCTAGGTACAACCTTCAAACTTGATATTACTGTAATTTATAATATTTAAAAACACGATCACTATTACGCCCACCTCGCATTGAAATGCCATAAAAAAGAACAATTTTTTTCATTCTATTAATAATTTTTTAACATCATTATGGTATTCTAATTTTTTTCAATTTCATTCTCATTCTAAATGAAATTATATAAGGATCTGATGATATTTGCAAATAGTACATTACATCTTCATTCGTACAAATACGTTAGTTTTTACGAGAATGGAATAGCCTACAGTTTCTATACTCCTTATTCATTGCTTCTTGTGCTTCTTCAGATAACATTCTTGTAGCATAAAAAAAAGTTAATCTTAAATAAAGAAAATTGGTTGTTTCCATGCCTTGTTTCACCACATCGTTTGTTAGCACAAAATAAAATATCAAATATGTTAGAGAAATACTAATCTCTTATCAAAAGAGATTATTACAAGAATACTCATTATTACTTACTTACTTATTTAGATGGCTATAAACAACCGTTTTGTTCAGTAGCCTGATTTAGAATAGCTTTCCATGCGCGTCGATCTAATGCGCTTCGCCTCCAGTTTCTAGCACCAAGTTTTGCGAGACCATCCTTAGCTTGATCCTTCCACCGGAGTTTGGGTCTTCCCCTTCTACGTCTTCCTTCGGGATCAAATTCGAATGATTTTCTTGCTGGAGCATTCTCATCCATACGTATAACATGCCCCAGCCAGCGCAACGGTTGTACTTTGATGCGCTTAACTATGTTTATATCTTCGTACAACTCATTCAGCTCGTGATTCATTCGATGGCGATACTCTCCGTCGACGCAAGTAGGTCCATATATTTTGCGAAGAATCTTTCTCTCAAACACCCCTAGAACAGCCTCATCTGCTTGCGTAAGAACCCACGCTTCAGCGCCATATAGTAGCACGGGTAATATAAGTGTTCTATAGAGTGTAATTTTAGTTTGTTTCTAAATTGCTTGCTTAGCCTGAAATAGCATCTATTAGCAAGAATAGTTCTTCTTTTTATTTCCAAACTGATGTTATTTGTTTGGTTTATAGCGGTACCGAGGTAGATAAAGTTGTTCACTACCTCGAAGTTATAGTCACCAATGTTCACATATTGACCCAGTCTTGTTGTTTCGTTGTTCGTTGATACCATAAACTTTATCTTATCTTCGTTTACTACCAGACCCATTTTCCTCGA
This sequence comes from Phasia obesa, assembly GCA_949628195.1. Classification (NCBI taxonomy): domain Eukaryota; kingdom Metazoa; phylum Arthropoda; class Insecta; order Diptera; family Tachinidae; genus Phasia; species Phasia obesa. Next base: position 91,702,455 of record OX451215.1, read on the forward strand.
CTCATTTTCGATACAGGAGAATGTTGCAGTTACCTCTCGCACAGTCCGCCCTATGATATCAATATCATCGGCATAAGCGAGTAGCATATGCTTTTTGTTGTAAATTGTGCCTGCTCTGTTAACTGCGGCATCACGCAATATTTTTTCCATACTCTCATATACTCATTATTACTTAACCCAATAAATAATGCAACAACTAAATTCAATATATCACAATTAAACTAACCACAATAGAAAGTGAGCATAACACAACAACAGCTTGCGCTATCAATTTAAATTAAAAATTATGCAACTATCTAACCCAAAGTCAATGACCTTCAAAAAAATTATCAATCAAATGAATAATGTAAATAAAATAATAAACAAAAAATAAAAGTAAAAAGTTGTAAACATGCTAACATACGTATAGCGACAGAATGTGCATGTTGCGTATTTTTTGCATGTTTAAAGTACTTTTGCTATATTTCCTTTACCTCAAATGAAAGCTGAGAATTCAATCTTTTATTTGATATAAGTCTGCACCTAGGGCGAGGGGCTGCTCTATATTTCCTACTCCATTGAAAATGCAAAATGTTCAATTTTTACACAATTTTGTTTTGTGTTTTTTTTTTTTTAAATTTATTTTTTCATCTACTCATTCTACAACAACTAAATTAATTTAAAAAAATACTTTAAAGTTATATTTATTATGTATTTTTTATTAATAAGCTTTTGAATATTAATTATTGTACAAACATATTTCAAGCGCGTTGGCATACCTCAACTTTGACTTGTTCTAGACCAAAAAGTAATGAAGTTATGAGGCTGAAATATCACGGAATTGTTACTCACATATCTGTTACTATACTGCGAAAATTTCATCCAAATTGGACGACACGCCAAACACCGTTTTTTGCCGCAGTAACTATAGGGCTGTCTCACTGTGTGGCGTGGCTCTTGAGGTATACAGATATTAAAGGCACCGTTTTGTGTTATATGTGATGTAACCAGCACCATTTTTTTACATAACGATATATCGCGAAAACCATAAATATTTAAAAAGTGTTAAATAGGCTAGCATCCATTTTGTATAATAAATCCTGTGCGATTTCGTGTTTCTTCAAAATAGTGCAACATAATAATATCAAAATTGTTATTAAAGTTTTCCTTTACACCTTATTCATCTCTAAAACAATTTTTTTACTTTAAAAACATCAAAACCAACTTTAATTTCTTTTTAGGATATGTGTTGTTGCATTAAAGGAGCGAAATGTAAAATTCATATTATTTATTTAAGTATAGAAAAACTACTACTTAAATTGCAAATGAATAAAAGGTGATTCTAAATGATTTTTTTTTTTCTACCGCCCATATCAATTACAACTAATAAACAAATAAAAAATCAGCAACAATGTAAACACCATACAACAACCGTCATAGATTTTTATCAACCTAATGAGCTTTAATTGTATTTTTATTGTTTGCGATTAAAAAAACACCGTAGATCAAGCGATAAAGAGTTTAAATTTGAAATTGTAATACGTTTGCAGAAATACCAGTTAAGTAATCATATAAAAAGATATTGAAAGCAATTAATTGTAGTGTGAGGTTTTCTATGTTGTGTTCATAAAAACCATATGTGGTATCCATTAAATGAGTTTGAACGCATTCCTTGGTGATTCCTTTGTTTGTTTATAGAAATACATGACCAACTTAAGACTTAAGTAATACATGTTACAATCTATGAATTTTAATTAAACTTTTAAAGCAAATCAATGATTGCAAGAATTTGATAAAAAAAAAACAGCCCAGAACGTGCTTATTGTTCCAGGAATGAAAGAAAAAATATATATAGATTTTATATGTTTGTAGGCCATTTAAAAATATATTACATATTCCCACGGGTTTGGAAAAAAAAATAATAAAGCGAACAATTTCCAAACAAAAATGTCTCAATAAATACTGAAAATGTTATTATTAAGTAATAAAAAGAAATTCCTGTAAATCATTGAAAAACAAAAAGAAAACAAAAGACTTAAGACACATACCTAGATGTAATTCAAACAAAGTTTTATTTAGAAATTTTATTTCGTCTTCATTTATTACTATTTTTCCATAATACAAAGCTACCACCTGTAGAAAAAAAGTTATTTTTTTATTCTTCATTCATACTGTCTTTTGTAATATATGCAAAATGCACCCGCACACTGATGAATCACGTAAAATCAACTTTTCAAAACATGTCAATTGCATCAAAAGAGCCAACCAAGCAGCCATCGTTAAAAACAACAATTGCCAATATTGCAAATGTGATTGTTAAAATACCAAAAATGGCATGTCTTTCGACATCTTAGGAATACGAAATAAAAACTTAAAGAATTATAGCCAACGCAAAATAAAACAATCAAAACTGCATTGGCATTGTTGTGGACCGTTGTTGAAATTGAATTATTGGAAACAAAAAAAAAAACCACAAGACATACATACATATGTACATCCACATACAGCGATTAATAATAAAAAATAGTAATACAAACATACTTTGTATCCTTCACATTAAAAAGAAAATAAAATATAAAACAAAAGAAAAGAAAATAAAATAAAACTAGGAAACATCAGATCACTTCAAATATGGAAAAATTGGGACAAAAGTGTCGAAAGTTTTGACACTTTGTAAGAGAAATAAAACAATAACCAAAAACTATGCATGAACAATCTTTCAATTGAAATGTTTGTTATTTTTATATAAAATTTTTTTTTTTATTTTCAATCGCTTTTATGTGAGGCTTTCGATCCTAACAGAACTGGGGAATTTTAATAAAATTTACATACAAACAGTTTTTGATTGGCTCGTTAGATTCCAAAAAAAGACAGCTTGAATTGAAATTTTTATTCTAGCCAATAATCTTTGTAATGAATTAATCAACGTAATAAAATTTTTCATAGTAGGTCAGTAAGATCATGATTTTGTAGGGTTAGATTTAAGATTTAAGATTTTAATATGCAGCACCACTAGGAAACAAATAAAATCTGATCCTATAACTATTATACTTTTTTGACTACATTTTCGAAATTACATGTCAGAAGATAAACACTAAAAAATTCTGCACTAGCGAAATGTTGGTACTTTACGATACAAAAGTTAAAAGTCCAGATAACAGATTCTTAGGATTCCAGCGGCAACTATAAGAATGATATACATATAAGAAATTTCATTGTATGTAATAAGAATATATATTATTATTTTTGGTCCATCATTCATCGGGAACTGCAATTTTTCCGATTATTTTGCAATATTGTGGATTCCATCTCAAAGCCCCTTTTTGGAATCAAGCCAAAAAAGGGGCAATGTCTGGACTACACACATGTTGTGTGCGTCCCGATAATATTTTGTTCGATTTTGCTTTGAAAGTAATCCACACCAAATTTTAAGACTCTTACGTATTTACTTTATATAAAAGTACCCATCCCTGGATAAAATACTAAAATTTATATAAAATTATAAAAATTATTGTGAAGCTCAGTAAGACAGACAGTCAATGAGTGAGAAAAGCGCCATCTGTTGCCCAACATTGCTTAAAATATACTACTTTCAAAAATAAAAATTGCCCCAAAGTATGCAGAACTTTTAAATCTGTAAAAAAATTGGCGTACTCTCACTGCTTTTTCTCTACTTTCTCTTGGAAAGAAGATATTTTTGGGGAAATAAGTATCCTGTATAGAATCAGGAGACCAAGGTATCTCCTCAAAAAATGTTATTAAAATCCATCCAGTAGTTTTTACGTGATGCCAACAAAGGCAGACAGCCAGGAAATGAGTTACTGTTTTATTATATGTATAGATTTGTTGTATCTTCAGTTTATTTGGACTAATAGTGAGTACTCAAATCTTATATTAAAAAAAAGGAAAACAAATATACTTGTTAAAAATGATTTTTGGCGCCCTTCTCAAAATATGTGCCACAGTGCGGGGGCCAAGTAATTTAAGTTAGAAACTTATTACTAAGTATTAGTTATAAGTACAACTGAATATTTCAGACCTACAAAACCTTTTTTATCACGTTTTATCACTTCACTTTCATAATTAAAGAAGGCAACTAACCTCTGTTATTTTTCCAGATGATGACAAACGCTGTCAGAGTAAGTCACCGCTTCATAGATAATGATCATAAAATTTATATCTTGTCGACCTTACTGCATGATATCGTTGGTCTCAAGTAGAAAGGCTCTAACTGAAATAATTTTTACTTTCAGAAGAAGTGTAATTTTGTGACGAGATGTATTTGTGTGAAACATATTGGAATCATTGAAAAATTCAATTCCGTAAAAACTACGAGTTAGATGCCTTCTACTTAAGACCATCGATATTTGAGACCATTGATATTTGATTCTCCACAGTCTTAATGTTATGCATATTCGATATTGCAGATAGTTATGGTGCCGCCACTACATCATTCTAAGCGCATAAGTAACTGCTGTGTGCATTGTGTTGTCGAAAGCTCCTTCGACATCAGTGAATACATATGCCGGATACTAGGCAAGTTACACTTATGTATCGGAATGATTTTGGATATGTAGTGGCCTTCCTGTGTAGTTTAGGTATAAACATCTCTCTGACCCTACTCCACATCCGTGGCACATAGCCTAGAGATAAACTGCTACTGAATATCCTTATAAGGTGAAGCATTATTTCTGATTTTCCCTACGGTAGGAATAGGGAAGGTGGCAATCGCTCACTTCTGTATTATTCATTATTCCTAAATACTATGGTTCTTGTCATTATACACTACCAAAAGTAGCAATAGCACCTTTTTTCTCTCTTTTATTTTCAGTGTAACTATTATCTGCCGCTTTGAGTTATGCTGTCGAGTCCACTCGATTCTTTTGTCTGAAATTGTTAACTCATAAAAGTCACTCACCTCTTGTATGTGTTTTACTACTAGCCGTTGTGGTTGCGTATGACACAATTGTCTTGGTAGTGCTCCAAACCAGCTGCGTTATATTGCCCCCGCAGCTGTGATTCACTGGGCTTAAATATATTATCGTAAAGCTTCTGTGCCATGAAATGTAGGCTATCGCGTTAACTATACTTCGTTGGAAGCCACCAAATTGTAATCTGGTCTCGAGCTACAAATTTTGAAACAGCTAAATAGTTAATATTATTTTTTTAATAGAAAGCAGCATCTTTAATTAACTGCTCAACTCCATGTCTAGCGTAGTTGAACCGTCTAAGGAGTGAATCCCTGCCCATATGGCCTGCTGGTTTCTTGCAAAACTACACCTTCGCACCAGCGTAAAGGTGACTGCCTTCCCCGACGCACAGAGTATTTTCCCAATATAGCCGGACATTAGTTATTTTAAGTTTATATTGGTTCTGAAAATTTACTGAACGCCCCTAGATTAATGAAACTTAGCAGAAAAATATATTATGGTCATAGGCTATTAAAACTATAAAATAAATCGGACCAAGGAAAAAAAAGTTCCCCTAATCACTGAACCAAAAATTTACCTAAATATTGTACAATGGGGTGTAGAATTTAAGAAAAGTAGGTTATTGTACAACTAGCAAACTTTTTAGTCAAATCTACTACATGGTAATGAGATATTTTTACGGGAAAAAATATCCTATATTTGAAACACGATACTAGGGTAGCTCTTCATAAAATTTTATTATAATTTATCAAGTAGTTTTTACGTGATGCGACAACAACAACCAGACAGACAGGCAGAAAGTCACAGTTTTATTTTATATATAGACTAGCTATCCCCGGAAGAAAAGTATGACCAATCTTTAACGCGAAAACGCACGCTTTCTCAAGTCAAAAATGTTCTCATCCAACTTGTTTTTTGCTAGACTATACGTATTAGCACGATAACTATTTTTTATTTTTAATTGTGCCACTCCCAGTATTCTTATCCAGTCTAGATTTTGCTAGATCATGCACATTAGTATGAGGTTTACTTGTGCAAAGTTTCAAGACTATACCTAATGTAGTTCTCTATGTACGCGATAATAATTTTTCACTTTGTATAGGAGGTACCACGCCCTCCATTCAAATTCAGTCTGGATTTCTCTACACAATGTATCTTAATATAGGGGTTACTGATGCAAAATTCCAAGGCGTTACCTATTGAGGTTCTCTAGATACAGGATAATAATTTTTCACTTTATATAGAGGGTACCACGCTTACTGCTCTAATTCATTCTATGCTTTTCTAGAGTATACGCATGGCTATGGGGTTTACTTGTACCCACTTTGAAGACCATACCTATTATAGTTCTCTATATACACAATAATATTTTTTCACTTTGTATGGGAGGTACCACGCCCACTGTCCCAATTCATTCTATATTTTGACAAAATTCAGATCTCTAGCTGTGTAGCGGAAGAGTCTCATAATATTGAAGAGCAACTCAGTCAGTGAGTAGATACTAAAATATGTAATTTTTACACAATCATATCTCAGGAAACTTTTACTGCAACTTTTCAAATTTCAGCTACCCTAATTCAGCGTCTTTTAAGTTTTAGTTTTATCATAATGGAGAAGAAAGTAATGAGAGGGTTAAGTATATTAGCGAATATACAACAAACATTTGCATGACCAAACTCATCTATTAGGTGTGCTCATAAGCCAATGAGCAAGTCGTCATACTCGAACACAAACTGAGGTTATGAATACATGCCTACTCATACCATACCAATAGTAAGCAAACCTCTGTTCGATAAAATGTTGCCAGAAACATTTCATGTTTTTCCACAGTAAAAACAGAGTACTACTTCTGCAACATTTTTCCATGACTTTTTCATAAAAATTTTTTAATGTATGACAGTATTCCGCATGAAAAACTGAACAGAGTACCAGGCTTTATGTGAAATTTTTTGTGGAAATTTTTGTAAAACTATGTGGTATATTTAAAAGCAATAAAATTCTTCCAAATCGCAAGATAGACACCACATTTTAAAGTCAAATTTTCCTTGTTAAGCCTGGTACTCTATTCAGTTTTTCTTGCGTAATACTGTCAAACTACATACATAAAAAATTTGTATGAAAAAGTCATGAAAAAATGTTGCAGAAGTAGTACTCTGTTTTTACTGTCGAAAAACATGAAATGTTTTTGGCAACATTTTATCAAAACTGTGAAATAAAGCAAATGAGCATTATTTCATGTGGAATTTTTTGTAAAATTTTTTGTGGAAATTTTTTTTAAAACAATGTGATATATTTAAAAGCAATAACATCGTAAAATTCTTCCAAATCGCGAGTTACACATTACATTTTAAATGTCAAATTTTCCCTGTGAAATAATAAATGTTGCTCAACATTTTTCACAAATTCAAACAGAGTACTAGGCTTAAAATATTAAATGTTGCTCAACATTTTTCACAAAATCAAACAGAGTACTAGGCTTAAAATAATAAATGTTGATCAACAACTTCGAACGGAGTACTAAGCTTGAAACGATACTATCAAATGTGGAATAAGGCATTAAAAGTAAGGCAAATAAAGTTTGATATCAGTCGAAGAAATGCTCATAGAACTTTATATTTTAATCGCTGGACTTCGGGTATGTTGGGTATAAACTTCTAATAAAAAAATATTTAAAATTATCTTTTTACAAATTTACCTCTTTAATAAACAAACCCTTACAAATTTTCTTACATAAAATAAGTTAAATCCAACTGTTGAACTGGATTTAGATGTTACACTTCAAACAAAATAGATAGTGTTTTTTACGATGGCTTTAGTGAATAAAGTGGTGCGTGCAGTCACTTAATATTTGGGTTGATATGTTGTTGTAATTCATTACATAAACTACGTATTTAATCAAATATTGTCTGTGTAATATATTTGTCTTTAAGCTAATACATACGATAAGGTAATTAGCAAATTTTATAATTGTAATATTTTTTGTCGTAATAATTCTTTAATACGGTAAGTAATTATTTCCAAATTGCACAAAGTATCTGTTATTTAAAAATTATTTTTTCTATAACTTTTATAAATAAATGCTTTTATAATAAAGTAAAAAATGTATCTGGTGTGGTTTGTGGAAAGTTGGAACGGACGTTGACCTTAAATATAATTACTAATTTATAAGAAATAAATTAACAGTTTTATACTTTTATTGCATACACTTAGTAGTTACACTTAATGTGCAAGCTGTAAATACAAATAATTATTTTCTCCATTAAGCCTTTCGCTACAAATTTTTATTTATAACTGCTAAAAATATGATTCCTTCGATAATTCAATATTTTGGGCTTTTTCGGAAACGTGTTTTTCAGACTGTTGTCATATGGCAACAATTATTCTTAATGGTATAAAAATTACCATGAAAAGTTAATTTATTTTTATGATTTCTTTTTTAGCTTTTTGTTTATTGTTTGTTTTCTTTTTGTAAAAAGTAATCTTTTTTTGAAAAATAAACTTTTAATAAAAAATTTATAAAAATAATAAAAAAAATACAATTAAAAATAAATTAAAAGGTTGTTTAGTTCTCCCCCCAGTCAACCCCTTGCGAGGTTTCTTGGTCATTTTATTTCGATATCCTATCCTCGCCTGGCCAGTGGCAACCGGAGTTCCGGAGCGATTAACCTCTCCACCTCTAACGAGGGTTCCTTGTCCATCCCTATCGATTTATCCCGGTTCAACGCCATAGGAGAACCTTTAGAGATTAACCTGTTCACCCCTTGCGAGGAGTTCCTGACCATCCCTACTGAATTCTTCCCTAGGCCATTATTGGAGAAAATGTTGTCCACCCACACAGAGCTCCTTATGCATGGGTAAGTCTACATTGAAACTGGAGGTCGACAGGTATCCAGAGTTCGCATACTAACGTCCAAGCACCCTCCTGATCACGCATGCTGTTTGCTGTTCCACCGTGGATTAGGGTAGGGTTCTTCCAGATTAAGGTTTAAGGAACCCTGGCATCTGGTGCCCCCATTTTCCCCGATAGCACTGCGTCAAAGCTTTGAGAATGAACCGCAATGACAATTAGTGCCCCCGAGGGGGATATGACCCTATAGTGCTATTAGATCACTAATGTTCTAGGTCTACAAAAAAAGGGAATACAAACCAATTTATTGAAATACTCTAGTCCATCAAACACCGTACGCTCTACCTGGATATCGGCAGCTCTTTAGGCCAGTTTTTAATAATGGCTAGAATAGAATTTGTTGTCCATTGTCCCATCGGTCGCATCATATAACGTGCTGTCGAAGGGTCCGAAAATGTCTTTGAAATCACAGAAACACAAAGTTTTTGATTTTTTTTTTTTTTTTTTTTTTTTGTAAAGCGTAATGCGGTTATTGTCAATTTGTGAGGTTGACAATCAAATTGAAGATGACAAACTGATTTCTGCGTATGATGGGCTTATCCAGCATACCAATCCAAGAGTTCTTCATCGTCTTTAACAAAAATGAGCTGTGGTCTATAAGACTTTGGTAATTGTTTAAATCTCTCTTTTATCTTGCTTATACCTTGAGACAGCAATTATTCAAACTGGTTTCTACTTATTTCAATAAAAGTACATTTTTAACTTAAAAACTACATTTATTTCTTATTTGCTACTTCAAATACCTATCTGCTCTTGCTGGGTAGAATGAAAATTGTTATTTAATTTACAAATCACAGATAGTTAAGCAATTTCTTACACTTTTTAGTCACATCTCGCATATTAAAAGATAAAAAAAATATGTTTTCTGTAAAAGCTTTGCTGCTACAAGTAGTAAACGAATCTTAATCAAAGCTTTTCCTTAGAAAGACTAAAATGCATATGGTAATTGAGTAAAGAGAATTAACAGCAACAAAATCTTATAATTATTTCCATAATATTTTTATTTATAGAAATAAATGATCACCACATCCAAAGCGGTCTTCTTTAAGTTTTTCAAATACTTAAAAATTGTTTATTTTTGCGGCAGCAATAATCAAAATGTAATTGCAACCTAAAAATTGTACAACACATAAATATGCTGCAGCAAGTTTTTGGTAATTTCTTAAATTTATTTATTGGTTTTTGCCTCTTTTTTAAACTCCGTGTTACGCTTAAACTGCTGTTAAGTGATTTATCATAGCGTAAAAATATAAACGAATAAAGTTTAACTGGAAAATATTGCTAAACCATAAACAGCATCAGAGTGCTATTTCACACCTTCAAAAATGTAATGTTAGATTAACATTTATTTAAATTTTAAAAGGGAAATCTTTTCAAATAAAATTTTTAATTTGAAAATTAAAAGTAAACGACGATTGTAACAGAGGGTAATATAAAATTTATTTTAACTTTCTCTTACACACTTTTATGTAAAATATTACATGGAGTTCAAATAGTATGCGAACAAACAAACAAGCAGGATATGTAAAGGACGTTGCATTATAGTTAAGAATTTGCAATGCATGACTTATGAGAAGAAGAAAAATATATTCAAGGCACTCCAAATTTTTTTATAGTCGACAAAGATACATAATACTCATTTTAAGCTAACTTTAGTTTGTATTTTTGATCTGATGGACCTTAAACAAGTTACTAAACCTAAACTTTTTCCATCATTTGGACTGGTACAACTACAACGGAACTCAGTAAAGAACTTTTTATTGGTTGATATTGATTAAGTCTTTTGTTGAATTTGGTGATATTCTCTACGTAAAAACACCATTTTCATTTGATTGGCTATCAAGTACAAGGTAATATACGCAGACTGCTTACTTTTCGCAACTAACTGGCAAGAAGTCCAGATAAGTGCTTGAATATAATCTGAATACCTTAAACCGGTTAACATTCATTAATATTGTTGGTAAAAAACCAACAATTACTTAATATATAAAGTTAAATAAGTACGTTCAAGACAATATTAACAGATGGAAAAGCTAATATAATCAAGAAGATTATTTTCTTAAGAAAATTAAAAAGTTGTTTTACCGATGATCATATATGTAGGAGCCTAATGAAATCAATCAGGAAACCCCTTTTGAAAAAATCAATTAGGTAGCCTAGTGAATTTAATTAGAAATCCCTTTTCTATACAATTCTAATAGAATTAAAAAGGTTTTCTCTATGGATTGTTTTTTTTTTTTTGTCAAAAATGAGTAAAAAAATTGTGAACAAGTTTTTTTATTGAGTTAATGGGACTCCCTTCTTGATAAAATTAAAAAGATTTACCACATAAAAATAATAAGGAATCTCTTCGAAAAAACTTCCTGTCTTTCTGCTTGAATATCCCTTAGCCTAAAAACATTTCATAGAGAAAATCTTTTTCATTCTATTAGGCAATTTTGGCTGCGGACAGGGACCTTCAATAACAGTTATAAAATAAGAAAGAATAAATTAAATTACAAATTATGTAGGTGATATTATTAAAGAAAAATTGGGAAAATTTAATTTTTAGACACCAGCAGAGCGGAATGCACATTTTCTAGACAGCAACGTCCGACATCAGTACTCTTCGTATCTATCTGCTTAGGATAGTGTTTAGTTGTAAGCATCATCTATTTAACCAGCCAAATTCAGATATAGGTATACGAGAAAACTGTATTCAATCATCAATCGTCAGTTGGTGAAAACGTTGTGTTCCACTACCTATAGCTTCCCTTTTTTTATTATTTTAACTTTTAACCTTTCTGACAATTTTCATTTTTGTGCGACACATTCACATTTCTCGGTCTCTCAGACCGATTTCAAGTATTTCTTGGTATCTCAAAACTATTCTAAAGTTTTCAAAACCTGTGCAGTGGTAATATTTAACAAACTAATCTGAAATAACTGAAGTAAGAAAAATACTAAATTAAGTTTTTTTAGCTCACAGCATCAATTTATATTTCATAACAATAATTTGGCATTTTTGATCCTAGACCTCATATAAAAATAAAAAAAAATTCCTTCACAAAACACAACATTTATAAAATGTTAATTGAAATATATTTTAGAAGTAAACAAAAAAATAAAATGAATTCAAGAAAAAATAGGAACACTAAAAAAAATTATTTTTAAAATGCTTAAAATATATGCCTCATTATGAGGTTAGTCTTTGTAAATTTCAATCAGTCGTTAGAGCTTGTGGCTCGATTCAGCGTCCTGTAAATCTTCAACATCACTTTCCTCTGAGTCTTCTTGTTCAGTATCAGTGTTTGCTTCATACACATCGATATTATCTTCGTATTCAGTACCACTTGTCACATCAGAATCTAGATCTGAATCGATTTCATTCACAATAGCTCTTATGCGCTCAATATCTGCCTTATCTAACGAAAATCTCACGATAATTAACTTTGAACATAATTCTTTTATTAAATCATATAAACTGAACTCTAATTGTCCATTTTCATTTAAAAATTTCCAATTTAGCAGAACCAGCTTACCTGTCGAAAATGTGACACTTAACTATAAGTCGGTCTCACAGACCGTCTGATTAGCAATCACCGGTACAACACTTTAACTCAAACTCACTTGTTACACTAAACGTTGTATAATGAGAAATAATGAAGATACTGAGAGAATGATGGTGTTGCAATTTTTTGTTTTCGTAAAATTAACACGAAAGTGATTCATCGGTCTCACAGACCGACGAAATGGTCAGGAAGGTTAATATTTACCACCTTATATTTGTTGTTGCTTCAGCCAACCTTCGATTAGCAATGAAAGCTACTTTTTAGTTAATCCTAATCTAGCATCAAACTTAACTTTGTTGCTTGATTTAATATTTCATCTGTATGTAAAATAAATAGTTCGACTAATAAAAATTCCAAATATTCAATGTTATATTTTAAAGAATAAATATAAGTTCGAATGAAACTCTTTAAAAGGCAGTTTTATTTTCCCGTCAAAAATATAAACTTTTTTGAGGAGCTTTATTTTTCCCGTCAGAAAATAAAACTAATTTCGTTTATTTTTTCTTTTGTACAGCATTTTTCATTGTGTTTATCTGATATGTATAATGTGTTTAGTTTTTTTTTATAACGTTTATTTAAACAATTTCATGTATCATATTTTAACTATAATAGACAAAAAGCATTACATAACTTATATATAGCACTGTCCCTAAAACGGGATCTCAAGTATATTAATTATGTTGTACCTAATAATTTTTATAATATCATATAATTAATTATACAGGGTGGGCCAAAAGAAACCAAGGGCTCTCCAAAAATTTGTCTTAAAAGTGCCATTGTGTCTCGGGCAGTATGGGCAGTGGCTCCGTCCTGCTGAAACCACATACCAGGTCTGTTTTCAAGAGCAGGACGTAAAAAATTTTCTATCATAAACCGATACCGCTCTCCATTTACGGTTACAGCACTTCCATCTTCATTCTCGAAGAAGTAGGGCCCAATGACATTTTCAGATGTGATCCCACACCATACTGTACACCTGATGGGGTGCAATTGGCGTTGATGAATGGCTCTTGGATTTTCAGAACCCCAGAACCTAAAGTTCTGCTTATTAACAAAGCCATTCAAATGAAAATGAGCTTCATCACTCATAATCAAATTTTCAATAATGTCGGCGATATGCTCCTTGCGTTAAAATAATTGATCTCTGGTTTAAATAATACAATTCCAAGTGTTGTCTATATAATCTGAAAGAAAAAATAAAAAAAAGTTAATAAACAAAAAAGTTATTAAACTTTTACACCCCTTGGTTTCTTTTGGCCCACCCTGTATTATAATAAGTATAAATTATATAAAGTATCGATGTTAGGAAAAAATGAAAAAAACCTTACTTTTATATCGCAAAAATTTAAAAAAGTTATCTAAAATTACTCTGTGTGCCACCAGTATTTATTAACATTTAAGTTGGTAATAATATTTTTATCATTAGAAAAGATACTAGTCTCAAATCTAAGGTTTTTAGTGGTAAGTTCATTACTATGTATGGATTTAATATTGGCTCTTCTATAAATGTGGTAAAATATAATGTGTTTAGTAATTTATTTGTAGTAATTTGAGTACCAGGAACAAAATATATCCTTTTTTTTGCCAATTATATACGTACGAGTAATGTTTTGTCCCTCCCAGAACACCGAGTTTTATTAATCGATAAGCGCCTTGGAAAAAAAATTATCAATTTTAAAGAAAACATTTTTTCATCCTAATCCTCATTATTATTTCCTTCACTTTGTTGTTCTGCCCTAAAAACGATGATATGTATCGCAAAAATCCAGCGAAGATGGGAAAACATCTGGTGAAGATCGTGAATCAAACAATAACAAATTAAAAACCTTCATTATTTTAATGATCATTTATTCTATTTAACTGCAGGTGGTTGTATTGGTTATCAATTTACATAAAATGAGTTTTGTTTTCTGATGTAAAATACAAAATTTATAAAAAAGTTTTATTTAATTCCGGCAAAACAAAATTCTTTTTGTAAAAGTTTCATTCAAGTTTTTATATTTATTTATTTTTAGAAATAACTGCTAACTATAAAATAATTTTTCGATATTTATACTTGCAACTATACGTTTCGAATTAATAAACGCTATTTCTAGTTGGGAAGTATAATTAATGTATTTTTATATATGATTTTATATATCCTTCAAAATGTTTGTATTTATTCTTCTAAATTTTTTACAGATATTTATGTAAACGTTTTTTGTAATTAATTTTTTAATTTTAATTTTTTTTTAATTTTGATTTTCGATCTCATACTTCCAAAAATACAAATAAACTAAAGTAAAACTTAACTTAAAGGCATTCAAAAATTTTATTTATTTTTCTCATCCGAATGCAAAATTTTACTGATTAATTGTACTTTTTCCCCATTTAAATTAAAAAAAAATAATAACTTCTTAATAGAATTTTTTATTTCTAAATTTATATTTGTAAACTTTCGGTTAAAAGAAGCTTTTTGATATTTGTATTACTTTGCCTTCGATGTATGTATGTATGCATGTACATAGTTTTTAAATAACAAAAGACTTAAGAAACAAACCTTAGACATACATATAATATTTACGATGCACTATTGCTAGTAAAATATTTTATCGCTTAAGCGCCATAATAAATTAATATTTATTATTTAAATAATTTTTCAAAAATACCAAAATAGATAGAAAAATTGTATGCCGTCACATTGAAAAGGAGTTAGAAAATTTCAAAGAAAATTAATGACATGAAAGGAGAAAAAACCAACCTTCTTAACTGTCTGTCTGTCTGCCTGTTACATGTCAAAAAAAAAACCATAAAGTCAAACAAACACAATACTTTGATATGAAAGATATTAAACGATAATTTGGTATTCCAAACCATGATGCTGTCTAACAAAACTGAGAAGAAAACCAGTAGATATTTATTTTCCATTTTACTTTTGCAAATACAAGAGTCCACAAAACAAGCAGGCAAAAAACACAAATCTTTTCAATAAACTATAAACAGAAAAACTCCTCTTCTTTTGTTTGAGACAATCAATTACATTTGTTGAGAAGGAAATAAATGGAAAAATCAAACGACAATTTACCGCCAATAATGATGACGATGTTGATGCTTGGGAGAAATGTTTTTAGCAAAAAAAAAAAAAAAGTCTAGTAAGAAAAATAAAACATTTAGGAGCTAAAGATGTTTGTCATTTGACCACAGGTGCCAGCACGTAGTGGCCTGTAAACTGAAATAACAATGTAGGAAAATCTTTAGCTATTTTACCATAACAACTACAAATACTAAACTTTATATTCCAAGTCTCTTTTTTTTCTGGCAACCATATTCATATAACAATTTAACCCGACCTAAACATATGGTTTACGGTTCATTGTTAACAAGTCCAACAGAATCACTTAAAATTTATATTTTTTTTCTCATAAAAGCTTAAAAACATTCATTAACCATACTTCAAACTGATTTTACTTAAAATATTTAAGGCTGTAAATATTTGAAAAGGTTTATTTTCAAATTGAAGAACTGGCATTAAACTCCCCCTTGAAAGTTTTTTTTTTATTATTATGAATGAAAGTGTTTTGTTAATCTCATGTTATCCATTTAGTTTGTTGTAACGACATTCAATTCATAGTCAAGATCAAGGTTGGTCTAAATTCACAGTGGATTATTTTAATGCAATAACGTCGTAATGCAAAAAGAAAAAAAATATTTTTATTAAATTTTATTGTTTTTTAGTGAATTTTAATTGACACGATGAAATTTGGTTGTACAATATTTCGTTTAGATGTTAAAGATGCTTGCTTTCTTCTATAAACCTCGATTGTTAAAAAAAAAGTCTATATTGGTTTACCAGATCGCAACTATTGGTGCAAATTTCTACTACTTTGAATTACTCGATACTACTCAATATTTTTCAATTGGGTACTCAATAGTAGTCAATATAATAGCAGCCGAGCTCTGTCGTCGTTATCTTAAAAATTTTAAATTCAAATTATTTTTAAAAATTCTACCCTAAAAGTATCGGTTAACTACTTTTGAATATTGAGTACTCAAAAAAATAATTAAATACTCGGTATTCAGTAGCCACTACGCAATACTTTGCCAGCATTAATCGCAACAACCCTCTCCAGTGCATTCTGGTGATTTTCCAATGTGTTGGAAAAGCTCAAATGTAACGCCAATCACCAAAAACGATGAGGCTCAAAACCAAAGGCCCCCAACCAAAAAAAGTAGTTAAAATGAAAAAGCCTTGGTTTGATAAATATTTAGCAAATTGACACAAGCCTACCTTGTTGAAAGCTTGTATGCTACTGATTTAAAATGTTTACATGTTTTGTTCTCTCTGTGATATTCTGGTTGAGATTGTGTATGTGCTCACAGACCCTTAGGGGATTGCGTAGGTGCTCTTGCTCAAAACCCATATAATGATTGCCCAAATCCACTGTATTCCACTATTTCATAAATGATAAAAAGTTTGGTAAATTTAAATCTTGTGAATCTTGGGTTGATTTAGCGACCGCCAGTAGTATGGTCTCCGCAGGGGAGCCTCTACAGTTGACTAGCCAGATTTTCATACATCATTTCGACGGAATGTAAGGCGGTAATAACACTCTAGGTGTTTGCTAGATTTATGTTTTTGATATGAAAATCTAGTGTCATGTCCGATGGCGGAAACTGATATATTTCTACTTTACATTTTTTGTAACTTTAAAAATTATTTGAAAATTAATTTGAATCTAGTGTTTTTTGAAATTGGTGTTTTGTTGAAAATTAGTAAAATGATTAGTCTAGTTTTTTGTGTTGAAATAAATTGAATTCTTTTGATATAAAATATATGTATATAGTTCACAAATATTTCATTTGGCGACGAGGATTAAAATGGAAAAGACTATTGAACAGATTTTTGAGCGCCAACAGGCATGGTCTTAGCAAATGTTCGCGCAGCAACAACAATTTTTTGTGGAAATGTTAAGCCAAAGGAATTCAAAGCCTATAACTGCAAATGGTGTAGCAGTACCTAAATTTCAACAATTTGATGAAGACTCAAATGATTTCTATACATATAAAAGACAATTAGAAGGACATTTTAAGGCATACGGGGTTGAAGATGATGGAAGGAAAAGGTAATTTTTCTTGTCATGGGTTGGAGAAAAATGTTATCGGTTGTTGCAAAAAGTGGTGGGGAAACACAGTCTATAAATTCTATCGTATTCGGAGTTGGTTTCGAAATTTGATGCTCACTATAGGAGCAAAGTACACATAATAAAATCAAGGTATGAATTTTATAAAAAAGCCAAACGTGAAGGTGAGAGTTACAATCAATGGGTAACGGAGATAAAAGGTATGGCCAGAGAATGTAAATTCGTTTGTAATAAGGAAACTTGTTGTAGTGATTTTTCTGAAGAACTAATTCGTGATATTTTCATTTTATATACACCGGATGAAACAGTGAAAACTGCAGCCTTGCATAAGGATGAACCAACATTGGAAGAGGTCCTACAGATTGCTGAAACATTCGAAGCTACGCAAAATACTGTGAAAAGTATTAAATCGATTCAAGCTTCAGACATTTTTGTCGTAAAACAAAGCCCTAAAAATTTTTGTCAAGAGAAGACATAGGTGGCCAGCATGTAGAGGTTGTTTTAAAAAACATGATAAGGCAAACTGTAAGTTTTTAAAAGCGCAGTGTTTTATTTGCAAGAAAACCGGACATATTGCATCGGTATGTAGGTCGAAAACCAATTCTAAAACCTATGTGAATTCTCTAGAGGAGGAAAATGGTAATCAAATAGATAATTTTGTGGAAGAAAAGATTTCAATTTTAACACGTGATGCTGTGGGTAATATAATTTCACGGTCTGGGAATAAAATGGTTATAAACGTTATAGTGAATAATCAGGATATGAAATTTCAGTTTGATGATGGCGGAAACTTATTTTTCAAGTGTCAAACGAAGCTTCATGTGCTTCGTTTTTTCAAGGATATAAAATATACTTTACACTATCTGATCTCTCTACGTATACATATATTATCTATATCCATGTTTTTCATTAATAGCCCATCCTGTTGTGGTCGATTTGACTGATACTCGCACTCTGCTTTACAGGGAACATTCGTTTCTGAGATACACAATTCGTAAATAAAATAAACGCCTTACAGAGATATTTTTCTGCTTAATATAGGAATATTCTTAACGAATGTCCACAAACACTACTCCCTCTATCCTCCTTCCCGTAACCAAATTTCCTAGTTACGGCATAATTTTCTTTAGAAATTTTTTTTATTATAATAAAATAGTAACATATTTCCTGTCTATATGTCTGTCTTTCTGAATTGGCATCACGTAAAAATGGATGGATGGATTTTAACATAATTTTGTAAGTAGGTACCTGTATCCTAATTCAAATATAAGATACTTTTCCCGAAAAAACATCTTATTTTCAAGAGAAAGTGCAGAAAAATCAGTGAGTACGCAATTTTACCGACATGCATACCTTAAGTCTTCGTTTATTTTTGAAAGCGGGATACTTTAGTAGCGATGAGACCCATTATATAAAGTAAATGCATAAACCATAACTGAAGCACTGAAAAACAAAGGGTCTTGGGTGTGGATTACTTTCCAAGCAAAATCGAACAAAATATGGTAAGGACGCTGACGAAGTGGCGAGCTCAGCTAGTCATTAAATAAAACAGTAAATGAATTTATATAACATAAATATACGAGTATGAGCATCTAGGCAGTGAACTCTGGTTTTAATTTATCTTTTCAGAAAATGCACTCATGTTCAAAATATGGATACAGAAATTAATAAAAATATTATTTGTTTGGATTCATTATGATGTGCAGTTTGAAAAAAACATATTTAAACTGTTTATAACTTTTTACATATAAATTTATATTATGAATTTTGTTCAAACCATAAAACCAGATCAAGTTGGACTTTAAGGCTTGTAATCGGATTAAAATTAAATAAATAAATGCTTCATATTTAAAACATAAAAATAATTTTGGTATACAAATTTGTACTGTTTGCCCAATAAAGCTAAATTGACTAAAACATATTTTACTCTTTGTCCTATAGACTCTCTGTACTATAAATAATATTTTTATTCTTTTGTCTTACAATAAAATTTTCAAAATAAAACTAAGATTCCAAATCTAAAACTTGCAATATTTTTCACAAACACCATAAGCATATTTCATCCCACTGTCCTTTTCTCTAGGTACAAACGCTTTTGGTATAGTTAGAGTTTTTTCTGCTCAATGTCTTGCTTCCTAAGCACTTTGTATGCAGTTAACGAAAAATAAAAATACTTGACATCAATTTTATAAACGATAGCGAACGAGGAAAAGAAGGAAACCTGTAGTAAAAGTGTTTTCATTTTCCAAATATTGATCATGATATGGCACAATTTGGTATGATCATGATGTGAATTGTGATGATGCTGATTACAATGCCATTGCTTTAGAATTGCCTTTTCAATCTGTTCGACGACAAGGTGAGAAATCCTCAACAGCCGTATTTGCAACAAACAAGAAAAACACCAGATCATATCCACTCGCCTAAATAGTTTTTAAGCAATGTTGATGTAGAAATTGCTTGTTTAAGAGTGAACTTTTTTATTTGTTGCACAAAATAATAAAAATAATGTTGAATTTAGAAATGAAAAACACTTGATCTATAACAAATATTAGTATTTATTGGAACGGAGATGTGTAATAATCTAGCATACATTTCAGTTTAAGTGCTTATGAAGTTCATTGTATAGTTATTTCTACATATGTACATACATACATACATATATAAACTAAACATAACAGAGAAGAATTTGACTGTGGTTTCTTATTTTAGAATTAATTATTATCTCTTATTACTGTTTAACTTTTAACATAAAGCATATTTAAACAGAAAAAATTATTTTTCAGATTCAAACAATTAATTCTCATAAATAGAACATTTTTTGTTTGAATATGGTCAAAATTGTAAATTCTGACAATTAATTTTAAAATTAATTTATTGAAAATATTCCCCGATTTTTTCAAACAAATAATTGTGATATTTGGTAAAAAAAATTTATTGACTTTAGAAAAAATTTTCAAACAAAACATTTGTCTGAATCAGACAAAAAAGTTTACTGAAAATTATAAAAAAAAATTAAAAAAATATTGTCTGAATCAGACAAAAAGTTTACTGAAATTAAACAAAAAATTCAAACAAATCATTTATCTGAAACAAATAAAAAACTTTACTGAAATAACAAAAAATTTTCAAACAAATAATTTAGCTAAATCAAAAACCATTTTCGCTAATTGTGTTTAATAGTAACAGTTTTGTGACTAATTTAAATAAATTTGAAATTTGACCATATTAAAAAAAGGCCAAGACGAATCACTTTACAGGATGGCAATGGCAAATTCATTTAATTTCGCTGTTTCTTAAAATATCAAATTCTATATATTAAAAAATGTTGTCTTTATATGGAATTTGATATTTTGAGCAACAGTGAAAATAATGTATCTAACTTTTTCTTTTTTACTTTGGTCAAATTTTACCGACTAGTTACTTACATATATATTTTAGGCACAAAGTGTTTCCTCTTGAGCACAATTGGGACAAAGCCTTGATTTGATTCATCTAAATTATTGGTATGGGAATTGTTTGCTGGTCAAAAGCATATGTCATAGATATTTACATAAAGTTGGCCAAAAAAAAACTGTGAATAAAAATCAAAAATTAAAATATATACGTATGTATGTACATTGAATATGTAGCAATATCTTCAATAAAAAATTAGTACATTTTTACCTTTTCCTCTGCATCTAATGGCTTTTAAATGTTTCAATATTTATGCTTTAAATATTTTTTTTTTTTTTTTTTAAATAAATTTCCTTTTTGAAGTCTTGAAAAAATCATTATAAAATGTTTTGTTATTCTTTCAATGCATGACAGAAAGTGTTGCCGTTTTTGCGAATGAGTAATTATTAATAAATGGACCAAAATAAAATTTCTTGGATAATATCTGTCATCTAATTAACCGACTTCATATAAGGTGAAGGTTATCAAATCGTCTCAGTTGACTCCTAGAAATCATTTAATTCTGAACCGTTTTTTATTTATTTTTATTTGAAAGGCAATGCTTATAGATTAGTTCCATTCAAAAAAGTTCATAATTTTAAAAAATAAAGGCTGTGCTTCGGGAAAATCATGTATGATTTTTACGTGTCTTTTGAACCCTAAAGGGCACCAATTTCATATTTTAACAAACTAATAACAAAATTACCTTACAGATTAGTGTCCTTATAGTAGATGTAACTTGGAAATTAGGTATAATTTCAGATAGTCCGTGATGATCGTAAGTATAAATATTTCAAATTAGAAATTAAACAGTGTGTCGATAGATGATGTTATTTTATATATGTGGCCTTATCATTTGAATCGTTATAGTCAGACGCTTCATATTTACACAGCCTTCATAATGCTATATCCGCAATATTAAATAAAACTTAAAATTAAATAGTGTTCTCATGGATGACTTAATTTGACGTTTACCTCCTTATCTTTTAATATACAGATAGGCACTTAAAAATTATACAGTATTTGTATTGCTGTGTTTGCTATAATAGCAATCATTGAAATTAAATGTTTTGGTAATTCAACTATTATTTTAATAACATAATGCTAATAACTATTTTATATTATTTAAAAATATTTCACTAGTTCCTCAAGCAAGGTAAGTTTTACCCACATTTTAAGAATAGAGAAAATTATGTATAAAAATAATGATAACTTTTTCAGAAGTCCAACACAAACAATAAAAGATTTAACAAAAATACTTAGACCACTTTTACACCTTGCAATAAACGCCTCAACTTTTTCATGCAACTTTTTTCTTGTTAGTAAGTTGCATGACAAAGCCTGACGACGCATTTTATGTTTTTGGTTTTTGATTATTTTCATTTTATTTTTTAAAGTGTTGTCTACTTTTTGACTACAGAAAAAAACGACAAGTTGTATTTTTGTTTTGTATAAAAAAATTATTTCCAAATTATAATTTAAGATATATATGTATATATAAAAATTTAATTTTAAACAAAAATGTCACAGGAACAAATTGGGCGGTACTCTTAGTTTCGCAGTTACAGACCCCATTAGATTTGTATGTAAAGTATGGTAAATCTCAACTATTTTAGGGTAGAATGAGGTAATATGCGTGCGATTGGAAAGGTAATTAAAAGTATTATCCAAATAAAATGAAATTAATAAAAATAAATCAGCCAAATGCGAGTCAGAATAACACAAGTATGGTTTCGGACTATGTTCAGTTCAACTTTAAAAATTCAAGTCTATAATTTTTTACGTCTTATGAGGCATGCTTTAATTTTAAATTATTTTTTCTACTAGAGCATAGTACTAAATATCCTGTGTAAATATCAAGTGTTTGCCTACAAGATTAAGAAGAGAAAGGCAAAATCCGCAACTTTGAGACATTAAGGGACCACCCCATTATTATTAAATTTATTTTCGTTTCTTGTTATTACTGTAGATATTGTTAAATATAATATGTGTAAATTTTAAGTATCAATATAAGGTTATATATGTAAAATCGAGTCATTCTCGAAACACCCTTTAATTTTTGGTTTTGATATTTGTTCTAGGGGACAAATTTGTACATAGTTTGAGTAGGTGTTCCCGTTCCGTTTCAAAAAATAGGCTACAACTATTCGAAAATATTTGCCACTCTCGCAAAACCCTTTATTTTTATTTTTTGTATTTTTCCATAAATTCACACACTCTTTATATACTCGCGTTTAAAAAAAACAGTCATATTCGCGAAAACTGCATCACTATCGAAATACTCATTATATTTTAGTAATTATTGTTATTGCTTTATATGAAAATAATAGGAGCCTACCTATTGCGGTAAAAAAAGGCAATATAAGTGAAAAATATGTCCCTGTCCTAACACAGTAATTCACCTCCTGTAAAAATTTAAAGACTCTAACTATTATGGTTCAAAATTTAGACCGTATACATGCAAATCTCCTCACTATTTATTTATATAAATTTTAACTTTATTCCTCTTACTGATTAAGAAATAAACACATATACGTGAAAAACGAGTCTCTTTCGGAACACTCTAAAAGTTTTAGTAGTTGTTGTTATAGCGGCCACAGATATACACCTTCTGTGAAAATTTCAAGAGTCTACCTATAACGATTCCAGAGATAGAAGGCGCTGACAGACATTGTAGCGAAAACAATTGGGTTACTTTTTACCTTTGGGAAACATTTTAGGTGAACAAACAAATATTTTTTTTTAATTTTCATTCTTTTTGTCAGAACATGACAAGAAAATCCTTTAAAAAAAATTTTTTTTTGTGCTGGCTTGATATTTTATAATATTTTTCATTAAAGTCAATTTAGTTAGATAGTACTTTTAATTACTATTCCAGTGATACTCATATTATCTCATTCCATTAAATAGTTGAGATATACAAAACTTTACATAGAAACTTTAGGGGTCCGTAACTCCCAAACAAATTAAAATTAATTTTACAACAATATATTACTTATTTTTAAATATTTGTAATGTGTGTGTGTTAATATTATATAAAGAATGTTGAATCGCTTAATCATAATAAAATACGTTTAGTTGACAATACAGTTTTTTGTTTATTTATTATATTTATATAACACAGAAAAGTATAAAAAACAAAACTTTAAAAATAAATATTTTGAAAAAATTCAAATGTAAAAGAATACAGGGTTGCGAAGCAACTTTAAAAAAGAATAGGAAAAAAGACTCGGCGTTTGTTGCAAGGTGTAAAAACGGTCTTATTCGAAAACTTCAAAATGATTTTTAGTTTCAATCTTAATAAGTTTGTTTATCGGGCTGTTCAAAATAACTTTGTTATTCCTACGACACTAGTGCTACGTTTTGTAATTATAAAACCGATTTAAATAACAGTGCGAAAATATTTTTCTGTCTGTATTTTTTTTTTTTTGTTTTCTTTTCAGTTTTACCTCAGTGGATTCGTCAATAAACAGAATTGCCGCAATTGGGCGAATGATAATCTAAGAGTGATTGTCGAAAAACCAATGCACCCACAAAGAGTGACTGTTTGGTGCGGTTTATGGGATGGCGGCATCATCGGGCCGTATTTTTTCCAAAATGAGGCCGGTCAGGTAGTTACTGTTAATGGTGTTCGCTATCGTGAGAGATGATAACGAACGATCTTTTTATGGCCCGAATTTAAAGATATGGATGTGGACGATATGTGGTTTCAACAGGACGATGCCACTTGCCACACAGCTAACGAAACGATGTTTTTTTTTGCTCGACAATTTCAATGACCGTGTTATCTCACGTTGTAGCGATGACAATTGACCGCCAAGATCATGTGATTTGACACCGTTGGACTTCTTTCTTTGGGGTTATTTGAAAGAAAAGGTGTACGTCAATAAGCCAGTAACAATTTAAGAGGTAAATGATGAGACAATTCGGCACATTAACGGCATAGAACCTCAATTATGCTTCAGCGTCATCGAAAATTTGGAGCATCGGATGGAGGATGTGCCGCCGAAATCGCGGCGGCCATTTGGCCAATATTTTGTTCCATACCTAATTGAACCATACCAATATTATTAAAATAAAAACAAACGACAATAATTTCCTAAATAATTTTTGTTTTGTTCAGTCAATATAATAAATTGAACCACCCTTATATATAAAAGATAAAAACCAAAATGTACACAAAATTTTTGTTGCAAATCCTGGGTATTAACCCGAGGACCGGAACCTCTATAGAAAGTAAATATGTAAACCATTTATGTAGCAATAAAAAAGTAACATTCTTAAATTGTGGTGTGGACTAGTTACGAAAAAAAAATCAATTGTAAGCAATTTTAACAACACTATTCCTTTTGAATTGATAATTTTATTCTATAATTCACGGTTGCATAAAACTGCAATATCTTGGGACATGTTACGTTAAATAAATAAATAAATAAATGTGTTTCAAAACATAATTTTTCTGTTTTTAATCTAAAAGTAATTTGGGGAATTATAGAACAAATACTGAATACTAAGAAAAATACGGCATATTTTAGATTTTTTACTCAAGAATAATTAACACAAGACAAAGCCTCAAATACAGTACTGTTCAATTTAATACAGAACAAATGGTCACCGTAATTATAACACAAGTGTGATTAACAATATATACCTGGTTGTAGAACACTTTCTCTAGATAAACAAAAACATCGCGTTAAGTTTTTATTTCCAGCAAGAGTTTTTCCAAAAAAAATATAATTTTACTTTTTTCATCGACACCCATTAACCGGTTCATATCTCTTTTTCATACATCATTAAAACGATTTTTTGTTCTTGTTACTTTCGTTGATTAAGAACACAACGTGTGTATTAAGCAGAAATTGTTGTCAACTAACTTTAATTCTAACATGTTTCATTATTTTTATAGGGTGTCCAAAATGTTGTACTCGTGATCAGCGTTGCCGTTTTGGTTACTTTTAACCAAAATTGGTTATTTTTTTCTGATGTGTAGATGTGTACTATTTTTTGATTTTGGTTACTTTCTCACCAAAATTTTAATATGTACATATTTACATTATGCAGGCTAATTTTTAAAATCGCGCTTTAATATATGTAGGTTTAACATTGAAATTTAAATAATTATGTTAAAAATTGAAATTCTTTAGAGAATGATATTGAAATTCTTTAGAGAGTGAAATGTAATTGCAAATATGCATATAAAATTAAAAAACTGTTTTATATTCAAGTTTTAAAAGAAATTCTGAAACGCTTCGATTTTTCAAGCAAAGATTTAAAACATCTTGACATAATTACATCAACTAAAGTTTTGAGTAATTCAGATATAAGTTTGGAAGCTTTGTTATTATCTTTTCCAAATTTAACAGGTGATAATGAAGAAAAAATTGTATCCCAATGGCAACTATTAAGATTTTGAAACATTATTTTAGACAGTTACATTCGTATATGTAAGTATAGCTGAGTTTTGCGATAATGTGTCCAAACATAAAAATGCAATAAATGAAGTTTTTCGAAAAGCTAATTTATTTTGTTCAAAACTTAATGTGTTTTTCACATAGTTCAGCTGCTACAGAACGATTTTTTTCACAGCTTTAATAAAAAGAAAATTTAGAAATAAGCTTAAATTCCAAACAATTAACAATGTAATTCAATCAAAAAAATTGCAAAACAATCAAAATGATTCCCATTATGTCTGGTCTATATTAATTATGTTAAATAAAAGAAAAAAAACTTTTTTTCAAAGAAACAACAGCTTTAAATTTTAATTCTTAAATTAATAAGTTTTTCATTGTTTTTAATTCAATAATAATAATTGCTCATTTTACAAGCTCCCTTGTATCGTTTAAAGTTTATTAAAATACACTTTTACTCAAACAGCTTGTGATCAGGCTTTGAAATTGTAGAATTGTATCGTTTTTTACTCAAAAAATAATAATACTCAAAATATAATAAATATTTTCAGAACCAATGTTACCATTTTTATATTTTTCCTCTCAAATTTGGTAGATCTTTTTGGGATTTTTAGAATGGTATGCTGTAGCTAATTTTGGTAAGATTGAGAAAATATATTACTTTAGAAATAGTTTTTTTTGGTAAAAACTACTATTTATAAAACATAAAGAAAATAGAATAGCGCACAAACACAAAAACTTACCTGATAAGAATCTTCGAGTTCCCGAAGGAGATATATGTATATTTCTTAAGTTAGTTATAAGTCAGATAAGAAAATAATTGAAAAAATCTGTACAACCATATTAAATACATACTCGGATGTCAAAATAGTTGTTGTGACAATTGTAAAAAAAGGCGGTTGCTTTGAAACATAAATTTTTATCCCCCAAATTAATTGTAAAGGATTATAGTAGATTAGAATAAAAACTCTTAGTAACGGCAACATTGTTCAGAATAATAAAATGATATTGAATCATACATGGGAAGTATAGCACAAAATAATTTTTACACAATTTGTAATTTTAATATAGATTGAATAAATTGTCGGTGTAAAAGCACTATAAATATATAACATTAAATATAAAATAAAATAGACATACATATTACGAAGATTTTAATAATTTATTCAAATAAAAAAACACTTAGTCCCAGGTATGGTCTCGATACCATATTTTTAAAACATGTGAAATGAGATTGTATATTTATAACAAATTTTTCAAAGCAAATTACCAACAACAAACATAAACTATTGTAAAATAGGTTGACGATAAACCCTATAACATGATAACAGGGTCTTGTCAATTGAACAAATCTAAAAAAAATTAATTTAAAACAAATTTGTAATATGCATATTTCATATGAATAAAAACTGATATTTTTAGTTGTTTTAACATAACTTCTGACCCCACCATGGTCCCACTCTGAAATTTTCATGGTGAACTAACCAAGCCACACTAAAAAATATATGTAAATTTAAAAAAAAATTAAGACACAATCTTAAAGAATTTTATAAAACTTTTTTTTAAATATAACAAAAGAATTTGTTAAAAATTTGTTTTTTTTTTTTTCATGATATTAAATTAGAGCGTTTGATAATTTCCCACTTTTATAACTGTATAGATAAAAAACTATAAGAGATACAATTTTTTAAAAATTATATTTGGATTTAGAGAGTAAAGGAATATAAATAAAAAAAATTCAATAAAATCCGAAGTATTCATTTTGAGTGTCTTGTTGATTTGTCGTGGAATTTCCCTAAATCAAAATAATTGTTAATTTTGGTTAGTTTTTTCCTCATTTGGTTACATTTTTAAGAATATTTGGTTGTAATTTTTTTTTGGTTGTGGCAACATAGTGCGTGATTTAAATATACCGCCCATTTTGCAGCAAAAAAGTGCCAATAAAAAAATCGAAATATTTTTAGACAAGGAATAAGGATTGGTACGCAAAGAACACTACACATTTTCTTAATAAAAATGTTTGGAGAATTTATTTAACTTTAAATAAGGATATGATAGTGGAGTATTTGACAATAAATTTAAGACAAATCTTTAGTTTTTAAAAGATAATTAGTGATACCGCTAAAACAGCACACTACAGTAGATGAGGTGTGGTGTTACCGAGCTTAACCTTTGCAATTTAGCCTTAAAGTCCTTAGGAAAAAAGTGCCGCATAGCTTTAGTTTGAACACACACCTCGAGTACATTAAGAGTTTAATCTAATAAGAATTTCTTATTTTTGAACCAATTTTAAAAATTTTAATTCATGTAATTTTTTCTACTTGAGTTCTGAAAACCCAGTTCAAAATTTTTTTTTTAAATTCAAAGTTTTATTCCCTTATCAAAAAAAATAAAGTCTACTTTATTTTAAATTTTATATGAAAATTTTGTGTTAAAGTGCACTTTAAGTAGATTTTATTTTTATTTTTTGGACAAGGACACTAATTGTTAACAGTAGCGAAACCGAAACTTATACTTTTTTTGATCAGTTAATTTATAAATAATAAAAGAAGACCTTTTGCAATTTTGTATCAAAAGATTCTAGCTCGGCTGTTTGAAAATTTGTAACCAAAAAGATTTTTCTGTACAAAATATTACAAAGAAAAAATTTTTTTAAAACTTGAAATTAAACGAAAAATTTCGAAATATGAAATGAAAAGAGAAGTGCTCCAATTAAAGGATTTAATTGTTTTTAGTTACGAATTTAATTAATCCAGAGGGTAGAATACGTTCTCACCAACTGACGATTGATGATTGAATACAGACTTTCTCGTATTCCTTTACCTGAGTTTGGTTGGTTAAATAGATGATGTTTACAACTTATATACCCAGCAAAAACGTCACTTACTAAAAAGCTGTAAAGTAATGAAAAATCTTTGTTACAAGTACTTGTTGACTGAAAGACTTACTTATTTTTGTTTGAGAGGTCGCTAAAAAATCCAATACAAATAAATAATCACAAACAAAGAAATAAGTACTAGTAGTTAGAAATTTATTTAATAAATACCCAGCAAGAAAAGACATGACAAAACATAACAAAATGATCTACTACTCTTGCACTAGTTCGAATTTAGGTGAAAAATGTATGATTTCAAAAAAGGCGTGTCATTGGAGGACATGTGTTCACATTTTAATAAACTGAATTTCATTTAAATGAGGGCTTATGACTAATGAAATTTCGATGATTCGGATGCATTCTTATTTTATAAATGCTTATATGTAAATTTAAAATTAAAAAATATGTATGTATGTACACAATTTTTATAGGACACATGATTTACTATAACAATTTAATGCAATTTCAAGTACACCAAAACATCATTTTATTTAGAGTTAGGGATGAGATTAAAAATGCATTCGAACAAACAAGTGCTAAGGAAATCATGAAATCACCATTTCCTTTTGAACACATTCAATATTTTTTTGCTGGGTATTAGGAAAAAAAATTCTATTATGAGAAAACTGAGCAGTTAATGGAATGCCCATATATTATCCATGTTTCTTCCTTTGGAAAGGTATAGGAGTACATAAAGAGAATGGATGGTTAGTGTAATAATCAAAGCTTTATGTTATGGTAACACTACAATTCCAACACTACAATTATTTCAACAAGTGTAGTGTTGCCATAATTGTTGATTAGTGTTATGTAGGAATGTTTAGTATTAAACTAGAATGGCCAATTTATAATTATTTTTACCTTCCTTGACCGAAAAAGAACAGTAGTGGCGTACATTATCAGACAAATTTCATTTGCCACTGCTGAGCTGAGTATTGATTTGGTGATTATTATTTTAGCACTTAACGAGCTAACCACTTGTGCCACAGCACCCTTTGATATAATGATATCTATATGTTATTTCTTTCACAAACATAACTTGTTACCAATCAACTTGCCTAGAATCCAAATAATAAGCTAAATTTAATTTTAAAAAAATCGAAAATTGGGCTCACGGATGGACCATCTGCCATGTAGCAACGGGCAATATTTGATAGACATAATCTTCAAAAAATATATGCCAAAGAATGTTTTTTCAAATGATAATAAACATTCTCCATTAAATTTTAATTTTCTGTGTTTTTTTTTTTTTCTTTAAAAAAGTAGGGAACCTGTTGACCTAAAAGTTACACCAACTATATCGGAAAACATTAATTTTCGTTTTTAAATTAAATGCATTATTTTATACAAGAAAATAATGAGTTATATAATTTATAATAAGGAAGTAGTTATTAAATAGGTTCTAAGTAATGCAGCGAGTAGCTTAATGCATTTAAAAACTTCTTCCGCCAGAAGTTGTGCGTAAAAATTTTGCTGGCCATATACAAAGAATGCTGAACACGGTTGTATCTATCCAGAAAATGCGATACATTCTACTATTGTCTAAAACATAATTTTCCCATTTTTTTTCTTTAAAAATGAATCACCTATTTTGTAAAAAAAAAAACCTTCTTTGTACTAAGAAAAATTTAAACGAACTTAAGCCCTACATCAAAAATTAGTTTGCACTTAAATAACAAATTACATTCAGTTTATTTTTTTACATACTATTTTGAGGCTTGGCTCCTAACTTTAAACTTAATGACGACTACACCTCTACTGTAGCCATGTGAAATTTCAATGAATGAATTATCCAAACAAGCCATTTTCATTTACTTAATTTCTTTCCAACTTCCAACTTGAGGGTTACCTGGAACAGCAGATTCAACACTCTATCGTCGAAATTTATGCAAAATGGTGATTAAATTTTTAAAACAGAAGCTTCTATCGAAATAAATTGAGCCGAAAAATCATATTTTTTGACGAGGCGCATTTTTATTTCGGAGGCTAAGCCATCCGTCATCTGGGTATCAGAAAACCCGCACATCATTGTCGATAAGCCAATGCATTAGCAGTAACTGGCAGTTTGGTGTAGATTGCTCCTTTTATTTATTTGTTTGTTTGTTTGTTTTGAAAATGTTGCTGGTAATCAGCGATATGATTAGGGACATTGTATGGATAATCTTTGGCTTTAGCAGGATGTCGCCACCATGCACTTTCGTACACCATTTCACTCAGCTCGTCCAAAACTAGATCTCTAGCGCTCTAATTTCAGTAATCTTGATATCAGTCTCGGAGCTTCGATTTGACCCCATTAGACTCTTAGACTAGTGGTGTAGCGTTAAAGATCGATGCTATTCAAAACGCCCTTAGGACTAATATCGTCCGAGGCATACGTGAGAGTAAACTAGAAACTATTAACAGAGTCTTTGAAAATAATAAAATCACTTGAATGACATCGTGTACCATAAATAAAGGAAATATTTGTTGATTCTGTTAAAGCCTTAATATTATTATTGTTATTGTTTTGTAGGATTTTTCAGGAGGTTATAGTATTTCGACTTTCTTCTCATTTTGAACAACAACCTAACTTGAATCTGAAAGTCGTCTGACTTTCCAAATCTTATAAATTTTTTAAAACTCATATCACAATTTAGATATAAATCATTTTTGAAAAACTGCTGATTTATAAAAAGGTTCAAATTCTCTTGCTTGAAAAAAGCGCTTCTAAGTTCTAAATACCTGTTTTTGCAATACAGCAAATTATACATAAGCATTTCTACCTTACTGCCATAGATTTTATGTTTTAATAAACAATTGAAACCTTGCGTAAATTATGGGGAACCCTATTATTCTCAAACACTATTATTTTAGGTTCTTTATATTAACAGAGAAACTGAAAACAAATACAAGTTAATAGAGCAGGTCAATTAAACGAGAAAAACAAATCAAGAAGAGAGTGAAAAAAATGGTCTAAAAAATGGTCTAAAAAACAGTATGTTCTTTTTCTAAGTTGTTTTGAAATGGCCTAAGTCTTAGAAAAAAGTTGAGTGTATTTGTTTGCTTAGTTTAGTTTTTTTTTTTTTTTGCAAATGAAAGTGAATTATTTTATTTACATTTTTTATTACGTTAATTTTTACTTTTACAACTTAACTGGCCACATGTTAGCTTCAAATTTGTGTTTTTTCTAAAATGTCGTTCAGTTGATTTTCTTTAAATAATGACTGTGGGAAAAAGCGATTTACGTTTAGATTTACTGTGTTGGCAAGTTTGTTAGACAAAGATTTTATTGGGACATCCGTCTAAATAGTCAATTAGATTATAAGAGATGATAAGATAATTTTCAAAACAGAAGTCTTTTTGATATAAATTTATTACAGACAACTCATATAAACAAAAGACTTAAGACGCAAACCTGTTGTTGTTATTTTTCTTGTCTTGATTTTTTTTTTTTTTTGTTGTATTATTTTTTACTTATTTTTAAAGCAAAATAATCGATTTACTCTTATTCTATTGATTTTCATTATATTTTTATTTTTTTTCTTATGTTCTACTTACATAATTTAGAATTCGGTTTCATGAGGTGGACACTTGTCCCTTTCCTTTAGATATGGGGGATATTTGAAAATTACATTGTATAATAGCGCTGGTTCACCGACTTTATTTTTAAAGCGGACTTCATCAAATTTAGAGTGTCATTTTTTTATAGGATAATTAATTATAACTTGGATAATTAATTATTACTTGCTATGGGGATTAGCCGTCCCAACTGTAGATACACATAATGTATATCTTTTTCATTTATTTTATCTCATTCATTTCATTGTCAACTAAATAGCGTTGGAAAATATTGTTTTTAATTTTATATATACATTTTGATGTAAACTTTATATTAATAGTTTTCTTATAAATAAATCAATAAATTTCATTAATAAATTATAATAAATAAAATAATTATTGGGATGAGAAAGACTTCTTATAAAAGTCCCATTGTGTAACCTGCAACTGGCGATCCTGCCAGGAGAAATTGTGGTTACGAACACAGAAGAAAGTTCTTTTAATTTCTTAAATAAATTAAAGGATTATTGTAAAAATGTTCGCTCCAATAAGTCTCATCCCAAACCTTTTAATGGTAATGTCTATTTCCCAAAAGATATTTATGTTTGCCAATATATTTTCCTACGCGTTGAAAAAAAGAAAGCTTTACAACAACCATTTGAGGGACCATGCAAGGTTCTAGAAACAGATGGAAAATGGTTCATATTAGATATAGGCTAAAACCTGCATACTTATAAAATACGATTACTGAGCAGTTTTACCTTTAATTTCTTAAACATGAATATGAAGTGAGTCATCAAATTCCTATGCGTATCTACGTGTAAGTGTAGATACGATGGTTAAGGTAACCACAATCTAAGAGCAACATATTATGATTGCATTTTATGGTTGTAGTCAAACCATATTATTAACATTGAGGGTGCTGTAGCTTAAGTGGTTAGCACGTTGACTACTAAGCAATAGTCACGAGTTCAAATCTCAACCGTGGCAACATCAATTTCTCTAATATATATTAATTTTTCTTTATAATAATGCATATCACAGCGCCCTCCTTCGCCGGTAATTCCACATAGCACTAAATCGCCGGCGAAGTAAAATAATTATAAATTGGCTATGCTAGCTTCGAACTAATTCGCCTAAATAACACCAGAGGCGCTGCAATACTGTTCTAAAAATAATCATAACGTACAATTGCAGTGTTGCCAGAATCGAAGCTTTACTATCACTAACCATCTGTCTTATCTACTACTATCCCTTTCCAAAGGAAGTACCACAGTTAATGTAGGCATTTCTGCCTGAGTGGGACTTCCCTTTAAAAATAAAAAAAACATAATCATGGCCCCTATTACGGTTTACAACTCAACTCTACTTCAGTTGAAATTTTACAATTTGGTATTATCAATTACAACTCAACTTGTAAAAAATTTTTAAGTTGAATTTAAATTGTGTTACACCTCTGTGTAGTTTCACCGTTTACAACCCTGTGTTAGATCGGTTAACAAAAGTTTAAAAAAATTACAACTAATCAGTAGCAGTTGTTTCAAATTACAACTCACCAGTAGCAGTTGTCTTGCAAGTTGTCTTTTAGACAACTCAACTGAGTTGAGTTGTAAACCGTAATAGGGGCACATGATTTTGTTATGTTAGAACCATATTATTGTCTGACTTAAAAATAACATTGTACAATATAAAATTTTATTATGAAATAAATTATTTATTATGAATAAATTATTATATTTTTATAAACATACCTTTTAATTAAATACACAATTATTTATTAGTTTATCTTGTTAAGCATTCGATATGGGAAATAATCAATTCTCAATTATTATTTTTTGAAATAAATCCGAAATATTAGATTCTAATAATTTTACAAATCAAAACTAAAAACTTCACAAAAACCAAACGTTATTTGATTGTTTTTAGTCATACCGTGGTTACATACTAGCAAGCTTATCATAGTTTGTTTACTAATAATATATAATAAAACATTGGTTGTTTAAAAATTGTATAGTGCAAACCAACCATCTTGCATTTTTTTGAGTATGGCAAACAATTAATGATCAATTAGTAACAAAAACTTGCTTTTCCTGATCATAGTAATGATTAAAACAACTATAAATTGTTAATCGTAACCATATATTTGTTACAGAGAACTTATTATGGTTCTTATGAACCATTGAATTGAATATAATCACAAAAAAGAAACTTATTCATTCGTTATATGAGTTTTTACCAGTTTCAATGGAATGGAATTCATTATAAGATGGCAATGGAATTCATTATAAGAGTTCAAAAACAGGAAAAAAAAACAATAAAAAGTTTTATCAGACTTTCAATTACAATACATGCGATTTTGTTAAAAATTATTAAAACCAACTTTTTTATATTTAGATTTATATATCCATTTTATAGGATATGTTATATCATATATAATATATAATATATATTATATGAATTTTATTTGAACTATTTTTGAATTAATAAATTAATTATTGAGGCTTAAGTTCTTAACTATAAAGAGATAAAGAAAAATTAGATACCAGCAAAGCAGAATGCATTTTCTAGACAGCTACGTCCGTCATCAGTACGCTTTGTATCAATCTACCTGGTAGTTTCAATTGTTATTAATTTTCTATTTAAACAAACTTATCAAAAAAGAAAGAAATAGAAAAAAATTTTGAATTTTTCATTATATTTCATAGAAGATAGAGCTTTTTGAAATTGTTTTACACTTGTAAACTCTATTTCTTTTTTATATTATACTACCAAGCAAACATTTTTCTTTATTTTTATTCTCCTTATATATTTTCTTTTATTTGAAAATATATATGTGTTGCTATTAGCTATCATTTGGTTAGCAATTAACAACAATTAGATATGTTTTATTTTACAAATGTATATTTTGATTATTAACACAATAGTGTTGAAGTTAACAAAGTCAAAGCCATGCCCGCTCTGTGAAATTATATGAATTTTATTTGAACTATTTTTGAATTAATAAATTAAATATTTAGGCTTAAGTTCTTACTTAAGAACTTAAGCCTAAATAATTAATTTATTATAATATATATAATATATCATATATACAAACAAGTACAAACATACAAGAATTTTATTTCTTGTTTCTTAAAATACAATTTTAGCAATTAATTTGCTACAACAAGCAAATAGCAATTAATTTGCAGCACCCTCTTACAGATAAATAAAGAGACAATTGCAGTTTGTTTTTTCTTTAAAATTTTTCCTCCAGTCAAACAGTACAGTACAGAAATTCGAGCCAAAATCGAAAATATTTTTAAATATTGATTCGAATTATATGGTTATCTGTGGAATAGTGATACCATGAGTCCAATACCATATTTTGCATATTAGTCCTTGAAGCCCATCGGCATTGTGATCCTATCTTCGCCGAATGCTTGGTTTTTAAACTTTTTTTTTAATGTTTTTACGATATCCGGCTTTATAATTTTTACGATATCTTCATCTTCATCTTTAATTGTGGATTTCGTTTACATGTCAACGGCGCCATTGTCATGTAGTCTTCCTCCTTCGTTTAAAGTTAGCATTATCCATTGTTAAAATTGAGCCATTTTAGACTTTCCAGTTTTTTTACTCTGGTCATTAAATTACTTTTATTTAAACGTTAACTCCTTTACATCACTAAACAAATAAAAAAATTTATGAATTTTTGAAAGAGAACAAAACATACTCCTGTACAATTGATTTTGTTATAATGAGTTATGCGAAATTCTAAATACAGCTGACGCATAACCTTCCAATTAACCTAAAGTCTTGCATTTATCCGCTAAAACTTAAGAATTTTATCCGGTAAACATTTAAGTTTTATAGTTTATATTTTTGTAACACATTAGTAGTTAAGGCATGCACTTTTTTTATAGCCACAAACCAAAAATTTACTCCTTCCTTAAACATAAAATTTGCTTAATATTTTTGTTCAATATTATTAAGTTAATTAGGATAAAAAAAAGATAGTCTTTTTTTTGCTACACGAGTTGATGCATTTATTTATGACCAAATTCTTAGTCTTAAGTGGATTTGGAATTTTATTGCTTTTTGTGTTTACTTTTGGTAGCAGACGATATAGATAAATGTCTAATTTGCACAGAATGCACATAAATCTTAACTAATAATTTTTAATGATGATGTCTTTGAGTAATGGAAGTTATTTTATGTTTGCCATACACCGAGAAAAATTTACTATTTACAAATATTAATTTTAAAATATAAAAAATAAGCTAAACATTGCAGCTATTAAATATTAAAAAAATGTGAAAAAGTTTTTTTCTTAATCTTCCACTTTTTTAATTATTTATAAAATTAATCTCACACAAACAATTCTAATAGAATTGTTAAATTTAATTTTAAATACATATTTGGCCCCATTCCCATTGGCGTTTTAATTTTAATGGTATTTTCTCTGTCGTTGTCATTTTTATCATCGTTTCGTTCCTAAATTCGTATTTTTGAAATATATTGAGCTGAGGGTAAAGTTTGGGCCCATAAGCCAGTTTAGTTGGACTGCCTTTAACTTAATTTGTGTTAACTTGGATTCTAAGTGGCTTTTTCAAATAAGGCTTCGAACAAGATGTATACTGAGGTATTTGGCGTCTGAAAGCTAAGGTATCATTTGATTATTTGTTCGAATAAGAGTTCCTACGAGTAGGAAGATTATATAAGTACCATTTTCTTCAGTCACCTTTATTCTCCATTTCTTTAAGCATTTTTTTGACTTTAGTATATGGTCTTGTAAATGTTGTGATGCTTCTTAAAAACGCTGTGTCATCAACAAATGTTGATGTGAGCACTCGATTGCTAGTTGGCATATCAGATGTGTGCAGCAAGTATAAAATGGGTTCGAAAATACTACCTTGTGGAACTCGAATTTGAACGAGCTTAAGAAATCGCCTTCTTTTTGTATGAACGTTCGATCAGTTATATAATTTTTTAAGAGCTTATAGATGTTTCTGGGCAAGTTCAACTTTAACTCATATATTAGGCCTTCATGCCATACCATATCGAATACTTGAGAAACGTCGATAAAAAGTGAAGAACAGTATTTTCTTTCCTCAAAGGTCTTAATTACAATTGCTAATCTGTTATTTTGGATTCAGCTTAGTTAATAATATTTGATAAAAGCCTTATAGATTGGTATGATTCAGCCTTGGTGTGGTCTTTTCCAGGCTTAGGTATCATAGTAATTAATGAAATCTTCCACTTTGTAGGAAAGTACTCAAGACGTAAAATGCCATTAAAAATAAAAAGAATAATTTTTTTTTTGGCTATACGAGGCAATTCAATTAAACAAATCGT
This sequence comes from Phasia obesa, assembly GCA_949628195.1. Classification (NCBI taxonomy): domain Eukaryota; kingdom Metazoa; phylum Arthropoda; class Insecta; order Diptera; family Tachinidae; genus Phasia; species Phasia obesa. The sequence goes on from OX451215.1 coordinate 91,740,532, forward strand.
CTAGAAAACTTGTATGAAAAGCACTCAATTTTTTGAGTTATTCCTATACAAATTTTCTAGACGTTTTGTTCAATTGGGTTACATAAACAGCAACCAAGTAACATTTTGTTACTGATTTTATCAATCCCAGGAACTTCCTTGGTATTTAAATCAATTATTGCTCTTTCAATATCACGAAGCTCAAACCTTAGGGTAACTGCGGGACTAACATCGACAGGTGGCAGCTCAATTATATCAGTCGAGACATTGGGAGACATTTTAAATGATCAATAATAGATTACCTTTTTCGGTATCATTTCTTGTCCAGGCTCCACAATAAGTTCGTAATGGAGGCTTACGTATGACTGGTCTTTTAAGGTTTCTACATGCACGCCATAATGAATGAATAATTTTGCTGAGTTGTTACTCTTCGAGATTCTAATAGGTCTCTTAGCAGCTTAATGCAATCTTTAAGTCTCGTTTTAAGTTGAGGATCTCTATGTGTTTGCCAGTCTCTCCGAATTTTTCTTTTTTTCAGTCAAGTGAGACTCAACATCTACAAAATAAATGTGCTGGCATCTGCCTAGTTGCCGAGTTACTGTTGCATGTTGAACAGCTAATTTGATTTTTCGATCAAAATCAATAAGACTCTGCTCTACTTCTTCTGGTGTTCTTAGCGGAATATTTTCCGAACAGAGATATTTTCCATATTTCAACCAATTTATGCTTGCGATAGTCGTTGGTGATACGATATTTTTTTGGTTCCACATATACACTATAGTGGGTGAATGTTCTGAGGATAATTCTAGTGATGCTTCAACTTTAAAATTTCTCCTGAAATATCCTTAAACACGGCAAAATCAATAAAATCCGGTATTTTTTGCCGATCAGTAGGCCAATAGGTGGGTTGTGCACACGATATCACATTCAGTCGCGTTTTTGAAATGGTGTTAAGCAAAATACGACCTTTTGGAGTAATTAGTCTTGATTCCCAAAACGTATGTTTAGCCTTGTAGACGCCTGATGTTATGAAACAGGGACCTAGTGATTTGTAGAAGTCGCTATATTGACTCTCTGATATTTGAAATCCAGGAGGAGAATAAATCGAAGAAATAATTAAGTTCTGATGAAATTCTTCAATGCAGATATTTATTGCTTGAAGGTAGTCCTCACAAAACTCACACAGTAAATAATATATGCACCAATGTTTTTTTTTAAGAATCCAAACAAATTCATTGATGAAACTCAACGCAAGTAGATATACTTCTGGTGAAGAATCAATGAAGTAGACATTTAGTGATCATAGGACGCAAATATTCCACAGAACTTCATGGTATTTAATTTAGAAGAATAAAGAAAAACTTTTTTTTGCGGAGATTTTTTGGGGGTTTTTCAGGTTTTTTTTAGGTTTAGAAACGGGAAATAGTCGCATGAAGTCTCTCATGACAACTACATACTCGTACGTACGAAATACTAAAGGTAAATAAAATTTCAAAAGAACATATAATCAATCTAAAAATATAAAATTTCCTTTGCGTGTAACTAAATAGAAGTAATAAATATATTGGATATCCATCCTCCTACGGCCAGCATATGAGTCAGCAAAAGGTGGACTTTTTTCACATCGTTTTTACTTTCATTTAGTTAAAATTTCAATGGATTTTAATGACCTCATCAACAGTTTTTATGTGCCCTGAGATAGATAAATGTACGTTGTGCATGTTTAATAAATATTAATATTTACTTTTCAAAAGTTGTAATAATTAAATGAAATGTATACTTAAGTGTATGTTGTCCTATTTATTACTATTACCAATATTTTTTTTTTTTAATTTTCAGAACTTTTTTTGTTCTCCTTTCTTTACCATGTAGAATAATTTAAAACATGATACATGTGTTTACAGATCATTTCATATATCTGTAATGAGTAGATTTAACTGTCGTTTGGATCTTCGCAAGTTAATTAAAAATAATCATTTAATATTAGATCAAATACGGCTATGAATGTAGCTACATCTACGCATATCTATACATATAATAAAACAGTAACTTTGTTTCTGTCTGTCTGTATTCGCATCACGTAAAGTCTACTGTATGGATTTTAATTAAATTTTGTAAGGATGTATAGTTATTCAAATAAAGGATACTTTTTTCCTCTTATTTCCTAGAGAAAGTGGCGAAAAAGCAGCGAAAGTACGCAATTTTACCGATATGCATACCCTAAGGCGTCTTTTCTTTATGAAAGCGTGATATTTTAGTAGGGATGATACTCTTTATATAAAAGGTAAATACAAAAACCATAATTGAAGCACTAAAAAAGTAAGTGTCTTTGGTATGGATGGCTTTCAAAGCAAAATCGAACAAAATATTGTAAGGAAGCTGAGGAAGTGGCGGGCACAGCTAGTTTATATAATAAATCAGTAACAGAACCATTTCTGTAAATGAAATATTTTTTAAAAATTTTTATACTGGTGCAGTCAGTAACCGAAATTGAACACAAAACAAAAATTTTTAGAATTTTTGTCTGTCTGTCTGTGTTCGCATCACGTAAAAACTACTGGATGAATTTTAATAAAATTTTGTGAAGGGTTACCTTAGTATCTCGATTCAAATATAGAATACTTTTTTCCACAATAGGAAATAAAGCAAAATACTGAAAGTACTAAAAGTATGCAATTTTACCGATTCAAATGTACTGCAAACTTGACACCCTTAATTACAGAACTTAAAAAAACAAAGAAGACCTCCGCGAAGCTTTTCGCTTGTCTGCAAAAAACACCCAGAGTTTTTGCCGGGAATCGAACCCGCAACCTCTAGACTAAAAGGCGCGTTACCTATCGGTCTATCGAGGCCCACAAAATCTATATAACTCAATAATTTTAGAATTTTTACTAAGCCTATATTCCCGAGTAATTATCCAGGGAGGGGTACCTTTATATAAAGTAAATACATAAATCATATCCAAAAATTTGCTGTTGATTACTTTAAAAGCAAAATCGAATTGTAAAAACGCTGACGAGGCGGCGGGAACGGTTAGTTTTATATGAAAAATTTTTTTAAGCATGATAGAACTTGAAATTATAAAAAATAACACGAAAAATTAAATTTTGAAGAAAAATGTTTTCTTATTATTTTCAGTAGACTCTAGCAAATCATTATGAATAGACTCACGCTTGAACGACGTTGTCAAATCATCCAAGTTTTCTTTGAAAATCAGTCATCAATTTGAGCAACTTATAGACGGCTTCGTAATTTGTATGGTGCACATAATCTTCGGTCTGAGCCAGCCATCCGTCGAACTGTGGATAGATTTCGTACCACATACTCTCTAGAGGATGCAATAACACCAAAACGTCGAAGGAATGTGCGTACTGAAGAGAATATCGCTGATGTAAACGAAAGTGTGGAATAAGATCCAAATTTATCGATTCGCCGTCGGTTGCAGGAGTTGGGGCTCTGTTCGTCCACTACCTGGAAAATTGTACGCAAATATCTTGGCCTACATCCGTATAAGATGCAACTAGTGCAGGAATTAAAGCTACGAGGCCAATTATGCTCTAGAGCAGTTAGTAACTGACCCGTTTTTTTTTACGCCAAATTGTGTTCAAAGATGAGGCTCATTTTTGGCTTAACGGGTTTGTTAATAAACAAAACAGCCGCATAGAGAGTGAGACCAATCCACAACATACCCTACAGACTCCAGTGCATCCCGAAAAATGCACCGTTTGGTGTAGTTTACACGCTGGTATCATCATCGGACCTTATTTCTTCAAAGATGAGGCCGGACCTCACGTTACGGTCAATGGAGATCGTTACCGCACCATGATTAATGATTTTTTGTTTGAAAATATGGATGACATTGATCTGGACGAAATGTGGTTTCAACAAGATGGCGCTACGTGTCATACGGCCACCACAACCATCGAGTTATTGAAATAAAAATTTGGCGATAAGTTGATTACGAGAAATGGACCTGTCAATTGGCCTCCAAGGTCGTACGATTTCACACCTTTCGATTATTTCCTGTGGGGCTTCGTGAAGTCACTGGTTTATGCTGATAAAGCAGTACAATTGACGCTTTGGAGGCCAACATTGTTCGTGTTATTCGTAACATACAGCCAACAGTACTTGAAAAAGTGACCCAAAATTGGAAGTCCAGAATGCGCTTCGTCATTAGCAGCTGCGGTGACCATATGCCCGAAATCATTTTTAAATTTTAATGTCATGATCTTTCGTATAAATTTTTTTTACAATTTAAAGTTCTATTGGGCTTAAAGAACACCCGATATAAAGCTCAAAATGTGTTTGTTTGTGGTATTATTGACATTAGGCCATCAACAAACCAAACAAATGTTCGTATCGAAAAAAAGTCACTTTTGTAAGTGGACGTGTTGCCGATGATTCTGATTTCTCAATACGATGTCTTCTCAACAACCGTCCACCATATGAAAAATGTTTCGTGAAGATCTTGTTTAACATCCAAGACTCAGCTTTGAAGCCTAATGACCACAAGTTGCGTCATACTTTTACCGAAAGCGTGAATTAACAATTGCAAACTGATCTATTTTGTTTACGGGAATATCTTGTTAAATGGTGTGGCTTATTTTTGGTTAAATGGATGTGGCAACATCGCAAATTGCCTAATATGGAGTGAAAACAATCCAAGACAATTAAATGACGACACCATTTCATTCACAAAAATTTTATATTTTGTGTGGATTTTCATGCAACCGCATCATTGGTCCATATTTCTTTCAAAATAAGTTAGGAGCTGTCGCTAGAGTGAATGGTTTACGTTATGGACATATCTATACGTATAATAAAATAGTAACTCATTTCCTGTCTATCTGTCTTTCTATCTCTGTTCGCATCACGTAAAACCTGTTGATTGGATTTTAACAAAATTTTTTGAGGAGTTACCTTAGTGTCCTTATTCCACTTTTTTCTGATTTCTCTTATTTCCAAGAGAAACTGGAGAAACAGCAGTGAAAGTACGCCGATTTTTTACCGATTAAAAGGTACTGCATAATTTAAGGCATCTTTTATTTTTGAAGCGGGATATTTTAAACACGGTTGCGCAACAGATGACGCTGTTTTAAATTAATGACAAAATATGATTTGAATGCGGAATATTTTAAACACAGTCGCGCAACAGATGACGCTGTTTTAAAATAATGACAAAATATTAATTACTTACTGCCAAATAGCCACTTGAATAAAATTTGTATTTGATTTGTATTTTAACTTTATGGAAAGACAATGTTATTAAAATATTTGAAATACCTTTTACAGAGGTTTAAATAATTTTAAGAATTTTATCTAGGGATGAGTACCTTTATATAAAGTAAATAATGTCATTAATAGATTATGTTGTACCTTGAGATGAAATTTATTTTAACATTAATTACTCTTTTAATCCCAATAAATAATTGTGGAGTATATCAATCTGAAAATGTAGGGTTAAACGCTTCTTGACTACAAAGTGCCCATCCCTCTAATTTTTTTTTTTTTTTTTTTTTTTTTGTTTCATAAATTTAATATCCATTGAGTTTTCAGCTCCGCAAAAGGAGCATTTAAATAATCATAAGTCTTAATTCCCATTAAGCCTTTCAATGCCATAAATGTGTTTTTTTTTTTTTTGGGAAAAACCCTCCTAGAAAAAACAGCTTATGTTGTTCGTTCTTTCGTTCTTTTTTAACTTTTTCAACGATACGAGCTGCTTGCCAATGTTATTTTTATTGATGAATTGTTCAAATAATGTTATGCTGTTTGTTCTGTCGTCTTCATTTTAAAATTTTTCTAAATATTTTTTATTATTATAAGTTAATTATCGTAAATATTTAATGGTCAGTTGGGATGCTGGTACAGCTTTAAATGAATAATTTACTATTAATATCAAAAGAAGGCAAACAATATTTTTATATAGGAGTTTACATTGCTTACAACATTTTAATCCTATTAGTAATTAAAGTTCTACTTAGGTATACACAGCGTTGAAAAGCAGGACTATAAAGGCCTTCTAAATCAAATATACATTTGGGAAGTTTTTATGAACTAAATATCTTCTAAATTACCGCCACCAGTTTGACGGCATATGCATACCCTCTTGGTGAAATTTTCAATAACGCTATTGCGTACATGTGGTGGAATTTCATTGATACGGCGTCTAGTTGCGGCGTTCAATGCTTCGATGGTAGCAGGCTTATTGGCATAAGCCTGTGACTTCAGATAACCCCACAGCCTGAATTCTAAAGGCAAGAGCGTGGAGACAAGAGCATGGAAGAAAGTTTCAAGTATATTTATATTTATTTGTTATTATGGTGATAAAAACGATGCACTTTTACTCACGTTTGCACAGTTTGCACTACCTATCGTGAAAACCCCTATTATTTTTTGTATTTATTTATTTATTTTTTATTTATTTCTTTATTTTATTTTACCTTGAATCGTCTCAAAGCAAGGTATTTCGCTGAGATTTTATATAGTAAAGCACAGCACGTTGATTCATATATGATTGGTGTGTGAACCACGAATGAGAGCGAAGCATGAATATTGGGCTCCGAGAAATATTCTTATAAGATGTTGAAAGATGTCAGTTTTTAGCCCTGTATAATTCTTATGGAAAGATGTCAACATCTTCGATAATTGATGGTAGATGGTGATCAGTGAAACGGGCTATAAAGGTACATAAGAGGATGTTGTCTACCTATCAAAATAAATCAAACAAAAAAGTTGAAAAATTTTTTTAGACTTTATACAGGTCAATATAAGTACTTTTTCCATATAAATCAGTAGTAAACTTCGTTAGTAATTTAGCATATTTGAATATTTTAATTTTAATTAGTGGAACTGTATTTATTAACATACAAATGAGTTTTTTTTAAGTTAGACTAAAGTTCGTTATATTCTCTCTAAGTCGAAAGAATATTAAATACATAAATATTAAAAATAAATTAGGCGATTAATTTTAAAGACAAAAGGATAAAATTGTATTTTTAGACGCTAGCAGAATGGAATGCATTTTCTACGTCCGTCATCGGCATTCTTCGCATCTATCTGCTTTGGGTAGTGTTTAGTTGTAAGCATCATCTCTTTAACCAAACACACTCAGATTAAGGAATACGAGCACAACTGTACTCAATTATCATCGTCAGTTAGTGAGAACAAAGTCTACCACAACCCAAAGCTTCCTTTTTTGTTTAATATTTTTCTTTTAATATTTACCACCTTATATTCGTTGTTGCTTTAGCAATAAGAGCAACTTTTCTTTATTTGCTTTATATTAATTACTAGCTATCCCAGGGGAGCTTCGCTATACCCAACCACAAAAAATATAATAAACACATGGAAGAAAATATAGCTAACCTTTAACTCGATAACGCACCCTATTCTCACGACAAATTTCAGTACGGCTCCACTGTTCCCACGATAATAATATTTTACTTTTTATGCTGGGTACTACTCCCATAATAGTTCTCAAGGTACACGATAATAACTTTTCACTTTGTATAGGAACTAGCACGCCCACTGTCCCAATCTAGTGTAAATTTTGCTAGCCTATACAGATTAGTGTGAAGGTGACTTTTGCAAAGTTTCAGTTTATATGTGATGTACCACGCCCACTATCCTAATATACTCTAAATTTTGTTAAACTATACATATTAGTATGAGGGTTACTTTTGCAAGGATTCAAGACTCTACCTATTGTAGTTCTCTACTTGGACGATAATAATTTTTCGCATTGTATGGGAGGTACCACACCTTCTGTCTCAATCTAATCTGTGTTGGGGTATGGGGTTATTTCTGCACAGTTTCACGGCTCGACCTATTGTTGTTCTCTAGGAACACGATAATATTTTTTCACTTTGTGTTGGAGGTACCACGCCCACCTTCCCAATCCAGTCAGAATCTACCTACTGCAAATCTACAGGTAGACGGTAACAATTTTTCACTTTGTATGAGAGGTATTACGCCCACTAACACAATCCAGCCTGTGTTTCGCTAAACTATGTATATTAAGAAGGGGGTTAATGGTGCAAAATTTCAAAGATCTGCCTATTATAGTTCTCAAGCTACTTAAAAAGTGGACGTGGTCAATTTTTCTTACCGTAAAAACCTAACTTGGAATATTATGAAGATCCAAAAAAATAGGTGCAGCCGTTCTTTGATTTTAGATAAACTGAAGTGGGCGTTAGAATGGGCGTGACCAATTTTTCTTACTGTAAGTTTGGTTATGATGAAGACCTAAAAAAATTGGTGCAGCCGTTCTTAGAATTTAGATAAATTAAAAAATTGGGCGTTAAAGTGAGCGTGGTCAATGTTTCTTACCGTTGAAACAAGCAAGTAAGGCGTAATGACGCCTAGCGCCTAGTTTTGAACAAACCTAAATAAGATCACAACGTTTTGTTATAAACAGTAAAATCTAATAAATTAAGGGGCAAAGTAGAGATAAAATTGCTAGATAAAGCTAAAATAGCACCACTCTTACAAAAAAAAAAAAAAAAACAATAACATTTTGTTTGCAAAATTGGATATTCCAATTGCCAATTGAGGCCGCTATTAAGGTTTATACGTTTTGTATATATATGAGAATTTTTGACAGTTATTTTACGCTCTTGATTAGGTTTAGCTGTAAGTTGGGTTATGATGAAGATCTAAACAAAAAATAGCCAAATCGGTGCAGCAGTTCTTCGAAATTTTTTTTAACGTAAAACCCTAAGTTGGGCTCTGATGAAAATAATAATGCTTACAACTAAACACTACCAGAAGTGTCAGCCGGGAAGGTATACTACTCGTAGTAATTCCATTGTTATCTTGGGTGTATACGATGTGGCATTGTCTTGTTAACACCATATGTTAATCATGCATGCAGTTGTGGCGTTAAAAAGTTTTTAATCATATCATGTTATCGCTACCCATTCACAGTTACCGTTACACGGCGTCGAATTAAGGTTGATGGATTGTTTTAAACTCTTTCTTGAGCAGCAGTAATGTTTTCAGCCGATCTTGCAGTACGTTATGGTTCATGCTTGAGCCTATCACCTACAGACCCTCTTTCTTCGAAATCACTCACTACACGATAAATAGTGCGTTTTGTTCGATGATTGATTTTGATAAAATGTTTTAACGATTATTTATCGAATATTTTTCTATAATAAATTTGCCACGTGTCTACCAAATATGAACTGTCAAGACTAATGTTTACCAAAATGGCGGCAAAACAAAGTAGTATACCTTCCCGGCGGACACCCTGTAGATAGAAGAATGTTGATGACGAAAGTAGCTGTCTAGAAAATGCATTCCATTCTGCTGGCGTTTTAATTTTTTCTTTAAAACTAATCAACTAATTTGTAATTAAAGAGAATATAATGAACTTAAGCCTAATTTCACAAAAATTAATTTGTAATTTTGCTTATTTCTCAAATATTTAACGACATATTCGTAAAGAATATTTTTGGTTTATAAAGGGAACATAAAATAATTTTTATAAGCAAAGTTGTTTTATAAGCCTTTTATAAAACAAAACTAATTTGGCCTTTAGTACTAAAAAACTAAATTTTTTTGCTGGAAATTTTAACAGCTAGTAATGTTAATTGATTTACACACTTATCACCAACTTGCTTCAAACATTTGTGGTAAAATTTAATTAAATTACCAATGCTAACAATTTCCATAAAAACAAAATAGAAATTCCATTAACTATTTTTTAAATTTCCATAACATAAAAATAAATATTTTATAATTTTATACTATTGACCCTCATTTCAACCTTATTAAAGTTAAGTTTTCAACTTACTGCACATTACATTCAGCTAGAAAAACTAAATTTCTACCAAAAGAAAGTCAATTTTTATGCATATTTCCCGCACATTAAAAACAACTAAAATATTAAAAAAAGAAATAAACTAAAACTGTTAACGAAACAAAGCACAAGTATAATTACAGTTTAAGGTCACGCATAAAATGCTCCATATGGATAAAAACTTAAACGCAGTTTTCATTTGACTGGGGCAGGGTGGCAGAACCTGTTGTATTCGAAAGAAATGAAAGTGAAGATGAACGCTCAAACAACAGCTTAAAACCGTTAAAAACTAGATAAAAAACATACATAAATTGTTTAGGGATACTAAGTAAAAATATTTACAAAGAAGTGAAAGAAATAAAAAAGAAACAATAAGCAGACACATGTTACAAATAAGCGATATAAACTGAATTTAAAGACAAACAAACAAACAAAACAGCAGTCAAAAGGTTGTTCAACGTTAACAAAAAGATTACAAGAAAACATTGTTTATAATAATAAATGTATTTATAATGCAATGAAAAGAAAAGTCAAAAGCATTTTAAAGGCATCTGCTTGTATTTGTGTTACTTTTTACATGTTTATTTTAAAGTATTCATAAAAAAGGCAGGTATGATCGATGCACAAGCTTGCTTTTGGTTTCGGCAAACAAAGCGGGCTTCTACAAAGATCAAATAGCGAACACATAATCACACGCCCCTTTGTAACACAAAAACTCGCAATAGAAAAATACTTTAAGCACAGTGGTTTTCTTTTGTTGTAATAATAATAATAATAATAATAATAATTTCTTTTTCAAATTATTTTTTGCATCTTAAAATATAATTGAACACACGATAGGTGTTCACATTTCAAATTAAACTTAATTAAGTCATGATTGATGTTGTCATGGTGGCCAAAAATGGTAATATCCCTTCTTCTTATGTAACCACGTATGTAACCACGATCGTTTAGGGTTGGGATGTGTATTAAGTAGGGTTTGGGTTTTTTCATAATGAAAAATTGCCCAAATGTTTTAATGAAACATCACCTATTTTTGATAACAAGAGTGAAAAAATAATGGTTGGTCTTAAAAACGATATATTTTTAATAATAAATGATTACTAATAATAATAAGTACAAAAGCAATATGACCTCAAAAGAGATTCGGCAAACAATTTTTGAATTATTTAATACAAAATATAGTAAGTATTTAAAGTTCTTCACAGATGGCTCTGTAATGAATGGAAAAGCCAGTTATGCAGTATATGAAGAAAACACTGCCATAGCAAAATGCATTCAAAACTATTCATTTGTTTATACATGCGAATTATTTGCAATCAATACATGTGTGAAAAACCTATATAACACTGTATCAAAATCACTTATTATATCCGACAGCAGGAGTGCGTTAGAAGGTTTACAAAATAATTTCAGTAATAATATGATTGTACATCATATAAGAAATTCAATTAATTGCATTCATCAAAATCAAATTCATTTTCTATGGGTTCCAAGCCATTTAAGTATTACAGGGAACGAAAAAGTAGACCAAATGGCAAAAGATTCCTTATTATTAACAAACACATGTTCAGAAACCAAATTTCAATACTCGAACTTTAGCCACTTAATAGCAAAATATATACATGACTCATGGGAAGATTTGTGGAAGAGCAACACCGACGTTAAACTATACAATGTTCAAAAAAGTATTAATCATGAATTTAAAGTTCCTACTATACCTAAAACTGATTTTATTAAGTTTACTAGACTAAAAATAGGCCACTGTCTTTTTTCATAAACATATTATTGAAAAGAAACCACCACCGACGGACGGTCTTGCACTTGTGGCGAAATTTTGAGTGTAGCCCATATATTTAATGATTGTAGATTACACACTGTGTAATTTTTTAAGTCATGGCAAAATAACTATATACGGACAACACTACGTCATAAAAGACCAAAAAAAAGACCCCTGTTTCCCACTTTTGCCCAAAGTCCTCCAGGTTTTTTTTATGGGCCCTCAAAGATGTGGGGCCTCGTTGTCATTTTTGCAAAAAATGATCAAGCTCATATTTTGCAAACCGTTTGAAATTTTGATATACTCTCTGAGTATAAAAATTTTTGGGAAATTTTTCCGTTTTGCGGCTACCTAAGCGCTACCTAAACGGTGTTAAGAATCATTCCTAGGAAGTTCATATGTTCTAGAAAGTTGTTTATTGAGATCTTAGGTTCATTTTTGTAGTTGATTATTACCTTGAATTTTGAACGGTTTGCTACCTTTGGACCTGAACAGGGGAAATTCATTAATTTCTTCGCAAATGAATTTAAAAATTTTTGGGAAATTTTTCCCTTTTGCGGCTACATAAGCGCTACCTAAACGGTGTTAAGAATCATTCCTAGGAAGTTCATATGTTCTAGAAAGTTGTTTATTGAGATCTTAGGTTCATTTTAATAGTTGAATGTTTCCTTGAATTTTGAACGGTTTGCTACCTATGGACCTGAACAGGGGAAAAAAGTTAAAAAAAAATGAATTTTTTAAAGTTTTTTGCGATTTTGACGTTGAAGATGAAGTTTTTTTGATTTTATATGTTAACAATTTTTGTTCTTTATGGCAAGAGCTACAACTTAACCTCAGAGAGTATATCAAAATTTCAAACGGTTTGCAAAATATGAGCTTTAGTAAATGATCATTTTTTTGCAAAAATGACATCGAGGCCCCACATCTTTGAGGGCCCATAAAAAAAACCTGGAGGACTTTGGGCAAAACTGGGAGACAGGGTCTTTTTTTTGGCCTTTTATCACGTAGTGGTTTCCGTATATGTTTATTTTTTTCCGTGTTGCACTGTGTAATGAAAGTTATTCTTTTCAGGTATAATCAAGTGCTAAAGGTAACGTCTAAAAAAAAAGTTTTAGCAGCATTACACCAGATGAACGATTTGTTGACTTGACCAGACCATTTCTGAAGAAAACAATTACTTAACTTTAACCTAAATAGATTTAGCCTGGCAGAATGTGAAAATCCACTGACCCCGAAACCGCGGTTATTTTTATCAAAATAAAAATTTCAAATGTACTTTGCGGCTGCAGTGAAGTCTTTCGTATTGAATGTTTGGTACTGTTAATTACCGACAAATAAAAATTTTAGATAAAAATAAGTAGTTTTCTAAATCTTACTCAGGGCCTAAAAGTGTTATTTTGTTTATTCGCTCTAGTATTCCTAGTTTCTTAAGCGAAATTCGCTATATTGTGTTTCCATATTCTTGCAAACGGCGCGTCGAATCGATTGAATTGGATCATTTTAAACTACAGCACGTAAATTGTGATATTACGGGCTTAGCTTTTTCCCCCTGACAAGCACATTTCAAATTGCTAACACTGACACCAAACAATGTAGAAGAAGTTGCCCCGAGAGACTGAGACAATTGATCCAGGGTTTTCATTGAGCTGACGCTAAATCATTTCAATATATTCGAATTTCATGATGGCATACAAAAAAACAACTGCGCATTCTGCAAGTCAACGACTTTGATAAAATCGAGTTGTGTGGCACTTGAACCGACAGTTCCAGATAATATGCTTAACAGAAGTTGTACTGCTTACTGTCCAATACCTCCGACTTACTGTCCAAAGCCTCCGACACTCCAACAAGCCCACAGGAACCCCCTCGACAACGAGCACCATGTGAGGTTGTTACATTTTTGTAATGTTGATAAGCAAATAATAAACGAATTGCAGTTCCTCTATCGTTTGGAAGACTTTTTTCGAGAAATATAATATTTCTTTTCGCTTCTATTACAACTATTCACAACCAACCACTGTACAATTTAGGTGAACATTTACAACAAATTAAAAGCATTTGATTTTGTATAGATGATCAAGATAATTGAATTTGCTTTTGATTTATTTAACTGCAAGTATGTTAATTAAATACAATTGTAATATCGTATCGTATTAAATTTCTACAAAATTTGTTGAAGGTTCATTAAATAATCGTAATGAGAGAAAAAAAAACAAGAAAACAATAATATTGTTATTCCAACACAACAAAAATTAAATTAAATTTAAATCAAAATTATACTGGTCATCCATAGGTAAAGGCATAACAAATTGGATAAAAATAAAAAAAAAAGTGTTTTCATCACTTCCACTGCGTTGTTTCGTTACACATTCAAATCTGCTTGAAAACTATTCTTTAATTATACAAAAAAAAAATCTCATTATTTTTTTTTTGTATAATCAGTGACCAAAAAAATTGTAACAAATATTGATATTTTTTGCGGCAATTTACTTAGGCTTTTTTATTATTCAACCATTAATATACCCACATGTAGTGTATTGGTTCATCTGTGCTGATATTAGATACTCAAAAGCTGCCCAGCAAACATAAATTCAATGACGGAATTTTTTTTTTTTTTTAATTTTTGGGTAATCTTAACTTACTGTCTATACCAGTGTTGGTATCTGACAGTTTTTAAAATTGCCACAAAGGATGTATTCCAAACCATCAATTCGGCTTCAGGAAAAAACATAGTACGATCGAACAAACTCACAGGTTAGTCAATGTTGTTAAGAAGACATTTGAAGAGAGAAAATACTGCTCTGCACTTTTTATCGACGTTTCTCAAGCATTCGATAGGGTATGGCATGAAGGCCTAATATATAAGCTAAAACTGAATTTGCCCGTAAACCTATATAAGCTGCTAGATAGTTATTTAACCGAACCAAAATTTATTGTGAAAGAAGGAGACTTTTTGAGCTCACCCCAGCCAATCGAAGCCGGAGTTCCCCAAGGTAGTATATTGGGGCCCTTTTTATACTTATTGTATACTTCAGACATGCCAAGTAGTAACCGAGTTCACACATCGACATTTGCTGACGACACAGCTTTTTTGAGCATTCACGAAAGACCCGAAGTAGCATCACGATATTTACAAGACCACATATCCAATTTAGAAAAATGGTTGAAGAAATGGAGAATAAAAGTGAATGAACAAAAATGTACTCACATAACTTTCACACTGCGTAGAGAATCTTGCCCCCCTATTCGGATAAATAACCAAACGATACCCCAGCTTTCAAATATCTCGGCATACATCTTGACCGGCTCCTTACATGGAAACGCCACATAGAAACAAAGTTAACACAAATGAAGTTAAAAGCAGTCCAACTAAACTGGCTAATTGGCAGAAATTCTACTCTAGCTTAAGATTGCAAACTTTTATTATACAAGTCAATTCTAAAACCAATATGGTGTTATGGCATTCAGTTATGGGGCACTGCCTCAGCTACCAACGTAGAAAAAATTCAAAGGCGCCAAAATAAGATTCTTCGTATAAAAAACTCTTGGTATATAAAAAACTCGAACATCCATAAAGATCTAAACGTGCCATCAGTTAAAGCAGAAATAGCGAAACTCGCCATAAGGTATTTAAAGAAGCTTGAAACTCATCCGAATCCACTGGCCCGTAACATACTAAATGAACCTGGTTACATTCGACTAAAAAGGAGGGCCACTGCTTCTCTCATCCGTACATCAGAGGGATAACCCGAAATTACAGTAACCGTGAAACATACATTTTTTTGTCCAGCACTGGTTGGACTTTACATGTATATTTTTATTTTTAGACTTAAGATTAGATTATATTGAAGATACAATAAATAAAAAATTGCGAAAAAAAAATACTGTGGTATTATACAAAGGTATTTAAAAGTAATGATAATTGACCTTGATTCCTTATATTACTGTTTTAATCATAAATTTTTGTCGAATGAGGAAAATAGAATAGTGTAAAAGCAAATTGTACTGAGTGGAAGAGAAAATACCGATAGAAATTTGACAAGCGGATGGTAACTTTCATTGTTTAATCAATTTGAAAAAATGAAGATTTTCCATTAGAACAGTGCTGTATTTTAATGTAAACAGTGTTACAGTGTTTTTTAATAAATATAATTCTAAACAAGATCAATTTGAACCGTATTTATCATGAATAAATATAATTATTTTTATTTAAAAGAATTTTTTGTAAAAAGGAAAAAGTTTTTTTCTTGCATGTTCAAAGCAGTTCAAACGTCCGTTATGTGTTTAGTTATGGTAACACCGTTTTATTTCTTTCTACTTTGTTTCTACTGCGCACTAATAGTGCAAAAGTTAAAAAGCTTTACATCCAATTTCTATCGCCAGTTTTTAAGTACAGAGCGTATTTCATTCTACTTTTGCTTCTACAAAATCAAACCAAAAGTATTACAGTCTCAGCATACCTTAAGCAACAATGTTAGGAACTGATTACACACTGTGTAATTTTTTAAGTAATGGCAAAATAACCATATACGGACACCACTACGTCATAAAAGACCAAAAAAAAGACCCCTATCTCCCAGTTTTTCCCAAAATCCTCCAGGTTTTTTTTTATGGGCCCTCAAAGATGTGGGGCCTCGATGTCATTTTTGCAAAAAATGATCATTTACTCAAGCTCATATTTTGCAAACCGTTTGAAATTTTGATATACTCTCTGAGGCAAAGTTGTAGCTCTTGTCATAAAGAACAAAAATTGTTAACATATAAAATCAAAAAAACTTCATCTTCAGGGTCAAAATCGCAAAAAACTTTAAAAAATTCAATTTTTTACCTTTTTTTCTCTGTTCAGGTCTATAGGTAGCAATCCGTTCAAAATTCAAGGAAACAATCAACTACAAAAATGAACCTAAGATCTCAATAAACAACTTTCTAGAACATATGAACTTCCTACGAATGATTCTTAACACCGTTTAGGTAGCGCTTAGGTAACCGAAATGAATTTAAAAATTTTCGGGAAATTTTTCAATTTTGTGATTGATGTGTCGATTGTACCAAATTTGGTAGAATTGTACCACAAATCTCAGCACAGACTCTGTACCACAATATCGCTCGTTAACGTTTGTTCTTACAAATACATTAAAACAAAAACAAATTTAAACATTTTGTTTTGGTTTTAAATGTAATTGTTTATCAAGGATGCCAACTTTTCAAAGACTCTATAGGGCTGACCATTTGTAGTTCCACTAGAAACACCTGTGCTTTGCTTCTGTGAATTTTAATTATGATGTCTTTATTGGTTTATGAGCTGCTAAATTATTTTCAAAATAAAAAGTTTTAAGCCACGGTTGAGTTTTACGGGCTCCGAACTGTTTGTGTTCAAGAAAACCGTTCTAGAATGGTAAACCTAGAAAGGTAAATCCTTTTTCGTTGATTAACCTTTCTGTTGCAGTTACCACTAACCATACTACCAACCACCACATACTATCGTTTCGTTTTTATTTTTTATTATTTTTCAATCAAATTTAAAACCCAAAAAATTCAGTACTTTTTGATGACGCTGAATTTTATGCAAAGCTAGCTAGACTGGCTTTTGTGTTAAATTTTGTTTTTTGTAATTTGAAGAGTTTCAAAATAAGTTGATAATAAAACATTTCACAATTTGAGAAAAAAATTACCTTTTTGAGATGAAATTAATGTGTTTGCTGGGTGTTTTACTGTTTGCTTATGTCTAGTGTGACTAAACGGATATCATTGTAACATCTTAAGATCGCACTCTAATGTGAAATACTTTGATTGCTACATTTAATGAACAATTGTGTTTAAATACTGCTATTAACAATTTGTATATTAATTTGCAATACTTTAAAAAGATATTAATTAGATATTTGCAGCCTATTTAAAACGAAAAAATATTTTTGATTTATAAAAGATTCATTAGAAAAAATCCATTAAATAATTGCTTAATCAAACTTTTATAAAAGAAAAAGTGATTACGGGCAATAAACTTTTGAAAACCGAAACATTAATAATGATTTTATTTTGTATGGTTTTCCAATTAGGACAGGTCGATTTTGATGAAACTTTGTTATGGCCATCTTGTAGTGATGGCGCGCCTGTCAAACCTATTGTTCATTATTCCGTTGTTGATATTAAATAAACACATAGTAAGTGTAAACTTGTAAGGATCGAGAATAATATTGGATCTTATTTATGCTCGAAAACAACAACATATACATAACATCACTATCAACAGTGTACCTTAAAGATCAATAACGACCAATTTTTTAACCCCAATTGCCACGACATGGATGTTCCAGCTTAAAAATTGTCATGTACAACTTAACGAATGCCATATTTAATATTCTAAACCCAGAGAAAAAATGACACCATCCGTTATCAAAACGACCACATACGGTGTCGAAAGTGTATCGACCACGTTTGTACTTAAATTGTACACGGACGTTGTCAATTCGACAACGAAATATTGACAACGAAGGATTGCTAAATTGACAACGAACGTGTGCACTTTGACACCATATTGTTGTCGAAGTGACACCATACCGGTGTCGATTTTACACCACACCGTTGTAAAGTTGACACCATACCGTTTTCGATTTATAAATGCTCAATCCTTTCCAAATTTACCATAATAATAAAACAGATTTTAATAGATCATAAATTTTTATAAAATGATTTTATTATGAAAATGTGGTTTTAGTTACTAGTACAAAATATTAAATAAATTTCATTCTAAAAATAGGATATACATAAAACGGTCAAGTTATAAAATCTAAAGTTGGTAATCTTTGCTTAGAAAGTCCTAAATAATAACTCTAACTATATAATATCTATGTTCACCGGACACTTTTTTATTTTTATTAGAATATTTAGACCCTGACTTATGTTTGATGTTTATTTTAACAGTGTCTTCGAATCGTAAATTATACCGCAAACAAATTCTTTTAAGTTGTTCTATATAAAACCAATTGGAATTGCTCTTACCTTCATTCAATTTGCGCAAGTGTATTGTTGGAGGTTTCATCATGTTTCTACCATTGATCCATCTTAGATTGCACAGAGGTTGTAACATCATCAATTCCGAACTGTAATTTTATATGAACATAAAAGTAATAAGTATTTTACTGTAATCATAACGACTAAATCATTACATTAACTATACTTCTCTCTTAACTCCACTCGCAGTTCTATGGTGGCAGTGCTTCTTATCAATATTTCTTTTTAAAAATCGCTGAATCCTTAATATTACTTTTGCAGCTGGAAAAACAAAAGTACATATTACACGTTAATGTTCCATGCTTTGGTAACTTACATTTTAAGTGATCGAAAATTGATTCCAAAGTGATGGGTTCTTAGAAAACTTTTTTAATTTTTTATCGTCACTATCATCGTTGTCTATAAAGATTGAATCTTTCGACATCACAACGTGGTCGAGATGGCCACGACGTTGACCGTTTACGGTCAATTTCCAATATCAGATTACTCTATCCATATTGTTATTTTTAGAAGTGCGTCTGCATAAAATGAATGGAATTTTGACAATGAAAAACATTTAGTAAAACTCGTTGTTAATTTGAGCAAAAGTTGGTAACGGTTGTTGTCTATTCTCAACGCTCGTTTACAAGTTGACAACGTGCGTTGCCAAGCAAAAGTGACAACGTAGAGGTATCAAAGTGACCACATTCGTTGTCGATCTTGCTTCGTCGTTTTTCCCTCAGTGTGAAAACCGGGATTAATAACAAACAGAAGAACGTGTAAAGCAAAGCTCAACAATGCTAAAACTAGGAACGAAATGGAGTACACCCAATCTAACACAAACGTAAAGCAGTGAACACATTGAAGGGACAAGACATACCGATTAGCAGACCCAGTATGCATGAAATTGAACAGGCAATAAAGATACTAAAGAATAACGAAGCACCGGGAAACGGCAATATATGCCCTGAGCTATTAAAGGCAGATACAGGTATAATTGCAGATATAAGTGGGACACGCCAACCAACTTAATAATGACTTAAAGGAGGGTATTATAATAAACATCCCAAAGAAAGGAGACCTGACAGAATGCAAGAATTAGGGAGGCACAACGCTTAATAGCGTGGTGAACAAGGTCATTGTTAATATGATTAACAAAAGAGTAACAGACGCTCTGACAAACGATATTCGCGTTAAGCAGGCCGGCTTTCGGCCTAGCACACCAGGCATCGATCATATCAATAGGCTTATAATAATCAGTCAAATGGTGCTCGCCGTTATATCTAATATTCATCGACTTTGAGAAGGCTAGCGCACACCTCTATTTGGAACCCACTCCGTTGCAAAAAAAATACCGGACTTATCAAGGCACTCTACAAAAACGCCAAGTTCCGCATCCTACACGAGGACGCAATCATCTGTCCATTAAGTGTCAAAGTAGGAGTACGACAGGGCTGCCCCCTATCCCCAATACTATTTAACTTAGTCATTGACAGTTTCATGACAAAAGTCACATCAACTCCTAGAGGTATAACTAGAAGATGTGGACTAAGGGTATGCAGTTAAAACTTAAACAAATTGAAGCCGTCTTAAAATTAACATCCCAAAAACCAAGGCAATGAGAATAAATACCAGCAACTCACAATAATTCACCTTGCAACAACAACAAATTGAAGACGTCCAAGCATTATCACAAAGAATAGAGGCTAGAGAGAAGACGTTTCAAATTGTAGCAATAAGCCTACTGTAAACTCAGCCATATCTGGAAGTCTTTCCATATCTCTAAGTTCACCAAAATAAATATCTTTAATAGCTGCGTGAAATCTGAGGCGGATGTGAATACTGGAATTCAAACCTTGCAAAGATTCATCAACTTAAAATTTTCTGGATAAACATTATCTCATATGAGCATCTGAGGACAAAATGCAAGCAAACTCCTATTGAGTCACGAATACGAAAACGGAAATGGCATTGGATCGGACATGCCTTGCGAAGACCCCAACACTACGAGAAATGCAATAGGGTGGAACCCCCAAGTTAGCCGTCGGAAAGGTCGACCAAGTCACACCTGACGTCGACAACTAGACATCGAAACAGCAAAGATCAACAAAACGTGGAGCGAGCTGAAGATTGCCGCAGCAGATAAGCAAATTTGGAATACAATCGCATAACCCTAGCACCACAAAACTGATTTTATATGTTAGCCACTGTCACAGTATATATGAATATACATAAAAATAAGTTCGCTAATTGAATTCAATATATAAATGAAACCAAAATAACAATTTTATTTATTCGTTGTAATGTATAATCAGGCAGTATACATTTCATATGAATTACTAAGGTTATATAACTTAGCCTTGCCTTAGTTTATCTCTCATCATCTGAGTTCATACAGAAGAAATCATTTTTGAAAATTAATTAGAAGTTTCCAAGAGAAAACATTTTTAGACCGATTGAGCCTAATATATCGTATCGTAGTAGCTTCAGAGATAAGCCAACAGCGCCACCTCTCGCATCTAATGTATCAGGTCTGATCATAGACAAATAGTACACAAATAATTTAATTAAAATCGTAAATTCAGTTTCGCAGAAAACCTTGTACGAATTACAGAAAAATTTAATTTATTTATATAAATTGAACTTTTTCCTTTATCCCCCTCAGAGATAACCAGCTACTTCAAAACATATATTTCCAGACCACGTAATTGGTTATCTCTTATAGCCTTTTTCCAGCGTGTAGATCACTTCTCCACATCCAAATCCGCTTAGCCAGTTTTGTGTTGCCGAACATCAACCAAATATCCAAGCATACAAACATATAGAGTTCTGATGCTTGTAACAACGTTTCATCGGCTGGGATAAAGCTCACCAGCATCCGAAGGTTCTGTCCTTGGACCGTATTGAAAGAAACTCCGATCAAACACGTTTAGTAATCTCTGCATTTACAATCAGACGTATACACTGCGTCTTAACACATTTTACTCAGTGGCAGCGATTTTTAATTCTTCCACTGTGGCCTAGCTCAGCTATCTTTCGCAGAGTTCTGATAACTACCATGAACCTGAGGGTTACCACTGGAACATAGCATTAATGCAGTCCTAGCAAAGGTAGGTCTTCATAGAGTGCTTAAGTTGCGGAATGAACCTGCGGATTACCACGTTTACACTTCATCAACTCCGCTGATCTGCCCTCATACTTATTATTAGTGGGAAACTAGTGCAGGTTACCACAGGAATACTGCACTAATAAAGTCTAGTAAATTTTGTTAAGCAAAAGAAGCAGCAGGCTATCGCCAATTTCTCTACTTATCATTTTAGATAACACATTCTTACGGCAGGTTACCACCAATAATAATAATAGTCATTGCAATCGCTGCGGCAAGACCCCCTAAATTATGTTACTTCCAGTGTTTTTACCCCCCGTCTTCATTAGACATAAAATGATAAACATTAACACTAACATCATAATAGTGTTAAGTGCAGACTGCACATGTTTATTTTTTTCCAGGTGTTAAGATGGTTGTTAAAACATTTGTTATTAGTATTATAAACAAGCGCGTTATGCGTAACGACGACT
Source organism: Phasia obesa (assembly GCA_949628195.1). NCBI lineage: Eukaryota > Metazoa > Arthropoda > Insecta > Diptera > Tachinidae > Phasia > Phasia obesa. The sequence continues at coordinate 91,762,662 of OX451215.1, forward strand.
AGCGCCTAGCTTTGAACAAACCTAAATAAGCGCGCAACGTTTTGTTATAAACAGTAATGTTAAAATATTTTGTTTAGTAAAATCTAATAAATTTAAGCGCAAGCGTTTTGTTATAAACAGTAATGTTAAAATATTTTGTTTAGTAAAATCTAATAAATTTAAGCGCAAAATAGAGATAAAATCTCTAGATAAAGCAGAAAACAAATAAAATAGCACCACTCTTACAAAAAAAAAAACAATAACATTTTGTTTGCACCCAACTTTACTACCTAACGCTCTGTCAAAATTTGATTTTCCAATTGCCAATTACGTTGGCGCCGCTGTTTAGCTTTGCTTCATACATTTTTTATGTACATGAGATTTTTCTACAGTTATTTTACGCCTTACGCCCTTGTATAGGTTTAACAGTTAGTTAGGTTGATAGTTTTATTTTCAAACAGCGCCATCTGTTGCTCAACTGCACACTACTATCTGCTGTGCAATAAGCATTCAAACAAAATTTTGGGAAAATGGAAAATTATGTTCAAACAGAAAATTAAATTAACACTTCTTCGCCACCTACAAGAACATGCACAAATAAATTTTTTTGTTTAGCGGTCTAGACACGGTCAAAATAATAATCCAGGATTATGGTAATATCTGTGAAAATATATTTGTGTATTTTACACAGTCAATGGTGGATGAAAATCAAAACTTTGATTTCTGGCATGCTGGATGTAACATTTTGATGTGTGTAATGTGTTTGTTCTTCAAGCACGTACAAATATTTCATTTTAAATGAGATTTAAAGTTGTGCTGTTGCCAAAAATGTCGCAAGCGAAAGAAAGCACACAATTTATTTAGGTGAGCGTAATTTAAATGATAAGCAATGCGAAATTTAATTGCAATGCTATAAAAACAACATCAGGATGGAAATCTGAAAATGGGAAAAATGAGCTGCGCATGAATTTTAGACGGAAGTTGCGATACTTGCAGTACGATGTTAACAGCACAAAATCGAATCTATCTATTTAATAAAATAGTAACTCATTTCCGTCTGTCTGCTTTTCATTTGTGTTCGCATCACGTAAAAAATACTGGATGGATTTTAACATCCAAACATCCTAATTCCAATATAGGAAAAAACGCAATTTGCTGTTCTGAAATTTTCGGTTTAAAAGTAGGATATTTTAAACACGGTTGCACATCTTTTATTTTTGGAAGTGGGACATTTTAAACACTATTGCGCAAAATTAGGCGCCAATTGAATAAAATTTGTATTTGATTTGTATTTTTAATTTGTGGAATTACATTGTTATTTAAATATTTTAAACACCTTTTACAGAGGTTTACAATAATTTTTAGAATTTTATATATGAATTAAATACGTAAGAATCTTAAAATTTGTTGTTTAGACACAGCTAGTTAAAAATAAATGAATGCTTGACGAGTCATCCAGCATATGTACATCAAAGCATTCAGCACACATACACGATTTTGATATCCAGCTTTTTGATCAAGTCTTTTTGCTAAAATTGATTGCTAGTGTTATAAGATTTGTTCGATTCAGTCCTTAGCCAAATGGGAATGTTCACGGCGTAGCTTTAATTATAGAAGGAGAAGAAATTGCAGCAGTAGATTCTGTTAAATATTTGGGAGTTATTTTGCAAAGTAATTTAACATGGCAAAATCATATTCGATAAGTATGTACTTTCCAAAATCTCCCCAGCATTTTATTTAAGCTTAAATATAAACTTGATCAAAGTACCAAATTTCCAATTTTTCAATCCGTTATTCAAAGTCATCTAAATTACCTAACGTTTATATATGGATTTAAAAGAAATGTTGTTCTAAAATCTCTGCAAATTATTCAAAATAAATCACTGAAGGCTGTACTAAGTCTTCCACGGTTGTATCCAACTTTATCGCTTTATAAAGATGTCGTGGAAAATGTATTACCAATTTATGGAATTTATAAATTCCAATTATTAATATATGTTTTTAAAGTCGTATATGGAAATGGACTTCAACACACGTAAAAATTTGAATTTAAGAGTTGCTCGATGTCGTTTCGAAATGACCAAACAAAGAATTGAATATATCGGTAGTTTGGAATACAATAATTTGCCTCAACATTTAAAAGATTGTTGTAATAGACAACTGTTTCATCATTTAAGAATCGACTGAAAGAATATTTTTTAAACAATGTCGAAATGCTTTTAATATAATTAAATACAATAAAACAGTTGGCAAAAATATATTACATAATTTTATTAATTTTTCTTTTAGATTTTTAGTTTTTAATTATTAAAAATGAATTTTCTATTAAATAATTTTGGAATATTGTTGCTGACGGCTGTCTCAATAAGATCCTAGTGACGCTGAGACTACTAAATATTATTTGTTAATATAATGTTCTTGAATTATTATTAAATAAAAAAAATAAAAATATTAAAGTGAATGTGTTTCATAATTTAGTACCGTTGCGCAACACTAGATGTCGTATTCTAAAAAAAACGTTAATTTAAAAAAAAAAAAAAATTTTACAATAATAAAAATAGCAATAAATCGGTAATTATACGATACTAAAGATAGTGAGAAAAAAAATAAAGATTTATACAAATTAATGATTTATAAAATAATAATAGTAAGAGGTACCAAAGACTCTCATCGTCACATGCAATTAAAATAATAATAGTAATTGACCTGAAGATATATAAAAAAGGGAAATTGGAAATTAATACATGGATGTCGTCGCGTTTATTCTTAAACCACGTAAGCGCCAAGAAGACGTTTTTCAGAAAACGAAAAAAACTTAATAACTTCTTTAATATGGGTTTCAGAATAATTTTTTTTTGCAAAACATGGCTGTGCGATGTTCTGAAGGGTATACAAACTTTTTTTTTTTTAATTTTTTACTTACAATTAATTGTAGCCATATCTGTCGCTTACGTGGTTTTTTTGCCGCTAACAGCAAATTGCAAATTTCTGTGTGTAAATAAACATTTATTTGCACACATTTTGTATTTATCAAAAAAAAACTTTTAACTTTATTAAAAATGCTCCAATTGGCCTGCAACTTTCATGATTTTTTTAATCTTAAATACAAAAAAACTTAGTGGTTGGGACTGTAACATTTCCAACTTGAAATATAAAAACCATTATATTTTGCATGCAAATGTCATTTGTATGGCGCTTACGAGGTTTTAAAAATGGATTTATTTATTTTTCATAAAAACTTGTTAAGATGAGAATGTAGTCTGGTGGGAAATGTTATTTTCTACCATAAAAACCAAAAAAGTCAATTTCGAAAAAATGTCACTTACGTGGTTTAAGAAGAAACGCGACGATACCCGTTGAAATTATGTGGAGTGAAAAACGACACCGACTTACATCTTTGCATGCCTTAACAGCATTTTACTCTGAACACATCCTATACAACGACTCTAAAATATGAAAGAGAATAGCATTTTTAATTTTTGATGAAATCCCCACAATGTTGCAAGGCTGTAACATTATTTTAGTCATTTTGATTTCCTGGTATTCCTGATAAGAAATCACGAGAACTAACATTTCAGAATTTAGAAATACCGAAAGTAATATATTTCTTTGTCTACTGATGAATTTTTTTCTTTAATTTTTACTTAAGTCCATTGTGCATTCCATTAAGAAAAAACTGTTTTATAATTATGCCAAAAATCAACAAAACTTAAAAACTGTTGCAGAATTTTGCTAAAGCAATCATAAAACACCGTTATTCGAACACAAATGCCACTTGTTTATAATTGTGATAATTTTTCAATAACTAACGGCTACACAAACTTATAACTAACTGATTGCAGCGATCTCAAATGAAGTCATTTTCCACAAAACCCTATAACACAAACCATTTGCACATTTAGCACATTTAACCATATTAGGTGCACAGAAACGATGTCCATTTTTATGCATGTAGTAGATCAATGCAGTCATAAGCAACACCAAACAACAATTGGAAAATACATTTGAAAATAAATTCTATTAAAATATCTGCAACAAATATCTTATTCGTCTATAAGTAGTGGTTATGTATGTATGTTTAATATATTGCTATGACTATTGTTGATGGTGCTGATATTGTTTCTGCTGCTGCTGCTGCCGCTATTGATGTTTCTGTCATTGTAATACAAGTAACAATATTTGTTAATTAACACATTTTTGCAACAGTTAAGCAGTGCATAAGCAAACATACTGTAACCATAATTTATGGACTCACTGCATTCTTTCAAAGAATTTAGAGTGGAAAGAAAAAAGGAATCTTTCAATATACTCGCGCACTTACACTCAATTAGATTTGAATAGGTTTGAAGTTGAACTAATAAAAACCACTGAAGTAAAAGTCTGCGAATACTGGAGAATTAATTTATTTATTTATTTATTAATATTGATTTTCTAATACAACAAGACATATAATCTTATATATTAGAGTATTAGAATCAGAGAAGTCAAAGTTTTCAAACTTAAAATGGACAATTTAGCAAAAATTACATTGATAGTTAAACAAACAAAATAATTAGATTAATAAACAAGAAAATAATAAACTAAAATATTAAAGGTAAAATGACATAACTAATAACAAGTTTCATAAATATAATAATAAAGTTTTATAGTTTTTTTAGTGTATATGAAAAAATAAAATTAAGTTTTATGATTTTAAGTAGTTTCCTAAATTTTATTGCACTGGTGGTGTTTTGAAGATAATTAGGAAGTTGATTCCAGAGACGTATGGTGAATATGAAAAATTGGCATTCGGACGCATGGTTTCGATGGCGTAATTGAATAATATTTCTACCTCTTTGGGATCTAGTAAATCTAAGGCGTTTAAATAAATATTCCGGCTCTTAAGTCACAATAATTTTATGGAGAAAAATTAAGCATTTAAATTTTAATAAATTATTGAAAGACAGATCCATAAAACGGAGTGAAAATTGTGTAACTCTATCGAATTTTTTTAGACCATAAACATAACGGACGATGTTGTTGTTTGTTTTGTTAAGTTTTCTCATATCTCAAGAAGTACAACCAGAAAAAATTTCAACTCCATACAATAATGTGGGAAGTGGATAAGTTTTTTCTAACAAGGTCCTTATATTTAGTGGTGTGAAATACTGTGTAGCCCATAAACTGCGCAACTTGCTATAAACCTTTCCGCACGCTTGATTTATGTGATTCGACCAAGTTAGTGTCATATTGAAAGTCACACCCAGTGACTTTCACTAAATATTGATCCCGTTTTCAAATCTAATTGAATTTTTACATATAATAAGAAAAACAGATTTTTTTGGGTTTATTTTTATACCTTTAGCAGAAGCCCAATTAGAAATTTTATCTAAGTCAGAATTTAGTTCATTTATCTTTGAAACCAATGGTACTACTAATGTATAATTGGATATCATCAGCATAGATCTGTATATTTGAAAAACTCAGCTGAAGGAGAAGGTCATTGGAGTAGAGAGAGTACAATAATGCTCCAAGAATAGAGCCTTGGAGTACCCCTCTAGTCACAGGTATCGAACGAGAAATCTAATCATTGTTAACAACCGATTGTGTTCTGTCATTTAGATAGGATTGAATTAGCCGCAAAGCTGGTAAAGAAAACCTAAATTGATTATGTAATTCCATGCTCAAGATCGAGTGATGGACAGTATCAAAAGCCTTTGAATGGTCCAATAATACCAGAAACGAAAAATTGCCTTCGTCTAGATTACCTCTTATATCTTCTACTACGTTTGCAAGTGCTGTTATACAGCTTCGTTGAGGTCTGAAGCCAGATTGACAAGTAGTCAACAGATTGTTTTCATTTATGTATGAGTAAATTTTTGAATGTAGAATACGTTCAAATACTTTCGAAAAGTGGGGTAGTATGACTATAGGGCGATACTCTGTTCCAGATTTTGGTATAGGGACAATCTTAGCATGCTTCCAAACTTTAGGGAATATACCTGTCATAATTAATTTAGCAGGTAACTTTTATAAAATTCCTTACAAAAATATATTTTCGATCTGATATTTGCACACAAACTTTATATATGTATGTATTTGAGAAGAATCGAAAGGTTTTTACCATCGCAGGTAACATACTCCAAACACTCGAAGCTAACAACCTAAGCAAATTTAAAGAAACAAAAGAATTGCATCGAATTCTTTGCACTGGTCTGCAAAACAATTGTTCCTTAAATATAAATACGTATGTATGTGCAATATAGTGACCTCAATTCGCTAAATTGAAATCCGTTTTCAGTTTTCATCTAACACGTACAGGTTTATTTTAATTGGCGCGGCTAATATGACCTCCTAAACAAGACGATCACAATATACCTTAATAACAGTTTGTTCGATTTGAACCTTTAATTCAAACTAAACATTTTTTTTTTCAATTTTCGAAATTGGTGGCAAAAATAATATTTTTTTAATAAAAAATTAAATTTTTTAATTTGTCTTCAAAAACTCGCACAAAAAAATAAAACGCCAAATATTTTACATTTCTGTCATTAGCAAAGGTATATTTCCAAGCGTAAATGAGGACAACTTAAAGGAAGGCATATTTGTTGGTCCTTAAATAAAAAAATCTTTAAAGACCAACTGTTCAAATCTAAGTAAGTCAATAAAGAATAAAGAAAGGAATGAAAAGAATGGCTGAACTTCTTTTTTCATGTCAACACTTTGGATGCAAAATAACATTAAAACTGATGAGCATGGTGAAAGATTCGACCAAGATATTGCCCACATGTTAGCTGATTTCTCCTGGGAAATCTATCGTGGAACAGAAGATAAAACTTATAAAAGAAAGCGATCTACCAAATAGCAATTAATTTTTAATTAAATATACATTCATTTTTAATTGAAGAGTCATTAATTTAAATAAAAATAATATTTAATTACATTTAAGGCTTTAATTATATATTTTATATTTCAATGTCAATAAAAGTATCAGTATTTTACTTAAATACTAGCTATGCCCGCTACGTCGTGCTCATCCTGACAATATTTTGCTCTATTTGGCTTTGAAAGTATTCCACACCAATTGTAAGACTCACTTTTATAGTGCTTTAGTTGTGGTTTATGTATTTACTTTATATAAAGGTATCTTGGTATCCTTGGATAAAATTATAAAATTTATGAACAAATTTTAAAAATTATTGCAAAGCTCTGTAAAATATGTTTAAAATATTTTAATAACATTGTAATTCCACAAAGTAAAAATACAAATCAAATACAAATTTTATTCAATTGGCTATTTGGCAGCAAGTAATTAATATTTTCTCATTATTTTTAAATAGCGCCATCTGTTTCGCAACCGTGTTTAAAATATCCTGCTTTCAAAACTAAAAGATGCCTTCAAGTATGCAGTACCTTTAAAGCGGTAAAAAAAATCGTCGTGCTTTTACTTCTTTTTCTCTTTATTATTCCTTGGAAAAAAGTATCCTATATTGGAATCAGGATGCTAAGGTACCTCCTCAAAGAATTTTGTAAAAATCCATCCAGTAGTTTTTACGTGATGCGAACACAAATGAAAAGCAGACAGACAGACGGAAATTAGTTTCTATTTTATGATATGTATAGATATAGATGTAAGAAAATATCAAAACCTAGACGTGTTAAAATCAATCTGTAAACAGATTTGGATTCAGCACAATAAAGTTAAGTAAAATCAAACAACAAAGTTGTTGCTACCGCATGCTGAAAAAAGTAAAAAAAAAAAATATTTTTTAATATTCTTATTCAAAAAAGTGCAGGAATAAATTTATAAAATGTTAATAGAATTTGTTCAATGAATCGTCAGCTACATTATTTCCGAACAAAGTTAAACGCTATCACCTAGTTTGAATGAGATATTAGACAAAAACTAATCACCTTTTTTTAAGGGCCCACTGAATTTCCGAATCTTTCGAGGCCCATAAATAAAAATTGGTCACCAATTTCGCCAAACTGAGTATGGGGTTTTACTACCCTTTGATAGTAGAATCCAACCAATATTGTCAAGTTCGCGTATTTTTAAAAAAGTTGTTATTTGTTGCACTATGTACATACAACAAGGTCAAATATCTATTTCTATTTCTATACTACCAACTTCTTGGTATAGCGTGGGTCTTAAAAACAAAATTAATTTAATTTTCTTACAACACTACTACAAGGCCAATATTAACGTTATACTGGTATGGTGGCCCATTGCCCCATTTATGTCGCTGTCACTATAGAGGAAGAAAACTTGTAATAACTTTGCTCCAGATAAAATTCTAAACATACCGTGAATGCACATAGTTGCCCAAAAGGATGCTGGCAGAAGCTCAATTCGGCTGGCGAGCATTTCTGTGATAACAGCGCGTCTTTCGCATATACTTTGCCCCTTTGAGAACGATCCTTACCCTTAAAGTATCTAATTATATTCAACCGAGCCTTTTGTTCATATTCCCAAACGAGATCAGCAGACTTGGTGGCACGAACTTGTCGTAAATAGTTTTTATTTATTTCAAAGAAGGATAACTACTTAACGATCTATTAGACTGAAATTTATCCACATCTGAAAATGGCATTTCATGTCAGATAGCCAAACTGATAAGGTTAACTTTATTTTAGCTAAAGTCTTAAAACTAATAATGTTAGTCTAATAGGCTAACATTGTGTTGGGTGTTCACTAAAAGTATGCCTTCATCATGGTTTACAGAACATTGTATTGTTAGATATCACCGATTTATATTCGATACAGGTTTTTCAAACTGCCCAACGAGCTCTTAGATCACATAATCTGTGAGTGTCCTGATGTGCGGTCATATAGAAAAAATTACTAAATTGTATTTGTTGACTCCGAGGTATGCTATTGATCTCTCTTTGAACAGGGTAATTAGTTAAAAATAATTATGTGTCTTGTTTAACATTTGGATGAAGAATCCACATCGGATAGTTTTAAAAGTAATCTAAATCCTTGCTTCCTGTTGCAACCACAAGCATTTTAGTTACAAGACAATGCGTTATCAATTTGTTATTCTAAACATTCTTCTTGAAACACTAGATGGTCCATGAAAGCATAGCATAAGCTCATATTGTATTATCTATATTTTGGGGTAAGAATTACCACATGGAAACAATTATTGTTTGCATTATTGTGCTGTTTGGCGATATTTTTAATATTTTTAGATCAATGGTGTAAAGGTATATCAGCATATAGAGAGCTTCCTTACTACCTTCTTCTTAATATAATGCAAAATACGTTGAGATGGCTAAACTTTAGAAATCAGCAGCAAAATGCCAAACAAGGTCTTAGTTAATTAAAGCCATTAAGAGGCTGGAGTAAGAAATGATTTTTTGGCGTAAGCCTGTAGCAAACCATTTCGAAATATATTTTACCGATTATCTCTAATTTTCGTTTGCATTACTAATGTCTTGTATTGATAGGCGAAATTTATTTCTGTAGGATCGCATTTAAGTGCACGGTAGTGTTTACCAATTTTAATTATAAATCATAACACTATGTAGGGTTTCTATCATCAGTCTTGTTTTTTAAACACAGTTTCCCCTCTGATAAAGTTCTTTTTGCTTATCATCTTCAGTGTGGTCTAGCATGAAATATTGCATAGCCGTCAAACAGTTGGAAATGGGATGAGAGTATGGAAAATAACCTCATCCAATCTTCAACATTAGTATCCAAAATAAGGCACTTAGGAGAAGAATTAAAAATATTTAAGTTTTCTCTGATTTTTAAAATGTCAATTAATAATTTTTTGTAAACACAAATATTAAATATGCAATAAAATACACAATTACTGAACAAATGGAGATATAAGAAGTATCTACTTTCTTAATTCATAAAATAAAAACCACACAAATACATACATATATTTAAAGATCATATTAAACCACTATCTCAATCATAAACATAAGAGGGCAACGACACAACTTTACGAATATAATTTTTTGCTTGTTGATATTAAAGTCTTTCCAAAACAGGTGATAAATTTTTAAGTGTGCAATAACGACATTTTACAGAATAAAGTAGTAAACAACACCATTTGAGACTCTACGCAAATATAAAAAATCAACAAATATTTCATTATTGAATTTTTTTTACTCACTTCCTGTCTGTCTATCATTCTGTCTGTATTCGCATCAGGTAAAAACTACTGGATGGATTTTAAAAAAATTTTGTGAGGAGGTACCTTAGTATCCTGATTCCAACAAATTATTCTTTTTCCGTAAAAATGTGTTATTTCCAAGATAAAGTGGAGAAAAAGCAGTGAAAGTACGCCGATGTTTTACAGATTTAAAGCTACTGCAAACTTTAAGCCATATTTTATTTTTGAAAGCAGGATATTTTAAACATGGTTGGGCAACAGATGGAGCTGTTCAAAATAATGAAAAATTATGAATTACTTACTGCCAAATAGAAAAATAAATAAAATTTGTATTTGATTTGTATTTTTACTTTGTGAAATTACATTGTTATTAGAATATTTTAAACACCTTTTACAGATCCCTGGATAAAATTTAATAATTTTATCCACAGACGGGTACCTTTATAATGGGTGATCCATTTTGAGGTACTTTTTTTAATAGCCTTTTTTGACAGATCACGTGTGAGTCGTGTCCTGCTGTCATGATATTTTTGTTCAGTATTGTTTGGCATTTCATAATGGAAGGACGCCTGAATCGCTTCGCTCTATGGGCTCTTGAAAAGTTCCAACAAGATTCGACGTTTTCGAGGCAAATTTTGTTTAGCGATCAGGTCCATTTCTGGCTCAATGGTTATGTAAACACACATACCCATTAAGCCAGACGAAGAGCAACCTGAAGAGATTCAAGAGCTGCCACTTTATTCAGAAAAAACAACGGTTTGGTGTGGTTTGTGGGCCGGTGGAATCATCGGTCCATATTTCTTTAAAAATGATGCCGTTGCGAACTTAACCATTAATGGCTACCGTTATCATGCCATGATAACCGACTATTTGATGCCTGAAATTGAAGCTCGTGAACTCGGCGACATTTAGTTTCAGCAAGACGGCGCCACTTCCCACACATCGCATCAATCAATGGATTTATTGAGAGAACATTCGATGAGCACATAATTTCACGTTTTGGGCCGGTCGATTGGCCACCAAGATCGTGTGATATCACCGTTAGACTTTTTCCTGTGGGGATATGTAAAGTCTAAAGTTTATGCGGACAAACCCGCTTCGATTCAGGCCTTGGAGTAAAACATCACGCGTGTCATTCGTCAGTTACCACTCGAAATGGACTCAACGGATGAACCATCTGCGACATAGCAACGGCCAACATTTGATGGACATAATCTTCAAAAATTAAATTCCAAAGAATGTTCTTTCAAATGATAATAATTCATTAAATTTTAATTTTCTCTGTTTTTTTTTTCTTGAAAAAAGTAAGAAACCTCGAAATGGATCACCCCTTATAAAATAAATAAGTAAGAGTCTTAAAATTTATTGTGCATTGCTTTAAAAGCAAAATCGAACAAAATATTGTCCGGACGAACACAACGAGGGTGGGCACAGCTAGTCTATTATATAATAAAACTGTAGGAGAACTATTTTAGCAGGGGAAATATTTTTTTAAAATTTTGTTGCTGGCGCAGTTAGTAATTGAAATTGAATACAAAAAAGTAATTTTTATAATTTTTGTCTGTATGTCCGTATGTCTGTGTTCGCATCACGTAGAGATTACTGAATGAATTTAAAAAAAAATTGTGAGGTGGTACCTTGTACCTTGTTGTTCAAATATAGAATATTTTTTCCGCAAAAATAGCTCAATTACGAAAGAAAAAGTAGTTAAAGTAAGCAATTTTAAAACATTTAAAATACTATTTACAAAACTTTTAGAATTTTTTTTATAATTTTAAAATTTCATATCATTTTTAGAATTTTTTTAGGGATGGATACCTCTATATAAATAAAATACATAAGCCATAATGAAGCATTATAAAAGTAAGTCTTTCTAACTTTCAAAGCAAAATCGAACAAAACATTTTCAGGACGCCTACAAAGTGGTCGGCTAGTCTAATATAAATTTGGGGGACTCACAAGGTGTCATATTTTTTTAAATAATAACATGGAAAAATATGACTGCTGTGAGCAACCCCTCATATTTTATTGTCCAATTTAAAATTTAAGTCAGATGGTAAAAAAAATTATAAGAATAAATATTTTTTATCAGAATGCCAAAAATAAGTGAAAATCCCCATTTTGGACGTAGTAGTAAATTTAGCAACAATTTTGTAGCAATTTAGATTTAAATGAAATTTTCATAAGCGAGAAAGAAAGACGATGAAGAACCATTTCATATTTCATATCATATTTAGCTATATCTTTTTTCCGTTATGTTGGGGTTGCAGATTTTCTAATAGCTGAATGTAATGGCTTCGCTCCAATCGTGCTTTTTCACTCCACCGCTGTTAAAAATAAGTACTTTTCATTTCAGTTTAGTAATAATTTTTGTATATTTTTTTACAAAGTGATTAGGTCACAAATTTTATCTTTACCCAGAAATTAAAAAAGGCTTTTAGACGCACCCAATTCAACTTCCCAAAATAACAGCTTAAGATTATTTAATCAACAACATAAAATTCTAAACTGGCCAATAATTATAAACAACTACAATTTTTCTATGTTTCTTAAAAATATATAATATTTTTTCTAATAAAAATAAATTTTTTACTTTAAATTAATTCTAATCTAAAAGTTAAGTATCAGGTTTCTACTGATTTATATGACAAAACAATAAATATAGAACAAACAATTTTATTATTTTAGGACGTTTTTTGTTTGGAATACAACAACAATATTTTTAAACTATTGTAAAATATTAGAACATTATGACAATATGACATGTTAGCATACCTTGTGAATCGCCAAATTATAAGTCTCGTTGGAAGTTTGTTCGTTTGTTTTTTAGATAGTTTTAGCGTCAATCATGCCTAAACGATTTTGAAACTTAGGTATACAGTGGGTGACAATCAACAATTTTTACAAAAATAACAAAAAACTTTAGTTATTACCTTGGGAGAAGGGACCGGTTCTAAAATTTTCTATTAGAGGGACTTGACCTAGGTGGTGGTCAATTGACATTGTTAATGCTCTGAGTTTGGTGTTGGACATAACCTTAAAGTGCTTGTTGTTTCTTTAATACTAGCCTTCTTGCACAACATCTAATTTTACAAGTCATGGATAAAATCTAAAATTACAAAAAACTAAAACAAATTTTTTTGTTCATAAAAGCTAAAAAAATAAAATTCAGTTTTTAAAAAAGTTTGCATTGAATTATCACCCACTGTATATTTGTACGAAAGTTGTAATAGGCTATGCCTGTTTTAAAACTAGGATCGATTTTAATGAAATTTGCTAAATACGGGTCTTTATTTAGAAATAGAATACATTCAAAACTAGAATCTAGAAGGTAGAAAAGGTGGAAAAATGGTAAATTGTATATTGTTGAACCGACTTTATTAAAATCTATAAAAATACGATTAGATAGGTCCTTATCTAAAGGGTCAAATAAGCTAGGATTCAGAAGGAAGACAAGGTGGAAAAATACAATGCAATGCCTTAAATAGGGTTGAACGGTACCAAGAATGAGGATTGTTTCAAATTTTGATTTGGCATATTAAAGCAAATGTTTATACCGGGTAACAGAAAACAAAATTCCCCATCACTATCTGTAAAACTTTTGCTCTGCATTAACAAAAAGTGCAAATTGCAGCATTTGAAACTATCTTTTATTTTTAGGTATTTTATTTAGGTATTTTAGGTATAGGAAATTTTAAGTACGTCTACAAATTTTGCGATTTTATTTGATAATTAATTTGCAATTAAGTTGCCGTATGGCAATTAAGTTGCCGTCTGGCAATTAAGTTGCCGTATGGCAATTAAGTTGCCGTATTTCAATTAAGTTGCCGTATGACAATTAAGTTGCCGTATGGCAATTAAGTTTCCGTATGACAATTAAGTTTTCGTATGGCAATTAAGTTGCCGTATGACAATTAAGTTGCCGTATGGCAATTAAGTTGCCGTATGGCAATTAAGTTGCCGTATGGCAATTAAGTTGCCGTATGGCAATTAAGTTGCCGTATGGCAATTAAGTTGCCGTATGGCAATTAAGTTGCCGTATGGCAATTAAGTTGCCGTATGGCAATTAAGTTGCCGTATGGCAATTAAGTTGCCGTATGGCAATTAAGTTGCCGTATGGCAATTAAGTTGCCGTATGGCAATTAAGTTGCCGTATGGCAATTAAGTTGCCGTATGGCAATTAAGTTGCCGTATGGCAATTAAGTTGCCGTATGGCAATTAAGTTGCCGTATGGCAATTAAGTTGCCGTATGGCAATTAAGTTGCCGTATGGCAATTAAGTTGCGTATGGCAATTACGTTGCCGTATGGCAATTAAGTAGCCGTAAGGCAATTAAGTTGCCGTATGGCAACTGCGCAATTAAGAGTTATGTCTGAACAGGGTCCTCTTTAAATTTTGTAAGTTTTATGGAAATAAATTCTATTTTTTTAAACAAAAATAACAAGTTTATTCTCTTTAATTTAATTAAATTTTCATACCCACATAATATGGGTAATAATAATTTATAATTTATCTGCTTATGAATTCTTATTTTTAATGTCTATTTAAATAATAAAAATAACTTTTTTTAATGTATTTCAGAACTAATTTTGTATGGAAAATTTGTTCTAAAATGAATTATAAATATATTTTATTTATTATATACCAGAAGTAGGAGTATTAAACTCCTTTGAATTTAAAAATATAGTGGTTTTTAGAAATATTTTCAATGGGAAAAAACTAGCTTATTACATAAATTAATAACTTGCAACATTGGCATGATTAAGGGATATAGGACAATACAGCCTTCACAGACAGACATTGGTGCAATGTAGGTAGTTTCACCTATAATTTTGACCTTTGTGTCGTATCCCAGTTGCGTGATATCCATGTCGTAATTTCTAGTAATATCTCTATGCTATAAGTTAAGGCAATAAACGCTTACATTTATAAGAATAGTCTTGTCGCTATCAAGGCCTTAGGGTGCGTACAGAGTGACCGCTTGTTGCCGAGCTGACTGACGCTTATTGCGAGAACTTGTTCTTGCGAGAAACAAGTTCGAGTGTGCATAGTGGATGCGAGAATCAGCGCTGATATTTTATCTATTATTTGTGTTTTATGTATGTATGTTTGTATGCATTTAAAATTTTACTTATTAGTGCATTTCTTCAATTCAATTCTTTCTATTTTTATTACATTTTTTTTAAATTTTGTCTATAAGTTTTTTTTTAATTTTTTTTATAATTATATTTAATTTTTATTATTTATTTGAATTTTTATTTTTTGTTTACTTTTTATTTTCTTTTTAGTTTTTATAATTTTTTTAATTTGTTGATTGCACGTTGTATTTATTTTTTTTTTTTTCTTAAGTTTATGGTTTTAATTTTTTTTAATGTTTTCCAAACAAGTTGAAATCATAACAACATAACATAAACAATGTTTTCGGCGCTGAAATACGCTTTGGAACTGTTTTCTCGCATTCAATAAGCTTTGCCCTCTGACCAACTCGGCGCCCACTATGGCCTTTTCGTGCTTATTTGTACTAATTTGTATAGTACCAGTTTTCCTGCATTGGTTCTCGCAATAAGAGTCAGTCGGCTAAGCTCGGCAACAAGCGTCAACTCTATATGCACCCTTAGGCAAGGGAAGACGAGGTATGTTCTTGCATGTATTTGATATCTGAATTTAAACCGAATTTTGTCTTAACAGTTGTCAGGCATTGCAAAAAGCCTAATGAAATTCAAATTAACTCGCCCCACAAAATCGATGCCACAGTTGCTCAAAAATAATTGGTGTAATACAGTTCTCAACGATATTACGAAAATAAAAAAATTAACTGTCAAAAATCAGAATCCAGACTGATTCTGATCTCTGTTGAGAGGAAATTTTTTCGACATGAACTACCGGCAACAATCAAGACGTTGCTTACAATCAAGCAGTCATATAATATGATTTATCACCCATCACAAAATGCAGTTTAAAATGATTTGTTTCCATTTTTTTCCAATTGGCAAACTTGTGTTAAAATAAACACTTCGAACACTTACCAGATGGATACAGTAACTGGATCAACTAGCTGCAAAGCCATTCATTTGTGTTAAAATTGTTTTGCATATTTGCTGAATGTCTATCTAGGATGTCTGTTTATATACATAAATACTAATATACTAAGATAGCTAGTTCTATTCAAGTTTTTACAATTTATTTGTTTTGCTTTCAATGCTGTAATAACTTTTCATGCAACTTCCAGCAATAACGTCATAATATTTTAGCTTGCCACTAGTAATAAATATAAAAAAAGAAAAATATTTTGAAAACTGTCACACTTGTTAATAGCTTCCTTATGATTAACAATAGAAACAACAACATTTTAATATTTATTTGACCTAATTGTGGCACTACCTATAATAAATATGACATGATGAATTAGTTAAAGTTGTGTAGTTTAAAAATCGTGTAACATTTTTTTGAAGACAAAGGCGTCTTGCATAAAAAAGACATAAAAACATTAAGTTGGAAATATATTACAGTGCTCATTTGATAGTAGACCTACTTGTTCGGCAAAAAATCGCGAACGAAAACCAACTTAAAACAAACAGGGATCAAATCTAAACTAAAAAATTTAAAAGGGAGTAATATTTAAGTATTAATTTTTAATCAATAAGAAATAAACAAAAAAAATTTATAAATCACAACTTTTGTTGTTATTTTATGTTTTACTACTTTTTATTGCAGTGGGCATATATGTATGTATGTCCAGACTTTGTCTTAATTTCAAAAGATAACCTTAACACCCTTGAATTTCAATACTTGCTATTATAGCATAGCAATACACCTAGCATAGGAATACATCCAAAGGGACCCGTTAATGATATTCCCCATACATTAAAAAAATACATCCACTATGTAAATTCCAATTGTCTATCTATAATGGTTCGGGAGGTAAGACCATATACATCAAATGATATCACCTACATATATTGACACCCTTTTTAGGGTTCCGTAACCAAAGGCTTAAAACGTAACCTTATTGTTTTCGCTACAATGTCTCTCCGTGCGTCTGTCAGCGCCTTTTATCTCTGGGAAATCCCGACATAGATTTTTTCATGATTACTCTACTTTACCTATATTATGTATGGTAAAGTAAAAAAATAATAAAATCTTAAACACTAGCGGAGTGAAATGCATTTTTTGTAGACACTTTCCCAGCGTTCTGGATGCTGCAAGCTCCATGTATACGACGACATACATGATTAAAGAGAAAAGTATATAAGTTATTTCACTAAATAAAAGAAAGAATTAAATGATAAATCAGTCAAGACTTTAATAAAATAAATTTTATTTTATATTTTTACTAGCTGTGTCCGCCACTTCGTCAGCGTTCTTGAAATATTTTGTTCGATTTTGCTTTGAAAGCAATCCACACCAAAAACCCTTACTTTTTACTGCTTCATTAATGGTTTTTATATTTACTTTATAATAAGGATCTTACTAAAATAACTGCGTACTTTCACTGCTATTTCTACACTTTCTCTTGAAAATGAAATATTTTTGCGGAAAAAAAGTATCCCATATTGGAATCAGGATACTAAGGTACCTCCTCATAAAATTTCGTTAAAATCCATCCAGCAGTTTTTACGTGATGCGACAGACAGACAACAGGAAATGAGATACTGTTTTATTATATCTATATAGATTACTTGCTTCTAACATTTTAAGTGTCTGCTTGTTTTGGTTGAAAAGATAATCACATATACGTCAAAACCATGTCTTTGTGGGAATACCCTTTAAATATTAATTATTTTTTATATTTGTTATTATAGCGAGTATTGTACCACAAACTCTTTCTAAATTTCTTAAAAATCGGCTCTTCTAGGGAATCGGCTCTTCTAGGGAATCGGCTCTTCTAGGGAACTTTCCCTCCTTTTTAGCAATTTTAGTTTGCAACTTGCTGTTATAGTAGACATTGTAAAACATATTCTGTGTAACTTTAAAGTGTCTATGTATTACGGTTAAGAAATAATTTCATATACGGAAAATCGTATCACTGTTGAAACACCCTTTAGTTTTTAATTTTATTATATTTGTTGTTATAGCGGAGATAATTTTAAATACTCTAGATAAAATGAAAGGGTTTGTCTAATATAATTCAAAAATAGAGTCATATTCTTGCAAAACATATCACTATTGGAACACCCTTTAAATATCAGTACTTGTTGTAAAAATTTGAAAAGTCTACCTATTATTATTGTTCCAAAAAGGCCATATACATGTAAATCACGTCACTATTGGCACACATTTAGTACAATTTTACTAAAATTTTACTTAATAATTGATCAAATCATAATTATAATAAACATAATTAATCTTCTTGTTTTTTTTCAGCTAAGATGAAGATACGTCTAATGTACCCTGTCCCAGGATGATGGCACTATTATCTCTCGATGTCTAGGAAAAAAGCCTCCATATGAATGGGTAGTGCTGAAAATCCTTGCTAAGTGGTATGGAGTCTTGCTGAGCATTTGTCATTAGCCATTTATTTTCCCTGTGTAGGCGGCGTTTTCTGCACGTGATGCTGATCTTTTTTTGATTCAAGGAGTCAATTGAAACGTCAGGGTTGCTCCTCCTTTTCTTTTTTGGTGGATTTGTCTAGAAGGGGAAAACCTCAAGCAAAAAGATTTTCACACTTCGAACACCTAACCCTGTATAAGCCATATGTATTAAAGCTCTGCATGAGCACAAAAAACGAAGCTTATGAGATGAATATAATATTTTATTGAATGCATGTCTGTTCATTTAACGATGAGCGGACAATAATAGACAGCGAAGACTAACGAGCTTAATGCGTAAGCTTGCAGAGTTTCCATAAGCAAATTTGAATAAGTATGAGTAAATGTTAAACATAATAACACTAAACTCGGGCGAGCTCAAAACAAACAAAATACACAGAATTGTTTTTAACAAATACAAAAACAACTTCATAAGAATTATAAAAAACAAAAAACTTTAGTACCAGCAAGAATTGTTCACGAATAGTATGGTATGAGTAGGCATTTGTTCAGTAAGCTAGTTTGTGTTCCAGTACAATCACGTGCTCATGAACTTATGAGCACACTCATTAGATGAGCTTGCTCATGCAATTGTTTAATATGCTTCGTAGGATTTTCTACAGCTGTATTTCCCCGTAATAAAATAAAATAATAAATTTGCCTAAATTCCGACAACAAAACAGCTGCTAAAGCTCAAACAGTAAGTCTAACAATATTTATGTTATATGTTAGCTGATACGTCTTAAGTAAACACTTGGATGTCTTCATTTTACACTTAATGTCTTCTAAATATTTAAACAAAAAAAGTAGCAACATCAGCCATGATGTACTAACCCGAATGTAGCCTTACTCCATAGTAAGTGAGTATTAGTGTGTGTTCTAAGTGTCTTGGTTCAATTAAATGTCTTTGCTTATCTTTGACAGCGTGGTGATTCCTTCGTTGTTGCCACAAAATCTTATTCGTAAAAAGTAGACTGAATGCATATTTATTCTCCATTAAGTGCTGGTAATATGAAGCATGAAAAAAAAAAATTATGAAAGAAAAACCCGACTTTAAAATTTGCCTTAAGATACTAGAAGACAATGTTGTCGCACTAGTTTCAGATCAGCTAAGCCTGCTTATAAAATAGATGCATGGTTCGTTATACATTCATATAAAACTTTGGATGCTTTAACGCTTTTGTGGTAAAAAATTGAAGGCGGAGTTTTAAATTAACACACACGTCAGGTTATTATTACACAACAATTTCCAACGTGTTGCAAGTGCATAAACTGTATTGTAGAGGGTGATTTAACTTGGGATTCCCCATTAAATTATTCAGAAAAAAATTGTCTTTGCAATTTATTATTAATATTATTATTACCGTAGAGCCACTGGATTTTCGAGTAGATGTTCCGTTCTATCGGCGCAACCCTTCCTAACCTATTACAATTAGATGTCACTTAGTCCTAATAACCACCCAGATTCATGCTGCAATTGTCATAAATTTCGATGGCATTTCTGAAAAGTTCAGTTTGATTTCTTTTGTGCCTCAAAAGAATCAATTGGAATAGGTCAAACACACAATGTTCGAGGCCAATTAATGTCGCAGAACCATAAAAATTATTATTTTCCAAAAAGTGTGGGCCAATTACACCTTTATACAGCAAGGTATACCAAACAGTTACTTTTTGAGTATGGCCTTCGGCTGCCAGGCACAAGGGTATGGGTCACCGTAATGGAGTTCACTGCTGAAGTTCTAGTTCTACCTGTTCTGTTGTCTCAAGATGAACAAAATCGAAGAAAATGATATTTGCAGACTGTGCCTGGAAGAAGCTGATACGGTAGCGCACATTGTGTGTGAATGTCCAGCACTGGCTAACATAAGACTCAGGATGACTGGTAGAAGCTTGACTAGACTAGACTAGAGACTGCATGATGAGAAAGAAGGCCGACAGTTCACTAAAGTCAAGATTAAAGGCTGGTTTTTGCACGTGACTCAATGAAAGTAGGTTGCCGTAAATAACATTTCGGTTGACTGTAATCATAGAGTTCCGTTCTCTATGATTACAGTCAACCGGAGGTCGAAAAGGGACCCATTATGAAAGTGGTCTGCTTCGATATTCCCACTACATTAATAATAAGTCTTATCTCTATTAATAATGGTCAAATTCGTTATTCTAATCCACAGTGAAGTAGCATACGCCAAAAATTTATGGATATGAGGGAGCTTGGTTGCTAGTATGCGAATTCATTTCAACCTTCAGTTTTATTACATGCTCACCTGCTGGGGTGACCCTAGCAATTGCGGAAGATTCTGTGATGGCGAAAAAGGTCACCACTTATCAGTCGACAATTTGAAATTACAACAATTGATAGTAAATCCTAGTACGAGACTAAATGAAAGTAAGGCGTAGTAAATTACCAATTGGATAACATAAATCATCAAGGAACGAAAGGGGTCGTAAAGTGGCCCATAAAGTGAACAAAATTTTCTTAACAAACCTCACTTCCTTTTCATTTATATATATTCGACAAACACACGACGCTATCGGTCAAACATTTCCCCCGAACCTGCTGATCAAGAATAATGAGGTTTTTGATGATACATACTGACCCAATTTGTTTGATCTTTTAAGGTGGAATCACACGATTGCCGCAAATGCACCAATTTGACCCAATTTTTACTGTGCTAAATTGCCGCACCATACATGAATTTGTCTGGATCTTATTCTCTTCATTCACATGATTGCCCCTTTGTATACAAATTTAATTGCCGCAGAAAGTCAAAAAACAATTGAGCAACAATAATTGCCGCGCCTAGTCATACGGTTGTGTATTGCATTTATGAGAATCAGCTGTTGAGCGAACTTGAAAAATTGTGTTTTGCTTAGTGCACAAAAATGGTTTGTTTTTTAAAACGAAAAAAAAAAATTATTTAATATTATGCTAATTACTCATAACGTTTTATAAAAAAAATGCTTCAACAACTGATGGCGCATATGAGAAGACCCTAAAATAATTTCGAGAAATAGATAACCGGCTGAAGTTAAAAAAAATTTTATTTAAATTTACAAATTTTATTCAAATGATAACGAAACCTTCAAAGATTTATTTGAACTGGTGTTACCAGTTCGTTAACACTTAGCTGCTTCACTTCACTTTCTAGCTTCCAGAGCTAGTCTTTCGGTTTTTTTGTCGCATTGCACTAAACACCATGTCGCCATTCATACCGGCTGTTTGTAATGCAATTTATAAACCTTTGAAAGGTGTATAATTAAAAGTACAACAATAATAAAAAATTTATTTATAATATAAAATAAAATTATTTGTACTTCCAAAAAAAATTAGCACATACTAAAAACAAGTTGTTTACTTGTATTGGTAACGTCTATTCCCGCAATAAATATTGACGCGTTTTTAACCGACTTCAAAAAAAGAAGGAGGTTATCAATTCGTCTGAATGTTGCTTTTTTTTTATGTTTGTGCCCGCAGAACTCAGTCACTTCTGAACCGATTTTAAAAATTTTGCACTATTAGAAAGGTAATGGCTACAGATTGGTCCCGTTTTAAAAGAAGTTCAAAATTTTAAAAATTAAAGGGTGTCCCCATACAACATACATGTTTTTTACGTGTATTATGAACATTATAGGTCACCAATTTAAAATTAAAAAAAAGTGCGTAACACAGTAGCTCCCAACAACAAAAAGTAATTAAAAAATAAAATTAAAAATTAAAGGGTGACCCCATAGGTGACTTAATTTCACCTTTATTCTCCTATCTTTTGAACCGTTATAGACAAACACTTGAAAGTTGCACAGAATGTTCGTTACTATGTCTGTTATAACAAGTATAAATATTTAAAATTAGAAATTAAAGGGTGTCCCATTAGTTGGTTTATTTTGATATATATATGGCCAAACTTTTGAACCTTTATAGACACACAGTTGAAATTTACAAAATACTTGTATTGCTAAGTCCGCTAAAATAACAAGTGTAAAATATGAATTTGGAAATTAAAGGGTGTCCCAATAGTTAATGTAGAAGTAATATATATGGCCAAACTTTTCAACTGTTATAGATAGACAGTTGAAATTTACAAAGAACCTATATTGCTTAGTCCGCTATTAAAACAAGTATAAAACTTGGATCTATAAATTAAAGGGTGTCCCCATTATTGATGTTATTTGACCATTATGTCCTCATCTTTGGAACCGTTATAGACAAACTCTTGAAAAATAGACAAAATGTTCACTACTATGTCTCGAATAACAACAAGTATAAATATTCAAAATTGGAAATTATAGGGTGTCCCAATAGTTGATGTAATTTGATGTATATGGACACAAAGTTAAAATTTAAAAAGAATCTGTATTACATAGTGTTCTTTAAAAAGTATTTATATTAAAATTTTAATTTAAAGGGTGTCCCAATGGGTGACGTCATTTCATATATATGACCCTATCTTTTAAACAGTTATTGATAAACACTTAACAATTAGACAGAATGTCCATTACTATATTTGTTATAATAAGTATAATTATTTAAAATTATAAATTACAGGGTGTCGCAATAGTTTATGTAATTTGATGTATATGACCAAACTTTTAAACCGTTACAGACAGAAGGTTGAAATTTACAACGAACCTGTATTGCTACGACCGCTATAACTAGTATAAAATTGAATTCGGAAATTACAGGGTGTCGCAATAGTAACCGTCTTAAAGAAACATGCTTTTAAGTTTGTCTGTTTTGAAGTCGGTTTTTTTTTGCAAGAATTATTATCATTTCTATTGCCGCATGGTTGCTTATTGGCCAGTCACACGATTGCCGCACCATTTGACTGCCGCATGTGCTAATTGCTAGTGATATCACACAATTGGCGCATAAAATAAGGAAAATATTTGGTACATTGCGGTAATCGTGTGATCCCACCTTTAGACCGAATATCATAATGAGTGCCTATTACAACAAAATATTGAATAATTCCAAATATTGAAAAATTCATGTGCAAACTCCACATGGATCACCCTTTACATGTAAATGGCTTAGTTGTTTTGTCTCTAGTTTAGCTGATATTTTTATTCAGTTTTTAAGACCAAACTATATTTATAAATATTCTGTTTAATACGAATAATTTAAATGTACGATTTTATCTCAATTTTCAAGAATTGTCTTAACACCTTTTTCAAAATAAAATAGTAAAACTCATAGATCATCTTAAGAATAAAAATATGCAACAATATAATCAATCAAAATTAAATTGTTTAAATAAGCGTTATATTTTCATAAATTAAAGTTTAAGTATTGCAGAAAGGATGTAGATTATATCAACTTTTTTTTTTCATTTTTATATTTCTAAGTTTTGTTTATAAACGTGGTATTTTATTGATTATAATGGTGAAAGAAAATAAAGATAAAAAGCATGAAACTATATTGTTTGTACCAATTTAAGGTTTTAATTAGTTTCATAATAATTTCATTAGAATATTATTTGCTTTTTATTAATTAAGATCGGGTTTTTGGTTTCAAGTTTACACTTAACTTTCTTATTTAATTATCTAATCTTATACCTTGTTCAGACACGTTTTTCTAATTGAGACAATTTAATCATAATTGAGCAATTTTATTTAGCATTCGCACATGCTCAATTAAGGTTACTCAGTTAGTATTTGAAAAAACATTGTTTTATTAGATTCATATACAATTTTTCGCTTTTGTTAAAAAAAAATGATAAAAGATGCGCTTTAAAAAAATTTTTCTATTTTATTTAATATAATTAAAAGCAATAAAATGTAAAAACCCACAATTTGCTTTGCAATTTTTATTTCAGTCGGCTCTTATGACATCAGAAAATTGAATTTCAACCCACAAAATACATGTGCTTATGTTGTTGTAGTAAAGCTACTACCTAATGGTATTGTGAATGCAGTGAACTAAATTTTTCTCACTGAACATAATCCACAGTAGACATATAGCAGGGTTGCATTTCGTATTTTATTCAATTAGAGAAATAATTATGTTCTAATTACTCAATTTAGTAATTGAGCTCAATTAGGCCCTAATTATGTAAATTCTTTAATTGCTCAATTAAGGCTTTTGTCTGAACAGGGTATTATACTTAAGTTAATCCAATATTAATTGAAGTTGATGTTTTTAAGTGACATTTTAAACCTTGAAGTATTGCCATACAAAACAACAAAAATTAGTAAAATTTTTTTGTAAATGTCATAATTTGATCAAAAGAACACTTATTTGTCTAGAGAAGAAGTAATTATAATATTTATTTGAAAGTTTAAAATTAATTAAAAAAAACGATTCGTCTCCATTTTTTACGTTGAAAAAAATAAATTTCCATTTTGTAATGTTTTTTTAACATACATATATGTAAGTACACCCAGAGAAAAAATGACACCATCCGTTATCAAAACGACCATATACGGTGTCGAAAGTGTATCGACCACGTTTGTACTCAAATTGTACACGGACGTTGTCAATTCGACAACGAGGGATTGTTGAATTGACAACGAACGTGTACACTTTGACACCGTATTGTTGTCGAATTGACACCATACCGTTGTAAAGTTGACACCATATCGTTGTCGATTTGTAAATGCTCATTCCTTTCCAAATTTATTATAATAAAACAGATTGTAATATATTATAAATTTTTAAACTTATTTTATTCAAAAAACGTGTTTTTAATTATAAGAACCAAAATATTAAATAAACTTAATTCTAAAATAAATTTATCTTATAATTAATAACAATAATATGTAATATTTATGCTCACAGGTCAATTTTTTATTTTCATCAGCATATTTCCTTTGATGTTTCATTAATTGGTGTCATCAAATCTGAAATTATATCCAATAGAATTGTTCAAGATGGTCTATGTAATTCATATCGCAATTTCTCTTACCTTGGGGTTGAAACTCCCCCGCTTTTTGGAACAATATGACGTTTATGCATTGTTGGTGGTCTCATTATTTCTCCACCATAGGTTCACTTTGGTTAGCACAGACATCAATTTCAAACTGTGAATTTATATAACCATAAAAATAATAAGCCGTTTACAATCAAAACATTTTATTACCTTTTTTTTTTCAGCCAAAGATCTTCTCTCTGAATTCCTCTCCCAGACTTAATGGTGGCAGTGATTCCTTTAAAACTTGATCCAGTCATTTTTAGACAATCTGCAACAGAAGATTGCTCCATATTGTTATTTAAAAAATGCGATTGGATAAATTGAAGGAAACTAACACAATGAAAAACATGACATTGCGCTGTTAATTTAAGCACGTCCGTTGTGAAGTTGACAACACTCGTTGTCAATTCGACCACGTTCGTTTGCAAGTTGACAACGTGCGTTGTAATTCGAGCACGTTCGTTATCAAATTGAAAACACTCGTTGTCAATTAGACTACGTTCGTTTACAAGTTGATAACACCCGTTGTCAAACAAAAGTGACAACGAAAAGGTATCAAAGCGACCTCATTCGTTGTCAATTTTGCAACGTCGTTTTTCCCTCAGTGTATGTATGTTTTTTATTTCATGTAAGCGAATAAAATTAGTTAATTATTATCTTAAAAACTAAAAACAAAGATTAAGGATTACTAAATCTCCAATCTCCATCCTAAAACCCAGCCCTAAGTCTATATTTGAATCAATTTGTGGTGCAAAAAACCTTTAAGTGATGGAAAAAAAGTTGGAGTAATGAATTGAATTATTATTATTAAATTATAAATTATATAAATTATATAAAAATATTTTTTGCCAAATGCTGTTAGAACCGCAATTCAAGACCCCGTCTTTTCGTTTATAATATTCAGCTGCAATTCCAACCGTTGTATTGTAGTTGGCAATAAATTTTAACCATAGCCATTTAGATAAATAAACCTAAGCGGGAAACAAGGAAACAACATAATTAAAAATTTAGTTTAAAAATCAAACTTCTTCAAAACATTGCGGGCGCATAGAATCCGTTGTACATTATACATTGCCGTTTTCAACTGCCATTAACATAACGACGGAATTGGTTGACACAATAAGTACTTTGTTGGCGATATTAAATCAGGCAAGCAAGTAATTAAAAAGCTGCGATAAGTTAGTTCTGCATTTTATTATCTAATTTATTTTATTTTATTTTTGCTGCTACACAGCACAATAGTAAAAAATTAAAGTGTTCCCGATACAAAAGTTAATTTGATGTATATAGGGTTATTTGTTGGCCAGTAGCAGTTCCCCTGGAGGTACATAATGTAACTGCAGTATTTCCAAAACCTTTGACGAAGTTTTCTTGGAGAAAATGGAGTCACCAGACAACAGGGTTGCTGGAACCTGCATCTGGAAGAACAGGTTTGTTTAAATATGGGTTCTTTTCGAAGCCCGATCAGTGTCCAAACTACTGGTACCACAGCAACCAGTAGCCCCACAGAGAAGCGCTCGTTTCTATGACTGATTGTTGGTGAGGTCCCCTTCGTGGGTTTACGTGGTGGTTGTAGTTTGCATCGATGAATGCAGAGATGGTGCATGGTTGATCAAGTGTGCTGTTGCACTTTCAACAGCAGGAATTTGAATAGTCTCCAAACCCCTAAACAAGAGGTTACAGCATGGGTCCAGGCTTGTCATGTCTCAATAAATTGCTACTCGTTGCGACTGTGCGGTACACCCGAATGCGTTATTAGGTAGCAGTAAGACCCTTGAAATTTATAAAAAAAATTGTTAATGGGTGTCCCGACAGTATACATGATTTCAACGTGTATAAAATTATCTTTTAAACTGACGATAGATGATTGAATATAATTTTCTCGTATTTTAAAACCTTTGTTTGGTTTATTAAATACATCATATTTACATATTTACAACTAAACACCACCCAAGTTAGATAGATGCGAAAAATGACTAATTTATAAAAAAATCTTTTAAATTAGGGAAAATAAAACGAGCCTAAGCCTTACTATAAAACTTCATTTGTATGCAATTACTTATTTTTAAATAAATAATTCCCAATTTATACGATTATTTTTCAAACCATCAAAACTTTCATAAAGAGGCAATACTAATTTTTCGGCCCTCTCAGGGGGTTATTGATCCCCCTAGATCTGCATGCAGTCCTTGTGATTTAGCTGTCGCGATCTAATATTTATTTAAC
This sequence comes from Phasia obesa, assembly GCA_949628195.1. Classification (NCBI taxonomy): domain Eukaryota; kingdom Metazoa; phylum Arthropoda; class Insecta; order Diptera; family Tachinidae; genus Phasia; species Phasia obesa. Next base: position 91,790,411 of record OX451215.1, read on the forward strand.
AAAAAAGGTAAAATAGAATAGAACCGAAAGAAAAGTAAAACAACGTAAAAAATATAATCGATCGTGATGTTTTGCCCGCAGTCTCCAATGTATATACTTTATGGGGTTAAAAAGGAATATTTTAGAAATTACACACGGAATGATAAACTTATATATACCCTTTCTACCTGTGGTGAAAGGTATACAAATAAATATACACAAGTCCAGCCAGTGCTGGACAAAAACTGTATGATGACACGGTTATTGGTCACCTCTCTGATGTTCGGCCAAGAGAAGTAATATTCCTCCTTCTTAGTCGAAGTAACCACGATCATTCAGGATATTACGGCCAGCTTTAACTAGTGCGGCTGTAATTATTAGTAAAATCTTGTTTAGGTGCCTTTGATTTTTTTCTAAATTTGAAGCTTAAGAGTATCCCATAACTGAGAACCATAACACAATATTGGTTTAAGAACAGAATTATAAAAGATGCTTGCAATCTAAGCTTAGGGTTGAGTTTCTGCCAATGAGCCATCTTATTATACCCTTTACCACAGGTGGAAAGGCTATATATAAGTTTGTCATTCCGTGTGTAATTTCTACAATATTCATTTCCGACCCCATAAAGAATATATATATTCTGGATCCTTATACATAGAGAAGTTGATAAAGCGATGTCCGTCTGTCCGTCCGTCCGTCTGTCCGTGTTAGTGTTGTAATGTCATTTGCCAAGGCACCAGAAGAGATACCAAACATTTAAGCACCAATCTGTCAGGCATAGTTTCGAAAATTTTGATATTGAAATTCAGCAACATCGGATCATTCCTTTGGAGGCTGTGGGCCAAAAACCACGCCCACCTATATTTTTTCACGTTTTTTCGGTTTTGCCTTTTTTATCAAATAAATATTAGACTGCGACAGGTAGATCGCAAGGAGTGCATACAGATCTCGGGGGATCAATAACCCCCTGAGAGGGGCGATTTTTTTTTTTTAGATTGGTAGGGTTTTTCTGGGTACCCACTGATAAATAGGAGCAGGAATTTTTTTGTAAGGATTTCTTTTTGCTTTAGTCTGACCATTCTAACTCAATATAGACTGCAGAAAGGTCCTAAATTTAACAAAAAACTTCAATAAAATTAAAAAAAAAATTAAAAATAAAAATTTTACAAAAAAATTTATAAAACATTTTCAAAAAGATATTTTACAGAAAAATATTCGACACAAATTTTTTTTTTTAATTTTCGAATAAAATATTACAAAAAATTTTTAAGAACTTATTTTTACAAAAAAATTTTACACACAATTTTCGAAAAATTAAAACAAAAATTTCAATATTTCTTTAAAAATGAAAATCAGACTGCAACATAACATATAATTAATATTAAGAATATACATATGTATGTATGTATGTATGTATGTATGTATGTATGTATGTATGTATGTATGTATGTATGTATGTATGTGTGTATATAGAGTAACATATTTTTTTAAATGCATTTGATTTTTAAATAGATGATATCTCTGTTTTAAAACCTAGGTGCATTAATCACATAGACATCATCAGGAGACTACAAACTGTCAAAAATAAACTACACACGTTTATAGGTAAACGATTATTTTGAAGCCAGCAAAGCTACATGGGTACACACCACCGTTGTGGCTGTCGTCAACTTAGGCTAATTTCTATTTTATTAAACAAAAGAAAATGTCACAAAATTGTAAATTTCAAATTCATATACAAACAAAAAGTTTTGGAGGAAATATTTATAAGTTTTTGAAAAAGTTGTTTAATTTTATAAAAGCAAAATAAGTATTTCTACAACAATGTCAGAGTTTACGATGTAGCATCGGCTGCAATATCATTAAGTAGCTGACAACACGGCGACAATTGTAGCAAACGGAATTAGTTTTCATTTGTCTTCTATTTCTTTAACTCATGAATAATGATTTTTTCTTATACGACTTTATTTAAGTAAAGAGTCAACAATATGGATAATGCTGTACATGTCTGTATAACTAAAATCACCGTGGTGAAGGGTATAGAAGATTCGGCACGGCCGAATATAGCACTTTTACTTGTTTTCACTGTTTTTAACTTCATTTGGATTAGTTTAGCATCAATGTGACTTTTCCTGGTTAAGCGTCTAACGTGAACGAGATGTATGCCGAGGTATTTGACCTCTAAATCTTGGGGTATAATTTGGTTATTTATTCGAATGGGAGGGTATGAGTCTCTACGCAGAGTGAAGGTTATGTGACTACATTTTTGTTCGTTTATTTTTATTCTCCATTTTTTTAACCACAATTCCAAATAAAATATATGGTCATGTAACTATTTCGATGCTACTTGGTGGCTTTCACGAATGCTTAGAAGAGCGGCGACGTCACCAAATGTTGATGTGTGAACTAGATTACTAGTTGGCATATCGGATGTATTGTCAAATATAAAACGGGTTCTAAAATACTTTTTGAGGCGAGCTTAAAAACTCGGAATATATCCTTTTTCGGTCAAAATTGGGTTCAGCTTAGTGATTAATATTTTCTCCAATAGTTTAGGCATATTTGATAACAGACTTATTGGCCTGACAGATTCCAGCTTTTTGTGTTCTTTTCCTAGCTTAGGTATGAGACCTTCGAGAGTGAAGAAAAATACTCAAGGCCTAAAATGACATTAAAAATAAATATAATTATTCTAACTGCTATCTGGGGAAGTTCCATTATGATTTTGTTACTTGCTTTGTCGAAACCATACGCCTTCTTGTGGCTTAAACCAATACAAACTTATAATCATAAAGAGCAGTTAACTAACGAAGTGCCGTCAAATATCAAAGCAGTGACTTTGCTAATTGATTTGTACCATCATCGAAGTGAAAATTTGTATTTATTTTGCATACAAACTGAAGGTTTATAAAGTATCATTGTTTTGGCAATAAAAATATAGGTATACCTAGGTATCGAATACATCGAATACATCCCTAAATATAAAGAGAATTACCCCTACAATATATTCTACTGGAATTGTTACCCCCTCACTTACATACACAAATACAAATATATAAATTTTTTTGTTTAGTTTTAAGTACGAATATATGTATATCTTCATATTGACCTAAATTTGTTTTCAGACACAAGCAAATTCCATATTTTTCACTATTTTTAAATATAAAATTCAACTTTTTTATGCAGCAAAAGTAACAATTCATTTACATTAAATTGTAGGGGGAAGTTGATTTTACAATTTGTGTGTTCGCGTGTGTGTGTGTGCGAATTAAATAAAACGCATACTAATCGATTAGAGGTAAAATAGAAACAATTTCTTACTTAGAAAAAAAGACAGGTTTTATGGTAGCTGGGTAAGGCTTCTTACTCAAAGCTTTTTTCTTGTTGAATTTTTCCATAACTCTGTAAGCCACATGAGATTCCTAGTTGTTTTTTTTTTTTTTTTTTTTGTAATTTAAGTTGCAGTCATTGTAGTTTGCACAGTTCATTGTGAAATTTTAATATGTTGTTATTTATGTTCGAGATTTCCAAACTATGAACTGGCCAAGAAAATTCAAGTTTCTGTAAAAAAGACATATAAGATATTCAACACGACTTTAAAAAGATACTACATATCGAATTTTATCTTCGAGATAAAGTGATTTTGCTAAAAAAAAATTGCATAAATACTTCAACTCACAATAAAAAATATTCTATATTTTATAAACATTTAAATATGCAACACTATCTAACAAAATGTAATTTATGTATGTATATGTTAGGTATCCTTTTTAAAGTTAGCTATGGAACTATTCATAACGATAGCAAGTGTTCGAATTATAAAAAGTATTAGGAAAATGGATGCAATATTTAAAATATGATCCAGAAGTTTGTTCAAACTTGAATAATATGTAACATGAACACAATATGTCATGTTCGGCTAGGACTTTGGGCCAAGAATATTGACAGAGTTCATAAAAGGGTAGCCGACAAGGCAGACATTCTGATCCGGCCTCAGCTTCTCGGTTTACAAGAGAACAGTTTTACCAACGACTAGCAAGACCAATAAACCCCGAATGATGATAATACCAACTCCACCAAACCCATCTGTGGTAGTATTTTTACTATACTCTCACAATTCTATTGACCTTTTTTACCCATCTCGCTTGGAGGTGAACAAAAGCCTCTTCTGTATTGAGAATCTTTACACCACAGTACTTTGCTTCACAAAGAACATCCAATGGGTTTTCCTTTCGGTGACTCTCCTGTGGGAATAAGACGCCTCATCCGAAATCTAAAGTGTGAACTTAAACTTTAATTCGGTTTTGACTGGGAATTTTCACATTAGGCAAATTGTCTATTGAACTGCTAAAACCTTTGCCTAATTGTACTCCCTAGAGTACAATTTAGAATCGTATACCATTTTTTATGGAGCCCAAGGTGGGGTTTTTAATTCAAATCTTTTACTAAGATTATATAATCTATATCTACACATATAATAAAACTGTAACTTTATGTATGTCTGTGAGGAGGTACTAGGTTAAAATATAGGATACTTTTTTCCGCAAAAATATCTCATTTCCAATTGAAAATAGAGAAAATGTAGTAGAAAAAAAAGTACAGCCTTAGAGGTACTGCGAAATTGACAGCCCCTTTTATTTTCGACAACGAGATATTTTAAACCCTATTTACTCTACAATAATTTTAGAATTTTATATAATTTTTAGAATTTTATATAAAGCCTTCGTTCCTGAGTAATTATCCAGGGATGGGTACCTCTATATAAAGTAAATACCTAAACCATAACTGAAGCACTTTGAAGTTAAGACTTTTAAATTAAAAAAATAATCAAGGCAAAACAAAGTCCATTCGTGATAAAATAACAAACCAAAATATCCACAAATGCTAATAAAGTTGCCAGATCTCGATAACATTAAATAGTTTTTTTCCTGCTGGAAAATTGAACTTTTCAAAATACCGCGTCATGTTCTTGGATAACAATTTGCAATCTAAAAGAGTTTCGTAATTTACTGGCATCTCTTTACCACCCATTTCTATAGCATTGTTTCATGCACAGCATTAAAGCATACTTAAAGCATATAGAGGTAGTTAATTAACAGATACAGGTGACATATTCTGTAATTCTCGTATCTAAATCTATCGATAAAATTCTAAAAATGCACCTACAAATTACGAGTATTCTTACAACAACACTTATAATTTGTTTTTGCATTTTTCGAATTTTAGCGATAGATTTAGCTACGAGAATTACAGAATATGGCATCAGATGTTTAATTATATTTCCAGTTGTGTTCATTTCTCAAGAGTAAGCCACCAAACAAAATCATACAGTAAAATTTCGTGATACAAGTGCGAGCCAGGCCCCTTTCCGTTAACCTTTTTCCAACAGTAAAACTCATTTGTCGCCTTTCTTACTACTATTCGTTGAAATTAAAAACCCAGATGAATTAAGGTATGTTTAGACTGCGTGTACAAGTCATATGAAATGTCAAAATTGTTATCCATATGGAATTTCATGGGCATGTCAAAATCAGTGTTTAACGTACGGTTTATAATTATCATGTTCATATTTACGTACATATGACATAATCTCCTGTTGTTGAAAACAAAAATAAAATACTTAAAAAAGCTGGTCTTCAAATTGGTTTTAAGGAAAACCCGAAAATTAAATGGATTATTTTTTAAATTATTAGGCTATAAAATCAAAATAATTTTGAAGAAATCAAAAAAAATGGCGCAAAAATGCGCAACGTTTTTCTTTACAGTATAAAAGTAAGATCGTTTAGCCACAAAAAATATATTGCAAGCCTCTCAAAATCGTATAAAGTCAATAAAAACGTATGCGATCTACTCAACTTTCCTGATTTTAACAGTAGTGCAAAACCACAAAACTCAAGCAAAAAGCTTGAAAATTCACTTTACGATGCAGAATACTGATCTGCGTACTTAAAATTCTTAAATTTAATTTTTGGCCTAATGTCCGGTTATATTGGCAAAATACCCCTCTGTGCGACAACTATGTATATTAGATTAAACAAATTTATTAATCCCACTTTTTAACCTATGAGTTATCGATATAAGTCTGCGACCATTAGACTACTAACAAAAGTTAAAATAAAAATATTGCTTATTGCATTTATGGGGACACTATTTAATTTTATATCTTTATAGCTGTAATAGCGACCATATATGGACACCCTTTCATTTCTATATTTTATAATTCTTATAGCGGACATAATAATACACGCTCTGTGTAAATATCAAGTCTCTATTCATAACCGTTTCAAAGATAGGGCAACATAAATCAATTAATATCACCTATTGGGACACCCTTTAATTTACAATTTTAAATTAAAGACCTATTGTTATAGAAAACTTGGCCACAAAGTTTTTTTGTAAATTTCAATTGTATGCCTGTAACGGTTCAAAGGTTTAGTCATATACAGCAAATTACAGAACTATTGGGACACCCTTTAGTTCATAATTCTAAATATTTATACTAGCTAGTATACCAAACAAAGTTGTGGAAATTCTGTCTAATTTTCAAGTGTTTGTCTATAACGGTTCAAAAGATAGGGCCATATAGGTCAAATTACATCAATTATGGGGACACCCTTTAATTTCCAAATTCAAATTATATACCTGTTATAGCGAACTTAGTAATACAGGTTCCTTGTAAATTTCAGCTGTCTGTCTATAATGGTTCAAAAGTTTGGCCACATACATAAAATCACATTAACTAGTGGGACACCCTTTTATTTCCAAATTCAAATTGTAAACTTTTTTTATAGCGGACTTAGTAATACAGGTTCTTTGTAAATTTAACGGTCGGTGTACAACTGAAAGTATGGGCATATAATATACATCAAATTAGTGAACTATTGGAGCACCCTCTAATTTATAATTTTGAATATTTATCCTCTTCATTATAAAGGTCATACTAATCGACATTCTGTCAAACTTTCAAGGTTTTGTCTTTAACGGTTCAAAAGATAGGCCCATAAAGGTCAAATTACGTCACCTATGGGGACACCCTTTAAATTTTTTTTATTACTTTTTATTGATGGGAGCTATAGTGATACGCAATTTTCTTAAATTTTAAATTGGTGCTCTTTACGGTTCTTAATACACGAAAAAAACGTGTATGTTGTATGGGGACACCCTTTAATTTTTTATAACGGGACCATTCTGTAAGCATAACCTTTCAAAGAAAAAAAATTTTAAAATCGGTTCAGAAATGGCTGAGTTCTGCGGGCACAAACATATAAAAAGCAACATTCAGACGAATTGATAACCTCCTTCTTTTTTTTTGAAGTCGGTTAAAAAGAAGGAGGTTACTTCTTTTTTGAAGTCGGTTAAAAAACTAGCACATGTTATTGCACATTGGTAAACAACATATGTATCTTATGTTAAAAGAAGTTTACACTATGTCTATAGTGTTCAATATGGAAAATCTGACATAAATATTTGTTAAATCCTGATAATTTTACGGAAAATTATAGCGAAATATTGAAGTTGTTTGTATAAAGGACCTCAATCTTGATAATATAAATTAAAATAACTTTACTATTTAATTTTATATCTGCTAACAGTAGGGTACTTGTCTAATTGAATAGTATATGTTGCATGGTCACCTGATGGTTTTAAAGTTTCAATATTTTTTTGTTTTATATTCAATTGACTCAATTTTTTTGTTTTGTTTTTTTTTTATTTTACAAATCTGACCAACTGACTGCAGTTGTTAAAAAAAAATTTCACAACTGCAATAAAAAAACTGAAGTTTTTAGAGAAAACTAAAAATAATATTAAAAGACATTCGTTCATATGCACATATTCTCGTTAAAACTCACATGCTGAAGCTTATAAAAATCCGGAATCATATACTCGTACATACAAGAGTATGAAGATGTCTATTTATTTATTTTTACATTTTTTCATTTAAGTTTATTTTGGCATCTTTCTAATAGAAATATGAGTCAGACACTGATGAGGCATGAATATATCCATTCGAGTATATGTAGTATATTTTTCGATTGTACGTGTGTGTTGCATATTAAATGTGTTTGTATGTTTGTCCATCTTTTAAAGTTGATATAAAATTGAAAAAAAGCCAAAAGAAATAAAGGTTATTTATACAAAATTGTTAATGTTTAACTACAAGCTCCTTATTGTGTTGCTGCAATTGTTGCAACTTGCATTTGTATTTTATATGTACGAGTAAGTTGGAAACAATGTTTGATCAAAATGTTTGCTTTAAGATCATTTCAAATGTTGGTTTTCCGTTGTTGATCTGTTGGCCAAATGGAGCGTGTGAATTTTTGTTTCTCAGTTGCTTTGTTGTTTTAACACATGGAAAATTGAAATGAAAATGAAAGTATAATTTAGAGGGAAAATAAGACATGTTAATTTCTTGTGAAATATCAACATGATAACGAGATAGTGTTCACCGGTTAATAGAGCAGGGTTATATAAATTCATCCCAAATTAAATACTGATTTAAATTTTTTAGCTTCTTTTTGGTTTTTGTTGAATATATTGAAAAAAAAATATTGTTTAGAAAATTATAATATTGATAGTGTTTATCTAATGGATAATATTTTAAATTATATAATTTTTGCCTCTTTTTATTAGCAACTTATTTGAAGTTATATTCCCAGGCTGTCACACGAATAGTAAAAAGTATTACCAACCTCTTATAACATAGTGCAACAAATAATTTTTTTTTTTTTTAAATACACGATCTTGACAATAGGTTCTATTCTACTATCGAAGGGTAGTAAAACCCTATACTCAGTTTGGCGAAATTGGTGACCAATTTTTATTTATGGGCCCCGAAAGATTCGGAAAATTAGTGTACCCTTCAAAAAAGGTGTCATCAGCTTTTATCTAATATTGCATTTAAATTAGGTGATAGCGCTTAGCTCTGTTTGTCAATTATGTAGCCGAGGATTGGTTTATTAAATTCTGTATACATTTTGTGCCAAAAAAATTAATTATTCCTGCCCTTTTTTGAAAAATAAATCAAATTTTTTTTTACTTTTTTTCAGCATAACTTACAGGGATTCGTAAATTTTCACTAGGTACACTAAATTGCTCATTAGAATCAATTTTTACCTTAAATCTTAAATTTATCGACAGTTTTATTTGAAAAACAACAACAAAAAATTCAAGAAATACAACAACAATAAACAAGATTCATATGCAATTTTTTTCATAAAATGTATAAAGAATTTATTAAACGCACAATATTAAGCGCTATTACCTAGTTTGAATGAGACGTAAGACAAAAACTGATGACACCTAATCTTTCGAGGCCCATAAATAAAATTTGGTCACCATTTTCGCCAAACTGATTAAAGGGTTTTAATACCTTTTTACAGTAAAAAAAAATCGAACCTATACTGTCACTACCTGTGCACTGTGTAAAAATTTAATAGTGTGTACCATTTGAGTTTCTATGGTACTCCATCAGTCAATCAAACGAAAATTTTAAATATTTTTCTATAAGGGTGTTGAAGACATAAATTAATTAATGGTCTTTTAGCAAGCCGTTTAATACTAAGGTGCGGTTAGAAAACAACATAGTGATAACAAATCAAGACCCCAAACTTTTGAAGACAAAAAAAAACTCCGGATTGACTTCCTTTAAAAACTAATGTTTAAAATGCAGGGATTTTTCTTTCTTGTAAGGCGGCATTTAGACGATAATTTAAAAACATGTCTTTTTTGTTCAGGGTAGAGAAAAAGTTACGATTTGTGCATTGATTTTGGAAAACAAATCGTACCTTGTTCTCTACCCTGAACAAAAAAGACATGTTTTTAAATCATCGTCTAAATCCCGCCTAAACTTTAACGAAGATTTTTATACAAATAACTACTGGAATATTATTACGAATATTACGATAAATTCAGCATATGTTTTTAGCTGTTCATAGAAATAATACTTTATAAAGACGTATGCCTTTATAAAGGGTGTTTTTTTAGAGGTATAGAACTTTAAGGTGCAATAAAACAACGATGGATTATTCGATTGACATGAATTTTATTTATGCGAAAGATAATCTTGTGGCATTACATTTTAATATATGATTTCTGGCATATGACCGCCACGGCTGGCGCGGATGTAGTCCAATCTGGGCGTCCAATTTTCGATAACTTTTACCAACATTTGTTTCCGTACATCGGCAATAACACGGCGAATGTTGTCTTCCAAATGGTCAAGCGTTTGTGGCTTATCCGCATAGACCAATGACTTTACATAGCCCCACAGAAAGCAGTCTAGCGGCGTTAAATCACAAGATCTTGGAGGCCAATTCACAGGTCCAAAACGTGAAATTAGGCGGTCACCAAACGTGTCTTTCAATAAATCTATTTTGGCACGAGCTGTGTGACATGTTGCGCCGTCTTGTTGAAACCAAATCTACTGGACATCATGGTTATTCAATTCATGAATGAAAAAGTTAGTAATCATGGCTTTATACCGATCACCATTGACTGTAACGTTCTCTGGCCACCATCGTTTTTGAAAAAGTACGGACCAATGATTCCACCAGCCCATAAAGCGCACCAAACAGTCAGTTTTTCTGGATGTAACGATGTTTCGACATACACTTGAGGATTAAATGTGGCAGATTTGTTTGTTGACGTAGCCATTCAACCAGAAGTGCGCTTCATCGCTAAACAAAAATCCCTTATGAAGATCGGGAACAACGGTAATCTCGTTTTGGGCTCATTCGACGAATATAAGTTTGATAAGTTTGAGTCTATTCACGATGAATTGCCAAACCAAACTGAGAATAAATTACTTAACAGCTGTTAAATCGGTCGCCATCTTGAAAAGTAATGCCAACTTAAAGTTCTATACCTTTATAAAAAACACCCTTTATAAATACATTTAAAACTGCAACTTTTTTCAATTAATTTTTAATTTCTTTTTATTTTTCATCCTTTTTTGTCCACAAGATGCAGCCTATATGACAAACAAACTTTTCGAGTCTTAATTAAATTTATCTTTAAACACTTTTCGTCAGTTTTTCTGAAGCTTTAACAACTAGTGTGATCTTTTGTAGTGCTTTAGTTAATAAAAATAAACCTATAGTGTTCATTTTACTAGATTCTGTTTATAATTTTTTTTATAAATATCTGTGCCCACACACGTTGTGTTAGTGTTGAAAGTAAGCCACACCAAGTTTTAATACTCTTAAGTATTTACTTTATATTAAGGTACCCATACCTGGATAATATTCTAAAATTTATATAAAATTCTAAATTTCTAAAAATTATTGGAAAGCTCTGTAAGAGGTGTTTAATATCTATACATATAATAAAATAGTAACGCATTTCCGTCTGTCTGTCTGCTTTTCATTTGTGTTCGTATCACATAAAAACTTCTGGAAGGATTTTAAAAAAATTTTATTGGAAGGGACCTTAGCATCCTGATTCCAATATAGAATACTTTTGTTTTTGCAAACACATCTCACTTCCAAGAGAAAGTGGAGAAAATGCAGTGAAAAAACGCAATTTCCGGTTTAAAGGTACTCAAAATTTTCGGTGTAAAACTGGGATATTTTAAAAGCTATTGAGTGACATTAGGCGCCAATTTAATAAAATTTGTATTTGATTTGTAGATTTACTTTATGGTATTACAACGTTATTAAAATATAAGCACTATAAAAGAAACAGTCTTACAATTGGTGTGGAATACTTTCAAAGCAAAATCGAGTAAAATATTTTCAGGACGCCCACGACGTGGCGGGCACAGCTAGTATTTAAATAACAATGTAATTCAACAAAGTAAAAAAAGAGAAATCAAATACAAATTTTATTCATTTGGCTATTTGGCAGTAAGTAATTTGTATTTTGTCATTATTTTAAAACAGCGCCATCTGTTGCGCAACCGTGTTTAAAATATCCCGTTTTCAAAAATAAAAGATGCCTTAAAGTATGCAGTATCTTAAAATCGTTCCATATTGGAATCAGGATACTAAGGTACATCCTCACAAATTTTTGTTAAAATCATTTTTTTACATGATGCGAACACAGATAGAAAGACAGACAGCCCTGAAGATAACGTGACTAATCCATACACGCATATAAATTATACTCCATAAGGGACTAGGACTAGTCCAAAAGTAACCCAGGTGTATAGAGAAAATATGATCCATTTAACATTACGATGTCCTAGGGCTGGACCATATAACCCAGCTTTGCATTACATGGGATTAGTTTCAAAACTACTCTATGTCAGTACACGACGGAACACACTGCACGAACTGTACAGCTCTTGGCAAGACTTTATGCAATCGTTAAAACGCGAACACTTGTCGTTTAACAACAAACTCTTGTTGGAAAATAACATGGTCCATGACTGCATTACATACATAGGACCATGTTGTAGCTATTTCAGTTACAATGGACCACGTAGCCCAATATTATCTGCAGGGAGGAAATGAGTTACTGTTTTATTATATGTATAAATAAATTTCTGACGTATGCTTTGAAATCGATTTTCCATGGCTTTACGCTTTATTTTGAAACAAATCGTCTGCGACTTTTTGCGATATAAGCGAATGTTAAAAAAAATTGAGTGCTCATCATACTATTTTGTAAGGCGATTTGCTCGCTTTCAATACAGAAACAACACAGTAAACTTTAGTTGTATTTGCTTTACGCTGTTCCGAAATTCCACAGCACTTTGCCCGGATTCTTCTTTTACTGGATTCGAAAAGTTTGGGATTTACTAAGTTTACTACTTCTCAGCTTAGGTTGCCGGACTGCCGCACAGTGGGCGAAAAAGCTCATCTAGCGGCGTTTAATTAATAGCGCTTAGGGAAAAGCGCATGCATTAAGTCCTCCTTTGTATTTAATCAAGATGTCTTTCGCGTATGGTGCTCACGGATATTGCGGTAATCTTTGTTCCGGGCTTCTAAAGCTTCTTCCGACATTTTTTCTACTTTAATTATATCGGCTCCATGTATTAAGATTTTATGTATGGAACACGGCATATAAAACCAAGGATACTGCGTGATAAAAATTTAAAGGATTCAATATCAATTTTGTGCCCGCAAGCAATCGAGCGTAATATGACACTGAATCTGTAAATTAGCTCCTCATTCACTCTGGTTATTTCGGATGCTAATTTTGGTTCTCTGAAAAATCGCCTGGCTGTATTGCCAGAGCATCGTCAGGTGTATATGGAATCGGAAGGCTTGCATTTGATCCCAAAAAAGATTTAACTTTAACCATTGAAACAAGTTCTGACGCAGTTCGTTTTCCAGCTTTGTATAAACTGCACGTTGTAGCTACTACGAGCTCACTGTAAGGTGTTTCCTTAACAATTTGAGAAACTCAATTTTGTTTTGTTGGAACATTCGTCGAACATCTTATCGGGTCTTCCACGATTAGTCATTGGATTAACTAATAAAAGTTTTCCGTCTAACTACTCCTTGTTGTTTTCTTCAAACTTGTGGCTGCTTCTATGGTTGAATTTCCATTTCTCAACCAATTTTGCTACAAAATTTATAATTTTTTCGCTTATTAGAAACATCTCATTATCATTATACATTTTAATATTAATTATATTATTAAATATTGACTTTCAACGACAGAAAATTTTTTAGTAGGCTCGTCTGAGCACGGACATTGTTCCTAAAAAATGCAATATCACGTAAAGTTGCAGGTGGCTGCAGATGATTTGGACATTTTACAATCCCAAGACAACAAAGTAATTAAAAAAAAAATATTCTAGCGCGAATACCCACGAATATCAGAAGTTCCGGTCCACGGAAGTTTTATTTTGGCTTTTTTCAAGCAGTTGTATAGTGGTATAGTCAACTTTAACCATATTTTTTTCTACAACACTTAAGAACTGGCCACAAATAGACATTTTTTGTCGTAAATACATACCTCTAACGCAACTATGGAAAAAATTTGGCAATGCAAAGAAAACAGGTGCTAAAGCTTAGTGAGGCACCTGCTGAAACATATGTTATGTTTTACAGCTCAGAGCTGTTAAACTGGATCATGTCAATCAAAATAGAATCGATATACAAGTTCAGTGGGATATAAGTAATCGATACAAACATAATTTTGGCGCAATTAAACACTTTGAAAATTGAATTAAACGACGCTAGATTGGACATTTCGCCCACAGTGTGCCGTAAAGATTAAAAAAAAATAATTTAATCATTTTCACAAAAAAAAAATATTTAAAAAAATTCAAAAATTACACCATTCTTTGATAGTTTAACCAAAAAAACTTTCTTTAACAAAAACTAAAAAATAAAACGCCGAAAAAGTAAAAAAACCTAAATTTGTCAAAAACTCACCAAAATTGGAAATTCGCCAGAAAATTACAAAAGATATTACTATTAGACTAATTTTAATTTATGCCAGTTAAGAAGTCTTTTAGTTTTCGATAACTCGTTGAAAATATATCAGCAATTGACTACTAGTTTTTATATGTCGCTGAAATTTATAAACGTAAACTACGTGTGGTTTACGTTTAACTCTAACATGAAAAGTATGCGAGAATATTTATAGCAAAAGCAGAATATCACACAATCCCAAGGCATTGAGTTTATGATGTATTGTACTTTTTTTGTCTATTGCTTGCCATTGCAATTCAAAAATGATAAACTTGTAATAAAAACTTGTAAACACTATTTATGGGTTTTTAATATTATAGAACTATTTTTTTCAAACTTTATTCTATTCAGTTGATTCTCTTTTTACATTTCTTGGTTTTTTGTAACTCATGTGCCAAACAACTCATGTTCAGTAACAAGACTTAAAAATGAAAAGGCGACCGACCGACGACTTTGATCATGAGAGAAGAAAAGAAACCAAACAGTTCAGCCACTAAAAAAAAATTCCAATACCAATAGAATTGTCGTAAAAAATGAAACTTAAAATAAAATAAGCAAGAAAAAAATTTCAAAATTATTGTCAACCACAAAATTTGCTGCAACATTTATGAATTGACATTTTGCCAAATTTGGTTAAACTTCATAAGTTTTCTTTAACAATTTAATGGTATTTGGTTGTATTTTGTATTCATTGTGACAAAACCGTATTGGCTTTTGAAGCTTAATAGGCGGTATTTTTGTTTTGTTTGACTGTCTCGAGGTACCATCATACAGCAGTAACATACAGCAACATATTTGTAGTAATAAAATATAAATTATACTTGTATTTGCGGCTTCTAAAGGTAATACAATTTTCATAAAAAATACATATTTCATTCAGTTTATTGTGAACAATAGCGAAAGCCAAACACTTTCTTTAACAATGACGTCTTTAAAAGCAATTTCTATCAATAAAATTAAAAAATAAATATTTTGGAAAACACCCCTTTTTTCTAAAATAAAACAAAAGAAGTATTCAATTATAATAATAATAAATAAATAACTTGCTTTGCACTCTAAACATTTTTTTAATTGCTAAAAATTTGATAAAAAAATTTTTCGTAAAAAAAGGTAAATTTATATTAAAATGCATCTCCTTTTCCTTTTCTCGTATTGTATTATCTGAGTTTGGTTAGCTAAGTGACATTTACAACTAAACATTACCCAAAATAAATATGTAGATACGAGGAATGCTGAAGAAGGATGTAGGCAGATACCGAAGCAGACCGCCTTCTTTCCTCATTGATTTCTGATATCCGACCGTAAAGTTACGACTACCTTACTTCCCATGTGTACATCAAATACACTTCTAGATCAAATACGTTTCTACTAGGTCGGCCCTAAGGGTCAGGGAGTCGGGCGAAATAAGGCATTGTCGTGTTGGACACGGCACCATTCTAGGGCAGGCAGGTGGTAATATCTTGAGGGAGCAGACTGATTATTTAACCCCTGTTATGGACTTCGACAAATCTTTTGTTGTGAAAATTCCTAGCAGGAAAGAGTGAAAGGAGACCTTTGTAATTCGGAACAATGCGGTTTCAATATTTACGGATGGCTCTAAGATGGACACGGGGACTGGATCGGGGATCTTCTCCGAGGATCTTGATCTTTCAGTTTCACTCAGGCTTCCTGATACCTGTACCGTGTTCCAGGCTGAAATGTATGGTATATTGGTAGCGGCAAGGAGAATTGGGGAACTTACGAGTGAGGCGGCGGCTGTTGGTACTTTTGTGGATGGTCTAGCCGCCATTAAGGCCCTTGATTCAAAAGTAGTGAAGTCTAGATGTGTGTTAACATGCATACAATCTTTAGCGCTACTTGAACGACATCGCATAAGGATAGTGTGGTCCCAGGGCATGAAGGCATTCGTGGATGTGGTAGACGCCCAAGGAGTCGTCAACATCCCCTATGGGAATGGTCGCTAAAGGAAACGCTTCGAAGTTGGTCTACATTACTCGCTTGCAGATTGTCTAGCGTACTTTGACCTTCAACTGACAAGAAAAGGACAAAGGCACTACTGATGCCTGAGAAAAACTCGTGATCACTTCTTGTAGGCATTATAACGGGACACTGTATGGTTGGACGTATGTCGGAGCGTATGAAAATCTCTCGTGGCGGATTCTGCAGAATCTGTATGGATGAGGAGGAGGAATCAGTTTAACACCTTCTCTGCGACTACGCGGCTCTTCAAGAACGCAGGTTCAAATTTTTGGGCCAAAGATTCTTACAGGACCTGGACTGTCTTAGAGATACGACACTGGGCAGCCTATTAGGCTTTGTGAAAAGTTCCAGATGATTCTTATGAACCAGCGGTATTTGAGTTCTATTGGGAATAGTGGGGGCATCACAATGGGCCTTATTGGCCTCCATGTGAACTCGCATTTGTGCGGGCGGCCCACTAAACCTAACCTACTTCCCATTAAGTATCGTGCTGACACTAGCCTTTTACTCTCAACTTTAGTGATTTCAGACTGGCGATTGATACATATCGACATTCTTCCTCATCACAGAGTATATGGTAATTGCTAACATTTGATTTAAGGCTAAGTCTCCACAACATCTCCATATAATATGTGTCTGCCCGTGGTTCGAAGCCTTTTTTGTTAGTCTTTTTTCAGGCACAGTCTGCAATTATGTCTTACCGAACCATTTGTAGGCACCCAGATTATATCCAAGCTCCTTGGTTTTTCTGCCAACTTTTAGTGAAAAGTTCCAGAGTCTATGGGGCAAATCGAACCCACTACCCGAGGCGATTAAAAATGAATCACCTAATTTGTAAATAAACATTCTTTTAATCCTATTGAGAAGTTAGAATTTAAGCCTGACTCATTTGTATTCCTCTCCTCCATACAATTTTGTTATTACCCTAGGAGAAAGGAAACTCACATATGACTTGACACGTAACTATTTCTTAAGTAATAGGGACCGGTTTAAGATCTAATAATTTCTATGAAAGGCACATGTCTCTTTAACATGGCTATGGTCTAGGAGAGGGCCAATTAACACGGCGTTGTGTGATAGATGGTAGTCCTTACATTTATGTGCTTATTCAGTACTATTAGATCTCTAGGTAAATTATCTACTTTTCTACTCTTGTAAATATGTTACGTAATGTGTTCTCTATTCATTAGTTCCGCTTCACAACAGTATGTACCACATCTAATTTGATTTCATTATTTTATTTTAATGAAATTTCCAGATCCTCACATAGGAGGTGCAATAGGATATATCCGAAAAAAAGTGGTAAAACGGACAAATTTATGCGACTAAGCTGAGTTTACTGAACTTTGATACATACGATATGTCTGCTTTCAAAACTAGGACCAGGTGGGGATAAATCGGAAAATAAGCAACTGTATACGTAGCTGTCTCGAAAATGCATTCCACTCTGTTGGTGTCTAATTTTTCTTTATCTCTTTATAATTAGAAACTTAAGCCTAAATAATTAATTTTTCAATAAATCAGTTTATTAAGGAGAAAAAATTCCAATGACTTCATAGAGAAGTTATTTTATTTTATTGGGGAGAACTCTTTTTATGAAATTCCTATTAAGCGTGGTGACATTGATGACACAAAAATACAATTTATTGATGAAAGCAGTTATCGTAAAGCAGTAAACGAGTTTGGAAGCTGAAAAAGAACTTTTATACCTATCAGCTGAATAGTAGCAAAGGACTACAAGTAGTTATTAAAGGTGTAGTCATATGTTGATCTAGTTGAAATAATAACTGGCCTCCAAAAAGCAGGATATAAGGTGAAAATGTAGATAATCCCAGAAATCGAGAACGTGTCCCCCAATCACGTTTTTCGCGTAGAACTGGAACCTGAAGATATCAGATTGAAAAATAATGAAACGCACCATATTTATAATATGAGATATAAGCGATCAGGACCCGTCCAATATCTAAACTGCGAAGAATATGGCCCCAAGAGGGCCTATTATAAGTTGCCACCGATTTTTGGCGTGTGGGGCGAGCTCCACTGTTTTGCTCTAAGAATGACATTAATGTTTAAAAATTAAGCAATTGCGGTATAAACTACATACTATCTCGTTTATTCTATGGTAAGGAAGTCGACTCAGAGATTAATTACTCCTCCTAAGCACAATTACTCCTCCTAAGCACAATATCTTCCAAATGATCATTATCCTCAGCTAGCCCAACTAACCACCCAAAATGTTTTATACGCTGATATGCTAAAATAGAATCATAACCCAGTACATAAAGAGCCACTGATGACAAACCCGAACCAAATGTTGCACTCAAAATCTAAAACACAAACACCGTCTGTCAGCTATAGTCATCTGGAAGGAACCGTTGAGACATTAGTGCAGTCGCTAAGCAGCTTTATGAGTTCTATGGGTAACATAATCCAAGAAATGCTAAAACTGTACTATATGATGTTGCAAACCATGAACTGTATGTGAATTTCTACACAAATTACCAAGTCAGTCCAGCGAGTTTTACAAATCACTAGGTACTTGCTTCCTAGCGGCTGGAAACTGCAACGCTAAATATATGTTTTGGGGATCACGATTAATAACTCCAAAAGATTATGTTTTGTTTGACACAATTTAGTAAATGCGTCTGAATGTGATCACGAGTGGACAACCCACTTACTGGCTACTGGTCGGCAAAAAATACCGGATGTTTTAAATTTTGGTGTGTTTAAGGATATTTCAAGAATAGTGATTAAAGTTGAAACATCACTAGAATTTTCCTCAGATCATTTATCCACTATTTTCTATATATGGAACTAACAAAATATCGTATCACCAACAACCAACATAAGCATAAATTGGTGGAAATATAAAAAATATCTCAGTACGCATTGTTCGGAAAACATACCGCTAAAAACACCAGAAGACGTAGAGCGCAGTCTTATTGATTTTAATCAAAACATCAAATTAGCTTCCCAACATGCAACAGTAACCCGATAACTAATCAGATGCAATCACATTTATTTAGATATCGAGCGGCTCTTGGCTGAAAAAATAAAAATTCGGAGAGAGTGGCAATCACATAGAGATCCTCAACTCAAAACTAGACTTAAAGATTGCACGAAGCAGCTAAGAGAGCTACTAGAATCTCGAAGAGTAGCATTTCTATGGAAAATTACCTGGAAGATCTGGACGCAACTCCAAAATCAGATTATTCATTATGGAGTGCATGTAGAAACCTTAAAAGACCGGTCGTACGTAAGCCTCCATTACGAACTTCTTGTAGAGGCTGGGCAGGAAATTATACCGAAAAAGTTTGTTTGTTGATTATTTAAGAAATGTCTTTACTCCAAATATGTCGACTTTTATAGCTGAGCTGCCACCTGTCGATGTTATTCTGGTAGTTATACTAAGGTTTGAGCTTCTAGATATTAAAAGGGCAACAACTGATCTAAATACCAGGAAACCTCCTCGCATTGATAAAACCAGTAAAAAATGTTATTCGATTTGCCCCGTAAAGCCCAAAAAATTATTCATATTGTTTTTAATGTCATTCTACGTATTTAGTACTTTCCTACAAAGTGGAAGATTTATTTGGTAACTATGATACCTAAGCCGGGAAAAGACCACACAAAGGTGGAATCATACAGACCTATCAAACAGACCTTTTATCAATAATATCCAAGCTGTTTGAGAGCTATAATATGTATATAGACATATATATACAATTTTTTAATATTATGCTAGTTACCCATAACATTTTATAATAAAAATGCTAGTTCCTATACTTATTTCACTGGTTGCTTAGGTTAGATCATCAGGAAACCTTTTTCCTAATTTTAGAGAAGCCAAAAATGCTCTATAAGTAATAAAATTCTAAATAACAATTTTTATAAATTTTTTATAAAAATTTTATCAAAAATTTTTTTTAATTTTATTGAAAGTTTTTTGTAAAAATCCTATCGAAATTTTTTTGTAAAATTTTATCGAAGATTTTTAGTTCAGATTTTATCGAAATTTTTTGCTAAAATTTTATGGAAAATTTTTTGCTAAAATTTCATGGAAAATTTTTTGCTAAAATTTCATGGAAAATTTTTTGCTAAACTTTATCGAAAATTTTTTGTAAAAATTTTATTGAAAGTTTTTGTAAAAACTTTACACTGCCCAGTGGGCAGCTTGTTTATCGGCTACCGCTATGAGTATGGCTTTCTTTAAAGGATTTTAATTCAAATCAAAACAAAAAAACCCTACCAACCTTAAAACAAACAAAAATCGCCCCTCGCGAAACTGGTCGCGATCTAATATTTATTTAAGAAAAAATCAAAAGAGAATCATTACAACCAAAAAATGAATAAAAACAACATGAACACAGCCTCGAATGGAATGGTCTGATGTTGCCGAATTCCATTAGCGAAATTTATGAAACTATGACTGGCAGATTGGTGGGCTTAAATGATACATCTTGATCGGCGCCTTACTTGGAAAAGCCAACTGGCTTATTGGCAGAAACACTACTATCGGCTTAGATTGCAAACTTCTACTGTACAAGTCTATCCTTAAACCTATTTGGTGTTATGGAATTCAGTTATGAGGTACTGCCTCAGCTAGCAATGTTAAGATAATTCAAAGGCGCCAAAATAAGATTCTACAAATGATAAAATCTGTTGCCTGGTATATCAAAAACTCTAATAACCGCAAAGATCTAAACGTGCCAACAATTAAATCAGAAATAGCGAAACATGCGGTAACGTATCTAAAGAAGCTTGAATCCCATCCAAACTCTTTGGCGCGTGACATTTTAAATTAACCTTGGTTACATTCAGCTAAAAAGAAGAGTTATTGCTTTTGTTGGCCGTTTATCAGAAGGATGATAAAAGGCATGGGTTGGACTTATATATTTTTTAAATGAAGAAAAATTTATTATTTGTATTAATATGGTTTTTAAGCTTTTGATTATTGTATGCTTGTTCTTTAAAAAAATTGACATTTTATAATAATTTTGATACGTTAGCTATCGAATGAGAAAATCTACTTATTCCGAAAGGTTACTCGATCACGAATTCGGCATCAAAAAATTCATATGGTTTATCTGAATTTAATGAAATGTTAAGGGCCATTTAACCAACCGTTAAAATCGTAGATGTAACGTAAATGTAAATGCAACTTAAATGTAAATGTTTGAACGCTTATAGAATGCTTAATGTCGTATCATGTGTTTTTGACATAAGCAAAAAAATACAAATAAAATAAAATATTCAACAAATAAGAAAATAGCAAGGTATATTTATTTTACTAGGTAGTGGCATCCCTACAACAAATACAACAATACAAGAACAACATGTCATTTTGTTGTTGTTTTGTAGTTCGAAATGTCACAAAACATATAAGAAAATTGAGAAGGCGTGTATGTGTTTTATTGCTTTCTCACTTCTGCACTATAAAATTTCTGAACACAAACAACTTTTGACATGTTGAACTACTAAATCAGCTGGGCGGTCGACACTACCTAGTAAGATAAATATACCTTGGAAAATAGTTTTTATTTATTTCAAGGTGCTCTTATATTACAAAAAATACAATATAATGGAGATCGACGATTTGTTAGTAAATTTAAATTTCCTACGCTTGTGCAAACTTTTTTTAAGCAATAAAAATAAACGTACACGCCGGGTACGAAGGTGGGGTGTTCGACCCATAAACAGAGACTATATTGTCGCGGGTTACAAAGTGTGACAAAGAACAGTTTTTTGTACACACGCGTATGTCTCCTGATTTGTTTGATCTTCTGCTGTCCATGGTTCGTGATGAACTTAGTAAGCCGAGACAACGATTTGGCCCAGAAGAGAGACTTGCAAAAACATTGCTGTAAGTAAACAATTTCATATTGTTTACACACATGGGTACATATGTAAATGCATATATTATATACATATATGTAAATCTAATTTAGGTATTTGGAACAAGGATGCTCTTTGCAATCTATAGCTTGGAGCCACAAGCTTGGAAAATCAACAATCCGTGCTATAGTCTTAGAAACATGTGATGTGTTGTGGCATTTATTCTTATCTGAGCCGACAATAAAAATAATTTTTTTTGCTGGAAAACTATCTTGATAAAGAAACAATTCGTTTAAAGAAAATAAATTCCATGTATGTATGCAAATTTAACAACAAAAACTGTTCAAATATCAGAACAAAATAGTACTCCTATACAACATACATACATCTCATCACTGTCTACATCTGTCACGTAAGCTCGTACATAATTTTCTTTTTTCTACAGGTTCAAACGTTACGGCTACGGCTACATCTCCGGTCAAGTAAGCACTTTCATGCAGTCGCATATAACAGAAATGATCAGCTGACACAGCTACATTTACATTTCTACATTTACGGTCGGCTAAATGGGCCTTTAAACACAGATAGATCCTTATACAGAGTGTGCTTAAGGCTTAGTTCCTTCAGTCGTAAATTTAATTCTTTAAAACTACCCATCTAATCCCATTAAAAATTGTTCTTTTCCTTGATCACAGATTTTATAAATTTAGACTGATAGATGGATGTTGTTAAAATCGAAACAAATGCAGAGTAAAACATTTACGCTGAAAATTTAAGCTTTTAATAAACAATGCAGAGCTTAAGATTTTAGACTTAATTACTCATAAATGGGCGTGGCAATGACTTCCTGGAAAATTAAAGTTTAGTCACAAATTTTCAGTTTTATTAATAATGATGGTTTCAGTAGCTGTTGCATGTTTCGTTCTTATTCGTATCTAAATGAGTTTCCTTTGAGTCATTAATGTTTCGATAATCTTTGCGTAAAGCATGCATCACGCATATCATAAATTGACTATACTCTTTCTCCTTCCTTATTAACGTTTGTAAACAACTTTACTCTTTATTTACAATGCTTATAATGGTGTTGAAGATGTTGATTTTTGTTGCAACATAATGTTGAAACTCCTTTATGCAATTTCATATTCGTCTTAAGCAGAGAATGGCTCGTGTTTTATAATATTATGGTTGTTGATAGTTTTCTATTCGGTTTGTTGTTGGTTTTTCATTGCTTTTATTGGCTAAAAGTATTTATGTCTTCTGACACAAAGTAGCAAGTTTTATGAGTATCTTAATAATTTGGTGTAAGTTCAAGAGTTTTCTTTAAAAAAGAAAACAAATGACAAAATTGTAAAGGAATTTAGAGGCACAGTGGTGTTAAATATAAGAAATTTTGCTTACTTTATTTCATGATAAATAATATATATACTAGCTATCTCCGGGGTGCGCTTTGCTACACTCATGCACAAAAAATACATTTTCACTTGGAAGAAAAGTATGGCCAACCTTAAACTTGAAAACGTACGCTATTCTCATATTGAAAATGTTGTAGTTTATATGCAAGGTAAGACTATACGTATTAACACGATAAAAATTTTTTACTTTTTATGGCATGTATCACTTCCACTATCCCCATCCAGTCTGTATTTTGGTAGACAATGCACATTACTCTGAAGGTTACTTGTACAAACTTTCTAATTTTTCACTTAATATGGGAGGTACCACACCCACTGTCCCAATACCGTCTGCATTTTGCAGGCCTATGCAAATTACTCTGAGAGTTACTTGTGCAAACCTTCAAGACTCTACCTATTGTAGTTCTCCAGGTATACTATAATAATTTTCCACTTTGTATGGGAGGCACCACGCCCAATATTCCAATTCAGCCTGTGTTTAGCTTGACTACGTACGTTTCTATGATGGTTACTGGTGCGAAATTCCTGTTTTAGTTCCCCAGACACAGGATAATAATTTTTTACTTTGTATGGCAGGAATCACGACCACTGCCCCAAATAATTCTATATTTTGGTATAGTAAGCGCGTTGGCATAAGAGTTACTCGTGCAAAGCTTCAAGGCTCTATCTATTGTAGTTTGTCAGGAACACGATAATAATTTTTCACTTTGTATGGGAGGTACCATGCCCACTATTCCAATTCAGCCTGTGTTTAGCTTAACTATGTACATTCATATGGGGGTTACTGGTGCGAAATTACAAGATGCTACATAATTCAGTTCTATAGGCAGACGATAATAATTTTTATTTTGTTTGGGAGGTACCACGCCCACTATCTTTCTATAAACTATGTATGTTAAAATAAAGGTTACGGTTACAAAATTTCTATTACTGTTACCAAGCTACACGATGATAAATATTTACTTTGTATGGGAGTTGACACGCCCACGTCAAATATCCAAAAAACAAGTACCCTGTTTTACCAACCGTAAACTGTAAAAATTTCAGAAAGATCGGTTTACTGGTGTAGGCAGCTATAGCTTTTCGACAAAAAAACATACATACAAACAAACACATTTTGTGCTTTACATACATATATACATACATAGATAAATAAATAGCTCGACTAATAAAAATACTTAAACATTTTCAAAATCATAATGCATCAAGAGTTTTAATGAACAGTTCTTCAGATGAACACAACAAGCATTTCAATGCCTTAAGTGTTTTCGCCTGCCATAGCTGTGGACTTTGTAAAATCTTTATCAAAATCTTAACACCTGCTTCTTTCCGTTAAGGAAAAGTTCCCTTTTAACTTTGTAATCTGTCCCACCATGCACAGTTCAATTCAGACTTTTATGATTGTCATTATTATGTTGTTGGTTTTCTGGCTTTGTAGCTGCTGATGCTGATGTTGCTAACAATGAATATGATGGTGTTGTTTATATAAGGAACCGCTTTTGAAATCTCGCCTGCACTCTGGAGTGCGTTCTACTATTTATTATGCCTTTTTCTATCGTTTTTATTATTATTTCTTCAATTCATTCATTCGCTTTTTTATGTATTTAATGTTTAAATGCCATTTTATGTCAATATTATAGCAAATAAACATTAGACAAGGCAGCAATATCTAACAGCAGGCAATAACAACATTACAGCAACACAAAACACAAAACACAAGTAGCAGCAACATTTTTTCTATTCTTCTCAGTAATATTTGTTCCTTAAAAAAAAAAATAAATAAAAAGAAATATTGCATAATCATCATTTTCATAATAGATGTGAACAAAAGGTTTTGTTCAGCTTCCACAACATTTACCAAAAAAAAAACAACAAAAAAATATTAAAAAAAAATACACAAAGTTGCAGGCAGTATCATTATATTCATTATTGGTGGTTATTTCTTGTGGTATGTGTCAACAATTGTTTGTTTAGATCGTACTGACGGTAAATGAGTTGCAGCATTTGCATCATGCTCGTGTGTCGCTTGCTGTTGCTGTTGTCTGAAGCAGCAGCATTTATTTATTACAGCTTGTATCTGTAAGCATTAATCGCATTGCTTGCCTTTCATAATTCGTTTTTATTTATTTATTTGACTGTTTGCTTTTTCCTTTTTAATATACATACATACATACATACATACATACATACATACATACATACATACATACATACATACATACATACATAATAATTATGAGCATGAGTTTCAATTTGGTAATAAGTGGCAGTAATACAATCATAACAACTCTAAGTAATGACAGACAGACAGACAGACAGATAGGCGGATATAAGAGCATCATGTTGCGTCGTACAAAATTTTTAAAGAAATTTATCGTTCTTATTGTGTGGCAAGAAAATAAAAGTTTAAAAACAACTGTGGCAGTTGAATAGCTTTAAATTTTTTTAAGAAAGTTATGTGCTAATAAAAAATACATGTTTGCTTTGAATAAGCAAGTATAACCTGATTTTTCACTGGCATCGGAAAACCTTGGACATTTTCATAGAATTTTGGAGAATTTAGCTATCTTTTTTGGAAAAGCGAACTAAACAAACGTAAATATGGAATACAATGAACATGGAATATTACTATTTTGTTAATTTTTAGAGAATTTCTGGATAGTGTTCCTTAAAAATCCGATGACTTAATTGAAACATATTTGAAAAATTGCGACATGATTGTTAATAAAGTTAAGTTGCTAAAACTAAGAAAAACAAAAGAAAAAAGGGAGGCCTATATGCGTCCTGCTAACAATCATCCAGCCACCCGATTTCCTGGATGAAGCCGACGACATCTTCGATTTTACACCGCGCGATATCGAAAAGTCCATGGAGAAATCTCTCACCTAGGCATCTAAGTCTTCGTCCTTACAATACCGGGCACACAACGTGCTCCACAGAATACAACCCCAACTCCTCTTCGTCTTTGCACAACCTACAAAAGTCCGATATGCCGACGACTCATTTGCTGATCCTTGCCCTAGTGGCGCAGTGACCTATCACGGCTCTCAGAACTTTTCTTTCTAAACCCAAAAGTATCACGATTTTAGCAGCGTCCAGTCTGGGCCAGGTTGCCCGTGACACTACAATCCAATCCCAAGACAGGTTGGTTCTCTTAAATACCCAGTTGGATAATCGGAGGCCTAACCGATTCTACCGTAACCGAATTATTTCCCTCCGACCCCAACCTCGCAAATTCGTCCCCGATTTCGTTGCCATCAATATTACAATGATCCGGGACCCAACACAATCTAAGCCTGAGCCTTTTTACATTCATCTCCTAGCCTTGATTTGACACTCTGTCTCTTCCCCCATTTAAAACATGTCAGATACTAGCTCTGTGGCTTTCAATACCGGCAACACCTCTGCCTGGAAAACACTACATGCGTGTTCCAGTTCCCAGAAAGTGGACACCAGCGCCGGTGGCTGCTGCCATCTTTCAAGCATCTGTGAAATATTTTTAAGTTTTTAGGGTTGTTGAAAGTAGATCTATCTGACACTAATATTTTATATATATTTAAAATCGCTTAAGTAAGTTGTAAACAAAACATGCATGATTTTGCAACAATGGAGACCCAGTTATGACAGTTAAACGTAATCAGTTAGCAAGCAAGAAATGCCACTTCTCACTTTTCACTCCTTACAATTGTGTTCCTTATTAACTCGTCTCAATAAAAATATAAACAAGGAATAAGATGTAATTTTACATCTTAAAAGATGTAATTTTAAATTTAGCGACATTCAATAATGGTGACAATTAAAGTTAACAAGACATTAATTGCTAAGGAGCTTAATCTTCATCACAGCAAAGCAGCTTCAGCGACGTTGATGCGTTGTTTTCATGAGGATAAGCTGGATATAGCGTTGTTACAGAAGCCCTGGATTGTTCATAACAGTGTCAGGGGCCGCAAATTTGTACCACACGTAGACAGATGGTAAACTAAGGTCATGTATCCTGGTGCGGCATGGTGTACAAGCAGCCGGATCTTAATGTGGTAATGATTGACAGTGGATCGGGATCATTTCCGTCACAGGAGGTGAAAAACCTAGTCAATAACGGTGATGCTATTTCGCACAATACGATGTGGGGCAGCACAGCCAATAACTACAGCGGGCAACTTATGTTAGAATTTGTAGAACGATGCGATTTGGTGGTACTAAAAAGGTGGGATAAAACCCACCCTTGTCGATTCACGAAGGACAGAGGTGATCGATATCACCCTGTGCTCTGTCGAAATGCTAGACAGGGTTAAGGGATGGAATATCGCAGAGATACTAACCATGTCTGACCACAGAGCTATCCGGTTCGAGATTCTGTATGGCAGAAGATGGAGAAAGGTCCGCTGTTATGGGTAGTACTTGAGAGTACTGTGGAGCTTTTTACCTCCTCGGTTAAGCTAGCTTTCAAATATGCTTGTCCTTTGACAGTAGTGGATGAGAAAGATCCAACACCCTGGTGGAACGCAGAACTTGATTCAATGAAAAAGGGCACATGAAAAGCCTTTAATCAATACATGAGGAAGAGAGATTTAAACTCACTCAAATAAAAGAAAAAAGAGCTGAAGAGAGCGATACGTCTTCGGAAACGCAGTACTTGGAGGGAATTCAGCTCTAATATGAGGGATACATCGGAAGTGTGCAGAATACAGAAGATAGTATCTATATAGACCCTGTCTCCCAGATTGGACTTATTCGCAAGAGCGATGGTCAAATGACTGAGACAGTTAAGGAGACATTGCAGTCGCTAATGGAAGTCGCTAGTGACAGTAGATGGGCTGAGGCTGAAAGAACTCTAAATAACTCTAAATGGTATCAGAAATGCAATATTAAATTTTGTACCATTTGAAGTGGGGTATAAACTCCTTGCTTCAAAACAATAAGGAAATACTCATATCCTGTCCAGCGACGGGATATACCTATATTTTACTCAAACTGGGTAAAAAGGGACTACACGGACGCCAAGTTCTTCAGGCCAGTAAGCCTGACATCTTTTCTATTGTAGACAATGGAGATGGTGTTAGCCGACTTCCTGGAGAAGCAACGAACCAAAAAACTATTACGGATAGGCCCTTGAGTTGATACCATCATGCTTAAAGAGCAGGTAGATGTACTAATACCGCTCTGCACGAACTTGTCAGAGTCACTTAAGGAGAAATTCTCAATGGTGGCCCTGCATTGTCCATCTTTATGAATATTAAAGGTGCCTTTGATAAAATCTTTCTCGAAGTTGAGAATTGCTTTTGCTAAGCGTGGGATTGAACCCATTGTTTTAAAACGGATCAACGCTATGCTATGGTCTAGAGCTATAAATCCTAAAAATGGGCGTTCCAGTATCCGTGGTAGGGTAGCCACGGGTTTCCGACAGGGAGGAGTGTTGTCACCTTTTCTGTGAAACATCACCGTTGATGGCCTTCTTTGGAAACTGGACTCAAAAAGCATCCATACGGTTGGTTGGTGGGAAGTTCATTGACACGGGTTTTCATAATAACCGAGGCTTGGTGCAATGAAGAGGGGCTGACCACAAATGCTATGCTCTTTACTCGAAGGAGGAAGTGTATAGAAGTTAGGTCGTTAATGCTTATTGGATCGGAAATCAGTGTGTCAAGGAAAATGAACTCTCTAGGCATTACTCTAGATAAGGAACTTAGCTGGAACGAACATATAGACAAAGATATATAAAGCAAAAAGGATCTTGCATCTTGTGTGTGGCCATAAGTGGGGACTTCATACTGGATTCACACAATGATAGTATCTTAAGCATCTGTGGTTTGGTGGCAAAAGGATCTCAGAGTACAATTAAGTTAAGTTGGAAGGGGTTCAAAGGATTGCTTGTATGAGTATATGTGATGCAATGCGCTCCAGCACAATTGGTTCACTGTTGAAATTGGTGCCGATGGACTTATATATTAAGTCACCGGCTGCAATGCCAGGTTTGGGTTTAGCTTTGGACCTATTTAGTAAGGAGGTTAGGGAAGCTCAAATGCCGATGGAACGCATGAGTAGAAGAAAAATAGTTGAAAGACCGCATCGGACGCTCATTACGGAAGGCATTATAAACAATGAGTGTATGGAGAACGACATCAGAATTTTGTCTTTGGTTCTCTTATTGGCGGTACAGCAGGAACAGGTGGGTGTATACTCAGAAGAGTTGAACCTGTCCTGTAGTCTGCGTGTAGGGGGAAGGGGGGGGGGGGGGGGGAATCCGTCTCCGTTTGCCAGAATGTCGGGTGAATGGAAGAAAGGTTCTCATTGCACTTGACAACCAGTCGGCTATAAAACACATGAGGCACTATGGGTTTTAAAACTTAACAGATGTGCCTCGGTTCATGAGCTAACATTGATGTGGGTTAGAAGATATAGACACAGCTGGGAATGAAGCAGGACACTAACAAGCAAAAAGGGGAACTGCTGTGAATTTCTGTGGATCAGAACACACAGAAAACACAGCGATTTCGAAGTACATTTTTGTACTCCGAAATCGCTAACTGAATTAATTTATAAGATGTTTTGTCAAATGTTTTTTTTAATATGAAAGTATAATAAATAATCCTTTAACCCTATTTGTTAAAATAATAAGTCACTTTTTGATATGAAATTTTAAAGAATTTCTTAAATAAAAAATAAATTTTAGATTCTAAATTTTAAATGTTAAAATTTTTGGTTTGCAAATCGTTGTTTGCAACTGATAAAATGAAAATATTACAATGTTGCTCACTTGATTCTTTTTTAACAAACATGTGGAAAAAATGTATTTTAAGTTAGCCAATATGAAGATTATTTAACTTTTTATCGAGAAATTGACGTATACGACAGTTATGAAGACACCGTTAATTTTTTTACACTTATTATTGCTCAAACATCAAAATACAATTTCTTTAAATTTTAAGACTCTGTCTGTAACAGTTGCAAAGATAGGGCCATATAGGTCAAATAACATTACCTATTGTTACACCCTCGAATTTCCAATTTTTAGTTAAGGACTTGTTGTTATAGAGGAGCAGGCCATAAATATTCTTCGTAAATTTTAACTGTATTTCTCTAACGGCTATATACATCAAATTACATCAACTATTGGGACACCCTTTAATTTCTAATTTTATAAAGAAGATTTTCGCTATGAAATGTTTTTAGGCTACGGGCATGCCAGCAGAAAGAAAAGAAGATATTTTCAAAGAGATTCCTTATTATTTTCATGCGGTAA
Organism: Phasia obesa; assembly: GCA_949628195.1. NCBI lineage: Eukaryota > Metazoa > Arthropoda > Insecta > Diptera > Tachinidae > Phasia > Phasia obesa. Next base: position 91,821,223 of record OX451215.1, read on the forward strand.
ATCTCTTTGATTTTATCAACAAGGAAATTCCATTAAATCAATAAGAAAACTTGTTATTCACAATTTTTTACTCATTTTTGACACACAAAAAAACAATCCATAGAGAAAAACTTTTTGATTCTATTAGGTTTTCTTATAAATTGTATAAAAAATTAATTTCTTATTAATGTCATTTGCCTACCTTATTGATTTTTTCAAAAAGGTTTCCTTATTGATTTCATTATGACCATGTGTAGATCATCTTTTTAATTTTTTTAATAAGGAAGAAAAAAAATTTCATAATCTGGCCAGAAATAACTGAGTTTTCGGGCACAAATATACAAAAAAGCATTGAATTAATAACAACATGGAACAAAATATCGACCAAATGACCGCCGCGACCTTGGCGGCACATCTGCATCCGATAATCCAAATTTTCGATGACGCTGACACATAATTGAAGTTCTATGCCGTTAATGTGCCGAATTATCTCCGCCTTTAGCTCTTGAATTATTGCTGGCTTATCCACGTACACCTCTTCTTTCAAATAACCCCAAAGAAAGAAGTCCAACGGTGTCAAATCACATGATCTTGACGGCCAATTGATATCGCCACCACGTGAGATAACTCGGCCATTGAATTTTTCGCGCAAAAGAGCCATTGTTTCGTTAGCTGTGTGGCAAGTGGCACCGTCCTGTTGAAACCACATATCGTCCACATCCATATCTTCTAATTCGTTATCATCTCACGATAGCGAACACCATTCACAGTAACTGACTGACCGGCCTCATTTTGGAAAAAATACGCCCGATAATGCCGCCAGCCCATTGAGATGGTGCATTGGTTTTTCGACAATCACTCTTGGATTATCATTCGCCCCAAAGCGGCAATTCTGTTAATTGACGAATCCACTGAGATGAAAATGTGCTTCATCACTGAAGATGTTTTTTTCGAAAGTGATCATCCACCGTTGTTTTCTCTTGCCACCATTCTGACCATTGCTCGATTGTGTATCTTTCCCTGGTTCAAATTGAGGTAGTCCTACATTGAGAAATTTCAAATTAAATGCAGAAGAAAACTTGACGTTTAGGTGTATTTCACATTCAACATCGGCCCTTAAAATTTAACCACCCGATATAACCTTATATTTGAACAGTGGTAGGCTGACACTTAAAATTTGTACAGACTACATATATTTTACAATATCTACATACTATAACAACAAGTAACGAAAATAAATTTATTAAAATTAAAATGGTGTTCCCTAGATGTCGCGAATTTGAGTGATTGGGCCCTCAAAACGTTATAGGTAGGCACTTGATATTTACAAGGGTGTATTTAGTACTATGCTCTAGTATTAAAAATAATTAATAATTAAAGGGTGCCTTATAAGACATGAAAAATATAGTACGAAACCCTATGTGTGTGAGTCTAACTCGCACTTGACTGATTTATTTGAAGTCGGTTTAAAAATATACTTAATGAAGTACAGTCGGTGTTAGGCAACAATTGATATGTGATGTGTTGATGTGTTATGGAAATCAATTATTAGGCACTGCCTTAGTTGCAAACTGGAAATAATTCACAGGTTCCAAAGTAAGATTCTGCGAATGATCATTGCTGGTTCATGCTTGAAACAAATCTATGTTTTTAACGATTGTGGTTATATTCGAATAATAAGTAGTCCAAGTTGTACGTGTGTTGGACCTTCAGGCTACGACATTTATGTTTTTATCTGTCTTCTTTCAATTAAAATTCTTCGCTATCAACAACAAACACCCTTTAGAAGACAAATAAATAGTTTTAAAATTTTAGACCAGCCTTACTTACGGCGAACGGAGCAGTTATTAATTATCCTATATCTACATTACTTAGACTGTAAATTTTATGTAGGTTTTTGTCATACCCTTCCGTGAAGACCGTCATCACTGGCTGTTGGTTTGGACGTTTGGCGAGCGCTTTCCTTGTAAAGACACCCTTTTCAAGTTGCGTTTTAAATAGTACTGGAGAGTTAGTATTAGCTGTTTTAGTGTAAATAGTAATGGGTTTATGTAACTGTTCATTAGGGTGGTGTTTATTTAAATTAAATTGATTGCTACCTGATATATTTATCTGAGGTCAGTGCATATTAAGTATTTTCGTATTTTATTGTTATAGCTCGTTCAGGCTGCCACGAAATTAAGTAACTTCGAGCTGAGATTACGAACGAAATCTATAGTGTTCTTACTGGGCTTTTAAATATTTGAGTTAATTTCGCAAACAGCTGATCACGTTTAGTTACATTTGTATAATTTAATTCATTTGCAAAACGAATTTGGGTCGTCCTTGTACTCTGCTTTCTCAGTTCGGCAAGTTTCTTAATGTCTTTCCTTAGTGTATGCCCAATACATTGCCACTTTCTTCTTTTTATTTCTAGATCGATTGGGGTTTCGTTTATTTTGTAGTGGTGTTGGTATATATATATATATATATATACAAAATATACATACAAATATATACATAGAATACATAGAATACATATACAATATACATACAAAACTTATTTAAACAAATTATATAATTATCTGTAAATAAAGACCTATTAATTGTTAAATACTCAACATTGTGATATAATCATGTCTCAACGAATCGTCTTGGTTTTATTCAAACTGCATTAATAAATTACCGGTTTTATTACTGCATAATTTGGGGAGGTAAAATTTGATTGGTTGCAATCTACACTTAACTTAACTAATAACATTTTTCAGTTCAGGCATAGTTTGTTGTTATTAGCCTTTTTTCGTATTAATCACTGTATTTAAACATTATACTTCCATTTGGTTGGCAAAGCGTTAAAATATTTCGTTTTGTCTAAGCTAAAAGCTACATTTTTTTAGTAAGTTTTTTAACCATTTTTGTTTTTAATTACATATGTAAATACTTATTCACCATGGGTTATTAGATATATTGTTACGTGTCGTTTTAATACAACATTTTTGTAGTCATTTACCAATTTATTTATCAACTATCCCACTTCGTCAGCATCTTGACAATATTTTGTTCGATTTTGCGCTAAAAGTAATCCACACTAAATTTTAAGACTCACAATAGGCAAATGTTTGCCTTAAAATTGTGTGTCGCAGTTTGATCAAAATTTTCTTAAAACAATAAAAAATAAATTTTTGTGGTCGTTAGAGATTTGATCCGTGAACTGGTTTGTGAAAAAACATATTGATAATATTTGAGTTGTCAGATAAAGGAATACGATAAAAACTGTATGTAATCGTTAAGCGTCAGTTAGTGAAAACGAAGTCTACCACTACCTATTTTTACTTTATTATTTACCACCTCATATTTGTTGTTGCTTCAGCCAACTTTCGGTGAGCAATGAAAGCTACTTTTTAGGGTTGCGTGCCCAAAGGGTAAAAACGTAACCCTATTGTTATTGCTACAATGTCTGTCCGTCTGTCAGCGCCTTTTATCTCTGCAACCGTATTACGGTAGACTCTTGAAATTTTCACAGAAGATTTATAACTGCTGCCGCCATCGCAACATATGTATACTAAAACTTATAGGATGTTCCGATAGAGACGTATATGTCTTTCTTTCTTGAACTGTAGGAGACATACACCTAAAATTTACAAACAGTAATTAAAACTTAGTTCGCTATATAAAAAAGTATTAAAAAAAAACTTAAAAATTAAAGGGTGTACCGCCAGTGACATGATTTGCATGAATATGGCCTAATTTTTGAACCATAATAGAGAGACTCTTGAAATTTTCACAAATATTGTATTACTATGACCCCTATAAAAAACAGTAAAAATTAATGGGTTTTCCGACAGTGACGTGATTTCTATGACGTGATTTCCACGCCTTATTTGTTGAACCGTAAGAGGTAGATTCTTCCAATTTGTACAGAAGATTTTTAGATTACTAAATTTTAAAGGGTGTTCCGACAGTGATATGTTTTTCAGTTTTGTTTTATTTTATTTTTAGTGACTTATTTTTTTAATAGGTTTTTTTTAATAGGTAGATTCTTGATATATTCATAGAAAGAGAATTGTAATCGTCGCTATAACAAAATTAAAGAGGGTTCCGACAGAGAGATGATTTGTACAAAGCTTGTAAATAGCCTTATTTTTTGAACCGTATAGGTAAATTGAAATGTTTACAGAAAATGTTTTACTTCCGCCGCTTGAACAATTACTCATAACTAAAGGTTGTTCGAGCAGTGACTTGTTTTTCACGTATATTGCCTTTTTTTGAACAGCAATAGGTAGGCGCCTGAAAGTGTATATATAGAAACTGTATTACCATGTCCGCTATAACAGCAATTACCAAATTTTGAAGGGGGTTCCAATATTAAATCAGGAAAGGAACCACTTCAAAACATTTGTTTTCCATTCTACTTTATCTAATTTGTTTTTTGTTTTATTTTCGCTGCCAGTCAACACTAAAATTTAATCAAAACAGAGAAAGAACCAATTGATAGCTACCAAACTGCTCAACGTACGTCAAAATTTAAAACTTACCCATCTTTAGTACTTTGCGTTAACGGAGAGTTACAACACTCATAAGAAAATATATATTTTAACTTACTTGTCAATTTAGCCCCCATCTCCATTAGATATTAACCCCCGTCTACATTAGTCGTTAACATGTCATAACAAAAGTCAAACTTGATATAAAAAAACTTTATTTTTAATACTGTTTTTATAGATAAAGTTTGAGTTTTGTTAACACATGTTAATGTCTAACGGGGACGAGGTGTTCATTTAAAAAATACACGGATATTACCCCCCGTCCCCATGAGACATTAACAAAAGTCAAACTTCATATAAAAAAACATTATTTTTAATACTGGTTTTCTTATATGTAGTTTGACTTGGGTAAGACATGTTAATGACTAATGTGGACGGGGGTTTAAGCATTTGCTATCACATGTCATAACAAAAGTCATACTTAATATAAAAAACAGTATTAATAATAATGTTTTTTTTCACATGAAGTTTGACTTTTGTTAAGACATATTAATGACTAATGGAGACGGGGGGTAAAGAAACACTAGTTCATGGTTGCAAATAAAATAGCTTTTTGTATAGCTTTGTATATCATAATTTCTAGTTAATTTCAGCGAAATGAAGTAGAATTAGTTAATTTGGGTAATGGTAATATGTATGCGAAATTATTATTATTTTAATAATAGCCCATTTAGGCTGTCACGAAATTAAGTAATTTCGAGCTGAAATTACGAACGAAATCTTAAGTTTTCAGACTGGGCATTTTTGACATTTGAGTTAATTTCGCAAACACCTGATCACGTTTAGTTACATTTGTAAAGGGTGTTTTTTATAGAGGTATAGATAGAACTTTAAGTTGCAATAAAACAACGATGTTGTGGCATTACATTTTAAATATGATTTCTGGCATATGACCGCCACGGCTGGCGCGGATGTAGTCCAATCTGGACGTTTAATTTTCGATGACTTTTTCCAACATTTGTGGCCGTATATCGGCAACAATACGGCGAATGTTGTCTTCCAAATGGTCAAGCGTTTGTGGCTTATCCGCATAGACCAATGACTTTACATGGCCCCACAGAAAGTAGTCTAGCGGTATTAAATCACAAGATCTTGGAGGCCAATTCACAGGTCCAAAAGGTGAAATTAGGCGGTCACCAAACGTCTTGTTGAAACCACATCTCCTGGACATCATGGTTATTCAATTCAGGAATGAAAAAGTTAGTAATCATGGCTTTATACCGATTACCATTGTCTGTAACGTTCTGGCCACCATCGTTTTTGAAAAAGTACGGACCTGTGATTCTACCAGCCCATAAAGCGCACCAAACAGTCAGTTTTTCTGGATGTAACCGTGTTTCACCATACACTTGAGGATTACCTTCACTCCAACTGCGGCAGTTTTGTTTGTTGACGTAGCCATTCAACCAGAAGTGCGCTTCATCGCTAAACAAAATTCGCTTATGATAGTGCGCGATACATTTTCCGCACAGAACCATTATTTTCGAAATAATTTGCATGCGTTGTTCAGGCATGAGTCTATTCAAAATGAATTGCCAAACCAAACTGGGAATAAATCACTCGACAGCTGTTAAATCGGTAGCCATCTTGAAAAGTAATGCCAACTTAAAGTTCTATACCTCTATAAAAACATCCTTTATAATATAATTCTTTTGCGAAAAGCTTTCGAACAACACTTTCGTATTAATTTAAAATATACAGGAATATTAAAAACGACACTACAAGAAAAATAAAGTTTAATTATGTACATAAATATATGTACATGTGTATATTTCCATTGTTTTATTTGGCTTTTAAATTTTTTCTGACAAAAGCTCACTTTCGAGGTTGCCCAAAAAGTAGCTTTTTCTACAAAACCAGCATTGCCTATCGTAGACCCCCGTCTTCATTTGCAATTAACATGTCTTAACAAAAGTCAAACTTCATATAAAAAAAACAGTATTAAAAATAATGTTTTTTATATGAAGTTTCACTTTTGTTAAATGTGGACTGGGGGTAATTTCAATTTATTTTCGACGAAATTAAGGCCCATTATTATAACTTGCCTTTAGCTAAAGTTAGGATTTTGTTGGAGTGATAAATAGTTTTTCGTTATTAAAAGTAAGCTAAAAACCATTTTTACTATCACGTACTATAAGGACAAGTTATAGCAATAAGCATTATCCTCATTAATATAACGAAAAACTACTTATCACTCCAACAAAATCCTAACTTTATCTAAAGGCAAGTTATAATAATGGGCCTAAGAAGAATAAGTTAATTTGAGCAATGATAAATGTATACGAAATTACGTAATTTAAAGTTGATTTCGGCCGAAATCACGAAATAACTTAATTTCGTGGCAGCCTGAACGGGCTATAAGGTAAATTCGGCCGAAATTTTTATGAGCGGTCAAGGTCATTTTTTGGTTTTAAATAATACCAATATTTATTCAATATTCCATTGCCAGGAAAAATGTTAATAAACTTATTAAACGGGCAAAAACCGAACCAAAAAACGGTTAGTACTGTAATCGATTCACGACAAATTTGGAATACTATTCGTGAAATAAGTATAGGCAGTGGAAACAACAATATTGATTTCCAACTGGATGTAAATATGCTTAATAGAACTTTTACTAACATCCCTGTTATCCAGGCAGATCTCACTTTTTACAACTTTCCCACAGACACGTAAATACAGATAACAGGACGATCGTGGAACATTTTTAATTTTCTTGCGTCACTCAATTTGATGTCATTTCAACATGCTTATCAATAAAATCATACGCAGTGAGAAGTGATGCACCCAAAGTTTATAAGATTACTGTTGCCTTTGATTCTCCCATATGTTACCCATCTGTTTAATACAATTATAATGACAGGTGTGTATCCTTTGAACTGGAAACATGTGAACATTGTGGCATTACCTAAGTCTGGAAAAACTTTTGTATAAACAAAAGATTGCATGTGTCAATTCTAATAACTTACTTTCCAGTATGCAATCTGGTTTCCGTCAGAGTTATAGCTGCGTTACGGCTCTTGTGGAAGTTAGTGAAAATATTCGGCAAGGAGTGGAAAATGGAGATGTCAACTTTTTAGTGCTTTTAAACCACTCTAAGGCATTCGATACCGTAGACCATGACATACTTATTGAAAATCTGAAACACTTTTTTAGATTTACGAGCACATCAATTAAACTTATATCATACCTTTCAAACCGAACACAATCGGTATTTGTAAACGATGCACGGTCAGTTACCTTATCTCTTATTAGGGAAGTGCCTCAAGGCTCTATGTTAGGTCCACTTTTATTTTTAATCGACTTCAAAAAAGAAGGAGGTTATCAATTCGTCTGAATATTGCTTTTTTTATGTATGTAACCGCAGAACTTAGCCATTTCTGAACAGATTTAAAAATTTGTTCCTTTATTTGAAAGGTTATGCTTTCAGGTTGGTCCCATTTTAAAAACAGTTCACTATATTAAAAATTAAAAGGTGTCCCCATACAACATACATGTTTTTTACGTGTATTAAGAACCGTAAAGGGCACCATATTAAAATTTTAAAAAATTGCGTGTCGATATAGCGCCCAACGGCAGAAATTATTAAAAAAATAAATTTGAAATTTAAAGGGTGTCCCCATAGGTGTTGTAATTTGGCCTATCTTTTAAACCGTTATAGACAAAACCTTGAAAATTTTACAGAATGTGGATTACTATGACCGTTATAATAAAATGTATAAATATTCAAAATTTTAAATTAAAGGGTGCTCCAATAGTTCATTTAATTTGATGTATATGGCCATACTTTTAACAGTTGTACAGAGACCGCTGAAATTCACAAAGAGCCTGTATTGCTAAGTCAGCTATAACAAAAAGTATAAAATTTGAATTTGAAAATAAAAGGGTGTCCCAATAGTTAATGTTATTCTATGTATGTGGCTAAACTTTTTAACTGTTATAGACATACAGCTGAAATTTTCAAGGAACCTGTATTCCAAAGTCCACTATAGCAAATATACAATTTGAATTCAGAAATTAAAGGGTGTCCCCATAAATTATGTAATTTGATCTATATGGCCCTATCTCTTGAACCGTAAAACAGAAACACTTGAAAATTAGGCAGAATGTCCTCTACTTTCTCTGGTATAATAACAAGTATAAATATTTGGAATTATAATGTAAAGGGTGTCCCAATAGTTAGATATATATGGCTAAACTTTTGAACCGTAATAGACAGACAGTTGAAATTTACAAAGAATCTTTGTGACCACGTCCTTTATAACAACATGTCTTTAATTTAAAATTGTAATTTAAAGGCTGTCCCAATATGAGATGTTATTTGATCTATTTGACCCTATCTTTGAAACCGTTATACACAGAGGCTTGAATGGTGTCCCCATAAAAGACGGATGCTGGTGAAAATAGCTTAACTTTTGGACAGTAATAGGGAGAGGCTTGACATTCACATAGTCTTTACTTCTTTTCCCTCTAATTTTGGCGCATATTTTATTTGGTTTAAATCTAAATCTTACAGATTACTTCTTACAATTTTAGTTTAGAATTTGTGCCCTTAAATCTGTTTTGAAGTCGGTTTTTTTTCAAGAATTATCATTTTATGCAAATGATTTGCCAAAAAAGCTTTTTAAATGTAAAAGGTAATTATACGCAGATGACGTGCAACTCACTTTAAGTTGCCCAGTTCAAAATATTACTTCAGGCATATCAGATCTAAATGACGATTTAAATAGAATCTACCTTTGGGCTAGTGCAAACGGACTCTGTCTGAATCCGGGAAAATCTAAATGGATTATAATATGTTAAAAACGCCTAATTCCCAATATTTCCGAAGATATTGTTTTAAATGGCGAGAGAATTGAAATCGTTAACACGGCGAAAAATCTTGGCATTACTTTTAATAACCATTTTATATAGAGCGATCATATAAACTCTCTGGTTGGTCAAACTTATGTAAAGCTTCGTGCAGTGTGGCCCACACAATATTTCATCCTTAATAAATATAGGCCTTAATCGCCAAAACGTATCTGTTTCCTTCCCTGATGTATGGGTGTGAATTGTTTGGAAGTTGTGACTCAGTTAGTAAAAGAAAACTGAATATATTGTTTAATAACATTATAAGATACATACATATGTGTATGGATTAAGAAGATTTGATCACGTCTCCTTTGTTTGTACTTCTTTGTACGGAGTCTCTTGAAAACCGATTAAAAATTCGCACTCTTATTTTTTTGTATAAAATAATAAGTACTCAAATACCCAGATATTTATCTGATAAAATATGTTTTTCTCAATCGCCACGAAACCGAAACATTATAATACCTCGACATCAATGCCTAGTGTCTGAATGGGAGTTTTATGTAGATGCCGCTCGTCTTTGGAACAATCTTCCACCAAGACAACAAGTAAATAGCAATGCTAATAGTTTCAAAATTATTTTATTCAAATTTTATAAATAATTTTAAGTATAATTTCTTGTTATTTTTCTTTATTATTTTTATAATGTTGTTATATTGTAACTTACATATACATACATATATTAATTTTATTGTTGATCATTAAATTTTGTAACGTAATGCGTTCCTGTACTATAAATATAAGACTCAGTCTTGTTGTACAGGAAATTAAATTAATTAAATAAAATAAACAAATATATATTGGTCGCCGATTTTTGACTTTGTATTTTTCTCTTATTTTCTATTACACTGGGCCAATTTTTAATTAGTGTTGCTATGCTGAATTAGAGTAAAACGTGTTTTTTTAGTGCAATAGTATCAAACAATTTCTCTGTTTGGCTTTTATAGCGCATTTACGCTACGTCGTGCTTTTATTTTAACATCTTGTACTTATCAAGGAAGCTAGACTCATTACCAAATTGAAAAACAAAGAACATTCGAGGATGGAAATTGCGTGATAGTTCCATAACGTAAACATCAAGCACACATTATTTAAATGCCCGTCTACATTAGACATCAATTCAAATTCAAACTTCATATAAAAAAAAATATCAAAAATAACGTTTTTTATATGAACGAGGAAAAAATACGAAATTTAAAATTTCTTTATGAATGCCTTACAGCAATCATACGTACACTATTGTTATGTGCGCATTACAACTTTTGTGGGATATAATGTTAGCATGGACAATATTGTATTACCACCGCATGATTAAATATATGTAAGTGGTAATATTGCAATTTTCACCTGGTATTTCATTTATCGTTTTTGGTATTGATCTACTTTATTACATGACCCAGCCGGATGTGGTTAATTTTTCTTATCAAAAAAATAAAAATACATTTGCACTTAAGCTTGAAAATAGTACATATGACCAGCAAATACTCCACCGGCAAGTATAATAATATATGTATATATAATAAAACACAAAACAAATTAGCAACAAGGCGAATATAATTTTGACATTCAAGTAAAAACCATATGGTTTCGAATTCGATATTTAGTTTACCTTTTTAACTTTTCCTTGAGTATGCAACTTTATATAAGTTGAAAAGCACCAAGTTTTCTAATAATTAACATAATGGGTTTAATAGATAATATTCTTGATTAAGAAAAGTAGAAATGTTTATGTTCTTAATTTTATTATATTTGTGTAGGGGTTATTTTAAAATTTAATTTAGTTTTATAATGTGTGTTTCGTCAGAAAATATCTTTTCTTCAAAACACTTATAAAAATTGGGCGATTTAATTTTTGAAAATTTAATTAATCTTAGAAGCGAAAAAATTATGAAACCGGTAAGTTGGCGTTTAATACAAGAGTGATTTTTATTCTTCTAAAATGGTTCTTAAAAAATACAGTTTTATAAATTTCCCTAGCTAAAGTTTATTATGCTTGTTGCATAGTTGGTTAAATAGCTAGTTACACTACACTTAGAAAAAATTAATTTTAAAAAAGGATTTGTAATTCATTTTATACTTAACAATGAAAATATAATAATATAATAATAAACTTTAAATACGTATTTTTTCTTTAAATTCACTTTTCAATATAATTCAAATTTATATGACTAAACATGCCGGCCGCATTGAAGACCGAAGGTTTCAATCTATTGGAAGGATAGCTATTTTTGTGATTGGGCGCTTAAAGGTCCCGTTCTTCGCCTTCACTTCTACTACGCGAACTTTCCCGTCTTTGCCTTGGAACACGGCCGTTATCACCCCTGTTAACCACTGTAGTGGAGGCAGATTGTCCTCGTGAATGACCACGACTTTTCCGACGGCGGCGTCTGGCTCTTCTTCGGGCCACTTGGTTCTGCCCTGCAGACCCAGGACGTAATCTTTCGCCCAGGACCGCCAGAATGTCCGCTTGAGTGCGGAAATAAGTTGCCATCTTTTCAAGCACGTTAGCTTGACCGATTCTTCTGGCGGCAATACGCTGGGCAGCGCTCGAAGGCTCTCTCCGATTAATAGGTGGGCTGGTGTTAGAGCCTCGCCGTCGTTGGGATCGGTGGACAGTGGTGCTATTGGCCGCGAGTTCAACACGGCTTCTATTTCGGCTAGCATTGTTAGCAGTTCTTCTGGCGTTAGTAGTGTGGTGCCAATGGTCCTGAGCAACAGCCCTTTGGCCGACTTCACGGCTGCCTCCTAAAGTCCGCCGAAGTGCGGCGCCCTGGGGGGTATAAAAATGAACTCTGTTTGCATGTTGGCAGCGAACGATGTTACGGGTTGCAGAAGTTCTTCCCTGGCTTCTTTGAGCTCCCGACTGGCGCCCACGAAGTTGGTGGCGTTGTCGGCGTACACCTTCAGTGGCTGTCCTCTTCTGGCGATGAACCTTTTAAACGAGAGAAGAAAAGCATTTGATGTTAAATCGGATACCAGTTCTAAGTGAACTGCCTTAGAAGTGAAACAAACAAATACTGCGATGTACATCTTTACAGGAGGACGGCCACGAATTTTTAACGTCACGTTAATTGGGCCGCAAAAATCTACACCACATATTTTAAATGGTCTTATAGCTCTTACCCTATCTGCGGGCAAATTTCCCATAATTTGACTCATCAGCTTTGGTTTATACTTGAAGCAATGAATGCATTTGCGAACTACCCGACTGCATTCTTCTTTAGCATTTACAAGCCAAATCTGATCTCGAAGTAGAGCTATCAATGCCTTTGTTCCCGCATGGCAGTTTTCAAAATGAAGGTTGCGCAAATAAAGAGTGATAAAATGAGATTTTTTTGGCATTAATAGGGGGAATTTAGCATCGTATGATAATGGTGCGTTGAGCAATCGTCCACCTACCCTTATTAAAGAAAATGAACGACTATGTTCATTCAACTCATGAATAAACGGATTCAGTTTTTGTAAATTCGGTGTTAACATCTGAGATCTTTTGAGTTTCTTAATTACATCGGAATATGCAACTTTCTGAACTACTTCAATTAGCTTTAGAAATGACCACCGCATCTCCCTTGATGTGGGAATTATGCAATTATCAATTTTGAGTTTTCGAGTCGAGTGAATAAAGCGCAATATAAAAGACATTATTCGCATTAATTTATAATAAGATGAGTGTTTGTTAATCAAATCGATAAAACAATTGGAAGTGTCTTCAGCAATGAGAAACACGTTAGTTCTTCTTTTTTCTAATGCTTTTTGATCTTCAGTTAGAGAAAAATGTTTGTTTTTCGGCCACATATCTTTTTCTTTGGATAAAAATTTAGGGCCATTAAACCAAATTGAATTACATAGCTCATTAATAGTGCAGCCACGTGATACAATGTCGGCTGGATTATCTTTTGTGGGAACATGACGCCAATCAACTCCATCTGAAAGGTCCTGAATATCTGAAACCCTATTTGATACAAATGTCGCTAAAGTTGAAGAATGACTTCGAATCCAGTGAAGAGTAATTTCCGAATCAGTCCAAAAGTATACATTTTCGAAATCAAATGATAACATAGGTTTCACCTTGGCCCATAATTTGGCCAATAACTGTGCTGCGCATAGTTCAAGTCTAGGAAGCGACTTTGTCTTTAGAGGAGCGACCTTCGACTTTGCCGTCAGTAAACGACATGAAAATTTACCTGCCACTCTACTCCTTATATATAAGCAGCAGCCGTATGCTCTAATACAAGCATCTGAAAATCCATGTATTTGACAGCTAGAACCTTTTGACGTTAGTACATATCTGGGAATTCGGATCATGTCAATTTGCAGTAAATCTGACTTAAATTTATCCCATGAATTATTCAGATGAATAGCGATTGGTTCATCCCAGTCTAACTTTTGAAGCCAAAGTTCTTGCAATAAGACTTTGGCTCTAATTATCAGAGGGCACAATAATCCGAGTGGATCGAATAATCTGGCCGAAACTGATAATATATTACGTTTAGTTGCACTTAATTCCTGAAATGATTCGTCCAATTTATACTTGAAAATATCATCCTCTGGAAACCAGTAAGTACCTAGAGCTCGAGTGAAATCTTTATCACTTTGTAAGAATTTACTATTTGAAAAATCATCAGTTTTTTCGTAGTTTGAAGACCACTTTGTAAGTCGCAATTTACATAGTCGCAATTTACATTAGACAGAAAAATGGGCAGACAGACGAGATTTGTAGGCAAGGGGTTGAAGAGGTAGAGTGTGTATTTCATGACTAGTGTACTGGACATTTTTTCGTTTCTCTTTTCTGCTTTTCGCTTTTTTCTTTGTTGCTTCACTTTATATTTCTCAAGTCGGCCTCATTTTAATGAGTTTATATTAAACACACAGATTTTGAAACACACAAACATGTAAAGAATATAACACAGAAAATAAAATGTGCAAAAATCTGTCTGTCTTGTTTATGTCCAATGTAAATTGTTTAAGCAAGAGCAAAAGAGAATTCAAAAAATGTCTGCCCTGTTTCTGTCCTATGTAAATTGCGACTAAGTGTAAACCCTGCTGATTTCAAAATTTCGATAACTTGATATCGAACTGTTTCAAGCTCTTCAATTGAATCGGCTCCAGTCAGCAAGTCATCTACGTAAAAATCTTTACGGACAACTTCAGCTCCCATAGGAAACTTTTCTCGAAATAAATCGCTTAAATATATAAGGCATCGAATTGCCAAAAATGGAGCAGAAGAAGTTCCGTATGTGACGGTATTTAATTTATATATTTGAAGATCAGCTGACTGTTCGGGTCGCCATACGATCAACTGAAAATCTCTATCAGCCTCGTCGATTAGAACTTGACGGTACATTTTCTCAATGTCAGCTGTTATTACGTATTTATGCAAACGAAAGCGAATCAGCGTAGAATACAATTCTTCTTGAACTGTAGGGCCAATCATTAAGAGGTCGTTAAGAGATAACTGTGTAGACGTTTTACTTGACGCATCAAAAACTACCCTAAGTTTCGTTGATGTACTCTGAGGGCGTAATACACACTGATGTGGTATAAAATAATGGGATTTAATTGGAATTTCTTCATCACAGATACTCATGTGTCCAAGCTCAATGTACTCTTTCATAAAGTCATTGTACATCTCCTTTAATTTGCGATCTTTTGCTAATCGACGTTCAAGTGATAAGAATCGTCTTTTCGCAATGTCGAATGAAGCACCTAATGCTCCTGGATCACCTTTAAAGGGAAGCGACACTTTAAATCGTCCAGCCGGTAACAGTTTCACTGACTGAACAAACTTTTCCTCACATTGTTTATGTTCAATAGATAGGACTTTGTTAGTCGTTGGAATCTCTTCTAGTTCCCAGAATTTCTGTACTATTTTGTGAAGGGATGTTTCGCTTTCATTGTTAGCCGTTAGCCCTAGATGGCATGAACTTCTAGCTGAATTTTCAGACATATTACACTTTCCCGAAATAACCCAGCCTAGAAGAGTTTTTTGTAATGTTGGAAGCTTTGGGTTTTTCTTAATTTGGCCAGCACACAACAGTTCAAAGAAAATCTCTGCGCCGATCAACATATCTATTTTCTGAGGTTTGAAAAAATATGGATCAGCTAATTCAATATTATTTGGGATGTTCCAGCCAGATGTTGAAATGACCTGGTCTGGTTGATATTTGGAAATCGATCGAAGAATCCAGAATTCAGAAGAGAACTCATGCGAATTTGTTCGAGACTTCACAGTAGCTTGAAGTTTGAATTTGGCAGAAGAATTGCTTTTTCCAATACCTATAAGACAAAGATTTCTTTTTGTAGTTGCAGCCTTTGTGAAAGTTCCTCAGTTACGAAATTGATTTGTGAACCAGAATCCAGAAGAGCTCGTGCCAATACGTATTGGCCACATCTGTCTTTAACTTTTACTAAAGCCGTAGCCAACATTACGTTGTCATTGCAAGACGAAGAGTGGTTTACATAGGCTTTAGAAGTCGAAGGCTGGTTCGGATCAGAACACAATACAACTGCTGATTGATCATTACTTATGTTGTATTGATGTAACAAGGTGTTATGTGATCGATTGCATACTCTACATTTGGTTGAAGTACATTTTGTAACGGTATGACCTTTTCGTAAGCAGTTTATACATGCTGGAACACTTTTTACGAAATCAAAGCGCTGATGAACAGGCAAAGCTGCAAACGATGGGCAATTCGACACGTAATGGTCAGCAGAACTGCAAAACAGGCATTAGAAATGTTTGGTTTTAGCTTAGTTTGACAAGAGAATGACCTTGCTTTCTTTTTTGTGTCATTGTTTAATGTTTTCGGGACGCTAGACTTTTGCTTTGAACTACAAGCTTCATCTGCTGAGATGTGCTGATATCTTCTGTTCAAAGCTGTTTCGCAATCACTCCATAGGGGCAAACTTTCATAATTTAGTTGCTCTTCCCATTTAGTACGAGTGGCAGCGTCAACCTTTAACATTACTAAATGAATTAGTATTGCGTTAGTAATACTTTTATCATCTCCTATTGATAATAGTGAGTCATAAATTGCGGATACTGTATCGATCATGCTTCTTAAGGCTGCAGCCGAAGGCTTAGACATTTTAGGCAGATCGAATAATCGAGAAATATTATCGAAGAAAATAAGGCAGGGATTGTCATATACTCTCTTTAAGCTTGCTAGTGCTTTAGAATAATTTTGCTCTGTTATTTGGTAGGCTTTAACAGTACCTAGAGCTTCATCTGAAAGGCATGATATCAGGTGGTTGAATTTCTCAATCTCTGTTAGAGATAAGTCATTGTCCACCAAGTTTTCGAAGAGACTAATGAAATTTTTGTACTCAGAGTACTTGCCGCTAAACTTTGGCAATTTCATAAGTGGTAGTCTACTGCCATGATGACCTTGAAAACCTAAAGTAGTATCATTGCCACTTTGCTTTCTGGTTGAAGATAAATATCCAAGCAGTAAACATTTTGTTGAAACGCATAAATTTTCAACTTCAGATCTATCCTCGTTAGAAGGATCTAAAATATCGATTTCAGACTGAAAAGTCATTGCCTGTTCAATATACGAATTCAAAATATCTAAACGGCATTCCAATTCCAATGGGTGGAAGGATATAGTTTTCTCTTTTATGGAGCGCTTAACTCTAGCAATATTATTTAGTACCATATTTTTCTGCTGGCACAATACCTCTAGACTATTTTGTTTACAACCTTTTTTTTGACTTGGCATTTTAAATAAGTTTGTGGAGGTCAATAATTATTCACTCAACTAAAATATGTTTATAGAAACAAATGATTTTAATATATGAATGATAACTTTACTACGAATAAAAATTATACTCAAGTTAAAAAATTAGAAATAATTTTTCTTCAGAGTAAACGTTTTTAATTTAGAATTAGAATTATTCGTGTAGGTTTCAATAAATGTTGCAATAAATTATCCGAAATGTTAATGAAAATCTTGAGTATCGTTAGATCTGACACTTCTAAGAATTGACGTATGTAAATGTTTGTTGGGTAACAGCTTAATTTCTGAACCAATATTAAACTAACCAAATCCAACAAAATTTTGCAAAGTTGTTTTAATTTGTGGTATATATTCTTAATGAATGAATTTTATAAATACATATATATCACATTCATAAATAAGCATAGTACATAAGGATTAATTTTTAACTATAAACTCACGTGTGTCTGTCCGGTTATTGGAACAATTTTAACTCTATCTTTCTCTGTTTTACACTTTTGCTTTTTAATTCATCGATTTTGTATTTCACTTTTCACATAGATATATTTTTTCACGTGGATATATTTTGTTTAATTTTTAATTTAGTTATTTAATTATTAGGCACTTTCTTTATTCCAAGCTAGGTTTATATTTACACTAGTCTTCTTCTTCGTAACAATCTTTACCAACTCTCATTCTCTTTTATTAATATTCTTAACGTATTATCGTAAGAAAAGTGAGGCCAAGTTATATTTCTGCTTTGCAGACTTTGCAAAGTGTTGGAAAGCGTTTTAAATTTGCGAAAAGTGTAAAAGGAAATAGAATTATAGATAATTGATAAATCTACGAGAAAATTGATGAATTTAGCAAAAGGTATGTAATTTTAAGCATAAATAATATACTATTATTTTATGTGTTTCAGGTAAACAAATTACGAGAAGAGAGAACGGACGTTAAGATAGCAATTTTGTTAGCGATTTTAACCACAAATATTTCGTATACGAAATAAATGAATAACAAATTAATGAATCCGATTTCTTTGTTTCACTTTAAAGGGCTGAATAAATTTGTATTTGTAAGTTGTTAAGAATTAATAAACGAGTGTGGAAATACACAACTTTTTAGTTAAAGTCTCACACAGAATGTTAACTCTTAGATACCTGATTTCGGATGGTTTTTTTATTAAAACTTTCCTTGCGACACAGGCAGCAATCACACTTCATGGGGATTAATTGCTGATTTGGATGATGGTAATGATGATTATGACGATAATGACGATTAGTATGATGACTTAATGATGATTAATTCACGATGATGATGTTTACGCCAATTATGAAGTTTTATTGGCGATAATTATAAAATTAATTATTACGCCACTTACGATGATGACACTTGTATGGTTTTAAATGTATTTAAGACTTTAGTACTAAGTATTTTTTAATTATTTAGAGTACGGTTCCAGTAATAAGATTTATTAAATAAATTAAATCGTTGTGTCCCTGCTCGGGCGCCAAAATGTTTCGTCAGAAAATATCTTTTCTTCAAAACACTTATAAAAATTGGGCGATTTAATTTTTGAAAATTTAATTAATCTTAGAAGCGAAAAAATTATGAAATCGGTAAGTTGTAACAAAGAGTGATTTTTATTCTTCTAAAATGGTTCTTAAAAAATAAAGTTTTATAAATTTCCCTAGCTAAAGTTTATTATGCTTGTTGCATAGTTGGTTAAATAGCTAGTTACACTACACTTAGAAAAAATTAATTTTAAAAAAGGATTTGTAATTCATTTTATACTTAACAATGAAAATATAATAATATAATAATAAACTTTAAATACGTATTTTTTCTTTAAATTCACTTTTCAATATAATTCAAATTTATATGACTAAACAATGTGCTTACTTCTGTTTAACATACTTATATATACATAGATACACATTTTTTTGTTTGCAAAAAAAAATTATATAAATTTTGAAATCTAAAGAAGAAAAAAATAGTCATCTTAGTCGCAATTTACATAGGACAGAAACAGGGCAGACATTTTTTGAATTCTCTTTTGCTCTTGCTTAAACAATTTACATTGGACATAAACAAGACAGACAGATTTTTGCACATTTTATTTTCTGTGTTATATTCTTTACATGTTTGTGTGTTTCAAAATCTGTGTGTTTAATATAAACTCATTAAAATGAGGCCGACTTGAGAAATATAAAGTGAAGCAACAAAGAAAAAAGCGAAAAGCAGAAAAGAGAAACGTAAAAATGTCCAGTACACTAGTCATGAAATACACACTCTACCTCTTCAACCCCTTGCCTACAAATCTCGTCTGTCTGCCCATTTTTCTGTCTAATGTAAATTGCGACTTAGTTGTCAGTTTTGAATTCGCCTTGACTGTTTGCATCCATTTTCACAGGCTTATAAATGCAACTCTGCGGTCAGATGTTATTTTTACACCACTCTACTAGAAAAAACCGTATACACACCACAGACAAAAAAGTAAAGTCTGCCACAAACACACGTTCGAGGTTCCTCTAAGAAATTTGCTGGTTAAAACAAAAAGTAATTAAAAAATAAAGAAAAAAACGTTTATTTTAAGTAGACTCAGTGCAAGTGAATGCAAATTTCTTTGAAAAAAGACTACTATAAATCTAAAATGTAAATAGAATCTTCAGTTAAGAGACGTGTTTCTTGATACAAAACTTTTCAACTACTGGCAGACAAGTATGTGTGCTTGTGTGTTTTTAAAAAGCAAGGCAGGATAAATGGATAATCAAGCACAATAAATTCTCTGCTCACAAAAGAATTGTCAATTAAAGTGCTAAAAAATCCCATGATGATATATTTGCAATATTTTATTTACAAATTAAACTTTGTAATTTTCTTGCTACAATTAAGTGCAGTTGAAGAGTGAGCAGGAAGCTTTATTAGTCAACACTTATAACCATCTCTTTCGACGGAGAGGTAACATAAGGAAATGACAAAAATAAAAGATTATTGTGAATGACTTGTGTAGTGAAAATACAACACCACGTAGTGACTGATTTGTGTGTTTGTTGTTTTCTGATCTGACATCTTGACCACAGTTTTCTTTTAAACTGCTGCGTCGACGGCGGCGTAAAGTTTAGGTGTAAGGAAATTCATTACAATTATGAGTAAAGTTGGAAAACATTTCTTATTTAATATATAAACCATATATTTAAGATAATTAAGCATAAAAGAAAATTTGTGAATGAGCAATAAATAATATTAAGTTAAAACTTCAGTGTCAATCTTGCTATCATAATTTTTCCATATTATATTAGTAAAAATTAAAATATTTAAATTTATCTCGTCGAACCTTGTCTAGTATTGTGTGATTAAGCGATTTTGTGTGCGTTTGCATGTGAGTTTCATTAAAACTGTTGTATTAATATCGTTTCACCTCGCCGTTTTAATTAGTTTCTTAGTGCGTCGACGTCTGGTAGTATTGTATTTTTTTCAAATTATTTAAATATTAAATTTGCGGTATACCAAAATATTTATAACAGCAGAAAATTGGTAACGAATAAAAACGATAGAAACTAGAAAATAAGTTTTAAATGTTTTAATTATATAATTAATAATAAAGTGATATGTGAAAGTGTGTGTTTAATTTGCATCGTCCAAATGTGTCAACAAGTATTTACATCTTCAGTTCTTCCATTACCCGCTTGTAAGGAGTTAAAAACTTTGGATAAATTTATTTTTCAACAACAATAGTTTTGGGATTAATTTTAACTAGCTGCTCTTCTCTATACCCACAATTAAAAAAATTGCCAATGAGTCGACGACAGTCATTGGATCGACCAGGTATGTAAAAATTTATTATATTTTGATAAGTCAAAAAACGGTTTCTTTTTTCTTATCTTGCCCAGGTATTTTTCTTCTTTTTTCATTGAATTTTTTATTACTCTGTTCCTAGCTTTTATTCTTTGTTTCTTTCTGTTTGTATTTTAAGCAATTTTCCATATGCAGCTGCTTTGTTTGGTGTTTGTTTATGTTTTCTTTTCGCTAAGGTGAATTTGTTGTTGTTTTGCTCTTTATTTTTATAATTCACCATTTGTTTCGTGAGAAATGTCATCTTCAGGGTTGTCAGATATGGCGATTTATCGCCAAACGAAGCGATTTTTAATCTTATTTGGCGATCAAATTTTTGATTTGGCGACATGGCGACTTTTTGGCGATATTTAAAAATTTTGGCGAATTTGTTGGCGATTTTCCAGATGATATTACTTCCGGAAACTTTCGGAAGTAGAAATTTATTTAAAGTTACGAACATCTTTCGATTTCAAAATGTTGCAATTCCTTATCACAAACAAAATGCCTTGTTTTCAAAGATTTTCATAAATCCTAACATACCTTTGGTTGCTAAATGAACCTGGTTACATTCGACAAGAAGGAGGGAGACTGCTTCTCTCATCCGTACATCAGAGGGATAACCTGCAAATTACAGTAACCGTGAAACATACATTTTTTTTGTCCAGCACTGGTTGGACTAAACAAGTAAATTCATTTTTTCGTATGAGCCAGGTTAACGTGTACTCCAAACTATTGCTGGGAAGTGTTTTAAAATTTAACAGATGTGCCACGGTTAATGGGGTAACATTAATGACGGTTAAAGGATACATAGCCACATCTGGGAATGAAGCAGCAGACCAACCAGCAAAAGGGGGATCTGCTATGAATTTCTGTGGATGATAACCCAAATGATAACAGCGCTGGATAAAGGCATAATGCGACCTAAGTTCCCACAATGATGGACTCATTAAACCAGGCAGGCTCGAATGGTGGACAAAGAACGCATAGGCAGGAAGGCCAGAAGAGTTCTCAGAGGCTGAGACGGAAGCGCACATTACGTGTGAATGTCCGCACTGGCTAGCATAAGACTTAAGACCACTCGTAGAAGCTTGTTAAAAGTGGATACCATGGGGACCTGAGCCTTGAACATATGCTAGCAATTACTAGAGGCTGCGTGATGAGAAAAAAGGTCGACAGTTACCAGTCGCCAATCTGAAATCACTTAAGTCAAGATTGAAGTGTGTTTGTAGCACGTGACTCTATGAGGGTAAGGTTGCCGTAATTTTTATTTCGGTTGCTTATAATCGCAGAGGACGGAAGGGGCGAAAAGAAAAATAAAATATGTATAAAAAATAATAAGACAGAATTAAAGGAACATGCCTGACTTCAAAAATTAATTTGTGTGTTAATAAACTACTTTATTTTTTACTTTAGATGCTCGAAATTCCTGTATAGAAAAAGGGCTTTCAATTATGAACTCCACCAAAACTCATTAGCGAAATAGAATAAAGAATAATATTCTTGATCCTATAAATTATATGAATACAAATAGCTCATGTTGCACTTATTATGTATTTCAATTCTCATAAAATAAAACCAAAATAAGAGGATGATGACAAATAAGTTGAGGGTGGGCTGAACAGATTATTCGTTATATAACAAATCTCTAACTTCAGAATTCAATTAATTATATACCAAATAAATTACCAATAAATTTATTATTGCTTTAAGTAAAACTTGTATCTCTCTCGTGTTCTCTAATCATTTTATTTTGTTTTAAATAAAAACTAAAATCTGAACGTACTTATATATTTTTGGCGATTTTCCCCCTTTTTGGCGAATTTTAGCGATTTCAATAATTTTTTTTTTTTGTGATTTATTAAAAATATTTTTAAAATTTAAGAAAATTATTTATATTAGGAAAATCTAACAAAAACCCATTTTGGTAATTTTTTACATCGATTTTGGTGAAATTGGTGAAAAAAAATCTGACAACACTGGTCATCTTTCATAAAGAGGAAAAAGTGTAAACAAATGTTATGGAAGACAAATTTTTTTGGATGCTAATTAATCATGGCAGAGAAGCAAGTAAACTTTTTCGGTGGCGGAGGAAATAGTTGAAAGGGGTCGGAATTGGCGGGTAAGCTGCATGAGCCGCGTTTTAACTGATTTAATATAGGTAGTGCTGCTGCCTCAAAGGTAAATCAGCATGTTTTGCAAAAAGTCAGGACCCGCAGACTGCAGACTTTTTATCGGCCGATAATTTAGTCGGGTTTGGCAAGAGATTAGTTTGAATGTAATCAAGAAGCCCGATACTGAATACTTGCTTTCCTCTCCACACTGATCAAGAAGCCGACCAAACTATCGACCGATAAAAAATCTGCAGTCTCCGGGGCCCTAAGAAAAAGCACATCAATTTCATCTTATATACAATGCGAAATAATACAAGGTGAGAGCACTACGGAAACAACAAAACAACAACTTTACATTCCACTAGCGTAAACAAAATAATATATTTTTGTCAAGACATTAGCAAAGAAAAGGAGAGCATCATCTGGTCTATCACACCTGGTAAATTTAACTCGCCATTAATATTATGGTTGGCATTTTGAATATAAATAATTTAAGAGTTACATATAGGTATATTATTATTCTCAAAATCTATCAATATTCATTACACCTTTTCCAAATGGATCGATTTTCTACCTTTAACTGAATAACAGGTGATTGAAATATAGGTTAGAGAAAAGACGGAATTTATAGAAACAAAATTAACTGTTTACTAGATGACCTTAAACAGATAATGAAAGATTTGCAGGAATAACTTACATATATGCCAGCACTATTATGAGCGATTGATAAATTTCAGTAGCTATGCTTTAAATAAATTTAAAAAAATACCATTTGTAAAATGTTTTATATAAAAATACAGATTTTTTTTCCTACAAAAATTAAACAATAAAATCCTTTTTGAACGAATATTGTTCTACTTCAGTTTTATTCGTTCATATCCATTTAGTAGCGTTTCTGTTTACGGGTGCAGATAATAATGGATAACACCATTTTTTGTGGAATTTTTTGGCTGCCTGTATTTGCATCACGTAAAAACTGCTGAATGAATTGTACCTCAGGATGGTAACTATGTTCAAATACATATAGGATATTTTGTCTTACACTTCCAAGAGAACATAAATTCAGTATAATTGACTTGGCAGCACCATTCATTCTTCAGTAAATGGATTTTACATATCTAATAGAAAATCCTGACACAGATACATATAAACCATGTAAATATAATTGCATAAACCTTATCTGCAGCATTATAAAAGTAGGAGGATTACAATTTGCTGTGGACTTTCTAACCAAAGGCAAATTCGATCAAAATATTTTTCGGATGGTAGCAAAACGTCGCTATCTGCAAGATTTAATATAAATTTGATTCTAAAGCAAGCCATAGAAGATGCGATGAGGAATCGTAAGTTGTATGCGAGTTTTACACGAATTGTAACGTCTGAGGGCTGATTAAATTCAAGTTCTATGTCGGTTGTACGAAAGATCAAAAAGTTTTGATTTTTTGTTAAGTTGTACCAACACGTTGCTTGTGTGTCTCTCGCGTACGATTTTATGTAGTATCTGTGTTAAGTAATGTTTTGACCACCTTGCAGTTAACATTGAATGTTTAATACTTTGCGGACGAACTCAATTATAGCATATTGAACGCCATCCTACTTTGAGAGAGATGGATCGCATACTAAATTGTATCGTTTGTGAAGTGCATACCATTAATTCCTAGAATTGGTTGTACAACTCATCGCATTGTCTATGGCTTGCTTAATAGTATCAAATAACAGATTTGATAAAAACTCAGCATTCCTGTATTTTTAGACAATTCGTTATTTAAGTCATTGCTTAAAAAAGACATAACAATATACACATTTTGTTAAAAGAGATACTTATATAAGTTTTATTTATTTCCATTTTAAACTTTTAAATATTGTTACTGAAAATTTTACTCAAAAGCTACTGACTTAAAAAATGGTATTAATAAATTTAAAACAAAAGTAGAAAATATATTGTTTTCTCTACTCTACCTTATGTTTTCTGGTCAGTTTAGAAAATTAAATTTATTATCTTTGTTATACTCACTTATTGTTAAAGTCATTATTAATATTTTAAAAATGTTTTGTATCTGTTTTAACAAATGGTGTGTTAAAAACAGATCACTTTCTCTTTTTGATCAGAGCGGGAAAAAATCAAACAAATATAAATAAAATGTATTGCAAAATTAAGCTTTTTTCTTGGTGCTTAAATTTTATGGCGTGTTTTTTTTTTTTAATAAAAAAAGGGTTGTTAATGTATCTAAAATTCATAAATAAAGTAGGAATTTTTTTACCAATGTACCTACATATGTATATACATAGGTTTTTAACTTTAATTTTATAAACTTTAAATTTAATTTTGTAAACATAAAATTCAATTTCAATTCATTAAGTTCTATACAGTCAGACTGATCACACGTAAAAATCTTATTATAATTTATTTGCCAATAGCTAAAGTTAGGATTTTTTTCGTTCACGCTAATTATATCTTCGATAAAATCCTAACTTTAGCTATTCGCAAATTATTATAATTGGCCTAAATGACAACATGTCTAATTCATATTCTACATGTCTAATTCATATTCATTGCGTCAACGAAGTTATAGGAGAATTTTGGGTAAAAGGGATAGTAGCTCTTCAAGCCAATCTGCACCAGATACGAAAAGAAATTCATTTTCATATATCTAGAAGGGGATACCGTAGACAACCATATAAGAAAGTCGTTGCTGAGCAGAAAACAATTTTAGTTAAATCTTATGAAGAAGGGAATTTTCTAACCTTGAAATAGAAATTGAATTTGATGTTTAGAAAATTGAACTTGAAATTTGTAAAATTGAATTTGAAGGTAAAAAACTATACATATTTATTTTTTAACATTTAAAAAAAAAATCGAACGCTATCTTCAAAGTTATCTATAACATATTTAGATAATTCATAATTGTTCTGTGTTTAAGGTTCCGCCAATCTTTTAATCGAAAACGTACGTTAGGGTGGGAAAAGCCTGTGTCGAATTTAGATAGTTGTCTAATCTAATCGATCAAATTAAGATTGTTTGGCTTCGTATAAGATACAAAAACAAAAAACCAAACAGAATAATTTCTATATGTAGGCACAAAATTAAAATTTCATTCGGAATTGAAATGATTCCGTAGTTACTATTCGGTAGGAATGGTTTAAGCTTCCATAGATTCCGTTCAATAGAACTTGTTTTTTGTCATAAATATGGCAACATAACAACGAATGCAGCAAAACCAAAAATACATGTTTGGAAAGTTTAATTCAGTGTTTGTTTAAGGCAGAAAAAATAACAAATAAATCAGTCATGTGCAAGTTAGTCTCACACACGTAGGGTTCCGTACTATGTTTAGTACGACTTTAAAATGCAAGTTTTTAATTTTTTCATGTCTTGGGGCACCCTTTAATTTTAAAATCAAAGTCATATTCGCGAAAATTGCAACGTTATTAAAACACCCTTTAAATTTTAGGAATTGTTGTTTTATCAGCCATGGTAATACCCTTTCTATGAATATATCAGGCGCCTACCTATTGCGGTTAAAAAAGTAAGGTAATATACATGAAAAACAAGTCACTGATGGAACACCCTTTAGTAATTAGTTATTGTTACAGCGTCCGAAGGACAACATCCACTGTAAATAATTCAAGAGTCTACCTATTACGGTTAAAAAAATAAGGCTATTTACGTGCAAATCATCTCTTTGTCGGAACACAGTTTAATTGTGTTATTTGTTATAACGGCCATGGAAATTATCATTCTATGACTATATCAAGAGTCTATCTATTACGATTAAAAAAAAACTCACTATACGTGAAAAACATGTCAATGTCGGAACACCCTTTAATTTTTTGTAATTGTTATATCGGCTGTGGCAACACATCTTTTGTAAACAAATTTAAGAGTCTACCTATTACGGTTCAAGAAATAAGGCGTTATACATGAGAATCACGTCACTGTCGGAACACCCATTAATTTTTAATATTTATTATAATGGCCATAGTAATAAACCTCCTGTAAAAACTTCAAGAGTCTACTTATTATCGTTTAAAACTTAGGACATATACACGCAAAACACGTCACTATCGGACCACCCTTTAATTTTATATACTTGTTTATAAAGCGAACATAGAGTTAATTACTGTCTGCAAATTGTAACTGGTTGCCTCCTATAGCTTAAGAAATAAAGACATAAAGGCAAATAACATGCCACTTTCGGAACACCCTACAAGTTTTAGTATTTGTTGCTATAGCGGCAACACCTATACATTATCTGTGAAAATTTCAAGAGTCTACCTATAACGGTTCCTGAGATAAAAGGCGCGGACAGACGGCCAGGCGACCAGACAGGTAGACATTGTATCGAAAACAATGGGGTTTCTTTTTTACCCTTTGGGCACGGAACCCTAAAAATGCCCGGAATAAATTTAATTGCAGCAAGAGAACAAAAAAAATAATAAGTTGAGAAATTACGTTGCAGAGTTTTAAAGACTTTTTACACTGATCAACAGCTAACTTATACCATCGATTTGCGAAGCTGTTGACATCTTTTCATACGAATTTACACAGCGCTAAACTTCAACAACCTTTAACATCTTTACAAGATCTTCCTATCTCAGTTTGTTTCATTTTACATCTTTCGATTAATTTAGTGTCATCAATACAAAAATGGCAATAATGTAGATTAATTTAGTGGCATCACTGAAAAATGTCATTTGTGTGCAAGGCGAATTCATATCAGGTGGGAGCACTACAGCAACAGCTACAAAAACTAGTCAACCTCACAGAAACGGTCCCAAAGAGCTATAATTCGGAGAAGCAAGAATCTTGAACGCTATTCTGATCCCATTTCCTTCACGCTCGATGAAGTGAAATATATA
This sequence comes from Phasia obesa, assembly GCA_949628195.1. Taxonomy (NCBI): domain Eukaryota; kingdom Metazoa; phylum Arthropoda; class Insecta; order Diptera; family Tachinidae; genus Phasia; species Phasia obesa. The sequence goes on from OX451215.1 coordinate 91,849,108, forward strand.
ATCTAGAAAGCGAAACCCTCTAAAGCTCTTGTTGGTCTTTCCTTTTAATTTTTGAACAGTTGAGTTGATGCAGATGTTGCAAATGTAAACCGATGTTTCACATTTTCAACATCTTCCATACATTTCACTAAGATGTTGGCCAGTGTAAAAACCCTATTAGTAATAAAATAGTTTAAACGGCTAGAAAATGTTAAAAATTTTATCTCATATAGCAAATTGAAAGTAGTTTCATTCCGAAACATTTTTTTTATTTAAGTTTTCTATAGCAGCAAAATACAGAGTTAATTAATTTTACTTTAGCTCTGTGACATGGTGGAAAATTTTATGACAAAATCTTGATTTTGATAAAATTCGAAAATTAAACTTACTAACCAACTAAAAAAAATTTACCAAAAATTTAAAAATTTTACAAAATAAGTTTATTTTTACCAAAACCGAATAAAATTGATTTTTCTGTTACGATGGAAAGTAGAAAATATTCGACACAATCTAATTGTTTACTATTTTTTTTTTTTAATTTAAGTTTTTTTAGTTTACAAACTAAATTTATAAAAAGTAAAGCTCAACCATAATAAATATCAATTTAATTTTGTATTTTCTTTATTTTATTCTTTAATGTTTCCTTTTTAGATAAAACCCCAGAGGAAAAACAAAGAAATTAAAAAAAAGCTTTCAAGGTCATTTTCTTTTAATGTGCACATTGTTCTTACAGAATAAAAAGACAAATTGATTTAATTTTATTTGTCTGCGCTTTCTTTTTGTATTTTCTTTTTTAAAATGTGGTGAAAAAAAACATACTAAAGACGACTGACTTCGTTTAATGTATTTAATTAAACTGGGCGATGTTTGAACTTTTGTTTTTTGATTCTTGGTTTTGGAAGCAGAAATACAATTTTGTCTAGACGAGTTTCTTGTGAAAAGTGAAGGAACGTGTAAGCCATATGATTCAAATTTACAACAATTAAAAACAATTTGTAACACAAAATTTTATATTTGAACAATGTACAGAGAGTCATTAAGTTAAATTTAATTTCTTGCTAAATTGCTTTTAAAAGTCATTTTATCTTACACTTGTGTTTTGTAGCGTTCCACTTATTTAATTTATCAGCAGCATTCCTATGGAAACGGATCAATAGCCTTGACAGCCAAAAAAAGAACTTTAATCTATTTCCAATATTTGATTTTGTTTATAGCAAATACTGAAAATATAAAAAAAAGCAAAAATCTTAGAACAGTTTCAAGTATGTAGATAGATACATGGAAAGCTGAAGATAGATGTATCGATCCAGAAAATACATACGAAAAAATAAAATTCTTTCCATTTTTTCTTAAATTAAACACCTAATTTGGAAAACATATTATTTCTATAATATTGAGTAGTAGAGAGAATAAATGAACTTAAGCCTACTTAACAATTCGCTTCATACTGTATTCTACTTCGCAGACGATTTTTTTGTGGAATTCATTATTGAAACCGCTCTTAATAAACAGGCATTACTAGCCTATAAAGTAAAAAGTAGAGTATGTATTGAAAACTGATTCGAATTACCAGTATATCAGTACATAACTGAGGTAAATTATAAGTGAGTGAAGATAAATATGTGGAGCTAAATATCTTTCGACGTAACGACTTACGTAATTACATATTTATAAATATGTTTTTAGTATTTGTGACATATTTGCAAATATGTTTTCATATTTGGGACATATTTGTAAATATCTTTTCATATTTGTGACATATTTGTAAATTTTAAATATCTTCGAAATATTCTCACATATAAGTGGTGTTCCTCTGATGGATTTTTTGAAACTGTGGACAAACTAAGATAGATTACGGGATGGGACATACTTCATTTTAAAGCTAATGAATCACAGATTTATAATCCATTTAGACATTTTAAGGAAAATGTTTTGGATATACAAACAATTCCTTAAAAATATTCTCACATATAAGTAGTGTTTCTCTGAGCGATATTTGGAAATTGTGGACAAACTAAGATAGATAACGGGATGGGACATATTTCATTTTAAAGCTAATGAATGACAGATTTGTAATCCATTTAATCCATTTAAAATGAAGTATGTCCCATCCCGTTATCTATCTTAGTTTGTCCACAATTTCCAAAAATCCCTCAGAGAAACACCACTTATATGTGAGAATATTTCAAAGATATTTACAAATATGTCCCAAATACGAAAACATATTTGCAAATATGTCACAAATACTAAAAACGTATTTATAAATATGTAATTACGTAAGTCGTTACGTCGAAACATATTTAGCTCGATATATTTATCTTCACTCACTTGTAAATTATTGATAATTTCTATGATTAAATAACTCATATGTATTCATGACTCTATTCTATTATCCGGCTATTCATTTCTTTCAAACGACAGAGATTTTGGAGTTTGTGGAAACCGCATTAAAGAAAAAGGATCAATTATATACTGCTGAAGACTATTATAAAGCAATAAAAACTTGGCGAAAAGTAGCTTAATTTTGTACGAAATGAAAACAGAATATTTAGTTTCGTTTTGTACAATGACTAAAAATATTCAGGATGAGGTTTAAGAGGGATGAACCGCACAAAAGTTTTTACATAAGTGATATGGAAGATAATGCTTCATTTAAAGCAAATCTTTTATGGGGAAAACAAGGAAGACTTAACCACCTCAACAAAATTTGCTGCCTTACCTACCAATTTACCACGAATACTTCATTACGCTAACTGTGAAGGAGAAATATTATTTACTAGCTGTGACCACAGGTTGTGCGCGTCCTAATAATATTTTGTTTCATTTTGATTTGAAAGTAATCCACACCAAATTTTAAGAATTTTACGTATTTACTTTATATAAAGGTAGCCATCCCCGGATAAAATTCTAAAATTTATATAAAATTTTAAAAATTATTGTAAAGGTCTGTAAAAGACAGACGGGAAATGAGTGAGAACAGCGCCATCTGTTGCGCAACATTGTGAAAAAATACTACTTATACATATAAAAGATGCATTAAAGTATGCACTACCTTTAAATAGTTTAAAAAAATCGGCGTACTTTTACAACTTTTTCTCCACTTTCTCTTGGAAATAATTTATATTTTAGCAGAAAAAATTTATCCTATATTGGAATCAGGATACTAAGGTACCACCTCACAAAATTTTCTTAAAATCCATACAGTAGTTTTTACATGATGCAAACACAGACATAATGACACACAGGAAATTTTTTAAACACATTTACATTTGGGCGTCCTAACAATATTTTGCTCGATTTTGCTTTGAAAGTATTCCACACCAATTGCCATCTGTTGTGCAATTTTGTTTAAAATATCCCACTTTTAAAAATAAAAGGTGGTCAACCGTGTTTAAAATATTCCTGTTTTAAACCGAAATTGCGTACTTTCACTGCTTTTTCTCCAATTTCTCTTGGAAATGAGATACTTTTGCGAAAAAAAGGTATCCTATATTGGAATCAGAAAGCCAAGGTAATCCTCACAAAATTTTCTTAAAATCCATACAGTAGTTTTTGCGTGATGCGAACGCAAAAGAAAAGCAGACAGATAGACGGAAATAAGTTACTATTTAATTATATGTATAGATATTTAATTATAAATTATTTACTATTTGATTCTATGTATAGATAATTATTAATGTAGGGAGAATATCAGAGCAGAACACTTCTGTAATGGGTACCTTTTTGATTTTTTTTCGTCCATTAAGATTGTAGGCAACCGAATTGTAATTTACGGCAACCTTACTTTTACGGAGTCACTTGGTACCACCAGCTTTTACTCGGCCTTCTTTCTCGTCACGGTGTCTCTAGAAATTGCTAGTATTTGCCCAATGCTTAGTTTCTGCCTGTAGTCATAAGTCTTATGTTAGCCATTGTTGGACATTCACACACAATGTACTCTGCCCTCTCAGTCTCTTCCTGTCACAGTCTGTCAGTATCATCTACGATTTTCAACTTGCCGATATTATACTTGAAGTTTCCATGACCTGCCACTAACGCTATTTCCAGCTTAATGTAGTTCTATTATATCTGTTCTATTACTTCATTAATCGATGCCGCTCGCCATACACTCATTGTGTGTAACGCCTTGCGCAGTCAGTGTCCGATGCAGTCTTTCGACTTTTTTTTCTTCTACTCATGCGTTCCATCGGCATTTGAGTTTCCCTAACCTCCTTAATAACTATGTTACCTATGTTTGTCCCAAAGTTATGCCAAATGGCAAACGCAAAGCTGACATTGCAGCCGTTGACCTAATGAGCCGTATTTTTTACGAAATTGTGTTTTTCAGTGATTCTCACAAAAATGTATTCCAATAGTGTAAAAATAACTTTTACAAGCAGTTGTTCATTAAAAATTACATTGTGAATATTACAGTTTCTATTATGTTTCACCTTCTCCTGCAAAGTTCCAATTAAGAAGGGTACACATATGCATGTACTCTTGAAATTCGTTTTGCTCTCTCATTTATAGTTTATTTTTGAAGTTTAAAATGTAAACAAATGTATACATCCAAACAAATTGCTGCAATAAAAATTGCACGATATAAACACAAATGCAATATTAAAGAAGAAACGAGAAAGATTGCAGCGACAAAAGTTGCATAATATAATCTCGGACAAACAAAAAATACAAGTGACTGTTTTTGCATTGCAGTCGACTTTACTTGGAGGTTATTTTGTATTAAATTACTTAAGTTGTCGTTCACACAGGCTTGTCGTGCTGATTATAGTTAATGGGACGCAAGCCAGCTGTTTGTCATTTAGAAAGCATGCGAACGAAAACTTTCGAAATTGCGTGAAATGCTCAAATAGATTGTCAGATATCAAACGTATGCGTGGGGTTATAAAAAAATCGGTTAAAGTTTCAAAGTTTATAAAAATCTGGAAACTTTTCCATACAATTTTATTTGCCAATTTTCTTTTGAGTACATTACGATTTATGTAGGGGGAATATCGAAGCAGAGCACTTCCCTAATGTTATAACCCATTAATTTATTAATTAAATTATAATTAATTGAATTCAATGTAAAGTGTTACCTAGATTGGTAACACTTACTATTCTATAGTGTGTTTTATAAGTTAATTTATTATTCACAAGAGTATGTGTTAGAATTATTTTATATGCCTGTCTTTCGAATTGTAAATAATTTGTTTCCTTTTTTCAAGTTTTTTTTGTCGTAGTCGTTAATTTGGACTCAGCATAATTTGTTTTAAATCAACATTAAGTAAAGTTTTCAAATATTACTATTAAACACAATTACATTTCTGTTGCATTGGATTTATAAATTATATTTTTCTTATCATTCAAATGATGCCATAAACTAAAATATATAATACAAGCTACACCCATCCACAAAAAATGCAATAAAGTAAAACGCACGCTATTCTCACATCGAAAATGTTTTAGATTGTATGCAAGGTACGACACCTACTGTTTTCATCCAATCTGTTTTTGCTAGACTATACGTATTAACACAATAATAATTTTTTTGACTTTTTATGGGAGGTACCACCCCACTATCCTAATCCAGTCTGTATTTTGCTAGACTATGCACATTACTCTGAGGGTTACTTGTGCATAGTTTCAAGACTCTGCCTATTGTAGTTCTTCAGGTACACGATAATAATTTTTCACATAATATGGGAGGTACCACGCCTACTGTCTCATTCCAGTCTGTATTTTTTTAGACTATGCGCATATTTTGTTAGACTATGCGCATAACTATCATATTATCCTACCTATTGTAGTTCTTCAGGTACACGATAAAAATTTTTCACTTTGTATAGGAGGTACCGCGTCCACTGCCCCCAATCCAGTTTGTATTTTGGTGGACTAAGCGCATTAGCATAATTCTGTATTTTAGTAAACTATGCGTATTAGCATAGAAGTTACTCGTACAAAGCTTTAATGCTCTAGCTGTTGTAGTTTTCCAGGAACACGATAATAATTTTCCACTTTGCATGGGAGGTACCACGCCCACAATTCCAATTCAACCTACGTTTTGCTTGACTATGTATATTAATATGGAAGTTACTGTTGCGTAATTTGAAGGTGCTACGTAATTCAGTTCCCTAGATACCGGATAATAATTTTTCACTTTGTACGGGAGGTGCCACGCCCACTATTCCAACCAGTCTATCTTTCTTTAAACTATGTATGTTAATATAGAGGTTATGGGTGCAAAATTTCAAGGCGCTAACTAATGCTGTTACCAAGCTAAACGATGATAAATATTTACTTTGTATGGGAGGTGCCACGCCCACGACGAATATCAAAAAAATAAGTACCCTATTTTACCAACCGTATATCTAGTAACAAACCTTGAACATTTCAGATAGATCGGTTCACTGGTGTAGGCAGCTATAGCTTACAGCGACATACAAACAAACACATTTTGTGCTTTATATACATATATAGATAGATACATACTCATACATACACCCATACATACATACATATATACATACATACATACATACATACATACATACATACATACATACATACATACATACATGCATACATACATACATACATAAATACATACATACATACATACATACATACATACATACATACATACATACATACATACATACATACATATATGTATGTACAATGTATATAAATGTACCAGATTAAAAACGGAAGGAGATAGTTAAAGATTTTATTAATTCGAATAATTTTATTTACTTTTTACAAATTCTTATCTGTAAAGTAAACAGGCCAATATAAAAATCTACACTTGTTAGAGTTGCAATTAAATTGTTACTAAAGGTAATATTAATAAATAATAAAGCAAAAAAAACTGTGATAAGAGTTTTAAAGATACACTGTAGCTCACAGTTTATTTTACGCAGCCTATACTTTCCACTTAAAGGCCTTTATGGCCTTTATAAATCTAACAACAATTTGATAGAGAATTTGGTGTCATGTATATAAGAACAAATCTTAGTTTAACTAAACAATTTCATTTGTAGCCAAAAATTACGTTTTAGTAACTTTACCATAAAAACACCACTGTATTGAACTCATAGTTTATTTTATGTAGTCATTTATATACACACCTGATCAAAATAATAGATACACTGACAAATTTTAATATAAATATTATGCTTCATGGTTTAAGTTTTTTTTTCGTAAATCTTCAATGGAATTCTTTACTTTTGGGGCATTTTACATTCTTCCTTTCGGAGTCGGAAACGAGTCGCTCCATAAGTTATTTCTCTATTGTCTTTTACCTTCACGTCAGGACTAACTTTTTTTAACTTTTTGCAAATTGTAACCGTATCTCCCATTTTTATTTTCTTATTAAAGGAACTTTTCTAATCTTCCTTCCCGGAAGATTAGCCTTCCGCAAGCGTCGCCGAGCTGTTGGAGCGCTAACAGAATTTCCAATTTCGGCAGAAATCTGTCTTCATTGGTTCTTTTGTTTGAAATTGAGACAATGTAACGATCAAGTGTCGCACTGTTTTTTTTTCTTGAGGCCTACCACGCCTATCTATTGTTATATTATTTCTTAACGCGTTTTGAGCAAAATGAAGTGATCTGTTGACACACTTAGCAATTTCTCGTTAAGATTTTCCATTTTTACGCAGTTCAACAACAACTCTCTGTTCTTCTGTAGTACAGTGTATATTTCGACCCATCTATACAATAATCTAAGGATACATTCATATAATTCTCATTCTAATAGGGATTACTTACCACGTTCTTTAGAAATATTGAAAACAATTTTCGTTTTAATTATGAATTTGTTTTGAAATTTCACGTGTATCTATTATTTTGATGAAACAAATTTTTACTTTGAACAATAAAAATTATTTTTTTTAATATAACGCGGTACTTTATATTTATTTACTCTTGCCTGATTAAGTGTTGCCGGACATAATTCTTAAACATTAAGACAGTCTTGAAAGCTAATGTTACCAGAAGGATAAAAAATCATAGCTTAAAAAAGTACCCTCTAGTGTATCTATTATTTTGATCAGGTGTGTATGTATATGATGGCACATTGAATCTGGAGTGCGCTTTAATTACCAGCAAAGAAAAACATAGCTGATATGGCCATAATCTAACAGCAGTATGATTAAATTACTTTATAATATTTTTATTGCAACCATATTGTTGTCTAATAATATAACTTTGGTGTATATAGCCATAATTATGTTTAAAATAAACATATTATCTATACATAATAATAAAATAGTAACTCATTTCCGTCTGTCTGTCTGTCCATCATTATTTGCGTTCGCATCACGTAAAAACTACTGGATGGATTTTAACACAATTTCGTGAGGAGGTATCCTGATCCCAATACATTTCCAAGAGAAAGTGGACCAAAAGCAGTGCAAAACGCAATTTCCGGTTTAAAGGTGCTGAAATTTTCGGTTTAAAACTGGGATATTTTCAACACGGTTACATTTTCACCACACACCTTTTTATTTTTAAAAGTGGGATATTTTAGAAACTTACGTAACAGATGGCGCCAGTTGATTAAAATTTTTTTTTACTTTGTGGAATTACATTGTTATTAAAATATTTTAAACACCACTTACAGAGAGAGGTTTACAATAATTTTTAGAATTTTAAAATTTTTTATAAATTTTAGAATTTTATCGAGGGTACCTTTATATAAATTCAATACATAAACCATAACTGAAGCGTTATAAAAGTAAGAGTCTTTCAATTGGTGTGAAATACTTTCAAAGCAAAACCGAGCAAAATATTGTGAGAACGCCAACGACGTGGCGCGCACAGCTAGTTCTATAATATGATCATAATTATTAGATGATTAAAAATTACTTATAATATGCGGGTTCATATTATGGTCCTGTATGTCTGAATAAATTTTCGATTTTTTTAGTTTAATTACGTTTGATTTTGTCTCCAAAAATGCTTAATTCCACACTCGATTACCACATTTTAATTTTTTTCTGGGTTATTGAACATTTTTTAATCATACTCGTACAATCATAGTTAAACAAATTATTGAAAAATATGTTCAAACAATTTTTTTCAATCACTTGAAGTCAAAACCAATAAGTTATATTTAAACTTAACCTGTTTTGTGCATCAAAACTTTTTTTCTTTTGTAAAAGTTGTAAGCGTTTATATTTTGTTGTTTTAGATTCATGCATCCTCCCTTAGAAATGTATCTCAATTTTTTTACCTTAACTCTTAATGCCAGTGTATTGTGAATTTTCAATTATTTTGGGGGATTTGTTTTTTTTATATTTTGAGGGTTAATCGCCGTTATGCATTTCTCAGTTGTTTAAAGTCAGCGAAAGATATGTATCCATCTAAAAAAAACAAAAAAAAAAAGAAAAAACAACTTATAATAATAGAAGGTGTGTAAGTTTGATGTACAGAAAAAGATATAAAATTCTAAAAACGTGCGCCATCAAAAAGACGTGCCAACGTTGTCTTCGTGTGGGCTCCATTGAGAGCAATTGAAAACTTTTCTACTCTCTCCTTTATAAAATGTGAAAAAATTGAGAACCTATGAAAACAAGAGAATAATTATTATTCGCTCATATTAAATATACTTGTAGACTCGATTATGGACGTAGTCGTCGTAAATGTTGTCAATCGTTTCTCTTTTGTTCCTTCTTATCCCATTTTTTTAATCCAACTTTTCCAACCGTTAAAAGTTTGTATGGGATTTTTTGGCTTTGTATGTGCATACCATTAATTGTATGAAATTCTTAAGATCCTAATGTATGCGGTTATTCGCATGTGCGTTTAATAAAAGTGGGTGACAGATTTCTTGAAATGTATAGTAAAGAAAAATCGTTTATATATAATTTTTTGTTATTGAAAACAATATTCGAAAAAAATTATTAACGTAAACTTTCTGTCGACAACAGTTTTCGATAAACATTTTCTGTACGAAATGTTATCAAAATAAATCTTAACCGAAAATTGTTAACTAAAAATATAATTTTCTAAGGAAGAAATGAAAAATAAAATTATTTCTGAATCAAAACTTGTTAACGATTTTCAAAATTGTGTAACCGAAATATTTTCTAATCAAAAACTTGTTATCCATAGCATTATAATTTTATTTATAATTATTTAAACAAAACATAATTATAGATAACAAGACGAAAACGTGTTATTAATAATAATAAAATTTATAAGCAACATTTGTTAGCAATATATAAAGAGTAAATTTTCCACACCACAACTTGTTATCTATAGCGAATATAAACTAAAGCTAGCTAGCGATAACAAGAAAATTTTATCGATAACAATATTTTTTTCTAAATTAACACATAATCGATAGTAGCTGTTCTCATGTTCACTCAAAAAGAACATTTATAATTAAAACTTATTAACGATAACAAGAAAATATTTTAAACGAAAACTTGTTATCGATATGAAGAAAAATCTTTAAACTAATTTATGTTATCAATAACAAAAACATTAAGAAAATATTCTAAAATAAAGAAAATTTTTAATGGAAAATTGTCATCCATAATTAGAACATTTTCGAAGCGATAATGTTATCAATAACAAACAAACATCATTCTAATCGAAAACTTTTTAAACAATACAATTTTTTCTACAAAACTTTCTATCGATAAAAAGAATTTTTTTTAACAAAAATCTGTTTCTTGTTGTAGATTACAAGTTTTCGTGTAGACAATTTTCTTAGCGTTTATATTTTCTCAACTACAGCTAGCTGGCGATAACAAGAAAATTTTCTAAACGAAAATTTTTTTTTCTAAATTAACCCTCGTTATCCACAAAAAGAACATTTTATAATTAAAACTTAATACCGATAACAAGAAAATATTTTAAACGATTGTTATCGATATAAAGAAAAATTTGTATACTAATTTTTGTTATCAATAACAAGAAGATTAAGAAAATATTCTAAAATAAAGAAAAAATCGAAGCAATAATGTTATCGGTAACAAAAAACATTCTAATCGAAAACTTGTTATGTTTAACAATACAATTTTTTTCTACAAAACTTTCTATCGATAAAAAGATTTTTTTTTTAACAAAAATCTGTTTCTTGTTGTAGATTAAGAGTTTTCGTTCTTCGATAACAACAACATTTTCTAAACGAAAAGTGTTTATTGAGAACTATTTTTTTTTCTAAATTAACCCTTATAATCGATAAGAAGTGTTCTTATTATCGACAAAAAGAATATTTTAAAATTAAAACTTATTAACGATAACAAGAAAATTTTTTAAACGAAAACTTGTTATCGCTATGAATAAAACTAAATTTAAACTAATTTATGTTATAAATAACAAGAACATTAAGAAAATATTTTAAAATTAAGAAAAAGTTTCTGCTGAAAATTCGTTCTTCATAATTAGAACATTTTTGAAACGATAATGTTATCGATAACAAACAACATTATAATCTTAAACCTGTTATGTATAACAACACAATTTTTAAAACAAAACTATCGATAAAATGATTTTTTTTTATCAAAAATCTGTTTCTTGTAGTCGATTACAATTTTTCGTGTAGATAATTTTCTTAGCGATTATATTTTCTAAACTAAAGCTAGCTAGCGATAACAAGAAAATATTTTAAACTAAAACTGTTTATCGATAACAATTTTTTTCTAAATTAACTCTTATAATCGATAGCAAGTGTTTTCAATATCGACAAAAAGAACATTCTATAAATAAAGCTTATTACCGATAACAAAAAAATATCGGTAATAAAACACCTGTTATCGATAACCAATTACTACTTTAATTGTGTTTATATTCCTTTGAAATTTATTAAAATAAACTGTTAATGAAAGTGGGTATAAAACATTTATTCTTAAAAAACAATAGTAATCTAAAGCACATCTATATAGCGCTATTTCGCTAGAGCTTAACTGACTATCAAACTTCGAAATAAAAACTGAGATTATTATTCTTAAGACTTAATTTACGAAATGGGAATTTCATTCAAAAAGTTTCAATAAGATGATTTTAACTTATTGTAGAAATTTATTGATTTATCAAACTAATTTAATCAAAATATAAATGTATCAATTTTTATATAGAAAGTCTGATGTTTTATTAAGGTAAACAAAAAAATTTATTTTTTAGCATTTTATTAAAATCTTACAATCTACCTTGATATTTGTTAATCTTAAGTTGTTGCCACATTTGCCGTATGTGCATGTATTCCTTCAGTGTTGCTTTGTTAGTGTAGTTGTTGTTCCAAAAACACATTCCACCGCCCATACAAATGTCTCAGGACAATTTTTTGTAGATGTTAATATTTTGATGTATCGTGTTTTTCATTAGATACACACAAAAGTTTATTATTAGTTCTCAAAAGAAGGATATAAAATGAACAAATTTATTCAGGTCACAACAGAGTCAAGTACTTCAAAATAAAACGGTCTCAAATTGAAAACTAAATAATTTCTTTTTTTCCAAATACTTTTTCTGATTAATAACAGCGATTAATTAATGCTGAAACTTAGAACTACATTTATGTACTTTTTTCTTGTTAGCTGTTGTTGTTCTACTAGCTTTATTTTTTTTTTCCTACTATTCCGTGTTGTATGTACATATGTACTCATTTATTTAATCGATTTGCAGCTCTATTTTTAGGGGTTATTTTTGTTGTTTTTACTCATTCGTAATCCCATTCCTGTTTTTGCCTATCATTGTCTCGTTTTAAATTTCTATTAAGATTCTTCCTAACCAACTTATAAAGGGAGACCTTTAGCTTTAGATATTCTTAGATTGCTTGTAATATTTTTCAAACTTTGTTCTATTGGATTTACTCGCTGTTGTTTCCTTTGTGCTGCTCATGTGTGTTGCTACCCTCTAATAATTCACAATACTTTCTCTCTGGAGAATGTTTTAAATAATTTTTATATTAACCCTTTTAAACTGCTTTTTTATACATACACATCCATCCATCCATCGAACGAAATAGGTTTTTTATCTCTATTTTAATGTTTTCATTACATTAACGATAAAAGAGAACAACGAACAAACACAAAAAATAACAAATTATCTTTGCAAAAATATGATTTTTTTATACATAGTCCTTATTGTTTTATTGCTTGATTTTATTCTTTTTTACTAGTTTTTTAGTCATTTAATTTAATTTCTGTCTGTTTGCATTTACAATGAATCTTTGATGTGCTTTGAGAGAAAAGTCAAGTAGACATGATTTATAAGAAATTTGACAACACTGCCGGAAAGTTCTTCAAACTCTTCGAACAGAATTGGAATTTAGTTGTTAAGGTTTTTTGTACCAGTTAGTTATCTGTGGTTTTCTGCTATGCAAAACACTTCTTTAAAAAAGGACTCTCTCTAATGCAACTCGTTATCGATAACCACATTATTTACAAAAAAAAAAAAAAAACTTTCCGATAATTTTTGAACACGAAAAGTTACCAAAAGAACACAATTTATTTGATACTAAACAATTTGTTATCGATAACAATAACTTTTTATATATTATGAGTATTATCATCTCTTGATGGCTTTTATTGTTTTTAGTAACCAATATTATGAAAGTAAAATTTGTCATTGTACTTAATCTAATTACCGTAAGCCTACGGCTGTCTTAAGATATTAGACTTGTTACACATGATATCAAATTAATTAAATTTTTTTTTAAATTTCACAACAATAAATTTGTTATCGATAACAAATGAACCTGTTCATATAATTGTTATTACATGAACAGCAATAAAAAAATTTCGTTAAAATTTTCTATAGAATAGTTGGTCTTTCATATGACAACTTGTTGCTGTCTTGCCAAAATATTGTAGCTTATTGAAAATTGGTTCAGGTTGGCCAATTATTGTCGGCACTCAAAAAAAAGTTGATAAAATAATGAAAGAGGGAGAAGGGGGCTGAGGCTGTAGGCATCTCTGCCGAGCGGATAGATCACATTTTGCATAAATAACTATTTGGATATAAAAAAACTAACTGGGAAATGATAAAAATAAAAGATAATGCAAATTCATGATTAGCAATTATTCGTGAAAACTATGATATTGGTATTTTTTTTATATTAACTCTTGTGTTATCTTAAGTTTTCATCATAAACCAGTATGCGAATCTTATACATTTTATAGTTTTTAATTCTATAAATCATTTTTTTAGTTCGACAAAGTTCGGTCAGACTTATTTCAAAAAAATTTCTTTTAATGTAATTTTTGTTGTTTTTTGACCAATACAATAAAAAAATGTTGACAACCCTCACCCACCTAGGACCACTTTGTGATTTGTAAACAGAACCTAAGCCAACAAGTTTATTAAATACCTTGAGAAGTTTTATTACTTATTTGGATGGGATAAAACATTTAAAAACATTGTGCAAATTTGCTAATGAAAACTTGTTAACCATTACACACGGTTTTTAACATGTGAACTTGTTATCGATAACACAGAAGCTTTAAAAAAAATGTTACTGATAACATAGTTAATACGAAAAATTGCTTTCTGCTATATAAATTTCTATATAAATTTCTTTATTATGATATGACTGGATGGATTTTAACAAACTTTTGTGAGGAGGTACCTTAGTACCCTGTTTCCAATATAGGAGACGTTTTTCCGCAAAAATATATTATTTCCAAAAGAAAGTTAAGAAAAAGCTGTGAAAGTACGCCGATTTTTTTTTGCCGATTTCAAGGCATACTTAAAGGCATCTTTTATATTTGAAAGCGGTTGCGCAACAGATGGCGCTGATTTAAAATAATGACAAAATAATAATTACTTACTGTTTAAAATATTTTAAACACCTTTTACAGAGCCTTACAATAATTTTTAGAATTATATATAAATTTTAGAATTTCATCCAGGGATGGGTACCTTTATTTAAAATAAATACGTATACTTGAAGCTCTATAAAAGTAAGAGACTTAAAATTTGGTGTGGATTACTTTCAAAGCAAAATCGAACAAAATATTGTCAGCACGCACATAACGTGTGGTATCTCCATAAAAACTTCTTATTTCGTCGTACGAGGGGTATCCGAAACAGACCAATAACTTTAAGGATTCCTTTATTAATATTTAATATATTTTCGTCAGTGTTCCTAAACCTAATGACTGCAATGTGATTAATAATCCCAACGTCTTTCAGGGTATAACCTCTAAGTAACGACTTCTTTGATTTTGTGTTATTCACGTATATGTGTTTATTTCTTGAACTGCAGGAGGCATAGACTTAAAATTGTGACAAAGATTAATTAAAACTATATAAACAAGTATAAAAAATAAACCGAAAAATTAAAGGGTGTTCCGATAGTGACATTTATATGGCCTAAGTTTTAAACCATAATAGGTAGACTCTTAAAATTTTCACAGAAGGTGTATAACCGGGGCCGTTATAGCAACAAACAATTAAACTTATAGGGTGTTCCGAAAGTGACGTGTTATTTGCGTTTATGTCTTTATTTCTTGAGCTGTAGGAGGCAACCACTTAAAATTTGCAGACAGTCATTAAAACTATGTTCGCTTTATAAACAAGTATGTATACAAAATTAAACCTAAAAATTAAAGGGTGTTCCGATAGCGACGTGATTTGCATGTATATGGCCTAAGTTTTGAACGATAATAAGTAGAACTTTGAAATTTTTACAGGAGGTTTATTACTACAACAAATAACAAAATTAACGGGTGTTCCGACAGAGAGATGATTTGTACGTAAATAGCCTTATTTTTTGAACCGTAATAGGTAGACTCTTGAATTGTTTACAGTAGATGTTATACTTCGGCCGCTGCAACAATTACTAATAACTAAAGGGTGTTCCAATAGTGTTGCAATTTTCGCGTATAAGACTTTAATTTTAAAATTAAAGGATGCTCCATAAGACATGAAAAAATTAACAATTTAAATTTTTAAAGTACTAAATATAGTACGGAACCCTACGTGACTGATTTATTTTAATGTAATCTTTATACAAAAGCTATACTTAAGATTCTCCAATAAACATTTAAAACTACATTTTTCATTCACTTTGTGTGTTTTTAAACTGTATTTTTTAATTAAGTACACGTATTAATTTAAACTTAATTAATTTACTTCATATCCAAATGCCAGTAGTACTACAAACATTACATACTAATATTTTATTGCTCTTGTATTAATTTCTAAACTATTAAATTACAATTATGGTAATATGGATAAATATTTCGAATGTACATATGTACATACATACAGTGCCGGTCAGAATAATAGCACCAATGACAAAATGTAGTTTCTCATTCCAACGGAAAAATAAGTGTTAGATCAGTTGAGAATAGTATTATTTAGAAGCAAGGGATCAAGTTCCTACGTAAGAAGACCCCCAAACGCAGAATTCAACCCAAAACTTACAACTAAATCCATAAAACACGGTGGATCTAGCGTAATTGTATGGGGTAGTTTTTCTTACTATGGTGTAGGACCTACAAAACCACAATAAGAACATTTATGTTGGTATTCTCGGGGAAGTAATGTTCCGTTATGTTCCTTAAGAAATGCCATTGGTGTGGGTCTTCCAGCAAGATAACCAGCCGAAGCACACAAGCAAGCCTGCGACAAAGTGGTTTCGGGACAATAAAGTCAATGTGATGGAATGGCCCGCTCAGAGACCAGACCAATTAAGAATTTATGGACAAATATAAAAAAACAGTTTCTCAAATGCAACCAACTAACAACGAAGCACTTTAGCCCGCTGTCCACCAAATCTGTAATAAAATTCCAAAGGAAAGATGCCAAAATCTTGTAAATTCGATGCCAAACCGTTGTGCAGTCGTTATTACAAATAAAGGACATGAAAGAAGGTATTAATTAGAATAAACAAATCATGCTCAACGTAATAAATGCATCATATATAATTATTTTTAATTTGTTCTTAAATTAAAGTTTAATATTAGTACAAATTGAAGTGAAGTGCTATTTGTGGGACTGATTGTTTTTCAAGTTTTTTTTTAATAAAGTATTAATTTCAAAATAAAATAATTAGCAAAAGTAAAATTTATTTTGTTATTTAGTTATACACTTTCCTAAACATCTTATGACAAATTGTAAAATATATCAATTTAACCTATAGGAAAATATGTACCGAAGACATATTTTCCTAGGCTTGATGCTATTTTTTTGACCGCAGCTGTATGTATGTATAATAAAAACAAACAAATAACACGAATGCAAACCAGTCATATAAACAATTCAATTAATGCGTCAGACAACAATATACAAGGCCTGCTATAAAAATTTGAACTTTGTGAAAATAACAAACTGAACTAAACGTGAAAATCAAACAGAAAGAAAATTACAACCAAAACAACTGATGAAGCTCTCACTCTTTTTTTGATTTTAATTCAAAAAATTTACTCAGAAATCACACACATACTCATATTAATAGGGTAGCCATATGCAAACTTACAAATACATAAACAAACTAAAACAATCATACCAGTACAATACCAGACGAGCCCCTGCGGTTTATATTTCTTCCTTTTTTTTAATACAAAAATGACCGGCCTTTAGCAATTCCAACATTACAATCGAATTATAATTAAATACAAAAGCAATACAACGAATGAAATATAAAAAAAAAATGTGCATAAAATATGTTGGTGTAAATTTAGCAGACGGACATATCAGACACATGTAGTTCAGTTACTCATAAACACAGAAAAAGTATCGTATAAACGAGTAGAAAAAAAAAACCAGATAGACAGACAGACAGACAGACTACCAGACAGTGAAATGGGGAAAGGGCACAGTTAAAAATTTCCATTAACAACAAACATTAAAATGTTACACAATCGGTTTCAAGCGAATAAAATAAGCACCCACAACATTTCTGCAAGTTCGGTTTAAGTTAAAACACAATATTCGCAATTTTGTTATGGTTTGCACTTTAATTCGATTGAAAAGGAAAATAAATTGTTGTCATAATCACTATACAATTTTTAGAAGTGTTTGAAAATGAATAACGACAGGTTTGTCATTTTCTTTTTAAAACGAACTGAACTCATAACTTCTGATTTGTCTAAAGGAATAATTTTTTTTTAATTGTACCGGAACTATATGATGTCCGGACGTCTGTAGACGTAATGCATTTTGCTTGAACTAAAAGCAATGATTTTGGAAAGGGAGAGTATAGAGGGAGTAGTGTTTGGGGGCTTTCAGTTTAAATTTTCCCACAAATGAACTCTTCAGAGAGTTTAATTTACATGCGAAATTCTTCCTGTAAAGCGTTGTGCGATCACAACTGGATGAGTTCTTAATAGCGTGTTATTTGCAAAAAGTGGAAGAATCTAGTTTTATTATAGCGCATTCCATCGCAGTATTGATAAAACAGTGCAGTGTATAAAGTTTTAAATACATACACGACAGCGGCTTCACAGCTATATGACTACAAATGCAATTGGCTACCATTGTCGCCATGTAAATGAGTAAATGAGTTTATAATTTATTAATTTTGCGACATTCCCTCCTAAAAAATGCACTCAGCTGTAATGGGTAGCCATGTAGCTATGAAGTCTTTAAAATAATCGTCTTCATTTAAACTTGTGCATTTTAGTTTTTATCGGTAGCCTGCAGTCGTCTATGTGTTACCCCCGGGGGTTCCAATTGTCACTGCAGGAATATGGCAAATGCTTTGACGCGGTTCACTCGGGGAAAATAGGGGCACCAGACGCTAGGGTTCCTAGAGCCTAAATCTGGAAGAAAAAGTCTGTTGTTTTATAACACGGGTCCTCTTCGAGGACCGACCAGTGCCCAAAGGACTGGTACCACGGTAATCGGTGGCCCCACAGAGAGCCTATCCTCTCTGTGACCGGTTATTGGTGAGGTCCCCTTCGAGGGTACACGTGGTGGTTGTGGTTTAAGATCGATTTATGTAGGTATGGTGCACGGTCGATCAAGTGTGCTGTTGCACTCTCAACAGACGGAGTTTGGATAGTCTCCAAACCCCTAAGCAAGAGGTTATAATGTGGATCTAGGCTTGCCTTGGAAAGGCTTGCCATATTATATAAATTGCTACTCATTGTGACTGTATCACACACAAAAAGCGATTGGTGGCAATCGTAAAGTGTTGTTATACTACACAATGGGGGCGCTAGTCTACGCCTAAGTTTCACTCGGTAGTAAGACCACCGTGAGGTTAGGCCGAGTAGGCAGGTACTCACGTTAATCTTGTTCCACAATTGTCGTCTATGTGTGTGTACCCCCGGGGGTTCCAATTGTCACTGCAGGAATATGGCAAATGCTTTGACGCGGTTCACTCGGGGAAAATAGGGGCACCAGACGCTAGGGTTCCTAGAGCCTAAATCTGGAAGAAAAGGTCTGTGTGTTAAAACATACGGGTCCTCTTCGAGGCCCGACCAGTGCCCAAAGGACTGGTACCACGGGAATCGGTGGCCCCACAGAGAGCCTATCCTCTCTGTGACCGGTTATTGGTGAGGTCCCCTTCGGGGGTACACGTGGTGGTTGTGGTTTAAGATCGATTTATGTAGGTATGGTGCACGGTCGATCAAGTGTGCTGTTGCACTCTCAACAGACGGAGTTTGGATAGTCTCCAAACCCCTAAGCAAGAGGTTATAATGTGGATCTAGGCTTGCCTTGGAAAGGCTTGCCATATTATATAAATTGCTACTCATTGTGACTGTATCACATACAAAAAGCGATTGGTGGCAATCGTAAAGTGTTGTTATACTACACAATGGGGGCGCTAGTCTACGCTTAAGTTTCACTCGGTGGTAAGACCACCGTGAGGTTAGGCCGAGTTGGCAGGTACTCACGTTAATCTTGTTCCACAATTGTCGTCTATGTGTTTAATGCCTAAAATTGTGAATGGAATACTATTTTTTCGACAAAAAAAGTCTGTAAATCGTTGAATTCCAAAGCTTCACTTTTTTTTTGCAGATACGCATTACATTAACAACCTTTCTACACTTTCAATTAACACCAGCAAAGTTCAAAGTACGCCAAATAGGACAAGTGAAATCCTCAAAGTGAGATCCTCCAAACCTCTCAACTGCTTTAGAAGTAATCAGAAAGCGATTCATTGTTTATAAGTTTTAAAAAGCAGTTTATTTTTTAAAATCAATTTCAAAAAGTATTGAAAATAAATTAAATAAACCATTGGCATAATTATGGATAATTGGTGATTATTTTCCAGATAATATTTAAGCTAAAAATGGGCTAATGGGTCTGGTACTTAAATCGGTTCTATTAATATGGATAAAGTCCAGATAAGAATATCCTTCCGACCAGTTGAAGCCTGGCAATGCAGAAAATATTTGGACCCACCCCAGAGGGTAGGTTCTGTTTGGCGTTCGGCCAATCTATGTGCTTTTAAATATGAGTATTCCCATATTTATCACACTTCTATCAGCTTATGTTACTGATTTATTTTATGCTACTGTTATGTTCTGAAAATCCTGTAGTTTTTAACTCAGAAAAGACAAGGCTGAAATTTTTCCACAATATTTTAAATTCTGCTCGCTAACTAAGAGAAAAAATTCAAACAATTTTTCTGAAAATTGTACTCCTTATTTTGAAAAAACTGGACCAGGATATCGAAAAATCTAAAATTTTAATTTTAAATTGCTTATAATTCGCCCATTTAAAAACATAATTAATAGAATAATATATCTTTAGGTATTTGTAGGTATTAACTAGACCTTTAAAATCATGTATAATTTTTGAAAATCAAACAAAAATTAAAGAAATTCCAAGCACTAAAAAATTTGCATATGCTAGGTATCTAAATTTGAAAATACATAGCGTCACCCCTGGCAAGTGGATGTTGCTAACCGTCAAAACTTAAGCTCAGATACTCCTCTGCTATACCCACCTCAGAGCTCTCCGAATCAGCCATATCATACATATATGAAAATGTCTTTAAATCTTATTTTCTTTAATCACAAAGCTGGAATCTGTAACCTTTTTTAAATGCGTTAATATGTTTTTATTACCATTCCCTTAGATTTGTTTTTTCTTACTTAAGTACAAGGTATTTGAATTGGTACGAATAGACGTTCGAATGAGTAAAGGCCTAGTTAGACGAACGTTACTGTAACGGAACGTAACACATCGAAATTTGCGTGACTCTTGCTTTCGTTTAAGCTTTGTTTGTCAATGACTTGTTAAAATGTCAGATAATCTATTTTTAATAGATTGGCTTACATCACTGTCAAGAAAAAGCGAAGAGCGAGCAAAAAAATCTCAAAAGACAACAATTTTCATGTGTTACATTCCGTTAGGTTACGGTCGGCTAACTAAGCCTTAAGGGAAGTTACTTGTATGGTGTTACAGGTTCTCTAAGTGGCGCAAAATATGAAGGTCCAAGTGCCTCCCAAATAGCGCACATGTGCGCTTGCGCTTGCTCTAAACAAAGAGAAAAACGCATGTAAAATCAGATGGAAGAAAATTGGTAAATATCGGAAAAAATAAAGGTTTCGTGTCGAAGGCATATGTTCATATACATGTCATCCAATTATATTGGATCAAAGAGGCCTCGTGTTGTGCATTTATTTCGATATTTGTATTACTCTCATGTTACTTATCAAAAGATAAAATGTTGTTTTGTAGCTACCAACAACTGTTACAATCCCAGTACTAAATATTGAACCCTTTCTTTATAATACTACCTCCTACGGAGTCAAGTACATTTGACAGTAGCAATGCAAGCAACCAAGTACAATCTTATTATTATACTGCAGTGTAGAGTAAACATTTAAAGCATTTTTATAAATTCATTTTATAATTTTAATGTCTTTCATCGTTCTTGATGTTGTTTTATATTCATTGGTAAGTTTAACTGTTCTTAAATTCGGCTCAGAGTACAAAATGTTCAGTATTCAGTACTGAATCTTAAAATATTAGTTTGAATATTTAATAAGAATGGGACCATTTAAATAATAAGGTGCCGGAAAATTTTTATGATACTACTTTATAAAAAACGAGCTGCAACTTAAGTAGATTTTACACAAGGGAAGTTACTTGTGGTATTAAAGGTTCTCTACGTGACGCGAGATAGGAGGGTCCAAGTGCCCCGCAAAATAGCACACATGTGCACTTACTCTTTCAAAACAAGGAGAGGTAAAACAATTAAGAATGCTATATTCGGCCATGTCGAATCTTATATACCCTTTACCATAGTACTGTTAAATATTGCCTTACTCTGTTATGTTTCCAAATTCACAACAATATACATTCGGATTTTACTTTTATGATTTTCAACTTCATTATTACAATTATTCAGGGCTGTCACAGAATCCAATGTTGTCGGAATTGAATTTTAAACCGACAAAAAAATACTTTGTTGTCATGAAATCCAATATTATCGGTTTTAAGTTCGAATTTGAATT
Organism: Phasia obesa; assembly: GCA_949628195.1. Lineage (NCBI taxonomy): Eukaryota > Metazoa > Arthropoda > Insecta > Diptera > Tachinidae > Phasia > Phasia obesa. The sequence goes on from OX451215.1 coordinate 91,871,439, forward strand.
ATTGTCGGTTTTAGATGTCTCAGTAGCCAATATTATTTTATTGGAAATAAACCAATCAGCAAACAGCTGCCGGTTTTAATTTACTTGCTTTTGCTTTTGTTTTAATTTTTACAAAATTTTGCAAAAATTAAATTAAATTTATTTTATAAAAGTAAATATTTATCAATTAATATTTATATTAAAAATTAGGAGAAACAATAAAAATAACACCGAAGACACCATGGAGTTTATGGATAAATATCCATGGAATTTATGGAAAAATATTCGCTTGGCAGAATCACTAAACAGTGCAGGTCCTTCGAAAAGTATAAATGTTCGTCACAACTAGGCTTAATAATTGTATTTGCTGTAGAAATAGTCCCTTGATGTACGCTTTTCGTTCGAGCTTATTTTAAGTTGAACCCACTGAGAGCAAATTAACCGCTCCATAATCTTAAGCACATCATCTAAAATTGTTGAGACCATGCTTCTACTGAAAATATTAGATCTTCAACAGATCTCTGATACCTTACTAAAAATCAAAATAAGCTGCAAGTTGTAGCAATCGCGGAATCTTAGAACGTGGCATGTGTCCTTTGATTTTGCCAAGGACCAATTGCAAAGCGTCTTTTTACCGATCATAAGCTAAAATTTTGCAAAGCAGCTTTAAAAATGAACGTTCAGTATAAAATACTGTATACTTACGCTAAGCCAGCAGCTCAAGTGAATTGGTGCAATCTCGAAAAATTCTTTTATTTACCTCACAACTGTAGTCATTTTGTTTTATTTTAATTTTATTTAATTTAATATTTTAATAAAAATGCAGTAACTTTTAATAAAATTGAAACAAAAACAATTATTTTGTCTTAAAACGTAATAATAAAATGGTAAACAAATGTGCAAGTGACAAACAACAGCTGATTCGAATATCGGTTTTATTTCCATTTGAAAATAACCAAACCGACTAGGTTTCATGACACCAAATCAAACCAATATTGGTTTGCAAAACCAATAAGAAGTAAAACCGACTTGGATTCTGTGACAGCCCTGATTATTAGATAAAATTTAACAAAACCGGCCAATGGTATTTAAGGCTTCATTTCATTGCTTGCTGGACCAATATTTTTGCCAAATTTCGTATACTTATATTAGGCAGGTTGATAGTTGATATAACTGAGAATGAAACTGGTTACGTGACTGGTTTGTGAGTAATAGTGGCCGTTCATATTTCTATAACATTATATGAAGAGTACCTGCCTGTCAGTTTAACATTGCAAAAAAACCTAAAACCATTAAATATCGCAAGCTCAACTTCTTCAAGTGGAACCTTATGTATAAATTCGTCGATACATTGTCGTTTTTAAAAAAATAATGCTAAAAAATTTAATTGAGTAACCTCTTTTCATCGGTCAGTTTCACAATTCCTTCCCTGAACATCGCCAAAAAATTTTTTAATTGGTTACACTGTTGCATTTATGGTCACGAGTTAACAATCGCCAGTTCACTCTGTGATCATGGTAATGTCCCGAAAATGATCTAACCCCACTTCCCTATATTACTTGGTGTTCAACTGACTCTTTTCGAATCTCTTCCGATTGCAAAATAATTTTTGGATAATCTGGTTGTCGTTTTATTGTAGCGTCCATTCCCGTATTGTGTTTTAAAAAGTCGGCCAATAGGGTATTGATGTCCGTCTGTCTGTGCATTTACCACTTCTAGATCCGAACCGTTCCTCGAACACTTATCGACCATCTCGTTTCCACGAATGGCCTTATGTCCTGCCACCTAAAATATCAGAGAATAAATGCTCGCCGTTACACATTTCGACTTTACCATTTTCGAAGGGTCCCAATGAGTTACTAAATTCCCAACATTTAATTTAAGGGGTTCCTATTTGGTAAACTTAGAAATGTGTTAAAAGCGTAGCATAATTCTTAAGTAAATATGTATGTCAACAAATAAAAAAAGGATTTTGCATTGCAACCCATATGTCTTCAATACTAAAGTACAAGTCTCTAAAAAAAAATAAGAGAAATTAAAGATTTTGTGTGTTTTTGCAATAAGAAGTCTCTTGAAATATAAATAAATGAATTTAATATTTACATATTTGAGTATCATCAATTCTTTTTTATGTTAGCAGTTTCTAAAAATGCATATTAATGAGTATCTGAGTACCGTTGATATCAATCATTGCTGTATGTATGTGTGTTTTTGTTGTTATCTTTTTTGACTGCTGCTGACGTTTTCTGATTGTTTGTCGTTCTTTATAATATACATACATACATATGTATGTACTTTCTATCTGATGATGATATTGTGAAGGACCTTCTCATTTTACCATATTTTTATTCATGAATTTTTCTTCGCAATTTTTACATCTTATAGACTTTTCTTAAGTCTTCGAATCCATATATTGTTTATTTTTGTAAGTAAAAAATTTATGTATGTTCGGTTGTCATTTTTTGTGGTTTCTAAAAAACACTTATTTTGTTGTTAGTTTATTGGTGAAACTCGTATCTGTTAGAGTTTTTTGTCAATAAACTCAGAAACAATTGCTTGGTTTTTACTTTTGTTGTAATACTAGATGACAATATTTTGTTCGTTTTGGCTTTTAAAGTAATCCACACCTAGTTTTAAGACTCTTGCGTATATACTTTATATAAAGGTACCCATCCCTGGATAAAATTCTCAAATTTATAAAAAATTCTAAAAATTATTGTAAAGCTCTGTAAAAGACAGGGAATGAGTTGCTCATTATTTTAAAACAGCGCCATCTGTTGCACAACATTGCTTAAAATATACTGCAGTACCTTTAAATCGGCTAACTTTCACTGCTTTTTCTTCACTTTCTCTTGGAAATAAGAAAATTTTCAAAAGAAAGAAACCTATATTTTAATCAGGATACTAAGGTACCTCCTACTTTTAAAATCCTTCTAGTAGTTTTTGCGTGATGCGAATACAACAAAAAAACAGACAAACGGGAAATGAGTTACTATTTTCTTAAATAAAAATACATACAATAATTACAAAAAAAGTATTCATTACTTAAAATTTTCAATTACATGTAATTGTAATTGATTTTTTTCAATAACAATTACATGAAATTTTTCAATTACAAGTAATTGTAATTAATTTTGTCCCTGATTTCAATTACAATTAATTGTAATTAGTAATTGGAATTTTCAATTACAATTACAAATAATTAGTAATTGCATGTGTAATTAATTACAAAATGTAATTGATATCCCCCAAGTCTATATTAATTTTATATTTTTGTGTTGTTTAGTTTCTTTTAGGTAAATTTTCTTAACAATAACTTTCGGCGTTCAATTTAAGCTTAATTGTGTAAGTTTCCAAAGAAAAAAATATTTATAATTTAATTACTCATATTATGTGTCTCTGTAAAAGTTGTTTAAATAGAAAAAATATTTCAATTGAAACCACCTTGTAGATAGATACGAAGATTACTGAAGACGGATGTAGCGATTCAGAAATTTATTACATTCTGCTAGGGTCTAATTTTTCTTTATCTCTTTGTAATAAAGATCTCAGGCCTCCAAGATTATTATTTCATTTATAAAATAGTTCAAAGAAATCATGATATACAGGTTCGACCATCATTTTATAGGTATTAATTAGACCTTTAAGATCATTTTTAAAAATCAAACATGAATTGAAGCAATGACAAGCACTAAAAGAATTTGCGAGGGCGAGGTACTTAACTTTGAGACCACATAGCGCCTCTGGCCAGTGGGTGGTGCCCAACGTCAAAACTAAAGCTGAGATACTCCACTGCTATGCTCATGCCTAATTTTAAATCAATTGGCCTAGCCCTTTATAAATGGCTGGGTTATTTCCAAAATATTTTGATTCTGCCCCACTGTGCATTGAAACAAAAACTGGTAGCACCTCTATAGATATTAAGAAACTCATAAACACTGCCAAGCAAACATTATGGCGTCAATGCACGGTACCTTAGTATTCTGATTCCAATATAGGATACTTTTTTTCCCCAAAAATATTTTATTTCCAAGAGAAAGTGGCGAAAAAGCAGTGAAAGTACGCAGTTATTTTAGTAGTAGAGTAAATACATAAACCATAACTGACGCACTAACCACTAATAGATGGCGCTGTTTTATAAAGTTAGTACATAACCATAACTGAAGCATAGTTTAAGGCGGCACTAAAAAAGTAAGGGCTTTTGGTGTGGATTGCTTTCAAAGCAAAGTCGAACAAAATATTGCAAGGACGCTCCGAATTGGCGGGCAAAGCTAGTTGTTAATAAATTCCATGCACATTTTTCCTATTTAGCATTTACCCGTTATTAATGACTTTATATATGAACTTTTAAAGAACTTGTTCTAAGAACACACCAACAAAATGTATAAAAAAATACACGTTACGCACAGTAAAGCTCATTATATAATTGAACACCTTTGGGAATTTTCCAACACCAAATTTGTAAAGGGTTGAAGGGCTTCTTAATGAATGGGCTATAAAATTACATAAATTACATTACATTAAATAACTGTTCATAATCTGGAAAACAAATTGTCAAAAATTTTGCAGAAGACAATTGTTACCCGTATGCAGGGAACACCACATGTCATTGAGGTAATCAAACCCAAAGGAAAAAGACAAAAACTTTGACATGACAATGTTGATACTAAAAAAAACAATCAAATAGGTAGTAAAGCAGGAAAGTGTTTAAAATGTAATGACATGAGTGTTAAACAAATTGAAAATGAAATGCAATTTTGTCATTTGTGGAAACAGCAGAAACAAATTTACAGTTTTTTTCAAATGCTGTTTCCACAGCGGTATTAGATTTTAGGATAATATGGAGCCATATTCAGTTTTATAATAAATTAGTTTTAGAAAATAAAAAATCTAATTGATTGATTTATTATTATGACTAGCTGTGCCCGCCACTTCGTGGTCTTTCTGATAATACTTTACGCGATTTTGCTTTGGAAGTATTCCACATCACTTGTAAAAGAAAAATGCAACTAAACTAAGAAGAAACTAACAAGAACAAAATTTTATAGTCAAGTCGTACTATTCTTACCAAATTTTAAAAATTAACGCTAAATAACAAAAATAATGTAGTCACATAATAAAGATTAGATATTTGATCTGTGAACTGGTTTATTACAAAAAACTATTTCATTAAAATTTTGAGTTGTTACTGTTTATGATTTAGTTTGCGATATGTATTTCACAAAATAACCAAATTATACAACACGTATACAATACTTAAAAATATTCTTAAGTTTTATTTATTCAACAATACGATCTTTCAAAATTAAACACAAATAATTATTTTAGTTTACGACACTTTATTCAGCTTTGTATAAATAACTATTATTGACATTGTTTAACAATTTCTAACATATCTACAAATTACCGTTCACGTACAGGTTCAAATAAATACTCACTCGCAACCTGTGTACATGTAAGAAAATTCTGTAACAACAATTAAAGCAAACTGGGAAGGTCCAGATTATAGAAAAACAACCGCTCGTTTCTATTAAGTTTTTGCAATTTAATTCCACAAAATAAAAATACAAATCAAATACAAATTTTATTCAATTGGCTTTTTGGTAGTAATTCATATTTTGTCAGCGCCATCTGTGTTTAAAATATCAAAAATTAAATGTGCCGTACTAAGCAGTACTTTTGTACCGGAAAGCGTACTTTCACTATTTTTTCTCCACTTTCTCTTGGAAATAAGATATTTTTCGGAAAAAAAGTATCTTATATTGGGATCAAATTTTGTTAAAATCCATCCAGTAGTTTTTACTGGATCTTATTTGACAAGATTCTTCAAAGACATTTACTTTAAGTATTCGGCTTTGTGATATTCCAAATAAAGTATTAGTCTTTTTATCCTCATTTCTACAATCATACCTCAATATTGTGTTTTGTACACTTAAAAGCAAACGAAAATCAAAAACAGCTTCGATAAGTCTAACTTTTGTCTTTTTGTTTCTAAATTTTTTTGTTCAGAAACGCAGTTTTAAAAAGGTTTGGTCACAGAACCAGTAATAATAACTTTTGTTTTTTAATTGCCGTACGGCTTTAAAAAATACCGTTTTTGGGTTAAAACGAACTCGTCGGCAAGATATACTATCGTTGAGTAGCTGAAAAATTAAACATACAATGAAATTTATAATCAAGCTTAAGTTCGTTTTTATTCTCTCTAAGAAAGAATTAATTAAATTACAAATTAGGTGATAATATTAAAGAAAAATTGGGAAAATTTATTTTTTTTAGACACCAGCACGAGTGGAATGCACATTTTCTAGACAGCCACGTCCGTCATCAGCACTACTTGAATCTAATATACTTAGGGTAGTATTTTAGTTGTAAGCATCATTTATTTAACCAACCAAACCCAGATAAAGGAATACGAGAAAACTTGTATTCAATTATCAATCGTCAGTTGGTGAGAACGAAGTCTACCACTACCTTAAGCTTCCCTCTTGTTGATTATTTTTATTTTAATATTTACCACCTATATTTTGTTGTTCCTTCAGCGAACCTTCGGTTAGCAATGAAGTTACTTTTTGCTTATCTACGTAATTACAGAACGAGCAACTGCACCTATTTGTTCTTGAATTGAAGTGCAATACTTTTCGTAGAAAACGCTGATTTTTCATTGCCCGTTAAGCTTTAAGATGTTGCGCAATTGTAGTTCCTTTGAAGCACAAGGACGGTTTAAAGTATGAACATTTAACTATTAGTGTAATTACCAACATGTCAGTAGATTTTTACAGAGTTGTAGCTGATTTGAATTTTTACATTGCGACATTATTCACTTATTAATTTTTTATAATATAATAAAAACAAATAATTTTATGTTAAAAAGTGTTGCTTTTTATATTAAATTTTGAATGGTCGGTTATTGAAACTTTTCGATAAAAGCAGCCACTCCGATTTCCTTTCGGTTGCGCCAACTGAACTCGTACTGTAATTGAACAAATTTTTAAATTGACTCTCCGTCAATAAGTGTCCGTTGTCGCATGATTTTTTTAAAACAACACTACCTGCGAAGCTTTTAGCTTGTCTACAGATATTCCCCAGAGTCTTTGGCGGGAAACGACCCCGCAACCGATTGATAGACAGTTTATCGAGAAAAATTTTAAATATTTGTGTGCTTGCAGATAGTGAAGCACCAAAAAATGCCTTTTTATTGGTTTTCATGTACTGAACTAGGAAACATGCACCCGGAAGGATTTATAATAAATGTCAATGAATATAGATTTTTTACCATAAATCATTTTGTCATATCAACACCTGTACTGAAAATGAATTACTACTTAGTATTTGCTTTTTTTCCAAATTGTTCTATTCATTTGTTGCTGTTTTGCTGTAGTAAGAATGTAAGGCCTTAGTAAGAATGTTGTAAAACATTGCCTTTCAATATAAATCGTAAACATTGCGTTTAATAGTGTGAAAAGAATCGTTACAATCGTTTAAAAATGTTATTAAAATTGCGAAAATTAAAAAAAGCGTGACTGGAAAAACGTGGGCAAGCTAATTACAAAATAAAAGAATTAGTAAAATATAAAGATAAGTAGACATATTTGTAAAATATGTTTGACGTAAGTTGTTACGTAACTAAATATAGATGTATAAATATAAATACGTAACGACATAACATTGAAATTAATTTACATCTTACCTTAATTCCTCTTAAAACTTGAATGTGTGCATCTTTGCCAAATGTGCTTTTTGCAGTTTTTTGAACTGATAAGTTTTTCAGTTTTTTCTTAATAAAACAGCCCAGCTTTCAACAAAATAGGTTTGTGTCGTTTTGTTTTTATTCAAAATATTTAGGAGCTAATAAAGAAATTAATAAAGACAACTGGTTTTGCTTTTTTTAATTATATCTTTATTTTTATTATTACTTTAGAATAAAACTTGTTAAAGTTAGAATGATTCCTTCATTCTAGTTTTCTAGTTTTTAATTTCATAAAATACATTATAAGCATCAATTCATACTCTTCCTTACATTTACATAAATTAAGTTGTTTAGATAAATATTCATTCAATTACACATAAATTCATTTATATTTGTATTTAATCACCCACACGTACATAATTTCATAAAAAATAAAAGAATTGATTTTTATGATTGGGGACGCCTGCTTTTAATAACTTAGAATGTATTCTGAATCATCATTTCAGACTTCAGAATAAACGCAAAGATAAGTAAATATAGTAAAAAAGTATTTGAGAAAATAAAATTAATCGATCTTCTAACACGAAGGCTTGATATACTAGTTGAAACCAAACTTGCCTTGCTCTGCCATCTTATTCTACAAGAATCTTAATGCTTTAAACACATAGACGACAGCGGCTATATAGCTACATGACCACAAATTCCGTTGGCTACAATTGTCGCCATGTAGTCAGCTGTTTTACTTTTATAAAATAAAATAACTTTTTCAAAGAATAATAAATATTTTCTCAAAACATTTTGATTGTAAATAAATTTGTAATTTTAAATTTTCTTCTTCTGATGACTAAAATAAAGTAGTCACATAATAAAATAGAAATAAGCCTAAGTTGACTGCAGCCACAACAGTGGTCGTATAGCCATGTAGCTTTGATGGCTTTAAAATATTCATCTCCCTATAAACCTGTGAATTTTATTTTTGACAGTTTGTAGTCGGTAGCCTGATTTTAACTATGTTTTTAATGTTTAGCTTTCCTGCAGATAATATTGAGCTACGTGGTCCATTGTAACTGAAATGGACTAGTTAAAACATGGTCCTATATAATGCAGTCATGGACCATGTTATTTTCCAACAAGAGTTTGTTGTTAAACGACAAGTGTTCGCGTTGTAACGATTGCATAAAGTGTTGCCAAGAGCCGTACAGTTCGTGCAGTGTATTCCATCGTGTAGTGGCATAGAGTAGTTTTGAAAGTACCCCCATGTAATGCAAAGCTGGGTTATATGGTTCAGCCCTAGGACATCGTAACGTTAAATGGATGATGTTTTCTCTATACACTTGGGTTACCTTTGGACTAGTCCTAGTTCCTTATGGAATATAATTTACATGCGTGTATGGACTAGTCACGTTATCTTCAGGGTTGGGCAGATAATACTTTAAGTTCCCGTGACCTGTCACTAACGCAATTAACCGTTTGTAGGCACTAAGATTATAACCAAGCACTTTCTGGGTTTTCCTGCCTTATTCCTGCCTTATTATGGTGGTGGGAATCGCACCCCAACCCGTACTGATACGCAAGCACACTACCAACCAGCCCACCGAGACACCCGTTTATAGTAGTTAATAGTGTAAACTGTAGAAAAAACTTTTAACCAAAAGCAACTATGCTTGCGTCGACTATCCATTTAAATGCTACAAGATTTAAAATTTTTTAAAGATCAGAACAATCGGTGTGGAGTAGGTGGGATAAAACTGGTATTTAGAAATTTGTACATTTTTATATTTAAAATACAAATATTATTGCAGAAGAAATATGGAAGCAGACCACTAATTTTATGGGTTCTTTTTGATACCCTCTATTCCCTTATAATTTCAGACAGCTGATTGGTAATCTACAACTACCTAACTTTCACACGGAATAAATACGGAATCTCTTCTACTTACTAACCTTTTTATAGGGATTAGTGCTTGGCATTTACACAATATGTGTGCTTCGGTTTTCATCTTTCCCAGGTGATACTTGAAGTATCCAAGAACTATAACTAATGCAGATATTAACCCATCTACTTTTTGAGACGTATTCGTGATAGTCGTATATCAAAAATTAACCACACATACATACATATGTATGTGCAGACGTTATAAAAAACTGCAGGCTAACAGGTATCCAAATTTCGCTCTACTTAGCTTAGCCAGCCTCCTTGTAGACATTATCAAACTAAGAGCCTGTTACAGCCCGCTACCACGAGGAGGTACACACTACAACGGCAATCTATACCCATTTTCCTGCCTACCTTCTACTTAAATGCAAAATATATAGAAACTATGTAATATAAACTTCAAGAATTCTAAATTTACTAATTCTAATTATGCTAACAACAATTCTACTAGCTTATATTCCTTGCGTAATTATTGTAATTGATTTTTTTGAGGTTAGGATTTTCATGCATTAGTATTTGACAGATCACGTGAGATTTCAGACATGGTGCCAAAGAGAAAGATGCTCAGTATGCTTTGACATTTCATCATGAATAGACTTACTAACGAGCAACGCTTGCAAATCATTGAATTTTATTACCAAAATCAGTGTTCGGTTCGAAATGTTCAAATGTGACAAATTTTGTTCAGCGATGAGGCTCATTTCTGGTTGAATGGCTACGTAAATAAGCAAAATTGCCGCATTTGGAGTGAAGAGCAACCAGAAGCCGTTCAAGAACTGCCCATGCATCCCGAAAAATGCACTGTTTGGTGTGGTTTGTACGCTGGTGGAATCATTGGACCGTATTTTTTCAAAGATGCTGTTGGACGCAACGTTACGGTGAATGGCGATCGCTATCGTTCGATGCTAACAAACTTTTTGTTGCCAAAAATGGAACAACTGAACTTGGTTGACATGTGGTTTCAACAAGATGGCGCTACATGCCACACAGCTCGCGATTCTATGGCCATTTTGAGGGAAAACTTCGGAGAACAATTCATCTCAAGAAATGGACCGGTAAGTTGGCCACCAAGATCATGCGATTTGACGCCTTTAGACTATTTTTTGTGGGGCTACGTCAAGTCTAAAGTCTACAGAAATAAGCCAGCAACTATTCCAGCTTTGGAAGACAACATTTCCGAAGAAATTCGGGCTATTCCTGCCGAAATGCTCGAAAAAGTTGCCCAAAATTGGATGGACCACCTAAGACGCAGCCGCGGTCAACATTTAAATGAAATTATCTTCAAAAAGTAAATGTCATAGACCAATCTAACGTTTCAAATAAAGATCCGATGAGATTTTGCAAATTTTATGTGTTTTTTTTTAAAAAAAAGTTCTCAAGCTCTTAAAAAATCACTCGTTATTACAGTTTGTATTGTTGTGTTGGTCACCAGGGTAAGGACATCAAAGCTCAGTTATATGAAAAATTGTAAACACTTTCTCCAACAAGCTCTTTCATTCAACTTTGTTCACAAACAATTTAGATAACATCAAACATTCTCATCTATACATATATATATAATGAATAACACTGTAACAGGACCATTTCTGTACATGAAATATTTTTTGAAAATGTTGTTGCTGGTGCAATGGAATTCAAAACAGCAATTTTTGAAATTTTTGTATGTCTGTCAGTAAAAACTACTGGATGAATTTAAATAAAATTTTGTGAGCAGGTACCTTACCTTAGCATCTCGGTTCAAATAAAGGATTCTTTTTTCCTGAAAAATATCTCATTTCCAAGATTAAATAGAGAGAAAATAATGAAAGTGCACAATTTTTTTAATAGGTACGGCAAACTAAAGGCGGGTTATTTTAATCAATATTTACAGAACTCTACAATAATTTTAGAATTTTATATAAATTTTAGAATTTTATATAAAACCTAGATAAGTATGTTTCTGAGTAATAACCCTGGAATAGGTGCCTCTATATAAAAGTAAATACGTAAACCATAACTGACTGAAGCACAATAAAAGTAAGAGTCTTAAAATTTGGTGGGAATTACTTTCAAAGCAAAATCGAACAAAACATTGTCAGGATGCCTACGACGCACAGTGTAACGACGTATTGTATTTTTGGACAAAAATAGGAAACGTGGTCTCATGTGAATCAAATTTTGCACAGAGGTGTTAGCCATCACCATTAAGAAAATATAGAAAATGACGTGTTTATGCCCACTACCGCGGCTCCTGCCTTTACAAAGAGATTTGGGATTTCTTTAATTGGTCCAACTGTTTTTGGAAGATGATCGTCCTTATTATAACGAGAAAAAATACCCTACTCTAGAGTGGGCATTGTTTTCTCTGTATGGCTTTGAATTTTTTCAAAGTTTATTAACAATTAGATGAATTTTCAACGGATTATTCCAATTCAAATATATGGTATCAAATTAAGGCCCATTATTATAACTTGCCTTTAGCTAAAGTTAGGATTTTTTTGCAGCAATAAATAGTTTTTCGTTATTAAAAGTAAGCTAAAAACCACTTTTAACTATCACGTACTATAAGGACAAGTTATAGCAATAAGCATTATCCTCATTATTATAACGAAGAGCTACTTATCGCTCCAACAAAATCTTAACTTTAGCTAAAGGCAAGTTATAATAATGGGCCTAAAACTTATTAAATCCACTTTGAGCTTTTACTCAACTCCCTAGGTCTTATAGAAGTGAAAAATGCCGCTAGCACATACACCCAGAGAAAAAATGACACTATCCGTGTACAAAGTGACCACATTCAGTGTTGAAAGTGTATCAACCACGTTTGTGCTCAAAGTGTAAACGACCGGTGTCAAGTGGACAACGAAATATTGACAACGAAGGGTTGTTGAAATGACGAACGAACGTGTACACCTTGAAACTATATTGTTGTCGAAGTAACACCATACCGGTGTGGATTTGACACCACACCGTTGTAAAGTAGACACCATATCGTTTTCGATTTATAAATGCTCATTCCTTTCCAAATTTACCATAATAATAAAACAATAATCATAAATTTTTTTTTAAATTATTTTATTAACAAATAGTGGTTTTAATTACTAGTAGAATAGAATAGAAATCTAGAATTGGTAATCTTTGCTTAGAAAGTCCAAAATAATAACACTAACTATATACTCACTATTTTATTTTTATCAGAATATTTAGACCGAATATTTAGACCTGGACTTTCGTTTGATGTTAATTTTAACAGTGTCTTCGAATGCTAAATTATACCGCAAAAAAATTCTTTTAAGTTGTTCTATATAAAACCAATTGGAATTGCTCTTACCTTAGATCAATTTGCGTAGGTGTATTGTTGGAAGTTTCATCATGTTTTCACCATTGGTCTATTTTAGATTGCACAAAGGTTGTGTCATCATTAATTCCGAACTGTAATTTTATATGAACATAAAAATAATAAGTATTTTACTGTAATGATAACAATTAAATCATTACATTACCTATGCTTCTTTCTGAACTCCACTCGGAGGTCTATGGTGGCAGTGCTTCTTTTCAATATTTCTTTTTAAATAATATTACTTGTGCAGCTAGAAAAACAAAAGTACATATTACACGTTTGGAACAACAATACTTTGGTTTACTTACATTTTAAGTCATCGGAAATTGATTCCAAAGTGATGGGTTCTAAGACATTTTTTTAATTTTTTATCGTCACTATCATCGTTGGCTATAAAGATTGAATCTTTCGCCATCAACGTCTCTAGTCGTTTAGAGTCAATCTCCAATAGCATATTTCTCCATCCATATTATTATTTTTAGAAATGCGTCTGCATAAATTGAATGAAATTTTGACAATGAAAAACATTTCATAACGTTGCGTTGTTAATTTGAGCACGTTCGTTGGAAAGTTGACAATGGTTGTTGTCTACTCGACAACGCTCGTTTACAAGTTGTCAACGTGCGTTGCCAATTCGAACACGTTCGTTTTTAAGTTGACAACACCCGTTGTCAAACAAAAGTGATAACGTAGAGGTATCAAAGTGACCACATTCGTTGTTTTATTTGCAACGTCGTTTTTACCTCAGTGTATGCAAAAAAGCAATATTTTTTATTTTTATTTTTTAAAAAATGTATGGTATAGAATTTTTTTAAAAACATATTTGGATTAAGGCAGTCAAGGAATATAAATAAAAAAGTTTCCATAAAATCTAAAATGGTAAATTGAAAAACAATATTTTTTTGTTTATTTGACATGGAATAGCCCATTACTAAAATAAGAATTTTTAAAAAGGCGCAGAATTTTTTCCTATTACTATATATTAATAGACACTACGTTTTAACTTTTTGCCTACTTTCTCCGGCCTTTTTTATTTAATCACTTTTAAAATTTTTTAAAACCACGCATAACCACGTTTTTGAGAAAAACACTTGTTTTAAGTCAACGAAATGTCGAAAATAGAAATCTAAACATCCTAAAATTGACTTTTGTTTTCTTATGTTAATCCATTCTTTAAAAATACACCAAATTTGTGCAAGGTTGCATTTAAAATTATTAGAATAACTCGAATTTCAGTTGCAAATACGAGTTTTTGTATGAAAATGTTCATTCTTCGATTTGGGTCATTTTGAGAGCACCCACAACAGACAGGGTCAATGTTAAAAGGAATTAAAAAAATATTTTGTATATTTCTTATTTAAACTATTTATTACGAAAATACAAACAAATATTAATTTTTTGATTTTTGTCCATTTCGTTACATTAGACGACGTGGCGGGCTCAGCTAGCTTAATAATATATGTATATAAATACAGTAAATACAATCGAATAAAAAAGTTGTTTTTATATCTGTAGCTTGTGCTAGGTAGTGTTTAAAAAGTCTAGTAGTTTTTATTATTATTCTATTTCGGTTTCCCTAAAAACAAAGTTTGTCTACTCTATAAAAAAACTTTTAATGTTTTTATTAGATGCTTCTAAAGTATCCATGATAATGTATGTATCTTTGTTTCAGCATATTTGACCCAAGAAAAAAAGGTTACTGGCAAAGCAGACTAGACTATAAGCAAAAATATGATTTGTTTCAATTTTTTGGTGTAACCTCTGCCAAACAAGAGCACAAATTTTAAACTGCATCAATTTGCACAAACAACATTAAACTAAGGAAGAACAAAAGTATCCACAAAAGGAAATAAAACTTATACGAGTATATCTGTATAGTTTTGTTGCAAATTGAATTAACAAACAAAGTATTTAAATAGTTGGACTCAGAAAGGGAAAGTAGTGACAGTAACGTTGTCACTATCATTCTGTAATTTATACCCATTTAAATGCAATAAAAGCAAAAGAATAACAAATAATTCAACCAGGAAACTGAGCATTTTTTGAGTGTTGGGGGAACACTTGTTAACAAGTTCATATCTAGGTTACTATAGAAGTTTTGTTGGTGCACAATATAAATGAACTGATGTTAAATTTTTTTTCATTAGTGAAAGTGAAATCTGCTTTTTTCTCTTCCTCAAACAGTTCTGTTTAAGTTTGATATGTATGAGTAAGATGGAAGCAATTTGGTAACATTTACATTCTTCTGTAGGTTTCTTACAAATAACTGTTGTTGTGAATGTAAACCATGACTCTACACAAAAGTATTAAGGTCAAATTTAAATCTTGAAAATTCGATTCTTGTGAAATTTTTTGCAATATTTTTGGGAAGATTTTTATGTACATATTTCACATATGGTATGGCTAATTTGCAAGTTAATAAAACCACAAAAATTATTCTGAAAAACTGGTATTTTATGTCATAACAAGAACATTGTTTATATTGGTTTGTGTTAGTGATGGGATATTATCGATAGTTAGATAATATAAAAAAATCGATAGCAAGCTAAACTATCGACAGTGATAGTTTTAAGAAAGATTAAAAATTTGTGCTACAGACGTTATGAAAGTTATATCTCAAACTATACCGAAGATATATTAATTCATTAGCTCGGAGTTATTTTTGAAATTTTTATATTAAAACTAAGTCAACTTGTTAGCCAGAGAAGGAGTTGCTTAATGATGAACCAGTATGAAATCCAATGTGTTCCGAAGGTGAAGGATTACCAGCTTTTTTTCATAAAAATTTATATGAATATTTAGTGCGCAATTATATTTGCAGTGACAAATGCATGCATACAATCTATATCTATACATATAATAAAATAGTAACTCATTACCTGTCTGTCTTTCTATTTTTGCGTTCGCATCACGTAAAAACTACTGGATGGATTTTAACAAAATTCTGTGAGGTGGTACCTTAGTGTTCTGATTCGAATATAGGATACTTTTTTCTGCAAAAATATCTTATTTCCATGAGAAAGCGGAGAAAAAGCTGTGAAAGTACGCCGAATTTTTTTTTACCGATTTAAAGGTACTGCATACTTTAAGGCATCCTTTATTTTTAAAGGCGGTATATGTATTTCAAACACGGTTGCGTAACAGATGGCGCTGTTTTCAAATAATCACAAAAGGAATTGAAAGCGGTATATTTTAAACATGGTTGCGCCATAGATGGCGCTGTTTTAAAATAATGATAAAAGAAGAATTATTAAAATAGAAAGTAAAAATTTCGCTAATGCGTATGCGTGATTAATGTGCCCATCTTAAAAAAACTATAAATAAAATAAAAATCACGACAAACATCCCCATTTAGAAAAAACTGTTAACAACATTACAGTTGTAAAGCTTCGATGGCAAAAATACACGAAATAAATTTTTATTGTCTAGGAGGTGTGGCTCTCAGCGAAGTTCTCCTGTTACTAATTTATATTAAATAATTGCTGAGCGGATCATCATTTCTGCAATAAACGCTCCTTTCGTTCCTACAATGGGTGGACTCGTTAAACCTGAAAAGGTAAAGAGGGTGACCAATACGTGTAGGCAGGCTCGAATGGTGCTAAAAGAGCCCATGTGGGCAAGAAAGCCAGCAAGGTACTCAGATACAATAGAAGTATTCTAAGCTGGATAATAGCATTGGTGACAGGCCATGGAAACTTCAAGTGTCATTTAGCCAAGATGAAAATCGAAGATGATACTTACAGACTGTGCCTGGAGGAGGCTGGCTAGCGTAAGACTTAGGACCACTGGCACAAGCTTGTCAAAAGCCTTGAACATATGCTAGCATTAACTAGATACTGTGTGATGAGAAAGAAGGCCGACAGTTACCAGTCGACTGCCTGAAATCACTTAAGTCAAGATTAAAGGCTGGTTGTAGCACGTGACACTATGAGGGTAAGCTTGCCGTAATTGCATTACGGTTGTCTATAATCACAGAGGACGAAAAGGGTCGAAGAGGGATCCGTTAAGCAAGGGGTCTGCTTCGATAATCCCCCAAAAGTAAAATTATGTCCCTCCCAATCATATAATTATTGGGCAGTAAAGGACAATGGCTACAAATTATACCAACCAAATTTCATAGTCATATTCCTAACAATTGCCAAGATGGCTTTGCACATGCTTTAACCAGTAAGCGCTCCTTAAGCCACCACAATACAAGATCTTTGGAGATTTTGACCAAAGCACTGCATATAATATCAACTTAAATCCCTTAATTTCATGACTAAGGGTTCTTTGGGAGAAACCATATTCAAATATTTTTATAAACACTTCTCACTGAGCATAAACAATAAATCCTTGTTGCATCATTTAGATCTGCCGCATTTTTCTAGATTACTTTTGTACTTTATTATTTCTATGGTAACAATCAAGCGAAAGGGTACAAAGTAATAATAAAAATCACAGAAAAAGGAAAAATCAAGCGCAGTAACATCTCGTATAGTCAAGGTACAATAAAAAATACAACGAAAACAAAGATCATGAAGAAATAAAAATCTATTTCAAGTTTAAATATGAAATCTCAATTAAAAGCTACAAATAATTATTTTCCTTGTTGTATTAAGGTTAAAGCACGATGTTGTAAAAAAGAAAAACTAAAATAGCAACAGGAACAGCAACAGTATAATGTTTATTGTTCTTATTCTCATTACTGTTGCTGTGTCTTTGATGTTGTTTGGGTCGACATTAAAGTTTGTAAACGTCAAGTAGCTACGAAAATATAGAGGGAACAATAACTGTTAAAGTAAAATACATGAAAGTTGTTACTGACTGGCTGTTACTATTGCCAATACAACGAGTAGTGGGTAAGTAGTAAAAATCATCATGTGGAGTTGAAAATGTAATGTCAGTTAATACGTGTATTATGTATGTATTTTTGATGACTTTTTATTCTTTAAATTTTTATGCTTATTACACATCTATCATGATGTAGTATATAGGCACTTCTATATATATATTTTTGTATATGTGTGTGTATACTTAGACCGTAACATAAACATAATATAAGCAGCAAATAACGGTGAAAGCAACCAACGAACCAAACAACTGTCCAAACTCTCTATCCAGCCAACCAACAAACCAACTAACCAGCCAGTCATTAAGACTTACAGCAAAACAAATAGACTTCTTTATGATGATTAAAATCTTTCTTTGGGCTTCAGGCAACATTCAACAAGAAAGCAGTTATTTCATTAATACGTAAAAACTTAAATTGATATTAAACAACACGATGCGAAGAGAAAAAGTCAGAATTTATTTTAAAAATTAAGAAGTCTTACATATCTATACATATAATAAAATAGTAACTCATTTCCGCCTGTCTGCATTTCTATTGCGTTCGCATCACTTTAAAACTACTGGATGGATTTTAACAAAATTTTGTGGGGAGATACCTAAGTATTCTGATCCCAATATAGGATCCTTTTTTTCCGCAAAAATATCTTTTTTCCAAAAGAAAGTGGAAAAAAAAAACAGTGAAACAAAGAAAGGTACTGCAATTTCCGGTTTAAAAGTGGTATATTTTAAACACGGATTCGCAACAGATGGCGTTGTTTTAAAGTACATAATGACAAAATATGAAAAATACTTTAAGGAGGCACCTTTTATTTTCGAAAGTGGTATATTTCAAACAAGGTTGCGCAACAGATGGCGTTGTTTTCAAATACACAATGACAAAACCTAAATTACTTACTGCCAAATAGCCAATTGAATAAAATTTTATTTTTACTTTGTGGAATTACATTGTTATTAAAATATTTTACAGAGCTTTACATTAATTTCTAAAATTTTTTATAAATTTTAGAATTTTATCCAGGGATGGGCACCCTTATATAAAGTTAATACGTATACGTGAGACCCTATAATAGTTAAGTTTTGGTGTGGATTACTTGCAAAAAAAATCCAACATGTCGTCAGGACGCACACAACGTGTGTGGGCACAGCTAGTAAATAATAAAGTGAAAAATGTAAAACAAAAATTTTAATAAATGTTAAAGTAAACTAATGTTAGTTTACTGTAACCTTTAAAAAAGTTAATGTTGATGTTGCTAAAAACTGTGGTTTTCTTGTAGTAAATTGCGCGTAGATTTATTCTAGGCGAAAAGCAAAAAAATATATATGTATTATATTGTTTGTGACGTTTGTAGGGTTCTGTACCCAAAATATGCTAAGGGGATCTTATTGATATCGCTTCGGAGTCTTTTGCGCTGCAGTAACAGGTGGAAACCATAAATTTTCTTAGAAGGTATCACGATGGCCGAAAAACATTAAATAATAAAAAAGGTAAAAGGGAAACAATTAAGAAGCTCTGTGCTTGTACTAAATTTTCAGAACTCCTATAAGTTTTGTTGCTATAGCCAGTTACATATACACCTTCTGGGAAAATTTAAAGAGTCTACTTGTTATGGTTCAAAACTTAGGCCGTATACATGTAAATCACGTCACTATCGGAACACCCTTTAATTTTGAGGTTTTTTCTTTACACTTGTTATATAGCCAACACAGTTTTAATTACTGTTTGTAAATTTTAAGTGTATGCGTCCTACAGCTCAAGAAATAAATACATATACGTGAATAACACGTCTCTGTCGGAACACCCTATTCGTTTTAGTATTGCTTGCTATAGTGGCAACAGTTATACATCTGTGAAAATTTCAAGACTCTACCTATTACGGTTCCAGAAATAAAATTCGCTGAAAGACTGATGGACAGACATTGTAGCGAAAACAACAGGGTTACGTTTTTACCCTTTGGGTACGGAACCCTAAAAACGAGTTTGGGTGTGTGGACAGAACTGACATATATAGTTCTTTCTTATTATATCTTAATCTTTTAGTTTCACTTTTTTCAATTTGAACAAATAACGTAATCTATCTATACATATAATAAAATTGTAACTCATTTCCGTATGTCTGCCTTTCTGCTTTTCGCTTGCATTCGCTTCACATAAAAACTAAAAAAAAATTAGAAAAAGCAGTGAAAAACGCTATTTACGGTTTAAATGTACTGAAATTTTCGTATTTTAAAAACTATTGCGCAATATTCGACGCCAATTGAATAAAATTTGTATTTTTACTTTGTGGAATAACATTGTTGTCTTACAATTGGTGTGAAATACATTCAAAGCAAAATCGAGAAAAATATTGTCAGGACTCTCACGACGTGGGCGTACCCGTATGTCTGTCTGTACGTCTGTATGCTTTTCGTTTGCGTTCACATCACGTAAAAACTACTGGATGGATTTTAACAAAATTAAGTGAGGAGGTACTTTAGTATCCTGATTCCAATATAGGATACTCTTTTACCGCAAAAATGTCTTATTTCCAAAAGAAAGTGGAGAAAAAGCAGTAAAAGTACACCGTTTCTTAAACCAATTTAAAGTTGCTCCAGACTTTAAGATATCTTTTATTTTTGAAAGCGGGATATTTTAAACACGGTTGCGAAACAGATGGCGCTGTTATAAATAATGACAAAATGAGTTGACTTCGGACTATTTTTTTTTTGACCAGCACTTAGGGGAGACCCCTACTCAGTTATTTTAGTAGTAAAGTAAATACATAAACCATAACTAAAGCATTAACCACTAACAGATGGCGCTGTTTTATAAAGTAAATACATAACCATAACTGAAGCATAGTTTTAGACGGCACTAAAAAAGTAAGGACTTTTGGTGTGGATTGCTGTCAAAGCAAAATCGAACAAAATATTGGAAGGACGCTCACGAAGTGGCGGGCGCAGCTAGTAATAAATAAAACAAAAACAAAAAAAAAATAATTTTTTTATTTAACATTAACAACATAAAGTTAAATGTTAAATGAAAAAAATTTATTTTTTTTACATATTTTCTAATCTGTAATTCGTTTGTTACTATTTTATAATTTTAAATTCTTTTTTGCCACTAGCATCAAAAACCGACGCAATATGAAAGCCAATTTAAGGCAACATCAACGTCAAATTTTCTTACAAAATATTAAACAGACATACATACATACATACATACATACATACATACATACATACATACATACATACATACATACATACATACATATGTTGCCAGTCATCGATTAATACCGATCAATATTGACAACGAGAAAACAGATTTACAACAAACGATAAATAAAATCACAATGTCACTCTGTACAAATGTTACTTTTCGTAATTATACGAAAGAAGAAAGGAACTTAGAAGTAAAAACAGGGAACATAAAACCTGTTTCCTTTGCATCAAATATTATAATTGTTGGTGCAACAACCTCGAACACCACGATAATTAAAAGCATACACAAGTGTGTTATATAACAGCTGATGCTTAAATGAAACAAAGATACACCACACCAGACGCTATTTTTCTTCTTCTTTTAGTATCATAACAAAAGTGTTTGTAAAACATATTCTAACATTTTTAAATGTGTTTTTTTTATTCTTTTCGTTATAGTTTTTCTTTTGAACCTTACCTGTCTGCAGCAGTACTCTGACCTCTTTTTAGTTATTAAGTCTTTTTATAATATTTTCGGTTCCTTCTTAAGGTTTGTTTATTCTGTTTTCTTATTGATTTTTCTTCTTTCTTTTTTTTTATAGAGGTTCATTGTTTTTTTTCTTTTCCATTCGGTTTTAGGTGTCTTGTACTTTGGTGCAGGCAGATACTTTTCAAAATTAGTAAATTAAATACAAAAAAAAAAATTGTTCATCATCATTTCACCAAGACCCTGTATCTGCTGTTGTGTTATCGGGTTTGTTTTCTTTGCCTTCTAAGGATACAACGATTAGAAGGATGATGGTTTATTTACAAGAACAGCAGCTGCTTGTTTTTACTTTACAATAAAAATACAAACATCAACAGCAATTTGAGCATAAAAGAAAAGAAAAAAAGAGGAAGAGATGAAAAGAAAAGAGAAAGGAAATGAATTAATGAACACCTTGTCCTTTCGTTTAGTTCCCTGTATTCAAAAAGATGTTTGTTTATGTTATGAAGGATTAAATATAAATATTAAGAGTATTGTTGTCAATTTCTGCAGCCGAGAATAAAAAATTACATATTTTGTCGACAAGTTGATTTAAATCAAACCTGCAACCCCAATCGAGGGGCCTTTATGATGTTTTCATATGTAATTTGATGTATAAAGAAAAAATTTTTTGCACCAATTAAAGGTTTTAATTAGTTTTAAATTAAAGTTCAATTAATTTTTTAATTAATTCAAATATACTGTGGTGTTCCATAAAATAGAGCCACCTTTTACTTCATATTTCGAAAAAGAAAAATTTCATAAAACATTTTAAGGTTTTTATTTTTGTGTGTCCGAACAATTGCCCAACTAAAATACTATAGACCTGTTTTGATAAAAAACTTAAAATGAAATATATACGTAAACACATTCGAAATTCAAGATTTTAGGTGAAAAATAATAGAGCCATCCACTTTAATTATCTAAAAAACACAAAATTCCAAGAGATGAGTAAAATAATATAATTTAATTATTTTCAAATTACTTCAGTACTTAGTGGAATATAATATATTTTTGATAAAGGCTAAGCACCGTTTTGGCCGAGGGTCCAAAAGTTTTTGGCATGTCTCAATCGAAATATTACTCCATGCTCCTTTTCCTAATGACCACAGGTGATCTTTATTAGTTTAATGTTTTCCCTTAAGAGCTAATTTAACTATTCGCCACAAGTTCTCAATGGGTTTAAGACTGGCAGATCAACTTAAAACATCAACCCCATTTTTTGCAAACCAATCTTTTGCCCACTTCGTTGTGTGTTTTCTCATTGTCTTGATGAAACACAAATTGAAGCGGCATTTTCCAATTTGCGTAACGCACCACATAACTGTTAAGCAGATTTGTGTAAAAAATAGCATCCATTCTTTTTTCCACCCGTATGAAAAAGTTCCAATATATGAAAAACACCCCACACCATAATATTTCCGCCAGCGTGTTTAATGGTCTTTATGGTGTATGGAGGAAGACGTTTGGTGTTTGGTGGCCTTCGTACACAGTGGCTGCTCGTCAGAGTTAAAAAATTCAGTTTTGGTTCGTCAGACCACAAAGTTTCTTCAAGTGAATTAAGTACAGTAAAATGTAGAAAGTGAGACTGGCTCTATTTTATGGAACGATACTGTATATAGTTGTTTAAAACAGAAGAAATTAAAAAATCCTAATTAAACAAATAATTGAATCAATTAATTATTTAATTAAATTTTTATCTGAAGCAAATTAAAACTTTTAAATGTTGAAAATATTTTTTTCTGTGTGTGATTTACATCACACACATCGGCCTGTTGTTCCACTGTTAATACAGGTGTGGGTCACAATAAATGGGCCAAAATTCTTAAAGCCGTAACACTCCCTTTTTTTCGTCTTTTTAAGATTTTGGAGAACAGTACAAATATATTGTAAAAGAAAATTCCCCAGGAGCTTAACTCTTTACAAAAATATATTTAAAAAAAATTCTCCAAACGTCAAAATTTCTATGCATGTTATCGATAAAAAGTGCAAAATGTCAAAAAAAAAATCTAAAAAAATTTAATTTAAAAATTACATTTCAAGCTTAAAATATTACAGTGATGCCAACTTATTAGTTTGATTGCCCAATATAGCGATTTTAAATAATATTTTTTCATCTTGGCCTTTTTTCTCTAATGTTCTCCTCTCTAAGGTTTCCCATGACTTCATATAACCCATAGAAATAATTTTGGACCGTTAAAAACTTGCCATTAAATATTGCCAAAAAGCGATATTCTGCGGGAACCACCAGATTTGCAGTTATATTTCATTCAATCGGAAAGATCCGATCAAGGCCTCTCACTGTTCTGTAAATCTATTGTTTATTTAGTTTCTTAAAGTCGAAAGTGGACATTAGACAACTCGATAATGGACGACGAAATTCACAATGTGCCAAAAGTACAGACCAATTCCACAAAAAATAGACGCAATACTTTCATGCTCTTGAGTAGTAAAGCATTCTGTGGTTTCTTCACACAAATTCTAATCATGTGTTTTGTTTAAATCCCATAAATAAACTGATAATCGACACCATTTGCAAAAGTTAATTCATCTTCCATGATTTTGGGCCTCAAATTTCGGAGTTTTCAACTAGAACATTGTTTTCCAACAGGGACATATTGCAATAATATGGCGGTTTTCACAATTAACTTGTTTTATTGGGTTTTGGTAAGCAGTAAAATAAAACTCATGCCTTTCAAAAGCGGTTCTCATAAGCCCATTCGATAATGCTATAATTGTAAGACAATAGTAACAAACTGCATTCTCTCTCGATTACAAGGATGCAGATACATATGTAAGGGAATAAGACCTCTCCTCTCCTCTACATACAGGTATGTAAATTTTTATAAAGAATTTGGTGAAGCATAGAGACCTACCAAGTGCAACATCGCAAACAAACATCAGCCTTCCTGAAACACGTTGGAAGGGAGAGTCTATTTCTCTCTCTGTCTCTGTCTCTCTCTCTCTCTTACAAACCTGCTTCCAAGTAAACGAGACCGCTATTTTGAGTGTGTGCGAAAAATTCAAGTCGACAGGCTTGCTACATATTACACTAATACCAACATGTATTCGAGCCGAAGTGTTGAAGAAGATTCGAATCAATTCCTCGACGTTATTAACTATAGGACCTATTCACAACGTCCACATGGCGAATTCTCCGTAAGGTTTTGCGTTGAAGCCCTACATTGTGCAACTAATATTTATGAATTAAGCCGCCCGAAAACTCACTTCGCCGTAGATTCGCTGTATTCATTCAGAAAACATCCGCTGTTTTTTTTTTTTTAATTTTTTAAACGAAGCTGATTTTCATTTGCCTGAATATATGAATAAAAAAATTGCATTTGGGCTTTTGAAAATCCAAAAGCTATTGATGATTATGTGTGGTCGTGGTGGGCATCTGCCATTTTTTTTATTTATAATTGGCAAACTTTCTTCTTCTCTTTTCAATACAATAAAAATATAAATGATTTTCATTCAAATTCTGTGTTTTATTTTGTTTTTAAAGTGGGCAGACCAGACCTTAGGGTATTTAATTACCCACCTTACACAAGAACTCAACTATTTACAGAAAAAGTTCAATGATGTGGTGGTGACCGACATGTTGTTTCAATACGCGCTGAGGGCCACGCAGATAAAGTGACAGTGCACATTCTAACATTCTTATTAGTTCTTTTTTAGTCCTACTCTAAAGTCTGAGTATGGAAGAGAATGCTTTATAACCGCCTTCCAAATTCACTGGAACCCAATAAGTTGTTTCATTCCCACGCACTACATTTGGGTACTTCAACACAATTTGAAATAATTCATAAACTAGGATCGTTGGAATATGGATTTCTGCAGCAAAAAAATTGGAATTGGAATGGTTTTCTTTGTGTAGGATTAATATTAATTTTATTACTCTAAGACCCAAAAAATAAAAAGGCTATAGATACCATCAAATAAAATTCAAGGTTAAATACAATAAGAACCCTTTTATAAACAGAAAAGAAATAAAATTAAAACCAGAAATAAAAGGAGTAAAATCTATACATATAATAACTTAGTAACTCATTTCCTGTCTGTCTGTCTTTCTTTATTTGTGTTCGCATCACGTAAAAACTACAGAATAAATTTTAACAAAATTTTGTTAGGAAGTACCTTTTTATTCTGATTCCAATATAGGATACTTTTTTCCGCAGAAATACCTTATTTTCAGGAGAAAATGGAGAAAAAGTAGTGAAAGTACGCCGATTTGTTTACCGATTTAAGGGTACTGCATACTTTAAGGCAGCTTTTATTTTTTAATCTATGCATATAATAAAACGGGGGGGTGCGTAATTCGATTCGAAAGCTAAAATTTTTCGAAAGCAATTTCCGAATCGAAAGCTTAATCGTACTGCGTAACTCGTTCGAAACGGTGGCAGAGTTGTGTCGTTAAACAAATGGGAAATTATGTTGAAAAGTTGGTAGCACTTCTCAAACTTGGTAAAAATAACCCAAAACAAAAAGCAGTTAAAAAAGAAAGTTTAAATATTATACTTTTCTAATTATTTTTATTGTAATAATGGATTGTGTTTTATTGTGGATTAAAATTCATTAATTAATTAAATTTCATTCCAGAAAGAGTTCAAAGCAAAATAGTAATCAAATATCATTTATCTTAGTGATAAAAGGCAAGAGACCATAAATATTTTCTAAATTATATTAACAAAATGTATCATTTAGTTTTGTAAAAAGTTTCTTTCAGTAAGGATTCAATTACGTACATACTTAATAGCATTTTAAAGGTCACAAAGATCCGCTGCTACGTTAATGAGGCAGTCACTCTAAAATTGCTGCCTCATATTAACTAATGTATCCCTAGGATCTGAAACATTAGGATGACCTTTTGCTAACTCTGAATGCTTAGACATGAATTGAACCATTTCTTCATACCGTTTTTTTATAATATTTTTTCTGAATATTCCTTTAAATAACAATTGTTTAGGCTTAAGTTCTTTATAATAAAGAAATAATAGATACCACAGATAACAGAATGTAATGCATAATAAAGAACTTAACCCTGAATAATTATTAATTCATTAATGAAAAAAAATTCAAATTAAATTAAATTTACATTAAACATTAAACTAATTGTATTAAAACCAACATTATTAAGTTTAATTTATGTATTATTCACTTTTATTTATTTTGAAACGTTAAAATACTTGCATTTGTACTTTTCTTTCAATTTGTCACTAGCAAAATAGCTTTCGAACAATTTTTGCGTAACTGATGCTTGTTTTCGTACTACAGAGTTGTTCTTTAGATAGGGATTTTTATTTTTCGTTAGAGCAAACAATCTTCCGCACTTTCGTAACAATTTATACGAAAATCGTAATACACAGTAAGAATAGTTCGAACTCGTACATTTTTTCTTTCGAATCGAATTACGCAGTAACCCCCCAGTAAATCATTTCCTGTCTGTCTGTCTATATTTCTGTCTGTGTTCGTATCTCGTAAAAACTACTAGATGGATTTTAACAAAATTTTGTGAGGAGGTATCTTAGTATCCTTATTCCATTATAGGATTATTTCAAGAGAAAGTGGAAAAAGCGGTGAAAGTACGCCGGTTTTTAAAACGATTTAAAGGTACTGCACACTTTAAGGCATCTTTTATGGCGCTGTTTTAAGTAATGACAAAATGAATTGCACTCAGGGGATGACCCCTACTCATGCAATACATTGTGCCAGAACTAGGAAATTGGGTTATGGGAAGGAGGAAAGAAGGAGTAGTGTTTGTGGATATTCGATTTGAATTTTTCTACATTGAAAGTGACAGGAAAGATCTATTGAGGGAGTTTATTCCACATACGAACAGTTCTGCTAAAAAACGAATTTTCCCTGTAATGAGTAGTGCGATTCACCGGCCATTCGACCACAAATAGATGCGCTCTAAACGAAAAGCGTGTTAAACGCAAAAATGTGCGGGTATCGGGAACAAGTTCCCTAATTTCATTAGAGCACATACCATTGTAGTAACGATAAAACAATGATATACACCCCACATTGCGTCAATGTGAAGTGAATCAATAGAGTTGGATACCCTTCTGTCACCAATGAGCTTCTTGGTCCTCTCTTGTACGCGGTCGAGCAGCTCCAAAATAGACTTTGGCGCAATAGATGGTGCTGTTTTATAATAATGACAAAATATGAATTACTTTGTGGAATTATATTGTCATTAAAATGTTTTAAACACCTTTTACAGAGCTTTACAATAATATTAAAAATTTTAGAATTTTATATAAAGTAAATACCTAAGAATCTGAAAATTTTGTATGGATTACTTTCAAAGCAAAATCAAACAAAATATTGTCAGGACGCACAAGGTTAAGCCAGCCTAAAACCAGTCCTTTGTTTCTTTTGGCTCAACTGGGAGTATCCTAGAATACAATATCTATCTGAAGGCTTATTTCTGATGCTATGGGTGTCTGAAGCACCTGGAATTTCGATTCTAGCGTGACAATGTCGTGGGCCTTCGGGGAGCTTCGTGGTTGATGTGGTTTAAATCCAAATGGATTTAAAGACTATATTACGTTTAGGCCTGTGGGCGCTGGAGGACTTTTTGTGTTCCTCCTGGAATATTGACCCCCTCCCAAAAGGCTATCTCCCTAAACTTCTGACTTCTGTTCACTTTTGATGTCTGAGATATGAAATAAAACTGAATATGATATGAACAGAAAATCTTACAGGAATCATAATGTTAGTATATCATAAATCTAGCTAAACTAGTAATCCTTATCCCAAGATGTTGTTTGTTTTGCGGATGAGCGTACTTGGGCTGTTTGGCAGAAGAGAGACAAGATGCGGCTTTGCTGGTTAACAATGACCAAGTCATAAGTTCCTAATTTTTTAAATCTGAAAAGAGATGTTTTTGCGGTTCGTTAAAGACCCATTATAGAACTACTTTAATCGAATCGTTAAGAATTAGAGATACAAAATTTTATATTACATACGCACGTGTAAACATTCTAACAACAAACACATGTAAATAATTTTATTTTTATTTAATACTAATTGGGGATTTACTTTGGTACATGACTAAAAGCTTTAACTTTAACTGTTTGATGGCTTTGAATAAATTATAGTAAATCTAGATACGTGTTTTTTTAATTTGTTTATTGTGTCTGCTTCCTCTTTAGAAATTTCATGATAATTTATGTGTGTTAGTAAGTGTTTGCGTGTATAGTTTTTATATTCTGTTGGAACATTTTCACTTTTTTAGTTGTGTTGTTTTTTGTATATATTTATTTTGTGTTTTTCATTTGTCATTTATTTACTACTAGCTGTGCCCGCCATGTCGTAGGCATCCTGACGTAATTTGGTTTCATTTTGCTTTGAAAGAAATCCACACCAAATTTTTAAACTCTTATTTTTTAGTGCCTCAGTTATGGTTTATGAATGCACTTTACATAAAGGTACCCATCCATGGCTATTTACTCAGGGACATAGACTTTATATAAAATTATAATCTATACATATAATAAAACAGTAACTCATTTCCTATCTGTCTTTCTTTCTGTCTGTGTTGATATCACGTAAAAACTACAATTTTGTGAGGAGGTACCTTTGTATCCATATTCCAATAAATTATACCTTTTTCGCAAAAAATTATTATTTCCAAGAGAAAGTGGAGAAAAAGCAGTGAAACTACGCCGATTTTTTTTACCGATTTAAAGGTACTACATACTTTAAGGTATCGTTTAGTTTTGAAGGCGGGACATTTTAAACAAGTTTGCGCAACAGATGGCGCTGTTTAAAAATAATGACAAAATATGAATTTCTTACTGCCAAATAGCCAATTGAATAAAATTTGTATTTCTAATTTGTGGAATTACATTGTTATTAAAATAATCAACTAAAATTAAAACATTTTTAGAATTTTATATAAATTTTAGAATTTTAAATAAATTTTAGAATTTTATCCAGGGAATGGTACCTTCATATAAGGTAAATACGTAAGAGTGTGTGGGCACAGCTAGTATTTATATAAAATTCTAAAACAATTGTAGAGTTTTGTAAATTTCCAGCTGAGAAAAATAAAAGGTGCTGTCAAGTTTGCAGTTCCTTTAAATCGGTAAAATTGCATACTCTTACTACTTTTTCTTTATATTCTCTTAGAAATGAGATATTTTTGAGGAAAAAAGTATCCTATATTTAAATCAAGATACTAAGTGCGCTCCTCACAAAATTTAATAAAAATTCATCCAGTAGTTTTTACGTGATGCGAACACAGACAGACAGATACAAATTCTAAAAAATGCTGTTTTGTATTCCATTTCGATTATGCACCAGCAGCAACATTTTCGAAAATATTTCATGTACAGAAATGGTCCGGTTTTATTATATGTATAGATTATTTGTTTGAAGAGTTGTGAGTCGGGTGTTAAAAAGCTGATATTGTATTGTGAATAAATAGTAAATATTGCTATTGTAGTTGTCGTTAATGTGTCACCATGAACATGTTTTTGAAATGTTTATTGACATTTTGTATGTTGTGACATTAAGTGAAAAATAATTTTTCCGTACAATTTTCTATTGTGATATGATTTATAACATATTGCCCTTTAGCGTAGTTACACACAGCCATACATATGTATCTATTTACCATAAAAGTTGGTTGTTGTTTTTGTACAATTTATTGCTGTTTTAATTTTCTCAAATAGCTATGAAGTGTATACACAGAGTTGCTTAAAATATATAAACATTTTAGCAAGTAAAATAAGGGACGTTACTGTAAAGGGTGTTTTTTATAGAGGTATAGAACATTAAGTTGCAATAAAACAACGATGGATTATTCGATTGACATGAATTTTATTTATCCAAAAGATAATCTTGTGGCATTACATTTTAAATATGATTTCTAGCATATGACCGCCAAGATATTGGAGGCGAATTCACAGGTCCAATACGTGAAATTAGGCGGTCACCAAACGTGTCTTTCAATAAATCTATTGTGGCACGAGCTGTGTGACATGTTGCGCCTACTTGTTGAAACCACATCTCCTGGACATCATGGTTATTCAATTCAGGAATGAAAAAGTTAGTAATCATAGCTCTATACCGATCACCATTGACTGTAACGTTCTGGCCACCATCGTTTTTGAAAAAGTATGGACCAATGATTCCACCAGCCCATAAAGCGCACCAAACAGTCAGTTTTTCTGGATGTAACGGTGTTTCGACATACACTTGAGGATAACCTTCACTCCAAATGCGGCAGTTTTGTTTGTTGACGTAGCCATTCAACCAGAAGTGCGCTTCATCGCTAAACAAAATCCGCTTATGAAAATCGGGAACAACGGTAATCTCCCACTATTGCACTAGTTGCAAGCGTTGTTCAGGCGTGAGTCTATTCATGATGAATTGCCAAACCAAACTGAGAATAAATCACTTGACAGCTGTTAAATCGGTCGCCATCTTAAAAAGTAATGCCAACTTAAAGTTCTATACCTCTATAAAAAACACCCTTTAGTTTTCGTTGTTATATCCAGGCAAATGAAATGTTATTAAATCGATGTTGTGACTAAAGCATTAAACACATAGACGACAGCAGGATACCGACTACAACCTGTCAAAATTAAAATACACAGGTTTATATGAAGACGATTATATTGACGACATTTGTGGCTGTAGCTTACTTAGGCTAATTTCTATTTTTCTTTGCGACAATTTTATTTTGTTTAACAGAAGAAACTGAAACAAAATTAAAAACGCAAATTCATTTGCAATCAAAAGGTTTTGAGCAAATATATTTATTTGTTTTGCTGTGATAAAAGTATTTTTTGAAAAAGTTTTTTTTTTGTAAAGGAAAAATATGTCGTCTTCAATATAATTCACTAGCTGACTACACGGCGACGATTGTAGCCAACGTCATTTGTAGTCGTGTAGCCGCTGTTGTCTATGTGTTTAATGCTTAAAGGAGATATAAAGTCAATAGCGTAAGTTAGTAATCACTTGCAATGAGTAAGAACAGAGTTAGTTATTTTGTGCATTTTTATCTTCATTATAATCATAATAAATTAAAAAAGTAAATATAAAATTTGCATTCCGCCAAACTTCGGAAACATGTCCTGTTACGATCAAGGGAATTATATAGTGTGGTACCCCTCTATTCTCATTCTCATGAAAAAGGATCATGTTTTCACCTAAGTGGGATGCTTTTTATGAATAAGTGTAAGTTTCTCCCTCTAGGAATTGATATAACAGTTTATAACACTTGAAGGTATTTGAGAGCATCGAGCAACGTTACAGAACATCCCAGAAGATTCTGAAATGTTCGAGAAGAATGTGGATCATACAAGAATATCCCAGATAATTTTGAAAAAGCCCAGAAGACCCTCGAATACTGTGAAATATTTTGGACCATTGTGGGTCCTTCGTGTAGGTGAAACTTGTTTAGGTGGAACTACCGAATTGGTACAGGAATGTAAAGCAAAATTCGTGAAGTGTAGTCAGTAAATAAAAAAAACAAATAGTGAAGTGTGAGTAATCAAAGTGAATGAGATCTTGCCAGTGCTGAAGCAAATCAGAGAAAATACAAAGAACAGCGAAAAAAACTAAACAAAAAACGAAATTTGGGAAAGTATTTTAAAGCATTTCACAACATCACGGAACATTCTGGAATGTTGTGGAATTTCAGGAAATATTCTAGATCTCCTTCAGCGAATTCGGGTACCCTTACTAGTTTATTTATATTTGTTTTTAAAAGTTTTCAGGTTACTTATCGCTTAAAACTTTTAATACAAATCTTTAATTTATTTTTTTTTTCTTCCCATTTCAGGTAATCATTTATAATTCCATAAGAAGTTTCGTAAGTTTAATTTTTATTAGATTCTTTAGATTCTAGATTTTTTAAAAAAGTCTCTTTATAAATATTAACTCTCGCAAAATATGCTTTTTATACAAACAATTTTTATCAAATTACCTTTGTAAACAGTTATACGATAACAAATACTTTTGAAGAAGGAACCTTTGATAAAAAGTACCTTTTATAAAAAGGAACCATTTATAAAAACTTTATTCATTAGTTTATTTTACTAAGTTATTCTTTAAATGCTAGTTTCAAAAAATCGAGCTTCAAAATGTACCTTTTATACATGTAAAACCTTTCTTGAAAATAACTTCTTTAAACAGTACCTCTTTTAAAGAGGTACAAAATGCAAAATTTCTATTTCTAACATTTAAATTTACTAGTAAAACAATTTTTATCAATATACAAATGAATTACTATAGTAAGGCTGAAGTTCGTTTATTCTTTCAAGAGGGTTCAAGGAATATTTCTACAAATGAGGTGATTCATTTTTAAGAAAAGTTAATTTAGAAACTAGCAGAATTTGATGCATTTTCTGGATCGCTACATCGTTCATCAGCAATCTTTTTATCCATAATATTTAGCTATAAACATCATCTATTCAACCAATTAAACTCAGTATATTTTTTTTATAAAAAAAGTATATTTTTTATAAAAAAAAGTATATTTTTTATAAAAAAAATATACTGAGATTTTATAAAAAGTGCCTCTTAAGAAGTATCTATTTAAATTATGTCCTTTTAAAAAAGTACCTTTTATAAAAAGAATATAATATGGGAGAGCAATTCATGGATATTTGGCATAGTGACACACGTTGGCACTCGTGCATAGTCTTGGATGAACAGCATTTTTTTAGCTTGAAAAGTAGGTTTTGTTTCTAATCAATATTGGATCTGTCTAAAAGCTAATCTAAGTGATTGTATATCCCAAAGACCCACTTTAGTCTTATTTGTTAAACATTCACCCGAAGAAAGCCACTGATTTGATAGTTCTTGGTTGTCTGGTGTGTTGTGATGGATCCCTGTTTTGCCCGCAGTTAGAAAACGGCGCAAAAACTCGTTTGGATTGCGCCTGAACATCATTAAACACTCTTTCTTTCGAAGTGGTCAAACACGACATCGCAGTAACAAATTTTTCGTATCCAAGTTTTTCTCCTTATATTTCGTGGCATCATACACGAAATTATTTTTTTTAAATTTTCGTTAAGTAATAGATAGAACTGTTAACGGGAGCAGTGTTGCATTGCAAGTTATTGCGTCGAAAACAAAAAACATCGCGAAATTTCGATATTGTCCTTGTATATTTAAATTCCATTTGTTTTTCCCATGTATTTTAAAAGGAACATTTATTTAGTATGTATAGACAATTACAAATACAGTGTCACAGAAAACTCTACATACCCCTGAATATATTTCAATTCTGGAAAACCCGAGGGACATTTATAAAAGAAGTTTATATTAAACGAAAACATTATAGAAAGAAAAAATAAAAATAATAGGACAGCGTATTTAACAAAAACAACAAAAATCCTATTTATGGGCACAGAAAAGTCTACATACTGCTAGCTTAGAAATGCTAATATTATCAAACATACAAAATAAATAAAGATACCAACTTTTGTCAGCTCTTAATTAATTCATAGTTACTCTTTTAGTCTTACTTTGTAGTAATATTTTTTTTGAAAAAAGTTAATAAAATTAATAAAATGTGTGAAAAGGGAAAAAGATATGTTTGGAGTCACGGAAGCTTATTGTTAAGTACCACGAAAGTGGAAATTCTCTTCGGGAAAGTGGTGAGTTAGTTGTATGTTCCAAGGCAATTGTACAAACTGTTAAAAACTGTAAACAAAGAAAATGCTTTGAAAGTAAGGCAATGAGTTGCCCTCCACCAGAAACTTGAGAAGATAATCCAAAAGCGCAGAAACACAGCAGTTGAAATCACAAAATATCTACCCCCTTATTCATAAACGATTAATAAATTTATAAAGGGCTTATTGTACGAAATTTGTATCGGAAATCTGTTTTATAAGCTCGCCATAACTTTTTTTGCGTTTATGAATAAGGGGGCTAGAATTTAATAATTTTATATCAATTCACCCAGAACACTTCAAAATATACTTAGAAATTATAGAACTCATAGTCGTATGCCCAGGAAAAACCCACACATCAGCGATTTTAATGAAACAACATGTATAGTATTTACAAAAACCCACGACAACAAATAAAATTCTTTCTGGGCTAATGTTATGGTTAGCGACGTCAGTAAATTTGACCTCTGGTTCTAATGGGAGACAGTGAGTTGGGCTTAAAAAAATTATGAACTATTGCCTATATAATTTACTTCCAGTTACTACAACATTTACTTCCAACTGTGATACATGGTGGCGTTAATATCATGCTCTGGGGTCGCATATCAGCTGCTGCTGTTGACAATATTGTATTTATTATTGACCACGATGGTCCTATTTGTCAATTTAAATATTCATAAAGAAACTGATAAACAAATTGAGAATAAATACTGGCTGGTATTTTCAGCAAGACAGCGATACCAAGCACAATGCTGACATTGGAAAAGAATAGATATAAAAAATAAGCATGATCTAAAGAATTCACTAACTGAAGAATGGAATCACATTTTAGGAAAAGTTTTGGTACTTTTCATTAAAAATTGGCTGAAGGCGGTTTTAATGCATATTTTTGAACCCACAAACATTAAATCATTTTTTTTTTTTGTTTTCTGTGCCTTAAAATGATTTTTACTGATTTCGATAATAAATGAATTGAACCTTGATTTTTTGTATCCACTATTATTTTCTACTGCCAGTTTATTTGGTTAAAAAGAAATTTCTATATCTTATTCTTATATTTTTTAGAATTGAGATAAACATGGGGTATGCAGAGTTTTCTGTGCCACTGTATTGAAAACTTAAAAAAAATATTTTTATTATGACGATGATACTTAAATTCTACCACTCATTTGACCTATTAAGTGAGTAACGTGTGGACAATCACGCACAGCTATTCCTGCTTAAAACTGTCGCTTATATGATCAATAAAAATTTTCGTTTATTAAAAAATTAAGTCTTAATGATTTTCATGTTTTACATTGACCACTAGCAATTACTTAGCAAGATTTTTTATATTCCCCATTTTAATTCTCTGCGTCGAATATCCATTTAATAGCGGTGTTTGTGAGTTTGTACAAACTTTTTAATAAAAGTATATTCCCAAGCTTTATTATCTATTTTGAGAGGTAATTAAAAAGAGAAAACCTTTAAAGCATTTTTGTTTCCCATCTTAGCTGAACTTAATTATTTCATATGATTTAATTTTGTTTATTTAAAGTTAACAGTATGAAAATAAAAACAATAGACAACCTCTGCATGTTTTTTTTGTTTCTTTTTTTTTAATTTTAAGTTTTGTTGTTCGTGTCAGTACATTCAACCTTTTTTTTTGTTGGGTTTCATTCGTGATTTTGTATTTTGTGGAGTTATTGTCGTTTTAGTGTACTTACATATATATATGTATTTATAGAGCAGAACGCATTGTTTTTTTTTGGGTCAGTTATTGTGCATTAATGATCAGAACGCCTTAACTAACACAGTGCAACACGGAAAAAATAACCATATACGGACACCACTACGTGATAAAAGACCAAAAAAAGACCCCTGTCTCCCAGTTTTGTCCAAAGTATTCCAGGTTTTTTTTTATGGGCCCTCAAAGATGTGGGGCCTCGATGTAATTTTTGCAAAAAAAACGATCATTTACTCAAGCTCATATTTTTCAAACTGTTTGCAATTTTGATATACTCTTTTAGGCAAAGTTGTAGCTCTTGTCATAAAGAACAAAAATTGTTAACATATAAAATCAAAAAAACTTCATCTTCAAGGTCAAAATCGCAGAAAACTTTAAAAAATTTAATTTTTTTTACCTTTTTTCCCCTGTTCAGGTCCATAGGTAGCAAACCGTTCAAAATTCAAGGAAACAATCAACTACAAAAATGAACCTAAGATCTCAATAAACAACTTTCTAGAATATATGAACTTCCTAGGAATGATTCTTAACACCGTTTAGGTAGCGCTTAAGTAGCCGCAAAAGTTTTTCTCTTTTGCGGGTACCTTTTTTTTTTGATTTTATATATTAACAATTTTTGTTCTTTATGACAAGAGCTACAACTTTGGCTCAGAGAGTATATCAAAATTCCAAACGGTTTGCAAAATATGAGCTTGAGTAAATTATCATTTTTTTTGCAAAAATGACATCGAGGCCCCACATCTTTGAGGGCCCATAAAAATAACATGGAGGACTTTGGGCAAAACTAGGAGACAGGGGTCTTTTTTTTGGTCTTTTATGATGTAGTGGTGTCCGTATATGGTTATATTGCCATGACTTAAAAAATTACACAGTGTGTAATTAAGCATTTATTACAAAGAAGTTGCATTTGTTCTGAATTGCAATTTGCTCTTAAAATGACCAGGAACCATATTCTGTAATTCTCGTAGCTAAATCTATCGCTAAAATTCTAAAAATGCACCAACAATTTACGAGTATTCTTACAACAACACTCATCAATTTGTTTGTGCATTTTTAGAATTTTAGCGATAGATTTAGCTACGAGAATTACAGAATATGGCATCAGGACACATTTATTCTCTAAAATATTTTACTTAAAATGGTAACTTTTTTAGATTTATTTTTTCAAACTAATCATTTTATTACTTAGATAAAAGTTGTCGTAAAAAATTTGCTTTTTTATGTGACCTAGATCCCTATTGCAATTATATTTTTCCTTTTCAATTATACATCAATGTTCAACAACCAACAATATTTTAGTGAAAATGTTAATTAAAAACTCTTAAATAATATTAATTGCACTTGACCAAATAAGAATCCAAAAAAAAAAAAAAAACCGGCACACACTAATAACTTAATAATTTAAATATTAATAAAATGTAGCACACCACCCCACCCGAAGTTCCATATAAATATTTTCATATTAGTATATGAATAAAAAAAAAATAAATCCTTTTTCGCAATTATACAATAATTGCACATTAGAATTTGCTGCACATTCACAAAAAAACCTTTTTTAAATAATTATGTTAAAGATATTTTTTTAAATTTATATTAGCAAAACAAAAACCAAACGAAAACATTTTTAAACACTGAAAAATTAGCATTTCATGCTATAATTTGACATTTTTTTAAATACAAAAATTATTTAGTATTTGGCTAAATGCCAATTACAAAAATCGACACATCATATACAAATAAATATATTCATATTCTTCAAAATGGGCTGCGGGCAATAATGAATTGAAATGATTTCTAACAATTTTGAAAATAAATATTTTTTATTTTACTCTGCTGATGTTGCGTTCTTGCTTGCTGGTCACGCTGATGATGAGAAATTAATTGAAATCGAAAAGAAACATTTTAGATGAAATGTAGCTAAAAGTGTAGCGAAGATCATATTAGCGTTTTGATGAGTTCTTTTCACGAAAAATTAATATGTTTTCATTAGAGTTTATACATAGATACTACTCGTATGTGTATTTTTGTTTCTAAAACTTTTTGTATGTATAAATAAATAGCTTCATTTAAATATGTACATTAGGGGTACAACCAAAATAAGGCCCTATCACCACGCTGTAGCCGACGTTGTGCTGAAACCGAAAAATGTTTCCTCAGGTCATTTCGAA